>CM028136.1:517320000-517920000 GCA_016271365.2 Neoceratodus forsteri | reverse complement strand
CTTACGTACTTGAAGAAACTCTTATCCCCATTTGCTACCCCTTTGGCTATCCTTTCCTCTATCTGTGCCTTTGCTCCCCTCACTGCCTTACCTTCTTCCCTCTGTTTTACCTGGTACACCTCCCTATCTTCCTCCCCCCTCTGTGTTTCCTTATACCTCCTGAATGCCACCCTTTTCTCCTTCACCACCATGGCTACTTCCCTAGAGGACCATAATGGTCTGTGTTTTCTTTTGCTTTTACTCATATCCTTCACGAAGAGAATGGTTGCCTTACTTATGCCTTCTCTTTTTTCCCCCCCACTGTTTCTCTACTACTCCCTGGCATTTCCCCCAGCAGGCACTTTCTGAGACAGTCTCCCATTTCCTTAAAAATCTGCCCTGGTGAAGTTTAGGACCCTCATCCTCATGAGATTTACCTGTGCTCCCATCTTAATGCTCAGCCACACAGTATGGTGATCACTGGTACCTAGGGGACTGCTCACTGGGACATCTGCAATGCTATCCCTGTTTGTAAGTGCCAGGTACAGCATTGCCCCTTCCTTAGTGGATTCGTTAACTAGCTACCTGAGAAAGGCCCCTTGTAGGAAGTCAAGGATGGCCCTCTCCTTGCCAAAGACGCAGCTGGAAGGCTCCAGTCCACATCTGGAAGACTGAAGTCACCAGCTAGCAGCACCTCCTTGTTACTTGCCATTGTAATGATGTCACCCCAAGTGCCTTATCAAACTCATCTCCCTGTGCTAGAGGTTTGTACACCACCCCTGTACAGCTAGTGGCCTAGCACCTCTCTCCAGGATTACCCACAGCACCTTCAATCCTTCCTTGTCCTTTGGGTACCCCTACACTTCCACAGCCTTGATTTCCTCCCTCACATATAACACAGTCACTCCTCCCTTCCCTGCCTCTCCTGAACAAAGAGTAGCCTGGTATGGCCACATCCCAGTCATGGCTGTCAGTGCACCATGACTCCATTATGGCCACTGAATCCGGACTAGCCTCCTCCAGGTCCAGAATTTTATTTCCTAGACTCCTTGCATTGGTGAAGCATAGCAAGGACTGCCCCTCAGGCAGGAATTTTCCCCTGGGACAAGCTGTCTGCCATAATGAAACAAACTTGCATCATGCTAGATCCGGAAGAGGAAAATCAACAGAGCTCTAGGAATAAGGCAGTCCCTCTTAAGTACACCAGCAAGAGGATAAAGCTTTCCTGGTCTATGACATGGCAAACGTCGAGCATGAGATTCGCTAGGTGCTACAAATGTCAAATCCTGGAACAGTAGTCCTAAGGTCGATGCACACGTCTCAGCAGCCATCAAAAAAAGACCATCCCAGTCCCAGGGGCAATGGCTATGTTGGATCCTCTAGACTATAATCTGAAGAACTTAATGAAGAAATTGTATGACGTTTCCAGAATGGTCATGAAGGCAGCCCAGCTTCAGCATATGTATCTTGAGCCATGGCCTACTGGTTTAATGATGTCTCCTATGACCTGCCCCCAGATTGTGAAGGATCAGATCAGATGTCCCTGCTATACTGGGGCATTGCATTCTTAGCTAATGCATCGCATGATATCCTTCAAGTCGCAGCACAGCAGTCCCTATACTTTGTGCTGGTCAGACAGTTTCACTGGCTTTACCCATGAGCAGCGGACACATCATCACAAGAATCTTTACTCAATACACCTTTACAAGGAGATCTACTCTGTGGTTTGGGATGGGAAGCTCTCATCAAGCAAGTATCTGACTCAAAACTGGCACTACCTCAAGACAAGAAGCCATTGCAGCACCACCCTTATTGCAATGCCAGACAATAGTGTCCAGGTAGATGGAATTTCATTAATTTCATTTCATTTTTTATTTTATACTTGTAAGCAAAATGAGCATTTCTGTCCATTTTCATATGCAACAAGTGCAACCAGAAATATATATTAACAAATATAACAACAAAACATTTAACACATTAAACAGTCAATCAATAATCATAATAAAATGATTATTTCGTAGCCAGTCCGCCGGCGCAGCGGTTGGATTTCCGCTTGCGAAGCCAGCGAACCGGGTTGGAGAACGGCAGCTCGGGAGCTGGAGGCCGGGCTGGGACTTGAGCGTTTCTAAGGACTGCTGGTTCTCTCCGGGGAACCAGAGCTCAGCTGTTGTCTGGCCCCGGGTGAAGACCTAAGGTATAGCAAGTCCGACGCTCAACAAGAGGGGTGACGTGCCAGACATTGGTGCTCCAACACCTTGATGTCAGGGGACTTGGCACACCGAGAGAACATCAGGAAAAATAACCACGCAGCCTCCCAGTAGACAGAGCACCAGGCCCCAACCTTCAATGCCCCTACCGGCCCAGAAACAGCGTTTCAACAAAATACAGAGATGCGTTGGGGTGTAAGGGCTACCACCCCATACCCGCCTTGGGGGTATAACCACGGCTCCATGGGGGACGGACTGCACCGGTCACCAGGTAGGTGAGCGAGGGCTGATAAGGCTGTAGGTGTCTCCCAAAGAAGGGAGAGCTGCGAGGAGGGGGAGAATAAACATAAAGTAAAAAAAAAAAAAGATTATTTCACAACAGTTACATTCCTCCTTATCATACAACCATTTCCATAAACATTTTTTTAAAAGTAAATAAAGATGTGCACTTTACCAAGTAAAGAGGGGGAATTAAAAAAAAAAAGGGAGCTGTAAATAAAAAAGACCTCTGACCAATTGATTTCTTGCATAATGGGATTGAAAAGGTGAGCGTATACATGAGAGTGAGTGCTACATTCGTTTGATGCCTTATGAAATAGCGAGATAATAGAATCAGGCAACAAGCCAACAGTACCCTCAAATAGGAATTGAGCTGACTTAACCCTTAGGCTACCGCCGACAAGATATCTTGTTCTAAAAACTTGAGCGTTCTAAATCTTCCGGCAGCCTAAGGGTTAAATAGCACCCTATTATGAAATGAGATACAACCTGAGAGTTTGAGCAAATCACAGATATGAACACATGGAACAACACCCGTCAGAAATCATAAAATTGAATTAAATGTTACTTTCAGGTTACCTAAAATACTATCTGTAGTAGTGGTATAGATATTTAAGCCATAATCCATCAAACTAAACAAGAAACTGTAAGTCAGTAATTTTCGAGAGCCTTGGGTAAGAAAGGGATGTACCCTATATAACATTCCTAATGTTTGATAAAGGGATTTACAGAGAGAATTTATATGATATTCAAATGTCAAATGGGAATCGAGATAAATACCTAAATATTTAAAAATTTCAACTTTCTCTATGGTATCACCCTTCATGTCTAACACAGGGGGCAAATATGAGAGTTCCATCCTGGGCCCAGTAAAACCATCAACTTAGTTTTTGTTGAATTAAGCTCCATATGTCTAGAAATAAGCCTTTTCTGGAACTGAGTAAAGTCGTCCTGTACATATTTCAATGCTAAAGAGTAATCATCATCAGTACAGTATAATACGGCATCATCCACATAAAGAGACATCGTAGAATAGGTGCAACTATGAGGAGCAGAATTAATGAACAATGAAAAAAAATAATTGGGCCCAGAATGGAACCCTGGGGAACACCACACAGATTTTCACGGGGATTTGAAGAAAATCCATCTATTATGGTACAATTATATATTTTCTACTAAATAGAGAATAATTTAATAACATTCTGGGAAAAATTTAATTCAGAAAGAACAGAGGGTACCAGATCGTGTTCAATTAAATCAAAAGCCTTGGTGAGATCCACAAAAATGGCCGCAACAGAGCAGTCACAAAGTTCTTCAGTTATGGCTGCTTTTGACCCATCAGAGGTGGCTGGAGCAGAGGTGCCCACAGAAGCAACAGGCAGTACAAGGATAATCAATCATAATGAGATCAAGCCCACCCATGGAGCTATGCTGTAGCAGCGGATTGATGATGGCAGCTTGAGCAGTCGGAGTACTGCGGTGCTGGTTGCTCAATCGTCTTTTCATGTTTCTGACTCCTCCACTAAACTTTCAAGCTGAGCATAAATGAAATTTCAGTTGCATTTTTGTGGTGAAGCTGATTTTTATTAGTAGCGGATTATGTCTACTTCTCTCAATGGCCACGCAACTCAGGTGAAGATCCCACGCGAACAACGCAGAAAAAAGAAGTGAACCACAGTAAATGGTACAATATCTGCAAAAGAACCCTCCTGTGTCAGTTCGCTACAAGCTGTTGCTGGCCGTACGAGATCCCAACGACAGAAACTGCATTTGTTTTTTGGGAATCCTACAAGTTTCTCAGGACTGCCTATTTCCCCCCTACCCACATCTCCGACCCCGTCTATACCTACAGGTGTGACTACTTTTGCTGTTAACTCAGATCCTGAGCCAGACGAGGTGGGTACACAACAGCAGAGGACAAGAGCTCTAACTTCCATACCTTTGGGGACACTATCAAGAACATGGCATTTTCGCAGGACAGCACAACTGCTATAGAAAATATGGGTAAGGCTGATAAAATTGATCTAGCCATTCAAAACGCTGATTGTACTAGTTCTGGCAGTCATGTGAATTCAGAGCTTACAATTACTTTACCTGGGAATAATATTAATAAATGCTCCATAATGTATATTACAACTCTAGATAATTCCAACCCAGCATTACTGACAGAAGCGGGAGGCATGGGGGTGAAGAAATAGTGCCAGCTGAAAATCTTACATTTCATGACTTCCTAAAATTTCAGGCAGAAATCAAGCAAGAAATGAAATCTGGCTTTGCTAATATCTCTACAGCTATTTCTGACCTTTCCACAACGCTGTCTACTATTCAGAGCATGATAGAAGCTCTTACTATATGCACTATTGAAGCAGAAGCCAGAATCTCTATTTTAGAGGATAAAGTTTCTCTTTTGATAGAAAAACAAAGCCGTATAGACAAGGAGGTGTCTGATCTTAAAGCTAAAATTACAGATCTCAAGGATCGGTCCTGGAAAGGCAGTGTTAAACTAACTGGGATACCTGAGGGCTTGGAAGGCCCAGGGGAGTTACTTCCATTCTTTGAAAAATTAATTACTGTGGCTCTTGATCACAAATATCCAGAGGAACGTATTCCCTTGGATAGAGTGCACAGAGGAGCAAAACAAATGTCACAACACTCTGTTAATACTTCAATCCCAAGACCAATCTTTATTAAACCGCAAAATTTTATATTGATACTATACTATATTGATAGGGTTGGGGCTAATTGTGTTCTATTACAAGAATCCCACTTACTGTAAATCACACTAAATTCCAATTTCATGCCAAAAGGTGGGGAAACTGGGCTCAACGCCCCTTGTAGTAACTCATCTAAGGGGGTGACGATTTAAAAAAAAAAAAACCTTGGCTGTCAAAATTATTAAACATCATACTGATGTAAATGGCAGATTTGTGATATGTCAAGTGTGTATAACAGGAAACATAGGAACATGGAAAAGTGATGGCAGAAAAGGACCGTCAGGCCCACCTAGTCTGCCCATTTTCCTAACATCCTATAGGCTTGCTCTGATTTCCCTCCCCCCCCCTCTTCAGCAGCCCTCTATGTCTGTCTCAAGCCCTCTTGAACCCCACCACTGTATTTTTGCCCACCACTTCTTTAGGCAGCCCATTCCAGGTGTCCACCACCCTCTCGGTAAAGAATTATTTCCTGATGTTACCCCTAAACTTACCCCCCCTTGAGTTGGAGATCATGACGCCTTTTCCTGGGACACCCCTCCAATTAGAATAAGTTCTTTGTAGACACTTTGTTGATCCCTTTTAGGTACTTAAAAGTCTCTATCATATCCCGTCTCTCCCTCCCCTGTTCCAGGGAGTACATGTCAATGGCACCCAGTCTCTCCTCATACGGCAAGTGGTCGAGCCCCTTCACCATCTTGGTTGTCCTCTTTTGTACCCACTCCACCCTCTCCACATCCTTTTTTTGGTAAGGCCTCCAGAACTGGACCCCATATTCCAGATGAGGCCTGACAAGCTGGGTGTACAAGGGTATCAGGATCTCTCCTCCTGCTGGTGATCCCCCTCCCAGTACAACCGAACAAACTGCTGGCTTTTGCCACTGCACTGCCACACTGCTCAGCCACCTTCAAGTCCTGTGAGATGGTGATGCCCCGGTCCTTCTCCTCCTTGGTCACTGCCAGTGGCTTGTCCCCCAATCTGTATTCTGCTCTCCCATTTTTTCTGCCCAGGTGCATGATTTTGCATTTTGCCATGTTGAGTGATAACTTCCACTTCCTGGCCCATATCTTTAATTTCTCTAGGTCCCTCTGCATCCTCTCAGCTCCATCCTGCATGTCCACTCTATTGCAGATATTTACATCATCCGCAAACAGGCTCACTCTACCCTCCAACCCCTCCGCTATGTCTCTTATAAAGATGTTGAACAGCAGGGTCCCAGCACTGACCTCTGGGGAACACCGCTAGTGACCCCTGACACTCCTGAGGGAACCCCATTGACTAACACCCTCTGTAGTACATATACACTTATTTGCAATGTTTACGGCCTCAATGAGGAATCTCTTCAATTCTACTTACATTTTTTTAGAATTAGCAAACTTTACTGTTCCATACATTATTGGTGGAGACTTTGATACTGTATTAAATTCAAAATTCGATCGATCAACTTTACGTCCACAGCGTATCTCCTCAACAGCTATAAAAATAATCCAATTTATGAATGATTATAATTTAGTTGACATATAGTGTACACAAAATCCTATCAAACGACAGTACTCCTTTTTATTGTCCCTCATCAATCTTATTCACACATTGACTATTTTCTTATCTCACAAGCAATTGAATATCAGGTTATAGAAATTAAATACAATAACATAATTTCTGACTATGCTCCATCTATTATGACTGTTGAGATCCCGAATTACACTAAGACTTTATCTTTTAAGATGGATCCGATACTACTTAAAGATGCAAGCTTTGCTGAATTTATTAGTAAGGCAGTTGATAACTTTTTCATATTCAACACTGTTAAAGGCACTACTATGCTTAACATATAGGACTCATTTAAGGCTTTTTATGCGGTACTATCACAACATATATGATTAAGTGCAAAAAACTTAAACAAAATAAGATGAGCAATCTCAAAAATCGTATTAATGAAATTGAATCTGCTTATATGCTAACAACTCATTGTTAGTTCCAGTATTGGCCTCCCTCAGGGAGGAATACTATAGTTTGACTCCTGAGCAGGCTGAAAAGCAGTTACTTTATACTAGTAGTAATTATTATTTTAAAGGAGATAGGATCAATAGGCTGATGCCTTGGCAATTGAAAATGGCTCGACAAAAAAATATGATTACTCAGATTCTTGACCATGAGGGCAGAACTCATTCCTCTCCTCAGGAGAGTAATCAGATTTTCTTTAAATTTTTCCAAGATTTATATACAACAGATCACCTGATTGGCTATCCCTCTCAATCAGAATTCCTCTCGGACATTAACTTTCCTACTATGCCACCAGACCTCAGGCAATTTTTGGGTCTATTACCTGTGAAGAAATAGCCCAGGCCATTCAGTCTCTGCTAGTGAGTAACCAGGCCCGGATGGCCTTCCCATTGATTTCTATAAACTCATATCTCATAAATTGATTGTACCTTTAAAAAATGCATTTGATTTTATCTTTGAATCTCAGACTCTTATTCCATCCTTTAGGGAAGCCAATATCTTATTATTTCAAAAAAAGGTAAAGACCCTCAACTGCCAACATCTTATCGGCCGAATTCCGACGCAAACATTTTAACCAAAATCTTGGCTACCCGACTAGAAAAAGCTCTTCCCATTTTAATTCACCTGGATCAAAACAGCTTTGTTAAAGGCCGTACATTGAAGTCCAATATAAGATGAACTATTAACATATTAGATTATTTTCAGGACACTGACTTATCTTTAATGTTGATAGATGCAGAAAATGCTTTTGATCGGGTTGAGTGGCCCTGTATAAAATGTATCATACATAAATATGGCTTTGGCCCCTACTTTTGTAAGTGGGTGGATGTCTTATATTCCAGTCTGGTGGCCAATGTCAGAACTAATTTTGATTTATCCTGTATTATTCATCTGCAGAGAGGCACCCGACAGGGTTGCCCCTTATCACCTTTAATTTTTGCTTTAGTAATAGAACTCTTGACTATCACTGTTAAATCTTCCACTAAAATATAAGGCCCCACCATTAATAATATACAACACAAAATAAGTTTATACGTAGATGACACTCTGTTTTTTGCTAAAAATTTAAATCAAAGTTTTCTGTATATTATGGAATTATTAACCCAATCTGGATCCATTTCAGTCTATAAAGTTAACTGGTCAAAAACAGAAGTTCTGGAGACCAGTACATATTCCGATCCCTTTGTCTCACTGCCACACTCTAGGATACAGAAAGTAACCCAAGTCACATATTTAGGGGTTAAAATAGATAATAAATTAGCAGAAATCCAACAATTTAATTAGCTTCCATTAATGGAAGAATCTAAATCATTATTAACACATTGGGAAACATTACTCCTTACTCTTATGGGCCAGGTTAATGTGATCAAAATGACTATCTTACCCAAATTTATGTTTCTGTTTCAATGTCTGCCTGTCATACTCTCTAATATTTTTTTCAAGGGGCTAGAAAACATGACTAAAAAATTTTTATGGAAGGGAAAGAAACCTCGACTTAAATTAGACATGCTATACTTGCCCTTCCTGGAAGCTGAACTGGCTCTCCCTTATTTTAAATATTATTACTACGTGGCTATTTTGGCATCTGCTTCATCTTGGTTTACCAGAGATAGTAGTGATCCCTCCTCTAATATAGAAACCCACCGATCTCAGTATTCTAACATTAAACATTCACTATATGCTGGTGTACACAAACTTAAAAAATAATGTGACGTTATGTACTAAAACTGTACTCCATGTATGGAATAAACTATTTTTCAAATATATCATTAAAACAGTTGCCTCTAGTCATGCACCAGTTTATCTGAATGCTTATTTTCAGACAGTGGTATAATAAAGGATTAAAAGAAGTAAATCAGTTTTTTCATGAGGGAAGCATACTGGACTTTGCAACCCTGAGAGATAAATTTGATATACCAAATTCACAATTTTTTTGTTGCCTCCAAATCTGGGACTTTATAAATAAAAATATGGATCACTCCTCTAATAATATCTTAAACCAACTCGAACATACATTATCCAGGACCCCACAAACCACATTGATATCTCAAGTATACAAAATTATTATACCCAAGGCTGAATTGGTCTCTAAGGAATTAAAACAAAAATTGGAACAACAGAAACTTAGCTTGGATATTTCATTTAGGGCTAGGAAGGCAATAGTGAATGGGAAATTGTGGGGTTTTAAATCTTATCAGATCAGAGCAAATACTATTTAATATTCTTCACAGAATGTATTATACTCCTAATCGTTTGCATAAAATGAATTTCCCAATTTCACCACATTGCCCAAGATGTAAGGAAACTGTGGCCACTTTAGAACATATGTTAATTCAGTGTCCCAAATAAAATCTAAGGTGGGGTCAGATTTTGTCATTCTTATGTGAGGCTATTAATAAAAACCTGGATAAGAATCCGGCTTGAATGTTACTTCGATATGGTCACTTTTACCATAATCTTTCTTTGGTACATCATCACCTGGTAAATATTAGTATGGTGTTGGCTTTCAAACAAATATTGTTAAAATGGAAGGACCCACATTAATTCATGGTTGAATTCTATGATTATGATGCACACACTAGAACGTATACATTATGTCACTTTGAGACAAATGTCAAAATTTAACCAAATATGGTCCTCTTTTAGAAATAAGCTGTCTTTAGCATGATGAGGTCTGGGGTAGCATTATTTCTTACCAAAGCTCCGGTTCTTGGAGGTCCCTCACCCTCTTCTTGATAAAGGCTTAGGATTTAATCTACCTATTTATCTTTTCTTTCTGTACATGGTAATAGTCGAATATTGATTGCATTCTCGATAATAATAATTACTATGATATCATTTGGGACTACTGACAAACACATATATTAACACTCAACATATAATATGTATTACTATTTTTGTAATTTAATTAATTGTATTTGTATTGGATGTATCGTCCATTGAAGATATGAAGTTGGTACATATGGAGCACAAACAGAAGATGGACAGAAATACTGTTAGTGCCTTAGCTGTGACTTAAAAAAAGAAAAGAAAAAGGGATCAAGCCCACCCCTGGTCTGCACCCTGGCCTTGATGCATTTTTGTAGACCAGATAGCGACAACTACTACAGACTGATGGGTTCCCAAGGTTTTTCAAAGGCTATTCCATCAAGTTTCAGTACTCCCCAGCTCAGCCATTCTTCCTTCACTTACCCATTGTCTCACAATCCAGTCAAACAGCAAAGAATACAGGATGCCATACAGCACCTTCTGGACATCATAGTCATTCATCAGGTTCCATCAACGGAAAAGGACCTGTTTTCTACTCAGTCTTCTTCAGTGTTCTGAAAAAAAGTTGGGGATCAGAGCCGTCACGAATCTGAAGTGCCTGAAAAATACCTCAAGTCGACTCACTTCAACACAGAAACTCAGCATTCCAAAATGTTGACTGTTTAAATGGGGGATTTTTTTGTCACCCTTGAATCTCAAAGATGCTTATCTTCATATCTCTATTCATCTATCTAATCAGCAGTACCTGAGATTCTGTGTCATGGGCAGACAGTAGCAGTGTATGACATGGCATGTCCCTGTTCATCCATCTCACTAGCGGTATCTGAGATTCAACATCATGAGCAGATACTAGTAGTACAGTGCCCTACATTTTGGTCTCTCATCAGCCCCATGAGTGTTCACCATGGTAATGTCAGTGCTAGAGGCACAGCTCAGGGAGGAGTCGAGGCACTGGTTGCCTTACCTCCTGCTGCACCAGCGTAATTGGTTTTCCTTGGAAACAGTGTGCACAACATATGTTTTTGCAAATTCTGACTGTACTACTCCTTTAAAGAGAAGGTCCCCTCAGCTTTTATTCTGTTTACTTGTGTAGTTTATAGGCATGAACAATGATTGCCTCTGTTTTATCTTCCTAATTTTATCAGGATTTAAATGTAAATTAAGTTACTGTACTTAAGTCTGGTATAAAAACCTGCTTGACCCTATTACAAAGGTCATGACCCAACTCATGTAAGGTATCCTGGAATTTTCTGATGTTTTAGTGCTAAAGCCTGCAGTAGATATACTGTATTAGTCAGTGAAAGTGTTGTCCTCTGCAGTCCCTATGTTCATGTCTTATGCTGGCCATGAAATTTTTCAAGGCACAGTAAGTGCCCTCCTGTTTTCCATAGTTTAAAGTGTATCTGAATTAGAAAAAAATGCTTTTAGAGAATACAGGGACTTCATAAGACGTGTAACAGAACTAAATGAGAGTATACAGTAACTTTTGTTGGCTTGTGCAGGTACACATAACTTCCATGATGCCTTGCATGAGTGGGGTCATGACCTTTGCAATGGAGACAAACAGGTTTTCACACCAGGGCAAAACAGAGTGAAGCAACCTCTTTGTTTATTTAAATTAGGATGGAATTAAGGGAATGCAAGAGATGGAATCATTGTTCATGCCTACAGACTACACAGGCACACAGAAAATAGGTTGAAGGGAGTTTTCCTTAAAGAGGACTGGTTCCAACACTAACCCTGAGGCACCCTGCTGGTCACCCATCCTTCCCTGAAGTGAACTCTGTTTACCACCACCCTCTGTTGCCTATCCCCTGACCAATGTCTTATCCCTTTTACCACCTTTGGACCCACTCCTAGGCTACCCAGCTTACTTACTAGCATACCTCTCAACTGTCACACATTACGAGGTACGTCACTCATTTTAACCCTCAGAAATCCTTTGTCCCACATCAAGGTAGTGATATTCCACAGTTCTCACAGAGGTTTTAAAGCAGAAATTAATAGTTATCTGTTGTGTTCAATTATCAGCAAACATTATGAACACTAGTGCACTGATAGCCATAGTGTTCTGAGCTTGCAGTGCCGTGTTTGATGATATGTCCCACATTTTGCTCATTTGTCACACATCTTGTCACACATTTTGGTGAAGAAAGGTTGAGAGGTATGCTTACTAGTCTCCTGTGTGGAATGGTTTCAAAAGCCTTACTGAAATCTAGGTAGGCCATGTTCACCGCTCCATCCTGATCTAATTCCTTTGTCACCCAGTCAAAGAAATCTATCAGATTTTTTTGACATGATCCCCCCGTGACCATTGCTGCCTCACGTCTTGTAACTCATTGGATTTAAAGGGAATGTTCTCTCAACCTATTTTCTGTATACCTGTGTAGTTTGTAGGTATGAACAATGATTCCCTCTCTTATTTATTTATTTAGTTGAAAATTGGTGACCGGGAGAGGCACACTGAGCCAAAGTTCATTTCCAGGTGACACCCAGGGGAGGGGAACAGAAGACAAAAGTGCATAGCATAGACAAGTTCAATGATACAATAAAGTGCAAAATCAGAGAACACATAGAAAGTGCGCAATGAACAAACAAGTCATAAGCGGGAAGTAGAACATATCAGCAAGTGTATGGGGGACTGTTAAGGTGGGGGAAAACAGGAGCGGGGGGAAGAGTCTCAGCTGATATCTGAGGGAGGCTGGGGAGGAAGAGAAGTGGAGGGAAGAGAGGAGCTGGTTCCAAAGTGAGGGAAGATGATAGGTGAAGACTGATTGGCCAGCTGAGGTACGGAGTTGTGGTAAAGCAAAGGTACGATGGTCCCTGGAGCAGTGGGAGCAGGAGGCAGCGGGAACAATGGAGAAGAGTGATGAGAGTTTGGAGGGAAGGGACCCAAACCAGTACTTATATAAATGAGGCACAGTGCATCTGGCAATGGGAGGGTAAACTCTTGCATCCACTTAATTTCTGTTTTGCCCTAATGTAAAAACCTGCTTGCCTCCATTGCAAAGGTCATGACTCAGGTCATGCAATGCATCATGGGAGTTGATGATGCTTCCCTGCACAAGCCAGCAGAAGTTATACTCTCATTCAGTTCTGTTACATGTCTTGTGAAGGTCCTGTGCTCTATAAAAACATTTTTTCTAACTTAAATACACTTTAAACTGCAGAAAACAGCAGGGCATTTACTATGCCTTGAAAAATATCATGGCCAGCATAAGACAAGAACATAGGGACTGCAAAGGATAGCAACAGCACTGACTAATACAGCAGAACTACTGCAGGTTTAGCACTAAAACATCATCAAGTTCCAGGATGCCTTACATGTGTCGGATGATGACCGTTGCAATGAAGTCAAGCAGGTTTTGACACCAGACTTAAGATATTCCACAATCCTTTTCTTCAGCAGTGATTCCATTAACTTTCCCACCCACCTCCTCCTTGCTATTGTTTTTGTAAAGTGGGACTACATCTGCCCTCCTCCAGTCCTCCAGAATCACTCCTTTTGCCGTTGAACTGTTAAATAGGACTGTCGGAAGCACAGCCACTACCTCCCTGAACTCCCTCAATACCCTTGGATGCAGCCCATTTGGCCCCATTGCTTTGTCCACTTTCAGATTAGTGAGTCCCTTCAGAACTCTCTTATCTAATAAAGGACTAGCGACCCCCTCCCCCCTTCAAGCTTCTGTTTCTTTTTTGTGGGCTCGCCCCTTCTCCTTCCTCTGAGCACTGAACAAAAGTATTTATTTAGGATGTCTGCCTTTTCTTGGCCTCTCTCTGCACAGCCCCCCTCTTTCCTTTCTAACCTTACAATCCCACTCCTTATCTTTCTCTTTTCACTTACATACCTAAAAAAAAAAGTCTTATCCCCTTTCATTACCTTCTGTGTTATTTTCTGTTCATTTAGCCCTTTGTGCTCCTCACTGCTTTTCCTGCTTCCCTCTGTTTCTCCTGATACACCTCCCTATCCTCCTCCCTCTGCATCTCCTTATACCTTCTGAATGCTACCCTTTTATTTGAAAAGTTTCTCCAGGAAAGGCATACTGAGCTGCAATAGCTCGTTTCCAGGTGCGTCTGGGGGGAGGGGGATACAGAGGATGTATGGAATGCAAGATACATAACATTTCAGGGTAATATACAAATACAAACAGTACATACAGTACCAACCAGTTGGGTCCAGGTAAGAATATTCAGTTACATAAACAAAGCTTAAAAGCTTACTACAGTACTTTACAGAAAACCAAATCACATATACACACATAGTGCTAAGCTATACATTTCCAAGACTGACTTTACAAGCATAAGTGTTAAAACCAAATGGTTATTAGGTAAACTGTACAGTCACAAGGGCACAAGTTGAAGTCCGTTAGTAGGCTGGGGGAGGGTCAGGGGGTGGGATGGAGATTGACCAGTCAAAGGCCTTCACCCCTTCGGGATGCAGGAACCCTGCAAGGAGTAGAAAGGGAATTAGCATGGAGATTAGTGAACCAAAATAGGCTGGACATTGTTGAAGGGAGGAGAGTAGACCTAGAGCCTTTACCTTTTCAGCCACCTCTTTTGAGAACCATAGCAGTCTCTTTTTCCTCTTGCTTTTGCTCACTTGTTGACTCAGAGGTTTGTTGCCTTTACTATGCTTCCTTTTAGCATTGCCCGCTGTTTCTCCACCCAACCAAAGCCACACACCCCAAATCATCCCTGAGGTATGCACCTATCTTTATAAAGTCTGCCCTCCTGAAGTCCAGGACCCTTGCCCTTGTATGGTTTGATTCCACAGTTCACCAAGCTGATTTATAAGAATGAAAGGGGAGGAGGAAGAAGAGAAGAGGATGGTGGGGTTATTCCGCAGGTGGTTGAGTCTGTAGAAGAAAGCAGCCTGTTTGAAAGAGTTTTTGCAGCAGGGGTTGATTGAAGAATGGGGTTTGGAAATTCTAAGAGAGGAGGTGAGGGGGGACCAGGGAGGTAATGTAGCAGGGGAGGGTGTCAAGTCAGAACTTGAAAATAAATGAGGCCCCTTGAGAGAGTCACCTACTATCGAGGGAGGGGATAGAAAGTTGAGTATACAGAGTACAGTGGTGGAAGCAGCACTGTAGACCACATCGCTGTAATCAGTGGCAGAAAGATCATCTTAAGAAGGTTCTCCTGCAGCTGGCCCACTGGCACGAATGGTAGCACTACTGCTTGTGATGCTGATGACCCAGATTCGGGATTTTTCTCCTTCAGGGCAGGTGGGTTGCAGCATGCGGTCGTTAGTCTGGCACCTAGTGTTGGCTGCAAGTCGGTGAGCCAAAGACCACAAGAGAAAGGAGATTAGAGGAGCGGCAGACATCGAGGGACGAGGGAGCACACCTGATGTCATTAGGATGTCATTGCACTTTCTGTCTGCTGGGAAGCATCAACTCAAGAAAAACCCTTTGTCTCATTAAGCAGCATGATAGCCAGGATGTAGCCTTGGTCCTCACTCCTAAATTACACCAACCTAGGTCCTTGGGGGGATTCAAGTTTATTTCAAACTCTCCCACCTCCAGGAGATCCCTGCTGTGAGGGAAAGTCATAGGCCTCCCCATGTAGACAGGACTGGGGGATGTTGGGTGGGGAGCAGTGTTGGCAGAAGGGCAGCATATGGGGTACTTCTCTGCCACAGAGAAAGATGCAGAAACAGAATTAAAAAAATTAAAAAATATCTCCTGGAGGGCAGGAAGGAGGAAGCAGGCTTTGTTGTGGTATGGTGTGCAAAACCAACCAAGGTCTTGAAGACTGGGGCAGAGAGCTTGGCCAACCATTGTCAGGAGTAAGCGAGCTGGTTTGCACAGAGCCAACGCTGGTAGTGGCAGGCACTGGTGCAAAACAACCTCATTCTGAGGACAAGGGAAAACCGATTCACCATGCGGTGCTGTAACAGAGATATAGGATAGTGCATGAGTAACAGTTAACAACAGGGCTATTCTTTCACCGAGTTGGTACTATGATGACAGATTACCTCGAGAGTGCAGCTCGAGAGGTAATCCGTCGTCATAGTACCAACAAGGTGAAAGAACAGCTCTGCCGTTAAATGGTACGTATGCACTGTTCTGTGTAGTGTATAGTGGAACATCCCCCCCCGAAAAAAAAAGTTAACACATCTTTCTTTTTAAAATCAGACTAACTGTCAGATTGCTACTCAATGACACAATGTGTGATGTCAGCACTGCAACAGAACGAAAAGTCGTTCTGCTGTCCTGTGGACGTCACTTTTTGGTTCTGCTGCACTGCGGACGTCACTAGTGCAGCAGAACAACATTTTGAGAGCACTAGATTTCAATGAACAATGACGTTCCACTATGCACTGTATGTTTATTTTCTATGATAAAATTATAGTACGCCTCTTTTCAGTGCTTAATTTTGGGGGAAACTACGGTCCTCTTTTTCCTGGGGAAGGGATACTGAGCAGAGCCTGATGGACTGCAGCAGTAGTCTAGGAATGTCTTTACAAGTGTTTTTTGTGTGTCCTGCACCAGCACCCACTGAGGACTGAGTGCATTGTGAAGTTAAGGCACATAGGCCTTAGGGAGAGTTCGGTGCAAGCCACCCAACATCTGTACTGCATGCCATCCAGCAAGCGGCATTGGCATCGATCACAAAGGCAGACAATCACCTCTTCTCTCACCAAGAGAACAAGATGTAGCTGTTGACATGCCAGAGTTGTGGTGAAAGATGGTGAGAAAACCAGGGACAATAACTGTTTGACCCACAGAAAATGAAAGTAAATAAGTAAATAATACAAGCTTACAGCATATCTACAATTCTAGCTGATCAAAAATTCTGAATTAAGTGGGACAACCTCCACAGTGGGTCCCAGATCTTGACTGAATCGAAGAGGTAAAAGTCCCGAAATATTCTGTTCCACTCTGCATTCATGGAGGGCTTTCTAGTCTGCAGCAGGAGGCAGTTGCTGTCCTAAAACATTTTCAAATAATAGATATAGTAGGGGCAGAAGGGACTCTAGGCACATTATAACCCCCCCCCCCGCTTCAGAAGTGATGATGAAATAAGTATGCTGTGCAAACTGGTACCAATTTGCAAAAATTCCCAACACACTCTATCATGTAGGGTACCCAGTGATTCCTTAAATATGCAGTAATGTTAAAGGAAGAACAGGAGGAGTCCTGGCATCATAAGCTATTTTACAATGATTTGTATGTATGTTTATCAGTAGTATTGCAATTAAACAAATGCTTGTTTTATCTTTGATTTTATAGGAGTCAGGGTTGAGATTCCACTATGTAGCTGCTGGTGAAAGGGGCAAACCTCTCATGTTGCTGCTTCATGGATTTCCAGAGTTCTGGTAAAATTGTTGGCTTTTTTATGGATTTGATTTTGCCACAGTCTGCTCAACAAACATATGGAAAATATAGTTTTGCACTTCTGTTTGTCCATATGCCCTATCTGTGTATAGATTCCTGTAAGTGAAGTGTGCGTGTGTGCGTGTGTGTGTGTGTGTGTGTGTATGTATGTGTGCGTGTGTCTACATAAGTATTTATTAACAGGAAAGAAAATGAAATATCACAGTACAGATGACTTCCAGCATGGGAAGCCACAGGTTAGGTATTAATGTCTGGTGCTGTCTAAGGCTTCGCCTACAAAAGTACCAAAGGTAATGGATGGATGACTAAAAGCAGTGAAATGTGTGTGTGATGCTATAAAACAGGGCTAATTGCACAGACATGCCACTGAAACATAACTAAATAGTTTATAGACTTGCTATCACAGTGGAATCGGCACTAGGATGTGGTGCTACAATACTAGGACAAATCGTACTACTAAAACAAAGATAGTAGAGCACATACACCTCATAAATACAAGGGCACTGGTCTATTAAACATTAATTTTATTAGCAAAATGCCAAACAATATCTGATGCATTTCGGATGGTAATACATCCTTTGAGAAAGGATGTATTAGCATCCGAAACGCGTCAGGTATTGTTTGGCATTTTGCTAATAAAGTACATTTTTAATAGACCCGTGCCCTTGTGTTTATGAGGTGTGTGATCTCTACCATCTTTGTTTTTGTAGTTTATAGACTTGCCAAAATTTCTTATATCTTTTACAAAAGCAAATTTTTTTATAAACTGTCTCAATTTGTTTTTTATCAACACAGCACCGATACTTTGTCATAGACACTGACAACAGAAAAAGAGCAGTAGTCAATCCAGTTTTCCTGTAGTTCCCTGTCAAACCCTGGGACCTATTATTTCCTCCAGGTAATGGACAGTCTGGGCCTCGCACCGGCAGTTACTTCTGTGACCCATCAGCATAGCTACACTTTGGACCCGGTGTTCTCATTGGGGCTTGAGGTCTGTAACCTCAAGACTGATCCAGTTAGTTGATCAGATCATTGTACGGTGAGTTTCTCTTTTAGGCCCCCCTCCCCCTGTGTCTATCCCCAATGCAGATAGTTCACTAGCACCGTTTAAAGAGGTTGTCCCCAGAAGGACTTCAGGCAGTAGTGTATCTCTCAACCGTGTGGCCTCCATGTGTGATTGGATTGGAGGAGGCGGTGGTGGCCTATAATCAGGCCATCACCTTGGCCTTTGATGCAGTCACATCAGTCCATACACGACCCCTGACTCAGTGCTTGAGATCCCCATGGTTTGATGGGGAGCTCAGGGAGTTTAAGTTAAGGGGTCAGAGGGCGGAGCATTTCTGGAGAAGATCCAGGTCTGGCAAGAACAAACTGACTTTAAGAACTCGTTATGATGAGTGTCAAAGGGCGACGATCTTCCATAAGAAGGCAGCATTCTGGTCCAGGGAGATCACTGCAAGAAGAAACTGATAAGCTCAGCTATTCTGGGTGGTGGACAGATATTTAAACTCGATCTATCTGTAGCTGGTAAGTGTCCTTGATTTGATCAGGGATCTTTTCATCTGGGTTATTTCGATACAGCAATGTCAGGTGGGTGAGGGAGGGAGGGATGCAGTCCGCCGGTATGGAGCTTGTTTAGTCCAGTTTTGATGGATGAGGTTTGTGGTGTGTTCTCGGAGCTGCGGCCCGCCTACTGTGAACTGGATCTAGGCCCAACTTGCCTTATAATTAGGTGTGTGGGGTTTCTGGGCCAGGTGTTCACCAAACTGATCTGGTGTTCCCTTCCAGAGGGGGTATTTCCTGGGGCATTAAAAGCAGGTGTGGTGAGACCTCTTCTGAAAAAGCCATCATTGGGCCTGGACTGTTTGGTAAGTATAGACCCGTCTCTAACCTCCCATTTTTGGGTAAGGTTATAGAGAAGGTGGTGACTCAGAAGCTGGAGGAGCCACCTCACAGCCTTGGACATCTATGAACCTCTCTAGTCCGGGTTTAGGTCTAGGTACAGTACTGAGACGGCATTTTGTTCAGGGTACAGAATGATCTGCTTAGGGTTAGGGATCGAGTAGAATGGTCTGTTCTTCTTCACGATCTCTCTTAAGCGTTCAACACCGTCGACCATGTTGGATTGCCTCAGGGAGTACTGTGGACTCACAGACACCGTCATCTGCTGGTTTGAGTCCTACCTTGGAGACAGGATGCAGAAGGTGGTGATGGGAAGTTTCTCCTCGCTCTCAATGCCCCTTCTCTGTAGAGTGCCCCAGGGTTCAGTCCTCTCTCCCACATTGTTTTCGATGTGTATGCTGCCCCTGGGAGGGCTCATTAGAAGATACAGGCTGGGTTTTCACTGCTGTGTGGATGATACCCAGCTGTATCTGTCTTTTGCACCCAGGACACCTGATACCATTGAGGTAATAAAATGTGTGCCTGGCTGAGATCCAAGACTGGATGTCATCAAGCTGGTTGTGACTCAATCAGGACAAGACAGAGGTGCTGGTGATTGAGTCTGGCTGGAGAGGGGGTGCAGAGGCCACTGATGGGGAGACTGGTGTACAGCTGGGTTCTTCTGAGTTGGTGGCCACCCCTAAGGTTAAGAATCTGGGTTTCATTCTGGACGAAAGGCTGACACTTGTGTTTCTGGTGTCTGCCATGATCCAGAGTAGCTTTTATTATCTAAGGAACATCATCCGGATTAAAACCTTGATTCCTCCTGAAGACTTGCTCTCATTGGCACATGCATTTGTTACCTCTAGACTTGAATACTGCAGTACCTTGGGATGAGTGGAGGTGTCCTATGACGTCTGCAGCTAGTGCAGAATGCAGCAGCTTGGTTATTGACAGGCCTTCTGAGGTCTCGTCATATAACTGCGGTCCTGTAGGAATTACACTGGCTGATGGTGAAGTGGCATACCACCTTCAAGGTTGATATACTGACCTATGGGGGCCTGCATAGACTGGGTCCTGGCTACCTCTGTGGCCTACAGTCTCCTTATCAAACCTCCTGCCCCCTCCATTCCTCTGAGGAGGGTCTCTCAGCCATTCCAAGAGCAAGGTTGAAGTCTTCTGGTGATAGGGCCTTTTCAGCTGCTGCTTTGGAACAGGTTTCCCAGGGGAGCTGAGAGAGGCCCCCTCATTGGATGCCTTTAAGAGAAGCCTGAAATCCTTTTCTTTTCAGGAGGTGTCTGACAATATATAATAATTTGTTGGACATTCACTTACTGACTAGCTTTGCACTATTATTTTAAATATTTTTAAATAGATAATTGCTATGTATTTATCTATCTTTTAATGTATTTGTTCATAGTAAAGTTTTATTATTGCAGTGTCCGTAATTATTTTAAGTGCTCAGAGTCCCTGGGATTGGGTACTATATAAATAAAGTTTACTACTATTGTCCATACAGGGGTACTAGCCCTCAATATGTGTGTGTTATCAATGCTGAGAAGTAAGAACGTCAACATTGCTTTGCTCAACGAACCATCTCTCTTCTTATATTGCATCTCTTAGCCATGTATTGAGGTAGCTAGGAAGGCAGATTTTATGTAGAATGCTTGTGCAACATAGGTGAAACTTTGGCATTCCCTGTCTCTGCCCCTGCTAAAAGAAATCGCCACCCTTCTGTGGTGCCGTAAAGACACAGGAACACTTTGATCAAAGATACCTCAGAGAAGTCTCAACCCAGAAGGAAAGAGAGATGCCACTGTAAGAGGAGGTGTGGATGGTGGAAGCAACAAAATGAGCATCCAGTGACACTTGGGCATGTGTGGTTTAAGTACCACATGTACCACATGATGGGTGCATGGTTTGGGTTGCCTGCTGCCCTATCGTACCACAGATGAATGCATTTAAATTCAGTGGACCATTGGGCCCCTTCTATTGGGATGTTTAGTTAGTATAGAGGAATGATTGGTGAGACTTGATAAGATAGAACTGATGCTGAAAACCAGAAGATTGGTTGTGTCTAGGGTAACGGAACTGGCACGTATTGAGATAGGAAGGTAGGCTGTATGTAGAATGCTTGTACAACATAGAGTGAAACATTGGGTATACGCCTGGTCTGTCCCTGCTAGAGGGACTACCACCCTTTCGGAGTGCTACAAAGAACCAGGAACCTTCTTCAGGAGGGTTCCTGCCCTGAAGGTGCTGCAGGAACAGTGTCCTCTCAGTTAAAAGATACCTTAGGAAAGAAACCAAAAGCACAATGAATGACAGACAAAAAAAATAAAAATAAGGTGAGGAGACACAACCCGGGGAATGTGATGCCATTATTGAAGAAAGAGATATCAGTGTGGAGGAATGAAGATCACCGTCCAGCTCCAACTTTTGGTGGTGTAAGTTATTGATTAACCTGGAATTATGACCTTTGATGTGGGGAGGGGAAACTCCCTTCTGTGGAGAGAAAACCTCTGGGGAACCAAGTCTAGGTGGCTATGGATTACTTATTATCTTCGGAAGAGGAGCTCAGACATACTGCTTCACCTAAAGGATGGAATGTCCCTCTTTCTGTGTAAAGACATCCACCCTCCCAAGGGTATTTGCAAGGCTGGCTATACAACTAAAGGAGCCCTACATGGCAGGACCGTACCACTGGGGAAGTACTGTGAGGCTGAAACCAAAGCCAAAAGAATGACAGGATTATTGAAGGAGCTCTGAGGAGAACAAAGACTTAGTAATACTTGTCTAAGGCTTGGCTGTCCACATAACTCTTCTCTGGTTCAAGGCTCATGTGAGGATGAGCACAAGTCCTTGATGGGCAAGGAAGAAAGTATTTGATGAGCCTGAGAAGATAGGCAAATGATGTGGCTAAGTTAGAAGACTGAGCTGGTTGTTTTCCGTGGAGCTGAAGGGTTGTTAAGGTGGACAACATCTGGGTAGGTAGAATTAGCAGGAGGACAATTGCTCAGGTAGGTGGTATGACCAGAATGATAAGGAGGGTGACTGCCCGAGTAGGTAGAAGGATAAGATGAGCGTACCGTTGTGTCGGTAACATACAGTGAATGTGAGCCCTATGACAAGGCTGGAATGACTGCCTGGACAAGCTTTTGGACACCGTATGAGAGGCAAATCAGCAGGCTGAAGGTCCAATCCAGATGGAAGGGCAATACACAGAGAGGCAGAGTACTGTCATTCAAGTACCATCATGGCAATCAAAGCCAAAAACATGAAGAGCAGAACATGACCACGTGGCATGGCTGGCCCACTCCAACGAGAAGAGGGGAAGGAAAGGCAGAAAGTGGGGGTGGCTGCACTGGAAAAACAGTAGTAGTCCAGGAAGGGGCGCACAAGGCCCAGAAAAGAGGCAGCAGAAACAGGAACCAGGAGGCAGCAGGGTTTTAAATGGTTGGCATAGCATAGCAAAACGCTAAGTATAACAGGGTAATGCTAGCCATTTTCAGAAATGCTTAGCAATAGACTGCTAACTATTTTTTGAGTGAGTACATGACACAGTACATAACATTACTAAAATGATATCATTTTTCAAAATGTTGCTAATCGGGCTGTGCCAAGTGCTATGCAGTTTTTCAACCGATTAGCACTGTCACGCATAAAACTGCTAATCAGTTTTTTCAGCTTATTTAAAACACTGGGCAGGGTGGGGTGGGCAGATGGAACAGGAGGAACCGGCCAGGAAAGCAGGAGAGGGAGGAGGCAGCAGGTGGGGGAGGCAAGAAAACATGGCAGCAGGAAGAGGGCAGGGTGGGTACAGGACAGGGAAGCAGGAGGGGCCTAGGAACCAGGTGGGAAGATTGCAAGAGGCAGAGAAACAGGGAAACATGCAGGCCAAGGCCAGGACAGGGCAAGCAGGAGCAAGACACAGGGGGAGCACCATAAATGAGAGGAGGAGGACAGCAGGAACCAGGGACAAGGAGAGCGAGAGACAGATAGACAGACCACAGAGTGAGCAGAAAGCAGTGGACAGAAGATGAGCAGGAGGAAAATAGTGAGAAGACCACCATGCAGCAGTAATGCACCACAGAGGCAACAGAATCAGCAATGAGAACAGGCAGGACACCCAGCAACAGCAGTAAAAGTAGACTGGCAGAGATGGACAGAGTGTGCAAAAGGGCAAAGGTAAAAAAAACAATTTATGGGGTGGGCACCAAAAATACATACATGCCGAAGAATATTTTGCAGATACACTAATATTCATGTCGAAACATCACGACATTACCATGTACATTAGTTCAGACCATCAGTGAAAAGTTTGCACACTATTATGAATATACTCTCAGTGTGCAAACATAGAAAGTTAAAAAATAATGGCAGAAAAAATGCCCAGAGGCCCATCAAGTCTGCACATCCTACCTATATCTTAAAAAGGCACTTTCACCAAAGATCAACACATGGACAAAATCCCAGTAACACCAAAGGATAATATTGTACTAACATCATCACACATCACAAATGCAGTCTGTTATTTCCTATTAAAAACATATAGGATAGTGTATGACTCCCGATGCACAACAAGACTGTTCTCCAAATGAGTGGTTAC
Organism: Neoceratodus forsteri; assembly: GCA_016271365.2. Classification (NCBI taxonomy): domain Eukaryota; kingdom Metazoa; phylum Chordata; order Ceratodontiformes; family Ceratodontidae; genus Neoceratodus; species Neoceratodus forsteri. The sequence continues at coordinate 517,896,221 of CM028136.1, read as the reverse complement.
TATGCCGACTGCTGACCTCGATGACCTTGAGAACGCAGCTCAAGAGGTCACACAGTCAACATAGTAACCACAAGGTAGGAGATTGGCCTTGTTGTGCATTGGGAGCCGTACACTTTTTTATATAGTGTATGGTAAAAACTTGCACTTTGAGGACAAGAAAAAACTCATAACAATAAATGACAGTTTCAACATTATGCAGCATTTACTAAACTTGTAACTGTCACTAACATTTCAGTTTGCTGTCAGGGTAGGGATTTGAGGTTGCTATGGAGCATGTGCCCATCATTTGGTAATGCAGCCTTCAATTGGTTGCTATTTGGGTGTGGGAGAAAACATAGCGGCCAAATTTCTCACTTAGCGAAAAGTGGTGACTGCGAGGAGACTCTGTAAGTAATATTCAAATACCTTGTTGATCCTGCCTTTTAATTAAATGATAAATATCTGGTTGACACTGCAGTTCTTAAGTGTTTAACTGTGCAGGTTCGGGAGATCATGCGGTCGCCGTTGGACTGTTATGTTGTTGAGCCTGCTGTTTCTGTGGCGATCGTCGGTGTTGTGTGACATCCGTAGTGCAGCAGAACGAAAAGTCGTTCTGCTGCACTATGGACATCGCTACTGCAGCAGAACAACATTTTATGCTTAACGGATTTCGGTGGAGAACAACATTCCATCATACGCTATAAGAATAAACTGATTTGTTCACATTACATCACCCAAACCTTTTCATAATTCAGGGAACAAAGGTCATGTTATTATAATCTTAATTCTCCCTATGCAAGCTGCCCAGGTTTTCCTCATTCTTGGTGCATACCTAGCTTGATCCTTTGGCCAAAAGATTTTACTATCTGGCATAGTCACTGTTTGAAAATTGTATTATACAATGTATCTGTCATGTAGGGACTGTAGTCCCCACCTATCCATTAAGTGAGAAAGATCATCATCAGTTATTCTTAATGCACAATTCTGAGTCTTTTCAATTTCTTGTGTTGCGCCTTTATGGTAGCTTGGACCATTGGAAGACTCCAGAGGTGGGCAGAAGGGCTTGGGTATGTAGAAAGAGGACTTGGCAGTAGCCAAGGAGAAATGGGGACAAAACTGGAAAGCAAAAAAAGTAAAAGTTTTTCCATAAAAATGTTTGATGAATTCAAAATTGACCTCTAACCTTCCCTTTTGTGCAACATTAACTTAATTTATTTTAAGTGGATCATCTGTAATACAGTCATAATAGGTATACCGCATTACCTCACTGACCAGTTTTAGACTATCCAGTAGTGTGCTCCAGAGGGTATACAAAGTGCTCACAGAAGTTCTTAAATACATGGACCAACCATTATCAATAAAACATTTAATTAAATAGATTCAAAATAAACTAATAGCTATGCCTTTGCAAGGATTCATTATATGAAATACATCATTCACAAAAGTAACTGTTTTTGTAAATATTGTATGTCATGAAATCTACTATGCACAGCAACATTTTATTGTATTTGTTTGTAATTTTTGATCAGGAAAGGCACATAGAGCCATTATAGTTTGTGTCTGGATGCATTCTGGTGGTGTGTTGCATGAACCTGCTTTATTGACAGGGGAGTGTTGGCCATGACACCAGGGAAATTCCATGGGTCTTCTTTGATAATTGCCATGGGATCTTTTACTTCCATCTGGACAGTGACCAGAGATGGGCAGAAGGGACCTTGGTTTAATATCTAATTCGAAGGATGGCACCTCATCAGTGCAGCACCCCCTTTATACTGCATTACAGTGTCAATTATGGGTATTACACCAAGTACCTGGTGTGGGGTTAGAACCTACAACCTTCTGATCTTCCTGCCCCAGAGGTGAGCATGCTACCTAGTGAGCCACTGACACTGGTATCTGCCTTTCCAGACTGCGGATGCATTAACTGTTTACCTGTAACCAGAGCATCACAGTGTTTGCAATGACCACATTTATGGTAAATCGTTATTGTGCTTCCTAACAAATCTTATTTATCATTATTCACGTAGGTATCAGTGTATAACAACGAATCTGTAATATTCTTACCTCATAACAATATCACTTTATTTATTGCTTATTTAGCTTGTATGTTGACATCTTGTGTTAGAATTTGCAGTTTTACTGTCTTTGAAAATATAATCTAGCTACACTGATTGCAGCTTTCTTGATGTTTATGAATTAATCGACTTCTTGTGATCTTGTTTCATTCCTGTACATGGCTAACTACTTTTTACGTATTTATTTACTGAGTACTAGGATTACAAATACCTTTGAACCAAAGGTTCATTTACAAAGGTTCTGAGTCATCATCTATTATTAACAGCAAATGTCAGGGGGAGGGAATGGACAAGGATATGATAGAAGGCATTCTTAGGATGGCAGAAAAAGGGGAGACCTAAATATGCCAGGTGTTAACTGGAGCACATTTGCTGCAGCCACATCCAAGAGCAGGGCCATTCTCGATGCCCTACAGGTGGCATGCCTAAGACAGCTAGTTTTGGAACCCACTCATGAGGGAGCAATCTTAGACCTCATACTCTCAAATGGGAACAGTGAGAGGATCTCAGATCTATAAGTGGGTAGCCATCTGGAAACAAGTGACCACCAAACAGTGTGGTTCATGATAAACTCAGCTACAGAGTCAAGCCATACAAAAGTGAGGGTACTGAACTTCAGGGGGCTGACTTTGGCAAGATGGGAGAGTGCCTTAGAAAAGCACTAGCAAACAGGCTAGAAGGAGGGATGTAGCAATAACGGGGAAACATCAAAACTGCCATCACAAAGGCAACAAGCCTTTGTGTGAAGCAAATAAACAAATCAAAACAAAAGAAAAAGCCACTATGGTTCTCAAAAGAAGTGGCAGGGAAGGTCAGGGAGAAAAAGATAGCATTCAGGAAGTATAAGGAAACACAGAAGGAGCAGGACATAGAGTTGTGCCAGTTAAGGCAGAAGGAAGCAGGGAGGGAAGTCAGAATAGCAAAGGCCCAAACTGAGGAAAAGATAGCCAACTCGGTTAAGAAGGGAGATAGAACCTTTTATAGGTACATCAGGGAGCATAGAAAGACAAAGGGAGGGATAGTGAGGCTGAATAGAATGGATGGTGGGTGGGCAGAGAGGGACAGTGAAAAAGCAGGGATACTGAAAGAATATTTCTGCTCAGTATTCACAAAAGAGGAGGAGGGGGAAGTGCCTAATCCAATTAACAGATGCACTCTGGATAGGGGGTTGATCCCAATTCTTTCACAGAAGAAAGGGTCCTGAAAGAACTCCTAAAACTGAAGGATGACAAAGCAATGGGGCCTGATGGAATTCACCCCAGAATTCTAAAAGAATTAAGGGGAGAACTAGTGAAACCACTGACTACCCTTTTTAGCAAATCATGGGAGGATAGTGTGGTACCTGAGGACTGGAGGAAGGTGGATGTGATTCCCCTTCACAAAAGTAGGACCAAGACAGAGGCAGGAAACTACAGACCTGTCAGTTTGACCTCTGTGCTAGGGAAAGTGATGGAATCACTTCTGAAGGAAAGAATTGTTGAGTACCTAGAGGCCAGTGGGGCACAGGACCCAAGGCAGTATGGGTTCACAGCGGGAAGGTCATGGCAGATGGCTATAATTGATTTCTTTGACTGGGTGACCAAAGTAGTAGACCAGGGAGGGGCTGTGGACATGGCCTACCTAGACTTTAGCAAGGCATTTGACACAGTCCCACACAAAAGATTAATAGTCAAATTAACCAGCCTGGGAGTCGGTCACAGGGTGGTAGCCTGGGTAAAACACTGGCTGGACAACAGGACACAGAAGGTAATTGTAAATGGAGTCCACTCTGAAGAAAGAGGGGTTACTAGTGGGGTACCGCAGGGCTCAGTACTGGGTCCAGTCCTTTTTAATGTCTTTATAAGTGACATTGCAGAGGGACTGGAAGGAAAAGTATGCCTCTTTGCAGATGACGCAAAGATCTGCAACAGGGTTGATACACAAGGAGGCATGGAAAGGATGAGAAGGAACTTGGCAAGGTTGGATGAATGGTCAGAAGTATGGCAGCTTGGATTCAATGCAAAGAAGTGCAAAATAATGTACTTGGGAAGCAAAAATCCAGGGGAAGATTACACAATCGGGGGGGGGGGTAGTAACAACAATAAAAATGGAAAGGGACCTGGGGTAATTATATCAGATGACCTTAAGGTTAGCAAGCAATGTGATAGGGCAGAAGGGAGGGCTAGGGGGATACTGGGATGTATAGGGAGAGGAATCACCAGCAGAAAACAGGAAGTTGTCATCCCTCTGTATGGACAGTTGGTCAGACCCCATCTGGAGTACTGCGTTCAGTTCTGGAGACTCCATCTCTGCAAGGACATAGACAGGATAGAGTCAGTCCAGAGGAGGGCAACTAAAATGGTGCAGGGGCTGCAAGAGAAGCCATACAGTGAGAGTCTAAAGGAGCTTAATATGTATACCCTTGAGGAAAAGTGTGTGTGGGGGGGGGACATGATAGAAATATTTAAGTACCTCAGTGGAATCAACAAAGTCCAAGAGGGTAGCATCTTTCAGGGAAAAAGAGATGTGCAAGAACAAGGGGACACAATTTGAAGATGGGGGGTGGTACAGGGGCAATGTGAGGAAGTATTTTTTCACAGAGGTGGACGCATGGAACAGCCTTCCTGAGGAGATTGTAGGGTCTAAAACTGTGGGAGAATTCAAGAATGCATGGGACAGACATAAGGCAATTTTTGTGGGGGGTAGGAAGAAATAGGCTGTTGATTAACTAGGATCTGCAGCTTATCCTGTAGATAGGGAAACAGGCAGACTAGGTGAGCCAAGCAGTCCTTATCTGCCGTCAAAGTCTATGTTTCTATGTAAAGGGTTCAAATACAAGGGAAAACAATACAGTTAGGACTACTTGACCATAACGCATTGACAGAAACTATAACAATTACAGTAGTTTCAGGTTGCAATGGACTGGTGTACAGAAAGTGTCAATAGTATTAGCATCATAGGTAAGACAGTAGATAAAATAGTGAAGGTAACATAAAATTGGTACAAGTATATCACAAATTACAAAGAGAAACAGATTCAAAGAGATGAACAACAGGTGGGGAAAGGGGAGTAGAGTAGCGGAAGGGGGCCAGATAAGCTCCCCAGATGGTGTGCAGAATAGAGGGAGAACAAGGAGGAGAGAGATGCAGTCAAGGTAATGACATTGTCGTGAAGTGCTGCGCAAAGGAGGGGGAAAGGAGAGGGGATATGGCATAGGACCAAGGGTAATGCAGGAGAAGGCAGACAGACGGTGCGTCCAGGGATGAGGAGGGAGAGGGGAGGGTGAGTGGGGGCATGGAGGAATATGCAGAGGAGGAGGAGGAGAGTAGTCAGAGAAAAGAAGGTAGGTTGTGGGACAGAGGGAGGGGTCATGTCGGTGTAGGAAGGGAAAGAGAATGGTGTGCGGGATAGGAGGAGGAGGAGGGGTCCTGGAAGATTAGGGAAGGAGGGTAGGGTGTGTAGGAAGAGGAGGAGGACCTGGAGGAGAAGGGGAAGGAAGGGAGGGGAGGACAGGAGGGGGCTAGGGGCTGGGGGCCTGAAGAGCAAGAGGCGACATGCAAAATTAGAAGGTGCGGTTACACTTGCTGAGATTGGTAAGGTGCTGACGTAGTTTGTGCTTGTACGGGCCAAGTTTGTTCACATCTGAGATTTCTGGAGGGAGGCCATTCCTTAGGGATGGGGCCTTGCTAAAGAAGGCATGCTGGCCCTGGGAGGTACTGCAGAATGGAACAAGATACATGGGCTTGAGTGCACTACGTTTAAGGCGTGTGCTATGGGTAGGTTGCATGAAGGCATGCGTAACAGGATGGGTGAGGCGAAGATATATTTTCTTTGCCAAGAGGCAGGTCTGGTAGGCAATTCTACCATCAAGATTGAGACAGTTAGATTGTTTATATAGACCACAGTTATGCATACGCTTACCTGATCCTGTTACAAGTCTGCAGCACTTGTTAAGGGCAGTCCTGATTCTGTTTGGTGTGGTGTCTGAGGCAGCCCCATAGAAGACTGGCCTATAATCAATAATGGACAGGATAGAGCTAGATACAGCACTGTGCATGGCTTTATTGGTCAGGCAGTGGCGATGACAGTAGAGGACCCCAATCCTTGAGTTAATGCAGTGGACATGCGAGTTATAAGAAAGTGTGGAGTCAAGGGTAATGCCAAGATACTTAAACTCATGTACTTGATCAACAGGTTGTTGTTACTTATTGTGGATAGTAAGGCTGGATGTTCTGAATTTGCTGTGGGTGATGGGGAACAACATGGCCTTTGTTTTTTTATAGTTCATCAGCAGTTTGTGCTGATCGAACCATGTCTCAGCATGACTGAAGTTCTTCTGGAGATCCTGGGAGAGGGACAGGATCAGTGCGGGTAGGAAAGAGCACTGCGTCATCTGCATAGGGTATTAATTTATTATCACAGGCTGCAGGAAGGTTGTTAATAAAGAGGCTGAATAATAGAGGGCCAAGTATGGATCCCTGGGGTACTCCAGAGCGCACTGGGAGGCTACAGGAAAGGGTGTCGTTGATCTTAACTTGTTAGTTCCTGTCTGTAAGATAGCTCTCAAACCAATCCATGACCTCATTCAAAAGGCCTAGGGAAGAGAGGAAATCCAGTAGAAACCTGTGATTTACGTTGTCAGAGGCCTTTGTTAGGTCAATGTACACCACACCTAGTATGTGTCTGGTGTCCAGGGCTCTGTGTATGTGGCTAGTAAATTCAAGAAGGGCAGTGGCAGTGCTATGGGCTTTTCTAAAGCCATGCTGCTGTGGACACTGTATATTATACTTGTGGAGGTGTTCAGAGAGCTGGTCCGAGACAATACGTTCAAGCACCTTGGAGAGTGGGGGTATAATGGAGATAGGGCGGTAATTGGAGTGCAGGGACCTATCACCATTTTTGTGCACAGGTGTGACAATGGCCGATTTCCAAAGCTGGGGGAACTGTCTGAGGGAGAGGGAGAGATTAAGGAGTTTGGTAAGTGGGAGTAAGACAGCTTCAAGGGAAAGCGAGAGAAGTTTAAGATTCAGAGTGTCACTGCTGACTGGCTAGGCCAAGGACTTTTTTGAAGGTGTTTCCTAGGTTCAGTAAGGGATATTCTCCTGAAATAGAATGGAGGTGTAGTCTTGCAGGGGTCGGCATTCATATAGGGACTAGGCAGGGTGGAGTCATTGAAGAAGTAATAGGGATAGCCTCTGGCACCTTGCCACTGAAACAGGCCGGATGGCTGATAGACAGGCCTACAATGCTGCTCGGAACAGGTGCTCATGGGCCGTCCATAAAGCCAAGGCCGACCATTACCAGGCCACCCTCACCTCCTCCTGGGGGTCTGCCTGGACTTTCTGGGACAATATTAAACAACTAAATGGGAAATCACGCACCTCGCCCCCATCCCAGCTCACTATTGATGGCTCTAACTCCACTGACCCTGCCTGCATTGCTAACTGCCTTAACACCTCCTTTACTGACCTTAGCTCTGTCCTCCCCAGTAATTTCTTTGACCCTCCCCCCCCAGCCTAACTCCCCTTGTCCTCCAACACCCCAGCTTCCACCTACGCAAGGTATCTGCCCAGGAAGCCAGACCTCTCCTAATTAAAGCGTTAAATAGCAATAGTCCCGGCAGCGACTCCCTGGACCCCAGTATTCTCTCGCTGGTGCTGGATGAAGTCCTTGCCGCACTCACCAGCCTACTTAACCGATCCCTCTGCCTGGGGCAATTTCCCACTGCATGGAAAACAGCCATAGTCACACCCATTCATAAAGGGGGCAACAGGTCCTCTGCCAGCAACTACCGACCAGTCTCCATCCTCCCCCCCAAAGCCCTAGAAAAAGTGGTGGCCTTTCAAATCACTGAATATCTGACTAAGCATAACATCTTATGCCCAGAGCAGCACGGCTTTCGTGCTGGTCACAGTACCGGCATTGCACTAGTTGAGTTCTCCAATTTCCTACACTCCTCCCTGGATGCCAGCTCCCTAGCTGGTGCAGTGTTTGTTGACTTCTCAAAGGCTTTCGACACTGTCTCCTACCCTCTTCTGCTGGGTGCCCTCTGCCGCACTGGTTTCTCCACTGACCTGCTCGCATGGTGCATGAGCTATCTATTCACTCGCTCCCAGTGTGTAAAAATCAATGGGACACTCTCGGAAACTTGTCCCATCCGCTCAGGGGTACCCTAGGGCTCCATCCTGGGCCCCCTATTCTTCTCACTCTATCTAAACACCCTGCCCAGTGCATGCTCTGGTAAAATTCTTATGTATGCAAACAATGATGTCATTTTTGCCACCCACCGCAATCCCATCTCCCTCCAGGACTCCCTACAACAATCCTACAATGATGCCGAAGCCTGGTTTAAGGAGCACAGACTCATCATTAATCTTAAAAAAAACAAAACAATGCTCTTTGCCCACCCCCAAAACAAAGCCTGCCACTACCCACTCCCTATCCTCCCTAGTACCAAACAACCGCTTGAACAAGTCTGCTCCTACAAATACCTTGGGGTTACCTTCGATTCTACCACTATCAAAACTGCCTCCCCCCTGATGCTCTCCGACTTGCTGTTATGTCTTCAGTACTGTGTCCCTTGTAGTCTATGGCCTGCCAGTCTATGGTGCTGCTGACACTACTGCCCTCAACAAAATTTGCCTCACCCTAAATAAGGCCTGCAGGCTGATTACTGGTGCCCCCAGGCTCACACATACATGTCAGCTCAATGACGAGGCTAAACTCCTTAACCTAGATGAACGGCTACGCTATCAAACCTGCCTCCTTACAAAAAAAAACTCTACTTGGGCTCTCCCCTCCCAGGGTGACAGCCTCCATCCACCATTTCCCCACCCACTATTGCAATCTGAACCTCCAACAAGACCACTCTACTGTTCCCCAGATCCAGGACCACCCATGGTCAGAGGTCCTTCTGCTACAGAGACCCATCCTGGTTTAACTCTCTCCCTGCTCCCATCTCCAATGCCCCCACAATCTCCAACTTCAAAAACCGCCCTTCAGAGCCAACTGTTTAACACTCGCAGCTGCTCCTGTCTCTAAATGTGGCCTCGATCTCTCCACACTTGACACGCCCACTGGGCGGCACTCCACCTCACCCCCCCACCTTCTCCCCCTGTGCATCTTGCCTCTGTTAAAACCAGCATGTGCTCAGCTGTATCACTGTAATTGCTACTAAATTGTATAATGTATGAAGTCATTCTGTGTAACTCTAATTCAGTGACTTGTATTCTGTAACCTAAATTTGTTATGTCTGTCCTCAATGTGACGAGGTACCTTTGGAAATGAGCCTCTGGCTCAAAGGTTGCTAACCAATTTACAAATAAATAAAATAAAATAAGTTATGGGGTAGGACATTGCCAAGATCAGTAAAAGCGCAGTTAAAGGTATCAGCAGTTTTCTTTATGATCCTGGATGACAGTCCCACTGGCCTCAAGCATACTTAAATACAAGTTATCCACAATCATCTAATCAATGGTATGATTGCACTATCTCGAATGATAAAAAAAAAGGACCCAAGAAACGTAAAATAAAAAAAAAGTTACTATGTAATATATACACTGTACAGCACAAGTCATTGCATCTACATTCACAATCATACCACCTACTATACATTTAAATCTATAACCCTTTAGGTTCCATTGTGTTAAGGGTCATTAACCAAAACATTCCTCTTTGAGATAATTTCCTAGCCATGTCTCCCCCTCTCCTGTTGATAATGACTTTCTCAGTCCCTTGATATCTGAAGCTAGTTATCTTTCATTATTTCCTGCCAGCATAATGGCCAGCTATAGTACGCTCTAGATTACAAGTCCACATAGCGGTTTTGCATTCCACTAAGCATTCCCTGAGGGACCCAGTTTTTCTAATATGTCTCTAACCATAGGGACGTGTTTATTATTTATTTGAAAATTGGTGACTGGGAGAGGCACACTGAGCCGGAGCTTGTTTCCAGCTGTGACCCAGGGGAGAAGGGGGCATGGGATAAACAAAATACATCACACAGCCACATTTCACAGTTACAGTAAAGTGCAGTCAGAGTAACATGATGAAAACAGATACAAGTGCAGGCAAAACAGCAGTACCAAAATAATCAAACAAACAGACCAACCAGACACACCAGGGTAAATTGGCAATGGAGGAGGAGCATCAGGGGAAGGCAAAACAGGGGCAGGAGCGTAGTGGAAGTTTCTTCACTTGAAACCTGATGGAGCCAGGAAAGGCAGAGAGGTGGATAATATTTGTTGTTCTACAGTTAATTAACTGCTTCACTTCAAGCACTTTCTCCAATTGTGGATGCATACACTGTTTACCCGTAACCAGGTCACCACAATGTTTGCAGTGACCACATTTTTGGTAGCCCCTTATTGTTCTTCCTAACAAATCCTGTATATCAGTATTCATATAGGTAGCGGTGTATACCGACAAATCTATAATATTCTTACCTTATAACACAGCAGTGGTTTACCATGAGTCACTTCACGAAGGGCAGGATCAGCTGCAAGGATCCCTTGTGTTTGTTGACTGTATTTCATTCGGATCCGCCACGATTACTGTAAGTCATTGTACATTTTCCTCTGATGGTTATACTAACATCTTTGTTTTTTGGGGGTTAGCAGTTTACTTCTTTCTGTGTCAGCTACCCTAACATATGCTTTAGAAATATCACACTCTGTGTAGCCTCTCTGCTTACACCTCGTTAATAGTTCCAATGATTTGTTCAGATGTTTCTTGACTACTGAAGTTTATTCAGATCCTTAAAAACTGACTTGTCAGTATATATACAGTATATATAGTTTTACATTTATTCTTTATCCTCCTGTCTACCTAGCCACAGTCTCTATCTGACAGGCTACTGCCCAGTTCCATCACTGACTTAACCCCAAGGAGCCTCCTTACCTGCTCTGTGGGGAACCAACAGTAGGGCTTGGGGGAGAACCCTCCCCGGGTTGTCTCAAGGTTCAGTGGCATAGGGGTTCCTTAAGTTGGGTGGGTGGGCAGCACATGGTCTGAACGTGTCGGCATCATCTTACCAAGCTGGGAGCGTTTCTTTTGTTCTCCCTACCCCGAGACACCTGGTTGTGAACATGTGGCACATGGTACGCAACAGTCATGTGTGTCATACGGCTGCTGCACACCCCACTCTCATCCAACTGACTTGCACCACCTGGGAACCCCTAGGTAGTGTTTGTTCAGTGGGGAAATTGTCTGCCTTCCACCTTGAAAGGGTAAGTGTCTCTGTTAGTGCTAAGGTCTAAAACCTTCTAGCCATTGTGGCTAAAATGCACCATTTTTTTAGCCAAATGTGAACTGGATTAGCCACTGTATCAGGTTAGCTGAACAGTAAAAATTCATAATGTTCAAATGCTTTAGCCAACATGGTGACTGGGAGCACAAATAAGTTACATGAACAGGATAGTAGGATGAATGCCACTCCAACAATTCATTTTTTTCAATCTTAATTTTCCCTCGTACACATAATGAATCGGCTGTTTCGTGACCAAAGTGCTACTCTGTCAGGCCCCTTTAGCTGCTATGTTATCTAGTATACAGGCTTCTTAGCGTCACATTGTGTACAGCTTTAATCCTCTCTTTTATCGAAAAAACCTTATATGGTAGTATTCCTTATAAGGCCACAGGTCCACCCCCTCTCTTTGAAATCAAGTACCTCACCCTTTAGAGCAATGCTGGGGAACTCGTGCTGTCCTCTGCCCATCTCCCCTGGACACTAAGGAGCCTATACACTAAATAACACAAGAGATAAAGGGACCTGACAAAGTGGCATTTTGCCCATTAAATGTTGCCTATTAATTATGTGTACAATGGAAAATTAAAGGTTGAAAGAATTGAATTGTTTTATTAACGTTTATCCTACTTATGTTATGAGTCTGTCATTTGGATGACCCAAGACCAAGACTTTTAAAGCACTTCAGTAGAAGTGAAGACAGCCTGGATACAATTTGGATAAAACATAAAAAAGTTTGCCAACTTCAGTTTACTGTAGCCTTTGTGATAGTGATGATCCTTAGCATACACCTAGCACCATGTGGGACTCTCAGACTTCCACCCTCCTGTCAGCTGTCCAGTGTCCCAGATCTATTCCCAAACCAGGATTTCCAGCAATGCAAGCAGCAATCCTACTGCTGTGCTGACAAGCCAGCCATTTGTCAGTATATTTTTAATTATAAAATGGCAGTGATAAATCCAGAGATCTCACTGGATGACATCTGTGACATGACTGTGCATTAAAATACTAATAATGTACGCTCAGAAATGGATCCCATTACAAAGGCTGGAAAACCTCATTACCTACAACAAGCCATTTTATGAACTCAATAAGCCACTCCAGTGTGTGCATTAAAGGATTAGTGATGTACTTCCCACAGGCATAAGGACACTTATCCTTTGGCCCCATGTGTAACTTGTGACCTTGGGGTGTGCATTGTTAATCCTTGAATGCACACCCCATCGTAGTTTATTGCTTACTTAGATGAAGTGGATGGCAGCTTTTTTCAAGTAATAACACATTTTTATCTGCAGGTTTCTTATAAGAGGTTGTGGCAGTATTACCATTTTCTGTAACTTTTATTGAAACATCCAAGAAGTAGATCTCCTCTACACTATAGTCTGTTGTAAGCTTAAGAAAATCCCCACAAGTATATTGGTAAAGCTCTTTCAATTCTACTCCTGTTCCTTGCCAGAAGAACCGACTATGTAAAGCATTTCCATTGAGCAATCTTGGAACATTTGTTACACTATTCATTTAGTATACAGTACATTACCTTTTCCACATTCCAACCATTAATTTCACATAGTTAGGGGCAAATGGTGTCCCCACTACAGCACCTTTAATTTGTCTGTAATAACACTTTTCAAAGAAAAAATATAGGTTTATAGGTATCATACGAGCTAATAGACAATTTGTCCTTGACGCTCAAAACACTTCAGAAGGTGTTGCCTTGAATATTATTAAGGCAGTAACTGCCTAACTTAGCTCTGAACACGCTTATAGAACTGCTGCCCAAGATCTCATATGGCAATCTATTCCACATTGACACCACACTTTCGGAAAACTATGATGCCCTTTTATTTGTACGACGTGTACTGCCTTCCAACTGGAGCCCATGAGATCTTGTTAAGATCTGACATTGTTTTAATTTCAGTCCTACACAGTCCCAGAGACCATCATTACTGAGGGCTCTGAATACCAAACATAGATCACCACTCATTCTATGGTATTCTAAAGTGTGTAGCTTCAAACTTTTAAGCCGATCCGCATAACACAGATTTTTCATGCCAGTTATAGATTTTGTTATTTTGCGCTGTCCACCCTTAGTTTTGCAGATGTGCGTTTTACTTGATGGTGCCCAAAACCTAGCACAATAATCGAAGTATGGCCTAGCAAGTGCACTGTAGAGTGACAATATAACCGCTTCATCCCTGCTTGATATATGCTTCCCGATGCACCCAAGTATACTGTAAGCCTTTCTAGTTGTGTGATCACAATGTTAATTGTTCTTCATGTCCTCAGATACAATAATCCCTAGGTCACTTATTTCTGATGTGGATCTTTGAATATGCCATTTTAGCGTATAGTTATTTTTGAGAATGCTCTCTATCACTGTTAACATGAATTCTGTTGTTAAGGGGTTGCCTGATGGCCCAGTGCATAGCACATTACGGTCCCACACTGGCAACCCGGGGTTGGGATAGGACTCAAGAGCAGGCCAGGCTGTCTGAGGCACTGGGGAAGCACTTCTGCATGATAGCACTCCAACATGGGGGAGGGTTTGCACCAGGTTCTGCAGCCACAGTGAACCGTGAACCCTGTAGTGGGCCAGGGAACTTGCCTCCTCCACACAGGGATGTTCTGTGCAAGGCATTTTGGGGCACTTCCTTGTGCCGCTTGGTTGATGAGCAGGAGAAAAAAAACTTGGGGGGAAAATCCTATGTATCATGAGCCATCTAAGCCACAAAAGAAGCCGAACTCAGGTACGCCCGGAGCCTGCCAGATCCAGTGCTGCTCTCGCTGTGTAGCTGCTCAGATTGATCAAAGGACTTTAATTGTTCCAAATTCTGTTTCTGTAATACTGGCTAAAAACTATTTTATGTCCCCACACATGTGGAGATAGTTTTATTTGCTCAAAACCGCTTGTTAGCAGGGAATACATCATCTGTTTCTGCCCTGTCCTTTTGTTTGGGTTTTGGCACCAAAGCTCTATTTGAGAAAAAAAATTAAGTAACCAGCCGGACTGTGAGTGGAGGGACTGTAGCTATCTGCTTAAATTGAACTACATTAATTAATGTAATTAATCCAGCTGCCTTAACTAATTAAATTATTACCTGCTACATTTAAAATAAATCTACCAGCTGCTAACATACTAATCCCAGTCGGGCTGCATAGTTTAAACAGGGCTTTAATCTGAATTGCAGTGCTTGCTCCGGTTACATTGCAGCATCAAACCTTAATTCTATTGTGATGTTCCCTGTAGCCTGCAACTATAAATAATCATCTCCTTCTCCCTGTTCGTTGTCCACAGCTGGGCCACCTACTCGGAGGTCATGAGGGTCTGTTTAGCAGCCCTTCCCCACATTGAAGCCACAAAAGAAGCTGAACTCAGGTACGCTCAGAGCCTGCCAGATCCAGTGCTGCTCTCGCTGTGTAGCTGCTCAAATTGATCCCCGCCAGCACTCTGCGCCGGCTCCCCACCACCCCCAGCACCACCCTTGGTCGACATCAGGCTTTATAGTGATGATCACATGATCGTCTGAAACCAATCAGCCCACTTTGCCATCTGCAGCCCATACTTGTTAAACACTAGAGGGCTCCCTCTCATTACTTTTACATTTATAAACTCCCTACGCTGGCAGCATGACTTGCATCTTTTGGACCCTAACCCATACCATCATAATACTAACACTTTTTTCTCATTCCCACCCTACTCTACCTGTGGCAAAATCCCCTCTCCAGGGACCCTTACATCTGCTTCACCATTCACTAGCTCAGAAATACAACCCCGTCATATCACTCCTTTTTCCCCAGTTCTACTCAGCACTAGTTATACCTCTAGCCTAAGCTGCACCTTAAGCGGGTCCTTATTGGTGCGACCTCCACCCCCCACAGACAAACACCCACTAAATAGCCCCCATCTTTCCCTATCTCAAGCCCTATTAGCCCAACTAGTCCGCACCATCTCCATACCAGTCAAGCTCACCAAATTTCCCACTAATCCACTCTTCCATAGCTGTCTTTCCAAATTGCTCCAGAAAGCTGCTCTCCGGCATGCTCTCCTCCTCCTCCTCCTTTATCAGGTAACGTACACCCCAATCGTGGACCTACTTCGACTAGTGTTCCCAAGGGGTGTGGGCATGGTGGCCTACTACTGGCCTCCCTTAACATCTGCAGCCTACCTAGGAAGCTCACGCAACTTCAAGGATGGATCACCCAACACTCCCCTGACATCCTGACCTTATCTGAAACCTGGCTCTCCAAATATATCCCAAATGCCTCTGTCTCCCTCAATGACTACTCCATCTTCACAGCAGATGGGACAGGCAAGAGGGGAGGTGGTTATGCCATATACGCCAGAACTTATCTGCAGCCTCTTTTGTTCCCCCTGCCCTTGCCAGCTCACGGGGCCCAAGCCATAACAATCAAAGCCACCCTAGGCACTCCTGGTAAACTGCTATACATTATGGCAGTCTGCATCCCCGGCTCAAACCAGAAACAAGCCTTTGACTCTGTCCTGGCCAGCATCACCCATCTCTCCGCCAGGAGCGAACTGGTTATTATGGGTGACTTTAATGTGAATTGGTTATTCCCGGCATCCTCCATGTTCAAAGATGCAGTCCATGCCTATGACCTTGCCCAGGTTGTCCAGTCTCCCACCAGGCAAGATCCCAGGTCAGGGACTTCCACCCTTATTGACCTCATCTTTACAACCTTCCCAATCACCTCTCCAAAGTTAAAGTGCTCTGGATGTGCTAAGTGACCACTCTCCCATCTCCTGCTGTTGGTCAAATAAAATCACTCCCAGCCATCCTAAAATTTCCATCCAAAGGCACCCTCTCTCACCTCAAATTCTATCTCTCCTCCTGTGACTTGGCACCTATACACACTGCCCAGTCCGTTGACGTTGCCCTCACTTCCTTTATTAACATTTTTAACACTGCCTGCGACATATTTGCCCCTTTCACAAAACAGGTTATAAAAACAGGGACACTCCATGGATCTCGTAGACCCTCCTTGAACAGATGCACCATAGAGATAACCTCTGCCATAGGGCACTGAACTCCCAGCTTCCCCATGACAGGCAACTCTATAGAGAGGCAAGAAACAAGTGCACCTGGGCTATTCGACTAGCTAAGTCAAACTACTATAAGCAAGCACTCACCTCCACATGGGGCTCTGGGAATAACTTCTGGAACAATGTTAAGGAACTCTTTGGGAAAACTGTCTCCCCTACCCTATCGCAAATACTTGACCATGGAGCCCTCTCCCAGAACCCTACCACCATATCCTATGTCCTGAACAACTCCTTCTCCGATCTCAGTCACATCCTACCGCAACACTTCTTTGACCCTATCCTCAGTGGCCACTCTATCACCTCCCCTACTATTACACTCCCTCCTTTCTGGCTGAGAATCATCTTCTGCAATGAGGCTAAACACTACCTAGCCAAAGCCTTGCGCAACTCACGGTACAGTAGAGACTCCCTAGACCTTAAAATTCTCTGACTGACTCTTGACGAGACCCTGCCTCACCTCACCAAAATATTAAACTGCCCCCTGCACCAAGGTCAATTTCCTATGCTCTGGAAAAGGGGAATTATCACGCCAATCCTAAAACAGGGTGATCCAACTGACCCTGGTAACTATTGGCCCATCACTATCCTTCACTCCCCCCCAAAGTGCTCGAAAGAATTGTGTCAGACCATCTCACCAAATACCTGACCAAACACAATCTGCTTTGCCACAAACAACACGAGTTCAGAGCAGGTCACAGCACTACCACTGCCCTTCTCGAATTTACCTCTTACATACATGAGTCGTTGGAGCAGGGGTCATTAGCAGGAGCAATCTTTGTTGATCTGACCAAAGCATTTGACATTGTCAGTCACGCACTACTTATCCACTCTCTCCCCTCCCTCTATCTCACCCCTGAAGCAATCACCTGGTTCAAAAACTATCTCACTGACCGGACACAACAAGTCAAAATTAACACCACCCTCTCCGCCAAGCAACCAGTTCTTGCGGGTGTCCCTCAAGGGTCGATTTAGGCCCTCTACTTTTCACTCTCTTTCTAAACTCCCTCCCACAGGTGTGCAGTGGTAAGCTATTGCTCTGTATAGATGATGCCGTAGTATACTGGAAACACACCAATCCAAACTCTCTTCAAAATGCCCTGCAAGGCTGCTTTAGAGAACAAGAGTCCTGGTTCACTGATCATCGATTAATACTAAGCTACAACAAAACTAAATCTGTGATCTTTGCTCACCGCCAAAACCCCAACAGTTATACTATACTATGTATCTCAAATTCTCAGGGCATCCATATTGAACAGGTCCCTAACTTTAAATATCTAGGCATCACACTGGATATATCCCTCACCTACCATATACACATTAAGCACCTCTCCTCCTCTATAAGCACCCAGCTTGGGATTCTATACAGACACAAACACTGTCCCCTCCCCAGGCCCTACGGTTGGCTGTAACCTGCTCAGTCCTATCTTTGGTTGATTATGGGATAATAATTTACAGCACGGCTGACCACAGAGCCCTTAACAGCATCAATCTAGCCCTCAACAAAGCCTGCTGACTGGTCACTAGCAGTGATAGATTAACCCATACGTGTGAACTCTATAAGCGAGCAGACTGGCTGACCTTTGAAAGGAGACTAAAGTACCACACTTGCCTCCCAGCCGAAAAGATCCTAATGAATCTCGCAGCCATGGACCTTCACCCCCTCATCCAACCAACCCCTCACAGGAGCACCCCTAGGCACCTGGCAAGCACCCCTCCTCTTAGTCCCTCACTGTAGGACCGCACTAGGGCAAAGGTCTTTCCATTATCGTGCTCCCCTCTGGCTTAATAACCTTCCTTTCTCCATCTCCCTGGCCCCTAGCCTTGGCCTATTTAAAAATGGCATCAAGAGACTTCTCCTTGACTCGGAGACATGTGGCTGTTATCAACAGTCCTCCCTAATTTGGAATGTGATAGAAAAATAGCACTTCCCATGACTCCAAACCTAGGCCTACAAACCTAACGGTACTTAAACCATAAACTTAAGGCTTGGTGAAGGCCTTCTGAATCGGTAACCTGTCCCACTTCCCCTTTTGACCCAGGGTCCTTTAACAACCCTAGAGATACTAACCAAGCAATGTAAATTATCCTGTACAGTGTAACCATGTAAAAGTTGTCTTAATGTAATGTTTCTGCTTAGTGAGCTATGTACAAATTGTCTTTAAGTAATGTTTCTGTTTTGTATTGATGTGGAACCTTTGCAAAGGAGTCTTCGACTCAAAGGATTGTAATTCCGAAATTTCAATAAAATAAAAAAAAAAAAAGAAAAGAAAAGAAAAATGTCAGTCATTGGCACTCTCTTAGGCTCTGCCTCATGTATATCCCTGCTGGTCACGATAGCAAAAGGAGCAAAGAATGGGGCTGGGAGGGAAAATTATCTGAATGGCTAGATTAAAAAACGTAATTAATTCTATTGGTTGGTGCTTGGATCTGTATTATAATTTTGCAGCTATTGCCAAGCCTCTCTCATGTGGTGCTAAATTATGTAATGGTCCTGTGCTCATAATGATTCAATGCCCATGGTCACCAGAGACATTTCTGGTTGTTACCTCGACTTTGTGCTCTAACACGTGGGCTACCCTGGTAGACTACTCTTTAATCAAAATGCATGGCTGTGACAGGGTTGCCGGAGGAATGCAAAGGATGGGTGGTCACATGATCCCTCTGGCTGAAAACTGCATGGCACTCGAGCTCCACTCCAGGCAAACTATAAAGTCTTTTGAGACTAATATCAAATAGTGATTTCTGTGAACAGACTCGCTTCTTTTGTTGTGCTAACACCTGGGAATGATCCGATGGTGAAGCATGGAGGAAGATGGATGCAACAAATCCTTTATGGCAGAAAACTGCGGCACCCTACAATCACTTCCAGAGCAGCAGCAAGGCCCAGAGACAACTAAGGCAGATGAGAAGCACATGGTGCCACCAGCACCAGTGGACCCAGTGGATTCCGTCATGAAGTTCTTTAAAGGACTCAGTGGAATAAAAGACATACTAGTTGATTTCTCCTTGGAAATTAAAAATATTTGCCCAGCACTGGAAGCCCTAACATGCCGTATGGGAGACACTGAGGTGCGGGCGAGCTCGGTTGAGGATCGACTGACATGGGCAGAACCAGAAATAGTACATCTGAGGTGAAATGTGGTTAAACTAGAGGAGCGCTTGGACAACCAGGAGGGTTGTAGCAAGTGTAATAATCTAGCTATTTGTGGGCCTGCCAGAGAAAGAGTAGAGCAAGGATGCCATTACCTTTGCCCCAAAACTGTGCACTAAGATAGTAGGACCATCTCCTAATGGCCCCTGCTATGTGATTGAGAGAGCCCTGTGACCGATGCCTGGACCAGATGAGAAGCCGAGGCCTAAAATGTTCTGTATGTACTGAACTTTCTGGATGAAGTTCACGTTCAGAGCAGAGTGAAAGAAGTGAAGGGGATCTTCCGGGTGGGTTAAAAATATTTTATTTTTAATGAGCTTATCCCCTTGGTGCACTGGAAGCGAGCCGAATATAAAGACATAAAGAGCAAGTTGTGTGCTGCAGTCATTTGTTTCCATGTGCTTTACCGTGAAAAGCTGGTTATCCAAACAAAAAACTGCAAAAGGCAATTCAATTCAGTGGCAGAAACCAATAAAGAATTACCCACTATTTCACTAATCTGTTCCCCATGGGCAGGAGTGGAATAGGTGACAACCTATGATGATACTGGGGTCTACAAGAATAGCCTGTGGGGATCCCAATGGATGGTGTGGGTAGCTATCTGACACTGTTGTTTTTACTACATATTGATTGTATTGAATGAGTACTTTGAGTTTTGATTAGAATCCTGTGTTTTTTTTCTTGACTGTTCAACTCTGTTCCTGTTCACCCAAATTTATGGTTAACTCTGTTTCATACATGGATCCTACCACACATGTTGTGATATAACTTGACGCCATGATACCTGGCCAACACCCATGAGGCGATGTTCTGATTAAACAACTGCCATGTTGCTCTTTTCGCCTTTAATGAGGAACTGTTCTCCTGGGTATGGGATCAATATAATTTGATCAAGGCAGCATCAAGGGAACACAGAAGTGACCAGGGGTATGGTGGAGGCAGCCAAATGTTAGACTTTTTATTGACTTTACATTCTTTTCAACCTGCAAACAAGTTCTTGCTGTCTGTAAGCAGTTATAAAGTACCATGGTAATGAGGCTGTTTATAATGGAAGGGTAGCCCGGTATTATGTGGGAGAAGAGCTCCTTCCCCACAGCCTATTTAAACCTAACAGCTGACTTCCGCTCTGCTTAGAGCGAGTCGCACTCGCTTGTCATTGGCACGGTTGGTTCCCCACCCCTCCTCATCTGCCTCCTGCTCCCTGTCTTGTCTTGCTCGCTCCCCTCCCCTCCCTATTTCTGCTTCCTCCTGCCCCGCTTCATCCTCTCTATGTCTGCTTTCTTTAATTTCTGGGGGGTGGACCTTCTGCCTGAGTTTGACCGCCGCTGCTCCCGCCTTACCGGCTGTTTGCTTCTTCTGCAATGGGCGTCCTTGTTCTCCGACGCTCTTTCTCATCCTGCATGCTTCTACTCACATACCAAGAACCGCAGCTTGGCCATGGAATGGCCGCTCATACCTCGTTGCTGTTTGCTGCCCCGACTCCTCCGCTTCTCCATATTTCAAATTCTGCTTTCTGTTTTGCACTGCTGTGGTGGTTTGCTGTCGCATCCAACTTGGCTGTCCTTGTTTCCTCGCTATGCCTTTCTGTTTCTTTCGCATGACCACCGTACCCTGCTGCTGCTCAGTTCGCTTGACCTAAGGAACCATTTACTATGTGCACTACAGGGCTTTCCTGCCTGATCCTCCTTGATTGCTTTGATACGCAGCTATGACTGCCCTCCACTCCTATCTGCTGCTTCCCTGAGCCTACCTCCGTTGCTCCAGCACTTCTCAGCATTCTGTCCTGCTCTGCACCGTCTGACCGCCATTTCTTATTGCCTGCAAGTCCTTATTTCAGTTTACTTCTCCCAGCATCGAGCTACCTGAGATCAGGTCCGGAGTCTCATGGCGATAAGCGTTCGCCACAGGCAGCACAGCCTCGGTAATTTACTTGTTCCCCTTGGCAATTACCATTGCATCCTTCAGGTAAAACAGCTATCCAGTTGGATCTTTTTTACAGCATTACGCCTGGCCAAAATATGTTCTCTCGGTTCTGAGATACTGCATGGCTTGTGATCTGTTATTGAACTTACACTACTGACAAGATTACTGTGCATCTTACTGTGCTGCCCATACATGTTTGTTGGTTCTAATCAGCTACAACCATGACATGGAATTAATGAAACCTGGCTCATTTGTCACATGCTTCTCATTCATGTGGGGAGGTAGACTTTGGCATCTTTACCCTGTACGCTATAAGGCATTCATTTGCTTGCAGCTGGGCAGGCTTCTGTGCTTCTATGACTGTATTCAAGTACTACAGCCTGAGTATTGGAGCTCAACCATTGATGCTTTTCCTGCTCCTACCTTCTTGCACTTTCCATGAGGTCCGGGGACATTTCTGCTACCTGATCACTCTATTCAGTGAACTATGTGCAAGCCTGGCAGACATAACACCTTCACTCCCTCTCCCCTTGCAGCTCTTGCCAACCGTCTTCAGTTCGGTATTAGGACTGCATCATCACCTTATGTTACTTCTTGAATGCATGGTTTACATCTATTCACAGAGCTATTTCCATGTCACTGATACATATAGACAGACTGCACCTGATCTTCTTCCTATGCATGGATCTATTCATTGTCCTATTTCATATTCCAGCGATTACCTGAACTCATCAACATTATCTGGAGCTGGCCTCTCTCGGTCGCACTAATCATCGCATTCCTGCCTCCGGCTCTTTCCTAGCTGTCTGGAATCTGTCAACTATATATATTTGAACTTGCAAAGGCCTCACATAGAACTATCAATTACAACATCTATGCCACTCATACCTCACTACGCTGTACTTCAGCAGATATTTCCACTGACACCTAGTTGTATACAGCGTACATTGCCTCCCAGCATTCAACTACTCGTTCAGTATATCCTCATTTATTGGGCTCCTTCTTATACTCTCTTGAATGCTTCCTACCGACATGCTGCATTGATTCGGATCTACTGCTTTCAGTTCCTGCCTGGATTCTCTGCACAGCTCTACTGCCTTCACACTTAAGTGTACAATCTGCCCTCTTCGCTGCTATTGACTTAACTGTGATTTCGTCTCTCGGGGAAGACTTCCTCGCTTTGGATTGCTTGATTCATGCTACTCATCGTTTGACTTCATTATGCTCATCATGGAATTTCTGGCCTATCACCGCTGCAACTTGTCGTTTCAATTTATTTCAACATGGATTCCACTCTCCTACCATTTCGGCCTGCTCATGGATTTCGAACTTGGAGTTTACCCGATGGATGCTTGCTCTATTCACCTTCATGTCTCAATTCCATATGTCTGCAGTTCCCCATTTCTCTGGATCTGGTTCAGATTTTCAACTCGACCTGCCTTCGCCCATTGGGCTGGGAGGTTTCTATTTTACTTGTCTGCTTCTATGACCTGCCTTCGCCCATCAGGCTGGGAGGATTACCTACTAATGACCTGCTTCCTGACCTGCCTTCGCCATTCGGGCTGGGAGGTTTACCTCTTCTACTCTATACCTTCCTCATTCAGCTTGGGGCCTGGAGATTCTCTACTCTGTGACCTGCTTTCACTCATCGGGCTGGGAGATTTACCTGCTTCTGCTCTACTTCTACCTCGCCATATCAGGGCCTGGAGATTCCCGCATTCTACTATACGCTTACCTGCTGCTGTGCCAGCCAGCTGGAGGCTCCTTTATTATGGATCTGCATCTAGCCATTTCTTTGTTCCTCCTCTATTCTTGGATGCTTTGCCATGGTGCTTCAACCGTGTGGAATTTGTTGCTGCTTCACCCTTTCCAGGACACTTAGTTGTGCCTCTCATCAAGACCTTATCCTAACTATGCTCTACCACTTTTGACCCTGTGATGACGTTACTCCATTGACTCAGCCTCTTCTATATAACTTCTAAATTTCTCATAGGTACATCTGATGCAATTGCTTTACCACTTACAATTATTTTCAATAAGTCTCTTAAGGAAACTAGGGTTCCCATTGATTGGAAAACAGCCATTGTTACCCCTATTTTTAAAAAGGGATCTCATTCTAAAGCAGAAAACTATAGGCCCATTAGTCTTACCTCTAGTCCCTGTAAATTACTGGAAAAAAAGATCAAATCCATTATCAAGGAAGAAATGCAGTCCCTAAATATTAGCGATATAACACAACACGGGTTCAAATCTGGATATTCACGTACAACCAACTTGTAATCCTTTTACAACAGGATTAGTAGATACCTGGACCTTAATATACCTGTTGATGTTATCTTGTTAGACTACAGTAAAGCTTTCGATAAGGTATCACATTTCATATTGTTAAATAAATTAATTCAATTGGGCTTTTCATATAATATTGTTTCTTGGGTTCATAGTTGGCTGAATAATAGAACACAGACTGTCAGGGTTAATGGTGAACTTTCTGATAGGGGTAAAGTCTCGAGTGGTGTTCCCCAGGGATCTGTTTTGGGACTGACATTATTCAGTATCTTTATTGGTAATCTGACAATTTCATCGAATAACATTATTTCAAAATTTGCAGATGACACTAAGTTGGGAGGCCCTGTTGACAGTAACAGAAACAGAAACATTCTAATAAGAGATCTTGCTAGAATCGAGTGCTGGGCAAATACCAATCAAATGTCTTTTAATGTTTCAAAATGTGCAGTTTTACATATGGGAAAAAATAACCCCAAACAATTGTATTCTCTCAATAATATTAGTATAAGAGAGTCAGTTGTGGAAAAAGATCTGGGAATATTAGTAAACAACAAACTGTCATCTGCCGATCATTGTAACAAAGTGGCTAACCAAGCTAATGCGCTTCTTCGTAGAATAAACAATACATTTGATATAAAATCTGAAGAATGCATTATGTCTCTTTATAAATCACATATCAGACCATATATGGATTATGGATCTCCCTTTTGGAATCCTTCTTTGATTACAGATATAACTAGGATAGAGCAGGTGCAGAGAAGGGCAACAAAAATTGTACCACATCTTTCTTATTTAGATTACGAAACTAGGCTTCAAAAAACTGGATTGTATTCATTAAGTCTTAGAAGAACAAGAGGCGATTTACTTCAACTTTTCAGATTGTGCATTCCAAAATTTTAATGAAACTATGTGGATTATCATTTACAGGAAGGAAAATTGTTGCAAGAAATCATAATATGCAAATAGAAATTGATCGAGCCAAAATAAACAAAAGACAGCACTTTTTTACAGTCAGAGCTCCAAGAATTTGGAACTCTTTACCACGTGACATTGTTGAATGTGATGGTATTAATAATTTTAAAACAAAACTAGACAAATGGCTTCTAAAATAATATATAATAACATGACATGGTACAGTGATCCACAAGGTGTGGAGGACAATCTCGATGGGCCTTGGCCTTCTTTTATCCATTAACCGAGTAACTATTCGGGTCTTGTCACGTTATTACTGCCTCAAACATTGCATACCTACAGTTTTGAATGCTATTCCTCATCAAGTTGCCGTCTCTATGCCACGGTCTCTTCAATGCGATCCCTGCCATCCTGGATCTAATGGATTCGTCAGTCCTCAGCACCATTTCATTCTCTACGTCTGCCTTACAAATGCAGTACTACTCTGCTCTCAGCTGACTCAAGATTCATCTCCTGAAGGCTGTATACCACACACTGTTCCTACTGGCTGACCTCCATAGGATTGACTGCATTCTCCTGTTACCTGGAGCTAGTTGCTTCTACTTACCTCTCCAGCTGCTGGAAAAGTGCGCTTCTCGTCAAGGGACTAATTGCCAACGCCCTCTTCTACCAGCAGACTTCCATGGGTCTGTCTGCGCTTCCCATACCTGGAATCAGCCGCCTCTTTCTCTCTCTCCCCTACCTCACCAACTATCGGTTAAGCTGCGCTTTCTTCAGGGGCTGATTGCCACATCCTGTTCCTTCTCATCTATCTTCATGGGTGCAATCCCCACTCCCACTACCTCTCACTTTGGATACGCAGTCCAACTGACGTGCTTACTTTTGGGCTCACCATATTCTACTACTTGGATGCTTCATACCTCGCACCAGTATCTCCGATTATCCTCTACAGCTTGCCATTATTCCAGCTCAGCTCTACAGCCGTTGCCTTCATATCATTTCTAAATCGATACTTCACTTATCAGAACTGGATTCATCAGTCGGTATCCTGGCTACAAGCCTTCTTTCATGACACATACTATATAAACCCTCTATTAGAAATCAAAAATCATACTACTTATATTCATCCTGCCTCGTTGGCATCAAGTTTGGATGCAGCTGTCTGCGTCTGGTCCTGTAATGAAATTGTCAGTCATCAACTTCATCTCCACTGTCATACATTTCCTGGATTATGTCCTCTATCAACTGAAGTCCGGAAGAAGGTTCTTCATATATCCACTCTCTATCGTTCCGAATTGTACATGGATTTTCGGACTCGGACTTTATTAGGAAGAAATTACTTCACTGGACAATTACAATTCAGTTCTTCTTAAGCTCTGTTTATCTGGATTAAATTCTACAAATTAGAATTCAGATTTAGCTATTAATTTAGTTTCATTAGGATCTCTCTCCTTTAATATGTCCAGAAGGATGGGCAGGTCAGTAGCCATGGGTCCTCAGAGGTTTTCCCCCAGAGGGGTTTTTCCTCTCCTAAGTGCTACTGGTCACACTCTCCAGAGTTGGAGGAGGTGATCGTCTATTCATATCATTAAATTGTTACGCACGACTTCTTCAGCATTCAGTTACAGAACAATCGTTGATATTTTATTCTTTTTGGGGCTTTCATAATTTTAAACCAAGCTTCCTTCCTACAGGTGGGATACAAGAGAAACGCCAAAACCATCAAATGTTATCAAACGATTCATTTCAAGCACCCAAGTACCTAAGCACAATACATTCTATACTATTACCTAGTAAACATTGTCCTCTTTATGCTGGCCTCTGTATCCAACAACCATATTCATCATTCAACTATATGTTACATAAGCACTGAGCTATGAACCACACATAATGACAATGAGATGGCTGGATAAGGGTGAGGTAACGGGGACATTCTGTTCTTTTTGCAGGGTGCTGAATAATTCGGACATGCCTAACCATTGTTTTAATTCCTGGGCCTCTAAACTTCTAAGTGCTGACTTAACTGGTCAAATTCAAGGGAAATTCTGGCAACACACAAAAATTGGTGCTCTGGGAGTCACATGATGCAACTCAGCTAAGGCAGACACATGACTCAGAGCTTCGCTCACTTCCCTCTGTTTTTTCTTTTAAATTAGTCTATTTGGAAGGGCAGTTGCATTCTTCTTCTTTCCAGTTTTGTTTAGTTGTTATTTACGTTTGGTAATGGTCTACACATTTTGTCTATGCAGTTATTATGGAGGCGATGGATAGCACTAGGCAACATAGAAACATAGACTTTGACGGCAGATAAGGACTGCTTGGCCCACCTAGTCTGCCCATTTCCCTACCTACAGGATAAGCTGCAGATCCTAGTTAACCAACAGCTTATTCCTCCCAACCCCACAAAATTGCCTTATGTCTTTCCAATGCATTCTTGAATTCTCCCACAGTTTTAGACCCCACAGCCTCCTCAGGAAGGCTGTTCCATGTGTCCACCACCCTCTCTGTGGTAAAATACTTCCTCACATTGCCCCTGAACCCCCCATCTTCAAATTGCGTCCCCTTGTTCTTGCACATCTCTTTTTCTGAAAGATGCTACCCTCTTGGACTTTGTTGATTCCACTGAGGTACTTAAAAGTTTCTATCATATCCCCCCTCTACCTCCTTTACTCAAGGGTATACGTATTAAGCTCCTTTAGTCTCTCCTCATATGGCTTCTCTTGCAGACCCTGCACCATTTTAGTTGCCCTGTTCTGGACTGCCTCTATCCTGCCTATGTCCTTGCGGAGATAGGGTCTCCAGAACCGGACACAGTATTCCAGATGGGGTCTCACCAATGTCTGTACATAGGGATAACAACTTCCTGTTTTCTGCTGGTGATGCCTCTCCCTATACATCCCAGTATCCCCCCAGCCCTCCCTACTGCCTTCTCACATTGCTTGCTAACCTTAAGGTCATCTGATATTATCATCCCAGATCCCTTTCCTTTTTTGTTGTTGTTACTACCTCCCCCCCCTTGTGTAAACTTCCCCTGGGTTTTTGTTTCCCAAGTGCATCATTTTGCACTTCTTTGCATTGAATCCAAGCTGCCATACTTCTGACCATTCCTCCAACCTTGCCAAGTCCCTTCTCATCCTTTCCACACCTCCTTGTGTATCAACCCTGTTGCAGATCTTTGTGTCATCTGCAAAGAGGCATACTTTTCCTTGCAGTCCCTCTGCAGTGTTACTTCTAAAGACATTAAAAAGGACTGGACCCGGTACTGAACCCTTCGATACCCCACTAGTAACCCTCTTTCTTCAGAGAGGACACCATTTACAATTATCTTCTGTGTCCTGTTGTCCAGTCAATGTTTTACCTAGGCTACCACCCTGGGACCCACTCCCAGGCTGGTTAATTTGACTGTTAATCTTTTGTGTGGGACTGTGTCAAATGCCTTGCTAAAGTCTAGGTAGGCCATGTCCACAGCCCCTCCCTGGTCTACTACTTTGGTCACCCAGTCAAAGAAATCAATTAGATTCATCTGACATTACCTTCCCGCTGTGAATCCATGCTGCCTTGGGTCCTGTGCCCCACTGGCCTCTAGGTACTCAACAGTTCTTTCCTTCAGAAGTGATTCCATCACTTTTCCTACCACAGAGGTCAAACTAACAGGTCTGTAGTTTTCTGCCTCTGTCCTGGTCCCACTTTTGTGGGGGAATCACATCTGCCTTCCTCGAGTCCTCAGGTACCACACTATCCTCCCATGATTTGTTAAAAAGGGTAGTCAGTGGTTTCACTAGTTCTCCCCTTAATTCTTTTAGAATTCTGGGGTGAATTCCATCTGGCCCCATTGCTTTGTGTCCACCTTCAGTTTTAGGAGTTCTTTCAGAACCCTTTCTTCTGTGAAAGGACTGGGATTGACCCCCCCATCCAGAGTGCTTCTGTTAATTGGATTAGGCACCTCCCACTCCTCCTCTTTTGTGAATACTGAGCAGAAATATTCTTTCAGTATCCCTGCTTTTGCACTGTCCCTCTCTGCCCACCCACCGTCCATTCTATTCAGCCTCACTATCCCTCCCTTTGTCTTTCTACGCTCCCTGATGTACCTATAAAAGGTTTTATCCCTCTTCTTAACCGAGTTGGCTATCTTTTCCTCAGTTTGGGCCTTTGCTATTCTGACTTGCCTCCCTGCTTCCTTCTGCCTTAACTGGCACGGCTCTCTGTCCTGCTCCTTCTGTGTTTCCTTATACTTCCTGAATGCTATCTTTTTCTCCCTGTCCTTCTCCACCACCTCTTTTGAGAACCATAGTGGCTTTTTCTTTCATTTTGATTTGTTTATTTGCTTCACACAAAGGCTTGTTGCCTCTGTGATGGCAGTTTTAATGTTTCCCCATTGTTGCTCCACCCCTTCTTCTAGCCTATTTGCTAGTGCTTTTCTAAGGCACTCTCCCATCTTGCCAAAGTCAGAACTCCTGAAGTCCGGTACCCTCACTTTTGTATGGCTTAACTGTAGCTGAGTTTATCGTGAACCACACTGTTTGGTGGTCACTTGTTCCCAGATGGCTACCCACTTCTAGATCTGAGATCCTCTCACTGTCCCCATTTGAGAGTATGAGGTCTAAGATTGCGCTCTCACGAGTGGGTTCCAAAACTAGCTGTCTAAGCCATGCCACCTGTAGGGCATCGAGAATGGCCCTGCTGTTGGATGTGGCTGCAGCAGATGTGCTCCAGTTAGCATCTGCATATTCAGGTCTCCCATCAACAGTATCTCCCCTTTCTCTGCCATTATAAGAATGCCTTCTATCATATCCTTGTCCGTTCCCTCCACCTGACGTGGGGTGGGTGGTCTGTATACAACCCCTGTGCAGATTGTGGTGCTATTTCCAGTCTCTAAGGTGACCCACAGTGCCTCCTCCCTGTTTACTCTTTTGTTCAGTTACTTTTATCCCTTCCCTTACATAGAGAGCTACTCCTTCCCCTCTTCTCCCCTTCCTGTCTCTCCTGTAGGTTGTGTACCCTGGTATGTTAACATCCCAGTCTTGGTTCTCTGTGTACTATGTTTCTGTGACTGCTACAATATCCAGGCATCCCTTATCCATCACGGCCTCCAGTTCAGGAGCTTGTTGCCCAGACTACGGGCAGTGGTACTCATTACCCTCCATTTCCTGATGGTCTTACCCTTTTTGCCCCATCCCTGTCCTTATTGCGTTTGTCACTTTCTCCATTTAACCCTACCTTTCTCCCTTTTGACGTCTCTAACTTGGTGTTTACCTCACTTACCACCCTGACTTTTTTGGGGGGAGCTAGGATTTCCCTGCTCCTTTTCAGTGCTTCCCCTCTTGGCTAGTTTAAATGCTTGCCAATGAAGCATTTAAACCTATCACCTAGGATCCTGGTTCCCCTCCTGGACAGACGAAGATCATCACTCCAGTATAGGCCTGCATTACTCCAGGTGGACCCCCAGTCCCCAGTGAAGCCAAATCCCTGAGCTCTGCACCAATTTTTCAATCACTGATTGAATCCCATGGTGTAGAGTACCCTAGCCTCACCTACGCCATAGACAGGCAGCACTTCCGAGAAGGTTACAGTGCGTGCTACTTGTCTAAGGCCCCTAACCAACTCCAGAAACTCTTCCTGCACTGCTCTGATCCCTTTCTTAGCCAGGTCATTTGTCTCTAGATGGACAATGACATCCAGCTCTCTCCCCTTTGCAGCTGCTCCAGCGATCTTGAGGATTCACTCTCTGTCCCTCCAAGCCATGGTGCCAGACAGTCACCTTACCTCCCTCTCCCCTTCCTCCCCATGTTCTACTTTCCTAACAATGGAGTCCCCCACCAGGAGTTGTTTCTTTCCACTGTGTGGTCCCATGCCACCCTCCTGTGGGTCTCCTTTGTGGAGGTTCCCAGCATCCTCCTTGGTCTCCACTGCAGGTGCCTCCATAGAGGAACCACACTTTGCCAGAACAGCATATGAATTGTGGAGAAGTACAACTGGAGGAATGCACCTCTGTTCTGCCACTGGACCCGCCAATATGCCATACTCCACCTCTGACCCCAGAAAAGCCCTGTAATTCTAAACAACTAAAGGACACAATTTCTTTATCATTGCTGGACTCTGGGTCTGACTCGGATGACACTACTGAGTGTGTCCTCCGGGAGCTTCAGTCCATTAGAGAGATGATTTTAGAGCTTGCAGGTGATAAGAAAGTCATCCGACCTACCTTAGATGCCTTCAACTGTAGAGTCGGTAACATGGAGGCCCGCATTAGTTCTCTTGAGGATAAGTAGGCCCAGGAGGAATCTGAGCTAATCGCCCTTCATAAGAAAGTCTCCAAGCTTGATAAGGTATGTGGCTCAAAAACTGATCAATTCACCAGGGATTGTTGACTGATTGCAGTAGATTATATCCCCAGGGGCCAGGAGCAAAACCGATTCACGCCTGTATCTAACCTAGGTGGAACCAGAAGCATCCAAGATCTTCAACAATGCACCTCAGATTTGGAGGGAGGCCTAAAAGAAACAACTAACATGGTCGAAAAGCACAATGAAGCACTCCTCTGCCTGCACTGCCACTAGCAGTAGCTCACCAAAAAACTAGATGACTTGAAGCTCCGTTCCCAGTACGCTAAATGTATAGAACAATGCCTCATCCTTGTTAGCATGCTCAGGATAATACACAGGAAGGTGTGAAAGCTGATTCACTGTGAAATCAGACAGCACCTTTGGTAGAAAACAAGGACTGGTCCACAAAGACAATCAGTCCCTGTGGAAAATCAAATAAGGAGGCTGATGCATTAGTGCCAGAAGTTTGAATATTGTACGAGCAGAAGCCATGACAACCAAAAAAATAAGTTACTTACCAGAATTGTTCATTTGTCAGAATACCGTTGCCATTGATTACCACTTGTAGGTCTGTGCTGGAGGTGCTAGAACCCTGTGGGAGCCAGAAGTTTTCTGGTGGGAGCTGGTAATGCGAGTAGGCCCTGCACGTGCGTTTGTTAAAAATGTAAAGTGGGTCCCGATAAGGGAAGCCACACTTCAACTGCCACCTCCGGTTCCCTGGAACTGAAACTAACTTGTAAGTTGAGTGGTGGCCTTAATTTCTCAAAATCGGAACTCTAAAATATACTAAAAAGCACTTAAAAACCTCCCTGTTTTACTCCATGGAGCACGCCCCCACACTTTCCCTGAACTGACATCACAGTA
This sequence comes from Neoceratodus forsteri, assembly GCA_016271365.2. Taxonomy (NCBI): domain Eukaryota; kingdom Metazoa; phylum Chordata; order Ceratodontiformes; family Ceratodontidae; genus Neoceratodus; species Neoceratodus forsteri. The sequence continues at coordinate 517,864,423 of CM028136.1, read as the reverse complement.
TGTGATAGTGCTGGGGCATGTCTCTGAACAGGGAAGTGGAAGTGATCGAGCTGTCAGCTCCATGGAGCCAAAATACGATCCCTTACATCCCTAAATACTGGCAACAGTAAATGAAAATGTATACTTAATTAGACTTGGGTCTAGGTAAGCTTCATGATATGTTTTGGGGAAGAATTTTTAAAAGACTAGGAACTTGCTCTTTAATAATCTAACTGTGCAGGTGTTACAGTTGAAGAAGGTAACTTCATCACAGAAATTTAATCAAGGGGATAGCTACTAAATACATTTCTTGGAATGCTAAGGGGACATAGTCGCCACAAAGCACCATAGCATATTGAAATACCTCAGAAGAATGCAGGCCTTGGTGGCAGTGATTCAGGAAACACAGCTAAGATTCTCAGAAGGAATGGGAGAATCAAGTGTGTGGTATGGGTTATAGCACTAAATAAAGGGGGTAGCCATCATGATTGTGCGATACAAACAGTTTAAGTTATTGCAACAAATCAGTGATTATAATAGGAGATATGTCTTGTTGCGTGGTACACTGGGTCAACAGGATATTCTTTTGGGGTCGATTTATGGTCCCAGTATTGACTTTCACCTCATTTACACTTTTGGCATCATTTACTCATATTCCTATAGTGCTAGGAGGTGACTGGAATTTGGTCATAAATTAAGACTTAGACTGAAGTGGTATAACAAGGAGGAGCTTATCTCTGGCACATTGTGCACTAAGGGAGCTCGTAGATGCTGTCAGAATGGTGGACTCCTTGTGAATAAGTCACCCATCGGAGAGAAGCTATACTTTCCACTCCACCGTATACAGTTCTTTCTCAGGAATTGATTTACTTCCTGGTAAGCCATAGTTGCCTGTATGGCACGCACCCATATGAGCATGAAGTGCAAGTGTTGTTAGACCATGCAGCAGTAAGCATGAAACACTGTTTTTTTTTTTTGTGGGGGAGCAAACATGGACAAGGTCTGGCATTCCAGTAACCAGCTACTTAAGGATAAGATTATAGTGGATAAGCTTAAACAGCAGATAGAAGAATAATAATCAGCATTTATATAGCGCTTTTCATACACAGTGTATCCCAAAGTGCTTTACAAGCAATACTAGACTGGTAGTGAAGTGACTAAATGTGTAGTGGTGGCCATATTGCACATCAGCACCCACACACAGCCTGGACAATTGCATGAACCAGTTTATGGGAAGGGGAATGTTGGCCAGGACACTGGGAATGTCCCCTACTCTTTGCAAAGAATGCCCTGGGTTCTTTTACTTCTACCTGGACACCCACCAGGACAGCACCAGGATGGGTAGACGGGATCATGTTTAACGTCTCATCCGAAAGACGGGACATCCCAGCAGTACAGCACCTCCCAATATTGCACTCAGATGCCAGCAACATTTCATTACAGAGAATCAGAGCACAGTGCAAAATAGAGATGAAGTGTTGGCAGCAGGAAAGTGTAGCATTCATGGGGAGGCAATAAAGTTAGCAACTAAGAGGAATAGGGACAGGGAGCAGAAATCAAAATCCTGCTAACACAAATCCAAGCCATAGAATGGAAGTGCAAGTACGCTTGAAGTAACGTGGCTCCATTTAAACTCCTGAGAGAACAGTATGCTGAACAATCAGCTTAGCTCCGCCTACTTGGGCTGTGTGTCTGGGTGTTTGTGTTGTCTCTGTCAATAGTTTAGTTTTGTGGATTTTCATGTGTTTTGGCTTGGAGGAACTAGACCATTCTTGGATATGTGATCTATGAAAGTTTCCTGGACTAAGAAACTGGAAAACATCACCAACAGATATTGGGATTCTCATGATAAATCAACTTTTTGGAAGCCATCACAATCAAAAGTAAGTACAGCTAAGAAATTCTCAAGCTCTGACCTGAGGAATGCAAACTGAGTCCACATTTCCGTCTGCCTTGTTGCTAGGGGGAACTGCATGTCTTTGAGAACCATTCACAACTATTTAAACAAAGGGAAGACACTGACAAAGGGTTTTAACTTACTGCATATGCCCCAGGCCAGTGTTCCAGGAATTTAACACATCCTTTGTCTTGTTACCATAGATTAAACAGTTTACTGGTTATTTTCCTGTGGATCTGATTATTTTACATCATTTGGCAATGGGGCAAATCCTCCCCCTGGAGGCACACCACCGAAATTGATCTGTCCCTGCTCATGTGTGAGCCTTGGGCATAAACAAAGTCTCTCTGTCAGTGCGCTCCGAGACTCTCAGAACCCCTCCCTCAGCCACTGATTTCAGTTTCTCCAACCTCATGATTGCAGACCTTAGACCGAAACCCTCCTGGGAACACCTGCTCCTCCACAAAGGCTGCACTTATCGAGCTCTGTCCTCCCTCAGAATTAAATGGAGGAGATGCAAGAATGCTCCAGACCTCCTTAGCACACCGCTTTTGTACCTAGCATCACTCCTGATAATACTTTCTGGGGATATTGAACTGAATCCAGGCCCACCCAGCAGTGGGGCTCCCCCGAAAGGATCTCTCAGCAAAACTAAGGGATTTCTCATATCGCATATGAACATCAGAAGTCTCTTAAATCACCTGCCTGAAGTAGAAGCATGGCTCAGTGTACACGATCCCGACATACTGTGCCTGTCAGAGACCTGGCTGAAACCTGGAACCCCTGATACCTTGTGCACCGTGCCTGGCTACTCACTTATTCGGAGGGACAGACTGAGGTCAAAGAGGGGTGGAGGAGTTGCCCTCTACCACAGATCTTACCTGGACGTTAGCATCATCAATGACTCAAACCCCCAAACCACGAGCGAATCAATGCACGCGCTCCTGTCTCTTGGCTCTAAAAAACTTCACATAATCTGTATTTATAACCCACCCTCTGGGGGAGTAAACGGGCTCCAGGAAGCACTCCAGCTCACCCTAAACGCATCAACAAAAATGAAGCTATCATCCTTGGTGATGTCAACCTGAACTGGCTAGGTCCTCTCACAATTCCCTGGCTTCACTAGTCCAAGGCCTAAATTTTCATCAGCAAATCACGGAAAACACTAGACTGTCTGGGCCACAGTCTGGTATGCTTATTGACTGGATCCTGACAAACAGACCTGAACATATGACTTGCTCTGGGATCTTGGCAGATACCATTACTGATCACTCCCTATCTACTGCCAGTGGCGCTGGGGCAGCCACCCCCCACCCACCTCGGCAGGTCACCTTCTAATTTTGCAAACATGGACACAGACTCCTTCCTCCGGGACATCTCAAGCATTGACTGGTCGGATATATACCGTATGGGAATGTAGAGGCTGCCCTGAACACATTTCTACAGCATTTTCTCCCTGTACAAAACAAGCATGCTCCAAAAACCACGCGTAGAGTCAGGGGAAAACAAACTAGATGGCTACATAAAGATCTTCTAAAACAACTAAGATACAGGGACAAGCTCTGAAAAACCTACAAAAGCACTCAATTGACTAGGGACTACGCAAACTACAGGCAAGAAAGAAATTCTTGCAGGAAGAACATAAGGCTGGCAAAAAGTGCGTACTATCAGAACCTGCTAAAGAACTCAGCCCATGACCCCCGTAAATTTTGGGGCCACATAAAAACATTCCTGGGGACACCTCAATCAGTTACACCATCTGACATGGAAATAGGTGGCTCCCATTGCAATAACCCCATCACCATAACAAACACTTTCAATAGCATGTTCTCTGACCTCTCCCCCAAACCAGCGCTCTGCCACCAGCTGCCTCCACTGCTGATACTGTGCCTCTTACTGACTCTGCCACCTTCGCAAGTGACTCAAAACCTATATCACACCTCCTCTGTTTCAAAGCTATTACCAGCTCTCAGGTTCTGAACCATCTAAAAAAATTATCGGAATACACCAGTCCTGGCTCTGACCAACTTGAACCTCGCCTTTTAAAACTAGCTGCGCACTTTATCTCTAAACCACTAGCAAGAATTTTCACCTTGTCCCTCACCAGCGGTGCAGTCCCAGAACTATGGAAAATGGCCAGGATCTCCCCTATCTTCAAAAAAGGGAACAAAAAAGATATCTCTAATTACAGGCCTATTGCAATACTATCCTCACTCAGCAAAATCCTTGAATAACTGGTTGCCATACAGATCCAGGAATTCCTCGAAACTACCAAGCAGCTCAATGATGCACAACATGGGTTCAGAAAAAACCACAGTACTGTGACGGCTCTAGCCAAAATCACCACCAACATCCTCACTGGTATGGATCAAGGAAAGCTCACAGGGGCTGTCTTTATAGACCTAACCAAGGCATTTGACCTAGTTGACCACCCCCTGCTCCTATCCTCCCTAAGGAAAATAGGCTGCTCCTCCCCTGTACTTGAATGGTTCAGGAGCTACCTGACCAACAGGTCCCAGGCTGTTAAATTCAACTCAGCCATCTCCTCCACTGTGGTAACGAACATTGGAGTGCCCCAAGGCTCCATTCTGGGTCCTCTTCTATTCACTCTATTCATCAATAACCTCCCAGACGAAATACCTGCCTGTTCCTCGCTCCTCTACGCAGACAACTTAGTTATCTATGCCAGCTCACCCAATGTAGAGCAAATTAACACCTCGCTTAATAGAGCCTACTTCAGTGTCCAGAATTGGTTAAACTCCCACCGCCTCATTCTGAATTCCTCCAAAACCAATGCCATGCTACTCGGCACCACTCAAAAGATCCGAAGGTGTTCCACTCCCCTGAGCATCCTTGATTTAAATGGAAATCCTCTGCAGATAGTTGCCTCCCTTCGTTACTTGGGCATCCTACTAGATTAATCGCTGACTTAAACCTTCATATCCAAGCCACTTGCAAAACGTAAACTGCAAGTTAGGGCAGCCTACAGAACTAGCTATGTGCTTACCTCCTCCGCTAAACTTGCCATAGCCAGGATCCTGCTATGGCAGCTTACCTACTGTAACCTGCACACTCTGCCCACAAATCCTAAGCTGCACAAATGGGATGTTACATACAATAACATATGCCGATCGCCTCACAATCCCCACGACTTCTTCATCACTGCCAGCTATATGAGGACCTTGGGTGGTTCTCCCCTCGGCCATCAGGAGCTACTTCCTGGCCTGCCTAAATGATTCTATACTGAGACAAAGTCAGCCTGCTGCACTGGCAGCTCCTTTTCCTGCGATTCCAAACCGCACGCTCAGATCTGCCGATAAAGACCTGCTGGAAATTCCTCGCTGCCGCACCAATAAAGGAACGGGCTCCTTCCAACACGCAGCCTCTTTGTTATGAAACCAGCTCCCTCTGGACCTCAGGCAAGCACTCTCGCATCCCTCTTTCAAACGTGGGCTGAGACTACACCTGGCCATTTCAGATTCATGCACCTGCTTTGATCCTACCTGATCCCTGAATCTTCCCTGCCCCTACTCCCCCCGCCCCTGATACTGGTTTCCATACTACCCTCCTTTTGTTTCTCTCTCCCCTAAATCCAACCCCTCTCCTCAAACTCACCTATTGTTATCTTAAATTATAATTATGTATAGGTTTTATGAATGTATGCACTTACTTACTACTACCTACATTACTGTTGTATCATGTACTGTTTTTATCCTCTGCGCTACCTAGGCACTGCCCAAACTTGCCACAGGTGGATGTTGGTACTGTAAGGCCTCACCTCCTCCCTCCCCTTCACTTGTCCTCCATTACCGCAAGATGTCCATGGCCAGCGACTGCCACCGGCCCTTATGCCCAGCCTCGGAACCACAGGCCGGCTGCACCACCGCCTCCTACCGCTAAAGCCGTATTTCAAGCCGCCTTTTACTCCCCACCCACCCCTTCCATTTTTCTTTCCTGACAGTGGTACCATGAACCTGGCGTCCCTCTAGCCTGCCGCCGGGATGTCTCTGACATCCTCTCTTACTTCCCTGGGCACCCTGCTGCTGCTCTGGCTGGCTGCTGACGGCCGACAGATTACGGCTCCTTCCACCCTTCCTCCCATCTCTTATCCTCTGCGTCTACCTGGGCACTGCCCAAACTTGCCACAGGTGGATGTTGGTAAAATAAGGCCTCACCTCCTCCCTCCCCTTCTCTTGTCTACCATTTGCCGCAGAATGTCCAAGGCCAGAGACTGCCACCGGCCCTCATGCCCAGCCTCGGCACCACGACCCCAGCTGCACCTACACGCCTCCTACCGCCAAAGCCGTATTTCATGCTGCCCTTTCCTCCCGTCCACCCCTCCCATATTCTTCATCCCTGACTGTGGGGCCATGAACCTGGCATCCCTCTAGCCTACCGCCGGGATGTCTCTGGCATCCTCCCTTACTTCCCCTGGGTCCCCCTGCTGCTGCTCAGGCTGGCTGTTGCTGGCCGCCAGGTTACGGCTCCTTCTACCCCTCCTCCTGACTTTTCTCACTGCTGGGTGCTCTATATGTTTCCCATATATGGCCCACCCCCTCCTGATATGCACTGGCCGACTACTTCTCCTGCTATTCCTGTTGCCTGCACCCTTCCCTGTCACTCCACATCATCCTGCCTGGCTGGGGAACCACAAACCCGGCAGTCTCCATACGCATTCCCCGGTAAAGTCGTAGCAGTCCTTTTGGCCTTATACTCCTTCCTTACCCCTTACCTGTACCAACACCCCTGTAAACACCTCCTTGCTCTTGGCCTGCTGGTCACTGCTTAGTATAGCCTAAATCATGTTAGACTAGCTGGAACCGCCTCTATATGTCTGGAATGTACTTGTATGGTTGTTGCCTCAATTGTATTGTTGCTTCCATGTGTTATGATGTATTGTACTCTCCCGGGTCGTGCCTGAAAATAGTCACCTGCTGGCTAGCGCACCTACCCGGTAAACAAAAACTAAAAAAAAAAAAAAAAAAAACTAAGAGAAAATGCCGAACACACTACTTAAAACGAGAGTCCAGTACATTGATTAAGGTGATAAGACAGGTAGACTGCTGGCCCTTTGGCTGCAGGAAAACCAGAGAGTAATTAATCAAGGGGTCTGGAAGGAGTCTACTCAGACTATGGTCACAGACGCTAAAGATACTGTAAATTACTTACAAGCCTTTTACCAAACAGTGTATCAGGTTGACGTGCACAAAAATACAGAGCCTCAAATTGCTGACCATATCAATGCGGTTACACTCCCCAAACTCACAGAGACACAGCAGCAGCAGCTAGAGGGTAAATAACCATATCAGAGGTCCAGGGAGCAATAAAATCATTTAGCCTGGTCAAAGCACTGGGGTCTGATGGTTATGCAGCAGTTTTTTATTTTAACAAAACTTTCTGTGACAATCTTGCCCCTCTACTTATGGAAACTTATAATCACATTTTCTCGAAGGGGATATAAGCACAGGGGCTCACTGACGCCATGATTACGTTGATCCCTAAGCCAGAACGGTACCGCACTAGGGTAGAAAATTCTAGGCCCATATCCCTAATAGACATGATTTTATAATTCTGGCCAAAGTTCTTGCCGCACACTTGGATATAGTATGCATGGATTAATAGGAGCTGAACAGGTGGAATTTATGTGTAGCAGGTATCAAGTGACCATCTGAGAAAACGAACACACCTCATTTCCACATCTAGGGAGCACACCACCCCTGTGTTGTTGGTATCCCTGGATGCGGAAAAAGCTTTTGGCAGCGTCTCATGGGATTGTATGTTTGCTGTCTTTAGAGAACATAATATCCCAACAGGGTTTTTTAATTGGATAAAGATAGTTTACTATCAGTCAGTGGACAAGATTTACTGTAATGGGACACTATCTGAACCAGTATATCTGGCCAGGGGGATGTGCCCGGGTTGCCTCTTGTGCCCTATATTATTTAATTTATATCTTAAACCTCCAATTTGCAGAATTAGATCAATTCCACAGATCCAGGGTATTAAGATTGGGTAATGGAAGTTTAAATTATCAATGTACTGTATGTTGATGGCACCCTCTTGCACCTTATAAACCCAGCCAAATCGGCATCGGTTGCACTGGAAGAAACAGATTTAGCTGCATTTCAGCATACAAACTAAATGCAGGAAAAACTGCTATTACCATTGAATAGTGAGGTGAAACAACAGGAGATTACTTCATTGGGGCTTACATGGGCACCAAAAAAATTAAACATTTGGGCATTGTAGTGTCCTGGTATCCGAAAATCATGAAAGTGGACACTGCTCTCTAGTATTACCCAGACTTACAACGGTGGGAAAAGCTACCTCTCTCTCTCTCTGAGGCAGAGTTAATATTTTGAAAATGAATGTCCTCCCTCCCATTTTATACCCACTGAGCATGTTAAATACGGTGTTGCCTCTGACTTGGTTTAAAAGGATACATGGAGTTTTCAGAAAATTTTTATGACAATGGAAAGCTGTAAGAAGATCATATCATCATGTGGCAGCCCCCAAGGGCAGTTCTTTCTGTATTCCTTGGCCCTCCATGGGGCCAAATATTTCAGATGGAGGCACAGCAACAAGATCCTGAGCTGCAAGCATATGAGCCACAATGGCTCCATATCGAGCAGGAACTGGCAAGGCTAGCTGGAATTGATCCTTAAGCATTACTTTTTACCCCACTCTGATCAGTCCCGAAAACTAAGTATGGTATCCCCACCACTCATCGATAGATGCCCAACTGCAACTTTGTAGATATTTACATATACGTCTGGTTAAGGATTATGCCCAACCTATCATTAAGAACCCCAACCTCAAAATGGGGGGAACCTATAAGCACTGAATTCATGGTCAAGTTAGCTTTACCCTTTATTGACCACCTATTGCTAGGTGGCTGCTTTATCCCCTTTAACACATCCCAGAGGTAACACAGCCTTCCACTTTTTACAGGTCACATATGCAGTAGCTAAAGTATTTGGTCCAGGTCCGTGGACTATAGAGAGCTGGAATAGAATGACAACTTATATTACTGGTAACTCAGCCTCATGACATATCCAATATTTATATGAAACTGCAGGACCCGAATCCAAATAAACTGACAGTTGTATACTGTTATTGGACTCATTGAAACATAGTTTGTTAGCAGATAAGGACCACTTGGCCCACCCAGTCTGCCCATTTTTCCTTACCTGCAGTATTACTGCAGACCCTACTTGATCTCCGGCTCTTTTTTCCTCCACTGATTCCTTTCCAGTAAGATTACCTTATGTCTGTCCCATGCATTCTTGAACCTCACCACTGTTTTCACCCCCACCACCTACACTGGTAGGCTGTTAGAGGAATCCACCTGTCTTTAACTCAAGCTTTAACCATAGAAAATACACCAGAGAGATGGGGGAAGATATGGTGAGATTTATATAAATTTATTAAATTTGATAAACACAGACTTATTCAATATATGATATTAAGGAATATTTGTTATATCCCCACTAAACTCTTTAAAATGGAGAAAACTGAATCTGATACATGCTCTAGATGCAAAAAAGCCAAAGGAGATCTGTTACATATCTTATGGTATTGTGAGAAGGCTGAACCATTATGGGAAAGCATGACAAGTAATATAGATCTACTGTTAGGGTTGGAGAATGCTTATACACCCAAAATATGCATAGTGGGTGATTATGACGGTAATCTCATTGAGTATGGCTGTTAACAACGCCATTCTGAGACATTGGCTTGATGCTGAAATTCCTTCCAGAAAAGAGTGACAGCAATAAAATACTTAATGCACTTAAAGCAGAAAATAGGATTGCCAGCATGGCAAATAGAATTCATATGTATACCAAAAAATGGGAAACTTTGCATACTCTGGTTTCAGTAATGACCTGAAATATAAAATGTGAATGTATAAAAATGACTGTAGGTGAAGGTGGAGAGGATGTAGAAGACTCTGGATTACTGATGTCTGGGGGTATTCATGATAAAATTCATAATCTTTAATAACATCTGTATTACACTAATTAATTAAAGTCTTCTCAATGTTTTGCATATAGTTGGGGATGTTGTCTTGTGATGTTGTAGTTTCAGTGTTTAATGTCAAAACTGAAACTTTTAAATAAAATATAATAAATTAAAAAAAGAATGCATGGCTACTGTCAAATTATTCTGATAACCATCAACAGAAATATTGTTTTGATAGTTGAGTGTGATCAGCATCTCTTTTTAGTTTCATGTGACTGACATCTTGGGTTTCCACTTATTGTGCAGTATATCCCCAGTCAGTGTTCAGCTATTAGAGCGTTTTCTTTTTTAGGGATTTTTACTTGAAGTACAATGCCAATAATCAGATCTTTGTAGCAGTAAACTTAACAGTGTAGGATAGTAAACTATTCAGCCATCAGTCTTCTATCTTACTCACTAGAATTGGCACCAGGATTTGGGTTCAGGTATCCCTTAAGTAAGGATGCATATGCTTTCTTACCAGCTTGCTGAAATATGCTTCACACAGTACGCAGCAGGGAGCTTACTGAATCACTTGTGACTTTGAAATTTGTTGTGGAAAATTGATTTCAGAATAGTGTAGGAATTCTATACAGTGTTCCAGTTTTATTTGTATTTAGTATTTACTGGCAGTTTCTGAGCTGTAATGTATGTTGCATTAATTTCTCATTTTAATTCTGGATGTGTTTCTGTAAACAGGTATTCATGGCGTCATCAGCTACGGGAATTTAAGAGTGAATATCGAGTTGTAGCAGTTGATTTACGTGGCTATGGAGAGTCAGATACACCTCCAGAACGAGAGAAGTACAAGCTGGACTACTTAATTGCAGATATAAAGGATATTGTGGAATCTCTAGGTAAGTTGGCAAAGGATAGAATACCATGACAATATAATGGGATGTGTAGAGTAAGAGCACTGTATTATATTGTTTCACTCTTTATTTCCCTGATATCCTTGTTTTTTTCCAGATAAAGAGATATTTATTTTAAAACCAGTAGCTTTTTATATTCACAAACCTGTATCTTTCTAATTCATAACACCATAAGGTTTTTTTTTACTTGTAGGAAGTAATAAGTGAGCTGTTAAATAGCTAGGGTCATGGGGCTGCATTGATGGTCCAGTGGTGGCACATTGAGGCAGGTGACCCAGGTTGGAGAGCAGACTCAGCTTTTCATGTCTAGAGGCAGGTCAGGCTGAGTATGCTGCCATGTGGCAGTGTGCCTCAGCTGGAGAGGGCTGGCAGGAGGTTATGGTGCCACAGTGACCCCTGCAATTGGACCAGGGGGCCTGTTCTCATTGCAGGGGAATGTCATGTGTGCTTGGGCCAAGAGTGACTATGCTCAGGCCAGGGGGTGCTGGGAGGGATTAGGGCAAAAACTGGGAAAGAAATCCCCTTGCCACAGACCACTAGCAGCAGGGCCACTAGTGCTTTCTGGGCCATGTTTTTGAGAGATCCCTTGGTATGACAGCTGGGGTGAGTGGCAGGAACAAAGGCCTGTCAGATGGTGAGGAGAAATGTGCCCAGGGTAATAAAGTTACATGGCAAAAGGCTGGGGCCCTATTCTCATCACAAAGGCCAAGTGTGGTGGTGCAAGGCTTGGGAGTATACTGTCTTTTCACAGCATTGTCACTTTTTTGTACTTTACCAAAAAGCAATAACTAAATTGCAATTCAAAGCAGGTTGCTAGATGATAAGAGGGTACAAACAGTATTTATAGTCGTTAATCTGTTGGCTAGTGCCAGCGACAGTTGCAACTTAACATAGCACCACTCACATAGCATTATGTCATGCTGCAAGTCCATTGTGAATAGGTGTGCCTCCTGGAAGCTGTTCCCTTCCATCCCCCTTACTTTATAGCTCCAGTGATAAAGTGAGAAGTCTTTGGTAGTGCAGCCTCACCCTTCCCCAACCTGCTCGCTGAAACTATCTTCACTCTTTGAAGTTCAATTCTACCCACCTTCCTAGCCCCAATCTATATTTGCAGCCACTGTTTTTGGCATCCCCTTTCCCCATAAAGTTAGTCCCTTTTCTTGCTTTAGCCTGCCAGACACATAATTGCAACCCTTCCCTTCGGTACTACCAGCATGTAGTAGTTCTACAGGCAGAAGGGTCACAGAACACTGGATTGGCTGTGCGGGGGCTCACCACTGCTTTAAATATGAACCTGTCAGCCTTAGCCATGATGGCAACAGTCCCCTTTCCCACATGATTACAAACACATTTTTAATCATTCAGTGAAGCTTTACAGACCCCTTAGAGCATAGCTCTTGAGGTCACAAACCACAGGGTGGTGCTAAGTGAACCCAGCAACCACAAGTGCTTAGTAGCCCTATTGACTAAAGATATCTATGGGCAGGCAGATGTGAAAGGCAAAATACAGAATTTTGAAGGCCATAAAAGAAAGTGGAAGGACAAGGCAGCCATGTGGTTGGCAACAGTGCAACATACTGCCACCTGTGAGACCAGACTGCACATTTCCACTGTACTGTAGATTTGAGCACTCCCCTATATTTTTCTTATGATTTAATTCTTTACATTGTTTATATGTGCAGCACCTGGGCTGATGAATGCTGCAATGCAGAGATCTCATGGTCTTTACTTGGCAATTGTTTCTGAGTACGCCAACCACCAATGGAGTATTTTTAAGTTCTTCTTTGAGGGTATCTCCATAGAGCCATAACACTTTGTACTGTAAGCCATGGGCATCAGGATCTCACGGGAAGCTTTTGTAAGATATTGCCCCCCACGTCGATGTGCCTATGTGCATGTTGTTGGTGTGTGGCATTGCCTACATAGTGTATGCAGCCCACCTACTACTTCAGTTTTTTCCTCCCGCCATTGAGAGAGTGAACATCAGACCAGTGGACGCTTACCATTGCCGAACATTTGCCGACAGATTATATTTCTTATCTGATAATTCAGAAACTCATGGCTAGTGCATGTTGTCACCGAGTAAGAGAGCTTTTTTGCTTGTGTCAAAGAAGAAAATAGATTTGTCATGTAGAGAACTTCGAACTGTGCATTTGTTGACCAGGCTTAACCCACAGTGTGAAAAATTAAGGCATCTGCTAGAATTTTCACCAAGAAACATAGAGACACAGGAGTAAGGCTTTTGAGTATCTTCATGGAAAGTTGGACAAAGCTACTGCAGTTATTGCCATGTCTTAGAATTCCATGACAGCAGGCACTCCAGAAATGCCACAAAGGATAAACGTTTGACTTCACTGTGAAGACTGATGCCACATTCATTGACAAAATTGGCCACTTGGGTGGAATCATCCCCCATCATTGACACAGAGCCATTGGGGGTGACATGAGTCAGGCCACTCATCATTGGGAGTCTACAGCACTCTCCCAAGCTTCAGCAATCTAAATCCTCACTCTCTAACCAGAAGGGTAAGTCTTTTTTTATTCATCTAGAATACTAGCAAAATGGATGGGTTCAGCATCTTCCAACCCAGAATCCTGTGAAGATTGTATATTTCCTGAGAAAGTCTGGTGAAATACCATCATTGGGATTCCCAAAAAGCACAATCACAAGAGTTGGGCAAAGGGAAGACTTAGTAGCTGCAAGAACAGCTGCATGGCAGTGGCCTTGGAGGGGAGAGGCTGAATGGAATCTACAAACAGTGCCTTGCTCCAGGACATTCGGGACCTGGATAAAAAGGTCAACATGCTGGGGACTCGTTTCACATCCATGGGAGCTCACGTGGATGCAGTATCAAGGGGAAGCAAAGCAGGCTGTGGACTCTGCCAACACCTCAGTGGCAGCTGTGGCAGATGTTTTATCAGAGAACAAGTTGCTTCGATTACGCTTAGAAACTCTTGAGAATGGAGCCAGGGCCAACAACATCAGGCTGCTGGGAGTTCCTGAATCGACAGAGGGCAATGATTTAAAAGTTTTTATAGTAGAACTCATAATTCACAAGCTAAACCTAGACCTGTGACATCACATTATAAAACCTACCACATGACACCACGTAAGAAACTTGTAGAAAACCAACCCTGGACTATCATAATTGTAATGAGTGGACCTCACATCTATGAGGGTATCTTACTAACAGTAAAGTCAGAAGGCCCAAATAGACTTGAGACTGGCAAACAAATTTATTTTTTACCAGATGTAAGCTACAATATGTGATGAGGCAGCATTGTAAAAACGTTGACACTGGACTCCAGGCGCTTGGTATAAATCATTCCCTACAGCTGCCAGTGCACTTGAGGATCAACTATGCCAGCAAAACCTTGATGTTCTCTGATCCCCTCGAAGCCAGTAAGTGTCTGGAGGCTGTCAAAAAATATTTTGTTCGTTACCCTGCACAGTCCAGATCTGAATGGGAAACTTGAATGTTTTGTTTGGCTTTGCTAATAAAGTAACATTATACAGATTGACATGCTAGTTTTACAGTGCTACTTAAACTTATTTGAAACTTATTCACTGTTGCATAGGACCAGGGTTCCACTGGGGTATTTTACCTTTAAGTACGAGTAGTACTGATGTTTGGTTGGAGTCAACATTTCTTACGAGACTGGCAAATTGATATTATTTTACTGCACTTCTTTATGAGGTGGGGCTTTGGTGGAGAACTGTGGCTCTTCAAAATGGCTGCCGCCTCATAGTAGGGAAAGAGTGGAAATGAGATATGCACCTTTTTGCCAAACCAAAAAATTAGCTCATCCTTTCCCCCAGCCGATCCTGGTTGTAGTACTGTGCTAATCTTTACATTGTAACAGGGTGAAGTGACCACCATCCTGGCTGATAAGCAAGTGACAATACTGTAATATTTTTTCCTGTTTTTAGTATCAAGTAAGTTTGAAACTCAGCAATGATTTATATATGCCTATGCAACTGGTGTGGTTTACTAGCTTGCTAAATAGGCTCAGTAGTTATAAGGTGTGACATGGTTGGGTAAGACCCTGTCAAATTTGTTATGCAGAGAGAGTTAAAAGCAAGAATCTATTGTGTCCTCTCCTATTCTAACACTTGTCTATCAGTTACCTGTCTGATTGCCATGTGGCACCTAGGAATTTGCCATTCTGACGGTCCCACAATTTCTCCCTTTTCTCCCTTCCTTCACTAGCTGTTTCTCTTCTTTCTTTCCTTCTTGCTTCTCTGTGCTTAAAAAATATATATATGAATATGTATGTGAAACTGGAATCTCCTGGTTTACAAATGTATATAATTGTACTGTTGCAGCTGGGCAGGAAACAAAGTGCTCCCTGATGTAAAGTCCACCACATGAGGTGGCATTTTTATTGATTTTGTGTCTAATTGAGATATCTTGTTCTCGCAACACAGGAAGTGACTGACAGTTGCACTTCCTGTTGGGGCTGTAAAAAGGGCACAGCTCACATGAGCAGGAGCAGGATTGAGTGAAACTGAGAGGTTGGAGGCAAAATTACAACTATCTGCACACCTGTACGGTCTGTGGGTTGCTGTTCTAATTCCAGAACACGTTTGTTCAGCGTACCTCTGGAGAGAGGGAGAATGGGCCAGTTGCCATGGAAACAAGGGGACTAGTGTGATCCTGAGAGTTTGTTTGCTTCAGCCCAGAAGCAGCATGGGACAGTGGAGGTGCCACCTATACCTAAAAGGAAACTCCAAATACTGCACTGTTAGCAGTTGGGCAGCAAACAAAGTACTCCCTGATGTAAAGTCCACCGCATGAGGTGGCATTTTTATTGATTTTGTGTGTAACTGAGATATCTTGTTCTCACAACACAGGAAACGGCCGACAGTTGCACTTCCTGTTGGGGCTGTATAAAGGGCACAGCTCACGCAAGCATGCGGTTCCACGCACAGAGACACATGCATCTCAGCGCATGTCGGCTGTGTCAGCTGAGGAGGCTGGGAACAGGGTGACACGCCATCCACTCGCAAGTAGTACAGCTGATGCAAGTAGAATGGAAGGCCCCATAAAAATGTACATAAAGTGCCAAATGTTTACAGCAGGACAACATGATGACTTATTTATATGCAAGAAATGTAACTTAGTAGACATGTTACAGGAAGAGATTATATGTCTCTTAGAAAGGAAAACAGGAACTGAGGAGATTGAGAATTTAGAAAACTTTTTCGATTCCATGGTTTCCCAAATAGAGAGCCAGGAAGAGGGTATTAGCAGCTGCAAGTTAGGAAAAACACAGGACACTGATACTAGTCATGACCAAGAAATAGATGAGTGGGCAAGGGTAACAAAAACTAGAACCAGAAAGAGAGGAGGCCAAATTCATAACAGTGCTCCCATAATATTACAGAACAGATATGCACCCTTGCCAAATGAGGACTTTGGATGCACTACAGCTGAGGCTATACCCAAAACAAATTCTCCAGTACCAGTACCGGTTCCTAGAGAAAACAACTGTGTGGACCATACCAAGGACTTATTAGTCATAGGGGATTCCCTACGCAGAGGCATGGATACTATGCTATGCAACGAGAGGAATGGACACACTACAATGAGCATGCTACCAGGGGTTAAAGCACAAAATGTGTGCTCACTCCTGGAGGGATTAATGGAGAACACTACAAACCCTGTAGTACTGCTACATGTGGGGACAAATGACATCCAATGCAGGGACTTATAGGATCTATTTTCAGATTTTCAGGCCATTCTAACTGCTATAAAACAAAGGGGGGGGGACACCATACTATCTAGCATACTACTAGTGTTTGGTCATCACTCAAGTAAAAAACCCCAAAATAAACACATTGAATCGATGGCTGAGAGAACTATGTAGGAAGGAGAGAGCTGGGTTCATTGATAACTCAGACACATTTAGGGACCCTTATCTGTTTAAACAAGATGGACTGCATCTGGATAGGGCAGGCACAAGATATTTAGCCAAGAGGTTTAAGGAAGCAACCAGGCTTCATTTAAACTAAACAACAGGGGGCCCGAGGGTCATGCAGGACAAAACACCAATCCAGGGAAAAAAGCTCAGGAATCAAAGAAATCTGAAACCTGGAATTGTATGCTGTTAAATGCAAGGAGTCTAAACAATGAAATGGATGGATTCAGGAACATTATGTCCTGCAAAAACATTCATATAGGAGCAGTCACAGAAACATGGTGGGATACAAATGATGACTGGGATCAGAAGATAGCAGGGTTCACCCTTCATAAGCAGTCTGTAGTGTTCAGGAAGAGGGGAAGGGTAGCCCTGAATGTATCAAATAGCATAAAATCTGAAGATATATCTATGGATACTGATATGCATGACCAATTATGGATAAAAATTACACCAATAAAAAAACAAAAATAAAATTGGGTGTCATTTATAGGCCCCCAGCATCAACCCCACAAGCTAACAAGACCCTTTTAAATAAACTTTTATCATTAAATCCAGCAGATAGAATTTGAATCCTTGGAGATTTAAATCTACCTGGCATAAAATGGGATGGATCAATTACAACAACTCATTTTGAGAGAGAGTTCTTGGATGCATGTGACCAAACAGGATTAATACAGAGAGTGGAAGACCAGACTAGGGGACAGGATATAGTGGACTTAGTCCTAGCAAATATGGGAGATACACTAAGCGAATGCAAGACAACTGCACCACTGGGAAGCAGTGATCATCTTAAAATAGAGTTCAAGCTAGCCAAATCACTTTGTGAACACAAGGGGACCACTGTTACATCTGATTTCGGCAAAGCTGATTTTGCTAAGATTAGGGCAAATCTCACAACCTGGCAGTGGGAAAAAGATTTCGGTAACAAATCACTAAATAACATATGGGAAATCTTCTCCATTAAGATTAAACAACAAATAACTGATAATATTCCTGTCAAACAAAAATACCCACTAAAGAATAACTACAGACAATGGTGGACACCGAAAATCCAAAAATTTATAAATAGGAAGCAGAGACTATTCAAGAAATGGAAAATAACCAAAACTGACAGAACCAGGCTCCAATATACAAAATTATCTAATGTGATAAAAGAGCAAATCAAAAGGGCAAAAGCAAGCCATGAATTAAAAGTAGCTAACATAGTAAATGGGAATTATAACGCTTTCTATGCTTACATAAATAATATAAAAGGAAACTCAAATAGTATAGGACCTTTCAAAACAACAAATGGTGACCTGACCTCAAATAACAAAGAAATGACAGACATAACAAATCATTACTTCTCAACAGTATATAATAAAAAACAAAAGGACACCCTAATAACACCAATGCAAAGTAATCATCCAATAGATAGAATAGTTTTGAAAATCACTGATGTAGAATCAAGGCTAGGAAAATTAGATTCTAATAAATCCCCAGGACCTGATGGACTGAACCCAAGAATACTCAAAGAATTAGCAAGAATGATAGCCCCTCCCCTAACCCACATTTTTCAGAAATCCTTGGACAGAGAGGAAGTAATCGACTGTTGGAAATCTGTGACAGTCATTCTAACTTTAAAAAAAGGAACAAGTCTGACCCCACAAACTACCGACCCATTAACCTCACTGCTATCCCCTCCAAAATATTAGAAGGAATATTAAAGGGTGAGATCATTCAGCATCTAAACTCAGAACATCTTACAGACCACTCTCAACATGGGTTTGTAAAAGGAAGGTCATACCAGACTAATATGTTGGCATTTTATAGCAGAGTGGCGGAAAGACTGGATTTAGGAACCCCTGTGGATGTTCTATTCCTCCACTTTTCTAAGGCCTTCGATAAGCTCCCTCATCAAGAATTTATACATCAAATGGATAATTTAGATATTCATCCAACTATTATAAATTGGGTCCACAAATGGCTGGAAGACAGAAACCAGCGAGTATGCATTGGGGAGAGTTTTCTGAGCAATCAGAGGTGACTAGTGGGGTTCCCCAAGGTTCGGTGTTGGACCCCGGTCTTTTTAACCTGTATGTAATATCCCTCCAAATAAATCACACCACGTTTGGCTACAGAAATTTGCAAATGACTGTAGGATAGGGGCAGAAATCAATACTACTCAAAATACATCTGACCTACAAGTGACTGTAGATAACATACTCACTATTTGGGTATTATAGTGTCCAGTGACATGTTCTTTACACCCCACTGTCAAAAGATAGCTCAGAGGGGAAATAGAATCCTAAACTGTATACTAAGACACATATCGACAAGAAGTAGGGCTGTCATGTTACCATTATATACATCCCTGGTTAGACCAATTATGGAATACAGTGCCCAGGTATGGGCACCATGTAAAAAGCAAGACATTACCCTGTTAGAGAGAGTACAAAAGAGAGCTACCAGGGCAATACAGGATATGTCTGGTAAAAACTATGAGGCCCGCTTGTCTGAACTGAACATGTACTCCTCAGAGGCAAGGAGAAAAAGGGGGGATATGTGCCTGGTACACAGGGCATGGAATAACAATGATCTCTGGGATATCACCAGACTAGAAAGCAATGTAAATACATACAATACTAGGTCCCACCCATTACAGCTAACAGCACCACACAGGAAAAAAGTATGTAGTGCATCGTGGTTTAACCAAAGGGTGGTGCATGAATGGAACAGGTTTCCACTGGCGGTTGTGGCTAGCTAATCAATCGCAGCTTTCAAAAACAACTGGGATGCATACACCAAAAAAATTAGAGTTTAGAGATATAGATGGCGAGCGTATAGGACGCAAGTCCATTGAGCGCAGTATAAATCCTATAAATCCTATAGAAAGCTATGTGGGTTCTTTTAAAAATGGCAATCTGTGCGATACAATGTGTTAACCTTGAGCTGTATTTTGACCTCCACAAGCTTGTTTGCAGAATTATTAGCATGAAATCAGTCCTGGGACAGGATGTCTTAATTGGTTGCACCTGTTAAGAAGATTAATGTACTCTTCAGGCTGCTCACAGGAAATAAATTGGCAACGTCTTAATACATTTTGTGGAACAGAGGTGGTGTAATTTACAAGAAACATATGCAGAATTGAATTGCCAGGGAAAAACATATTTTATAAACAGAGCAATATTTTGTTTATGTAAGGCCCTCACCCCTGCCTTTTTGCAAAATGACAGGTGATATGCTGTTGAAGCTGACAGCAGTACCAGGTGAGGACTGGGTTCGGGGAGGACTAGGTTACTCAGCACAGGGGGCCTAGGTTTGGCTACTCTGCACAGGGGCACCCAAGTAAATCTGAACACAGGAAGCAATAACTGTAATGTCCAACACCAGTAATGGGATTCTAAAGTGTGGCTTTTATTCACATCCAAACTGAACAAAGTATAGACGGACTCCCACGGGGCTACATTCCTGGTAATGCAGATAAGAGTACAGAACACTTCTTCACTATTTCAGCCCTCAGGCTCTGAACCCACCAGGCACACAGCCTGGACTTGTATGCAGATTTGGGTACACAGCCTGACTTGTACACTACTTGGGGTTTTTTCCCTTGGCCCGGCTCCCCCGTCGGCCACTTGATCACGGTCCATATGGCAGTGAACCAATTTTCTGTTGGTGGCTCCCCAAACCACCTTAGAGCCTTCGACTCCTTAAGGGAAATTTTATTTCCAATCCCACATCTGGGTACTTCCCTCATTACTGGCCAAGTTCATGAGGCAAAGTAGAAATCCACAGAGCAAATCCATAGAGGTGGACCTGGTTACTAAAGATGGGGGGTCTCCCACCCCCAGCTCCCACAATCCATACCCGGCCATTTCTCTGGACATTAAACAACTCTTTTTGAAAGCTTGGCAATGTAGATTACAGGGTAGACGTTATATCACATCTCCTCTACATGTCTTGACTTTCCCCTTGTGCTGGACTTGAACATACTTTTACTTTGGCTAAGCCTATTCCTCTAGGCCTCCCACTAATTCAGTAGTCCAATCCCCACTTTAACACAGTTCAGGTGAAACATGGGCCCTTTGAAAAGAGCAGAACTCACCCTTTGGTTGCAGGTGCCCCACAGGCGAATCTTGAAAGCTTCTTGTGCCACAACACATTTCAGAAAAATAGGCAGCTTCTTCTCTAGCAGGAACCAGGGGGTTGCCCCTGAAATAGCAGGCAAACCTTCCACCCCCATCCCCTCAGGGATGGGGCACAGAGACCTGTAGCAGCGGTCTCCACCACTTCAAGAACAGCTTACTGTGTCCCTCTTTAGGCGGAAACACATGCCTTTCTCTAAAAGTAGCTGTATTTCAGAGCTTAGGCTCCAAGAGTCTGTGCACAGAACTGCTGTGCTCCTCTCCTCTTGACTGCCCACACAACACTCTCCAACTAACTGTTCAAAACTCCCAACATTCTAATCTAACTCTCTTCTGCAGATTCCAATGTGGCTCATGCAGGTGCAATAGTTCTATGGTGATGTCATCCCTCAGTCTCAGCTGCGACTGAGAACAGAGTGAGACAATGTGAAATCCATTTAACTGAAGTTTCAAAAGCTGCCTTCCCTGCCTACCACTAGGTCTTACTGGGATTCTAGTAACCCTGGGTAATAGGGGGGTTACATTTAGACTAGAGAGAGCTCTAGATGTTAAAGATACTCTCACATGATGGACTGCTGTTTGTTTGAACTGCCTGTATCATGAGCTGTCCTGCACAGTCTTATTTTTTGTTTTACTGTTATTGATAATAATAAAATGCTACTTGTGAATTTCATAACTTCTCCTGCTTTGCCTATGCTTCCTGACCTATGCCTCGATGACATAAGGCCAGGGAGAAAATAGTGCTGTCTCTGATTTTCTAAACAATTGGGTTTTTTACTTTTGACTCATGATGCTGGACTCTCAAACCTCATGATTTAATTGATCTCTTGCTTTATGGGCTCATTATTCACCACAGATGGTCTTAGTTGCTGCTTGTTGCACCTGGTAAATTTATTGTATGCTTGTTGATGTTTAGTCCATGCACATGCTGCATTTGGTCACTTCTTGCACTTTTTCTAGACTTGTTATAATAGTTGCTGAGACCTTCTCTTATGTAGTGACACAGGTTATAGAGGCTGCATCTGAACGTTGAATTACATTATATCTCCCTTTCTATACCTCTGTGGCTTAATCCGCAGTTTTTGTTCGTATGGTGCACAATGAAAATGAATAAAAGTACATTTTAATTAAAAAAATGGCAGAGAATAAAATGTTAAAAACAAAATGTTCAGGTGATTATGCCAAGAAAGAAATAATGTGACCTACTGGGAATTGAACCCAGCACCCCAGAATAATACCATCCCACTGCTCTAACCAGTGAGCTACAGGCTCACATAGTTAGAACTGGGGTTCCCAGACACCATATCCTGCAACTAGGAATAATCAAAATACAAATTAGATGTTTTTCAGTGCAGTATTAGACACTATTAAGCAATTTAAATCACAAATTTTATTGAGAAAGAAATAATGTGACCTACTGGGATTTGAACCCAGGCCCCCGGAATGCCATCCCGCTGCTCTAACGACTGAGCTACAGCCTTATGTGGTTGTACCTGGGGTTTAAGAACATGGTATGTCTGGGAACCCCAGGTTCAACTTTGTGAGCCCTGCTTCTCTGTGCATGATTGGTGGGAGCGGCCCCAGTTCTGTTGCTGGTGGATATTTTGTGGTTCGTATTTTTTTAAATATTTTCCAATATACAGCAAAGCATACTAGTTTAATGTTTGCAAGCATGAACAGTCAGACAGTAATGAGATGAGGAAGGATCCTAAAACTAGATACGTCACTGGCAGTGTATGCACGAGGAAGGATCAGAAAACTAGATATGTCACTGGTAGTATATGCACAGCTGATACCAAACAACCACAAGAAAACAAAAACAAAAAAAACAAAGAAACATAAATTCGAGGCTTGAAATTCCTACACCTTATGTGCCCCAGGGCAGTTACTTTTACGTAGGTATACCTACAGCTCCTTGGTACCTGCCCACTAGGGTACCTAAGGTAGCTGACCTTCTGTGTCTTTAAATTTGTTTTCCTCCCCACCAGGGCCTGTCCCTCACTGAATGCTGCCTTTTTTTTCTTTCCATATTGTGTCCCCTCCCCAAGTGCCCATGGACCACCTCCTCCCTGACTGCTGCCACCTTCTGTGTCTGTGCAGCACGACTGTTTAAGTACACGAGCAGTGCACTTACCATAGGGGGATGGAGCACCACGGTAATGACCTCATGTGACCGCATACTTTACCTCAGTCGTGGTCGCATGACAGGAAATGGGAGCTGTCAGGCATTGGGTCATAGTCTCTGGAGAGACATTGATCCCTGGCCCTTGAAGCTTTGAAAGTGATTGCTATTCAGCATGCCAGAATACATAGAAACATAGACTTTGACGGCAGATAAGGAACGCTTGGCTCACCTAGCCTGCCCATTTCTCTACCTATTTGATAGGCTGCAGATCCTAGTTAACCAAGAGCCTACTTCTTCCTAACCCCCACCAGAATTGCCTTATGCTTGTTCCATGCATTCTTGAATTCCCCCACTGTTTTTCACCCCACGACCTCCTCAGGAAAGTTGTTCCATGCATCCACCACCCTCTCCATGAAAAATACTTCCTCACATTGTCCCTGAGCCATCTCCCCTCTATCTTCAGATTGTGCCCCCTTGTTCTTGCACATATCTTTTGCTGAAATATGCTACCCTCTTGGACTTTGTTGATACCCTTGAGGTACTTAAAAGTTTCTATCATGTCCCCCCTCTCCCTTCTTTCCTCGAGGGTATACATATTAAGCTCCTTTCATCGTGGATGGGAGTCAGATCAGTCAGGACTCGGTGTCGCAGCAGCAAGCTATGAGCACAGCTATAAGACTTTTGAAGGGCTTAAATAAGCAGCCAAAAAACTGCATTCACAGTCATTTTTAACAGCTGCCTTGCCTTACATACTACCACCAGCAGCATGAAGCTAAAAGCCCTTTTAAGGGCTTTTGGTTGGGAAGAAGTCATGTGCAGGAGCAGGGCAGGCAGATCCAAAATAATAGAAAAACCCTTATCAGTACGTGGGGGCTATTGATTGTTGTTTTAACAACTGAGGGGTAGAAAGGCTTACAAGCAGGCAGAAGGAAACAAAGGAAAAATATAAACAAACTCTGGCAGAGCCACTATGACTGTGAATGCATTAGTTAGATAAGGGTGTTTCATTTGCTTAAACATAAACATTTATTTATTTAAAAAATATCAGATTTACAAACCTTTGAGTCAGAGACTCATTTACAAAGGCACCTTGTCGAAACTAATACAAAGACAGCACAGTTAACAAGTCAAAAAGCAATGGCTCAGAGAGCATACAGTTGTAACAATCATTCACTGGAGATACATGGGTAGCAGTAGATAAACAGATTACATAGTTTATGCACACAGGCACCACATCAAGAAGACCAAAGCAGTTCAAACAATATACAATAGCTAAAGCAAACAGACATCAGGAGTCAAAGAGAAGCCCAGAGTGTTCACATGAAGGCTGTTGCATACATTAAGTGAATCAAAGTACAGTACATTGAGAAAGGGCATATTTAAGCAATAAGGCATGACAGGGTGTGTGTTAGTATGTAATAACGTCACTCCTGGGGTGAGTTGAAGCACAAGGCAAAGCCGAGTGCTTCCACCCCAGGAGTGACGTTATTACATTTATTTATTTATTTCGTTTTTGTTGACCGGGTAAGTGCACTAGACAAATCCTGCCTATTTTCAGGCACAAAAAAAAAAATCTTAAAGTTAATTCTAAGTCACAAGATTAGGATTTAGCCCCCCCAGTTACCTATGCAATTCCAACCCATAATTCATTTGAGCATTTGACAAATTATATTGACAGATCTGGAGAAAACAGTCCTAATCTTAGTCTAAACGCTGAGAATAGCTTTCAGCATCATATATCACCTAACTACGCGCATGACGTACCCCTATTCCTCCCCCCTGAACAACCCCCTCACGCACTAAACATTTCAACTAACCACAAAGAAGTTTTTATACTTGGTGATTCTATAACAAAATACATTGATCGATCGCTTGGTAACCCGGACAAAGAACACCGCCCAGTTTGTGTTACAGGGTGCTAGGATTTTATATTACGACTATGCTTAAATCTACCTTAAAGTCCGCGGGAAAAATCCACTTGTTGTTGTTCACGGGAACTAATGATATTACTAAACAATCTGTGCATAGTATAAAACAAGATTTTGTCTCCCTCTGTAATCTAATGGTGGAAAGGGGTTGTGACATTTGTATCTCAGAAATATTACCTATCCCAAGAGCAAGTGATTCCATTAACTCCAAAGTTAAAATCATAAATGAATGGTTGAGGAAATGGTGCCTTAAACAGGGTATTCACTGTCTAACCCACTGGGAGGATTTTCACCTTAACTCTTCCCTTTACTGTTGGGATGGCCTACACCTCAGTAGAAGAGGAAGTGTTATACTTGGAAGAAAGATTGTTTCATACATCAGTTCCCATTTAAACTAGTCAACAAGGGGGAGTCTGGACTACTGTCTAATACTCTTGAAAAGGGGTCTAAATCTGTTAATTTACATCTAAACATTTTATCACTTAATGCACGATCATTGAATATTGTTAAAAAGGCTGAACTTGAATTAAAAGCTCATCTTTTAGAACTGTCACTGATTGCCATCTCTGAAACTTGGGGTAATTCCTACAGGAATTGGTCATCTGAGATTCCAGGTTTTAAACACTTTTTTAAAAATAGGTCTGATACAAAATCAGGGGGTGGAATCAGTCTCTATGTTAAAGACAGTATCCCTTCTTATCAATCCCCCATTGAACAAAACTCTGAAAGTGTATGGGTACAAATTCAACCTCAAGGTCTCTCCCTAATCATGGTCGGTATTTGTTATCGCTCCCCCTCACTGGACAATACTCAAAATCTTAAACTGCTTGAAGATATCGCCCTGTTCTCAAGTAAAGGCCCAGTTCTTCTTTGGGTGACTTTAATCTCCCAAATATCAACTGGGATACTCTGATGGGCTCCAATAGTATTGAAAACAACTTTCTCACAACCATTATTGATTTGGGTTTGTTTCAACTAGTTAGGGAACCTACTAGGGCAATAATATTTTAGACCTCGTTATAGCCAGCCATGATGTTCCTATAAATAATTTATACATAACTGATCCCCTTGGAAACAGCGACCATAAATCAATATTCTTTTCCATAAACTTACCTCACTGTTCAGTTTCCAACAAAAAAATAATTAAACATTATGAAAAGGCAGATTTAAAAAAAATAAATGAACACTTAAGTAAGATCAATTGGGATAATATTTTAGCTCCTCTAAACACCATTGAGGCATGGGAATTTTTAAAATCGCAAATAGCCTTGACTGAGCACAAATATGTTCCAAATAAACGTACCCATAACTATAAAGGTAAGATTCCCCCCTGGTTCAATGTCTCTATTAAAAAACACATACGACACAAACAGAAACTATTTACACGTTTAAAAAAGATTAGTAATAATTCCTCAACTAGTAACAATAAGTTACTAACACAGTATAGAGAATCTGTTAAACTTCTTAAAAATCAATATTAACAGCAAAAAGGAATTTAGAGTTTCATATAGCACACACGAAAGATTCACATAAATCCTTATATGCTTATTTAAACAGTAAGAAAGGAAATAATAAAATAATTGGTCCCCTCGTACTTGACAATGTAACTATAAATTCCGATTTTGCTATAGCATCCACATTAAACAATTACTTTACTTCTGTGTTTACTCAAGATCCTCTACAAACTATTACCGTAAAACCATCAATAATGACCAATAATCAATTAGTTTCACAAGATAATGTTTACAACCTACTTACAGTATTAAAGATAACTACTAGCCAGGGTCTAGATGGTATTTCTCCTAAGTTTCTTCAGGGCACGAAAAATACAATTACATTGCCACTAACTATGATTTTCAATAAATCACTTTATGAATCTGTAGTTCCTTCTGATTGGAAAACCGCAATAGTCACTCCCATATATAAGCATGGCTCTCATTCACTAGTAAATAATTATCGTTCAATTAGTCTGACGTCCATTCCTTGTAAATTACTTGAAAAAATTATTAAATCTTTATTAGACAAGGAAATTTTATCTCTAAATTTAACTGATATTACTCAACATGGATTTCGATCGGGTTTGTCATGCACCACTAACTTACTGACTTTTTATAATTTCATTAGCTCCAATTTAAATTTAAATATTCCTTCTGATGTTATCCTACTAGATTATAGTAAGGCTTTTGACAAGGTGTCACATAATATTCTCATCTCCAAACTTATTCGTCTGGGTTTTTCTGAAATTCTTGTTTTGTGGATAAAAAGCTGGTTATCAAATAGATCACAGAGGGTTAGGGTCAATGGTACTTTTTCTGACATAGGATGGGTTACGAGTGGGTTCCCAGGGCTCCGTCCTGGGACCCACCTTGTTTAATATTTTCATTAGTGATATGTATGTCCATTCCTCCAATATACTAATCAAATTTGCCGATGACACCAAATTGGGTGGTGCTGTTAATAATGCTGAAAACAGACAAATTATACTTAACGATCTTGCATCTGTTGAGCAATGGGCATTTGTCAACAAAATGGAATTTAATACAGCCAAGTGTGCTGTTATGCACTTTGGGAATAACAACCCCCAACAAATATATACACTGAATAATAATATAATTAAGGTTTCATGTTTAGAAAAAGATCTAGGAATCTTAATTAACAATAAACTTACACATGTTTCACACTGCAACAAGATAGCAAATCTAACCAATTCACTTTTTCGTAGAATCAGTGGTACTTTTGTTTCCCGAATCGAGCAATGCATTATACCACTGTATAGATCACATTAGACCTTATTTAGATTATGGTTCACCGTTTTGGAATCCTTATCTTTGTGGAGATATGGACAGGTTAGAGAGGATACAGAGACGAATCACCAAAACTATACCTCACCTGTCACAGTTGGACTACAAAACTCGATTACATAAAACAGGATTGTACTCCTTAAACAAAGAAGATTGAGAGGGGATTTACTTCAACTCTTTAAGATTCTTCAGAATCCAATTTTAATGAGGTTATGTGGTATTTCCTTTACTTCTAGGAAATCCAGATTAAGATTAAATAATAAACAGTTAGATATACCAAAATGTAACACTAACAAAAGACAACATTTCTTTTCAATAAGAACCCCAAGAATATGGAATACACTTCCACAAGAAGTTGTTGATGCTGAATCCTTTATCACCTTCAAAGTTACATTAGATAAATGGTTAATAAGATAGGAGACATTTACTAATGATCCACATATGTGGAGGACAATGTCTATGGGCTTTTGCCTTCTTTTGTCCCAAATAACCAAGTAACCCGGGGGAAGGGGATACAGATGAATGCCAACTGACCTTGAACCAGATTAAGCTGTTGATAACACACACCCTGGAGTGCCTTATTGCAATTATACAATGGCTTGTTGTTATATTCAGAATAAAAAATACATGTTAAAGGATGTTTTTGTTAGTGTGGAAAAATATTTCTTAAGAGAAAATGCAAGGAATGATCCAGATCCAAAGCTACGGTGATGTTATTGTGTAATAACATCACTGTTTCAATGGGTCAGCAACCAATCAGCTTCTTACATTTTTCCTTGCCATTGTATAATTAAAAATAATGCCACCATCTGTATTACAGTTACCTATATGTTTTGCATTTTATTCTATGCACTGTTACAGCAATCAACTCAACAGAAACAAGCCAGCATATACACGAAGGTACTGTAGCCTAACTGAAAACACTGCTGAGACAACTGTATGCTGTGACAAGGTGGAAGAGAAACACAATGTTGAGACAAGTTTTTGAAGACATTTGATGTGTTTAATTGTTTTTTTAGAGACTGATATACAGTTCACACACAAAATTCATATAATCTAAAAGTGCACATGCCCAAATGCCAATGTAAATTCTACACATTTCGTTACAAACTGTTCTCTTGAAGGAAGATATTACTATATAAGGCCTAAAAATGGGCATCAGGTAAATGTAAACTGGGGTAGGTGTGTTACTGAGGGTATTGCATAGTGTATCTTTTATTGCTGCTCCACCGGATCAGCAATATTTGCACAAGCTGTATTTAGTCCAGATTTTACAGCTCTGGCCTGGGTCTGGTGATCTGGGTTTTACCCATACCCCACTGCATGTGGCTTAGTGATATACTGTATAGATGGCTACAAAGTCTAACCCATTGAAGGCTGAAGTTTTAGAAAATCATTATGTTTAAAATACCAAGACTCACTCTCTCCCCCCATCACAATTAATCCTCTACCAAAGTCATGCTTAAATATTGGTGCTTCTACATCCATACCACTAAGCTTTTAATGCCAACATGCCACTTCTACTGTTATGAGGTAACCCATCCGTGAAGTCCCATTCCACTTGTGGCAACCCTTCACCCCCACAACCAGATAATTTTCGAGGGAGCAGCTCTTTACACCATATGAACTACATTACTGCTAACCTCGTTATTTAAAAACATTTGTGGCAACCCCACCCCCCAATCAGATAATTTTCCAGGGAGCAGCTATATACACCATATCAACTAAATTACTGCTAAACTCTTTATTTAAAAACATTTTGTTGAGAAATTTTTGTTTTAGTATATCCATGGTCAGGAAAAATTAATTTATAAAAGAAACCAAAATCCCCATTTATCAGTTCACCGAATCACAACACAGCATGTTATGAATTTTTCAGATTCTATGTGTAACCTACAGTAAGTAAAACAGAAATTAGACACACAAATGCCCACCTATTTGCAAGAGAAACAAATGGGGTTATTATCTTTCAGTTGTAAACACCTATAGTTACAAACTGCAAGTTAAGAAGATTCAGTAGAATATAAACAGTAGCCCAGAACTGCCTGCCTGAGAAAGAAGTAGGAAAAGAAAACAGCATTTTGTTTCTACAAGTAGTTGTTAATTGCAGCTGGTATTTTTAACATGTGCAAGTCAACTCCACTTCTCAAACTTAAAAAGAAGACTACACTTCATCACAGACTGTGTTTACTAAGTGCTGTGCCCATGATTAAAATAATTTGAACCCCCTTCCCCCAAAAATGTGCCCTCACATGAACCTGCATGATTTATCTGTAAAGACAATTAAAAAAATGTATTTCTAAATGCATTACTAACACCAATGCTTTCAAGGTTTTGAAACTACTAAAAAGACAAACTATAGATAGATAGATAGATAGATAGAATATGTCAAACAAATATTGTTAATCCCAAAAGCTGAACTTTGTTTTTAGTATATAAATGTTTAAGAAATACCTGAAAGCTGTCTATTTTCCTTGGAAGCTGAATCCTTGGAAGGAAGCTGTAGTTTCAGACACTTCTTAGTCTTTCCTTTTGAGACACCAGGTGACTCTGATAATCATTTGTTCCAATGGTTTTAAGTCAGTTTGAAGGCATTAAGTATTATCTGTTCTCCTAGTCCTTAACAAAATACAGGGACTCCACAGACTTGCTCTGTTCCTTGGTCCAGATCCCAAACTAGTGAGTCTTCTTTCAACATGATAGATCAACCTCATGCCCCTCCCACATGAATAAAAAAAAGGTGAGGTGGATCTTTAGCAGCTTCTTGGATGGAGGTGGAGTGGATCTTACTCCCCCCAAAAAACAATGCTGCCTCCCACTACTCAGGTTCCAGTTCTTGTACCACCCATTTAAGAAAGAAAATAGTGCCCTGCAACCATTGACTTATATGAAAGCGTATTTATTTGAAGGTGGAAAACATTTCTTGGAGGAGGGTAAGGCGGAGGAGACTTTTTACACCTTCAGTCAGTTCCACAGACAGAAAACATGACCTCACTCCTTTTGTACATACACTACTCCTGTAGGCTCCGCCCACAGTCGTAAAAAGTTCTTTTCAGGGTTTGGGAGCAATTGAGAGTAACATAAAGTGAGTGGCATGTAAATAATTTGTTGGGCATGTATTTTTACTACTTAGATGCCCAAGTGGGCTTGTACTTTTTGCCACAAGTTTCATAGCCTTTAAACCAAACAAGAGCTATAGTCCTGGAGAAAGAAACATCTGATATGGTATCCTGCACCAGATGGCCAGCAGAATCAGATCAAAGCCAGCATTGCCCAATACATTCCACAAAGGAGCATGACCAGGAACATATCCAGGTCATATAGAAAACTGGGCAGTCACTAATAGCAGGGGTCATCAGGAAAGGTGGAACAGTAACCCCGACTAGACCTTAGATCCTGGGGTAGGATAGGGTAAAACAGAGCAGACTGGATGGTGTCTGACAACATTTTCAATGTTTTAAAAATGTACTGTTGTAACCCCCCTACAAATGGGGGTTCCTGAAAAGTCTTCCTTGAGCTTCTCTAAATGCTCACTGCCAGGCTGGTGTCCTGCATTTTTGCAGTTTAAATGTGATTGCCAGAGAGTGCCTATATAGCCTTTGTGTACTGTCTCTTTAAGAGCTGACTGGATTGCAGTCATAGTTAATCTAAAAGGGAGCTCTGTTAGAAGATGTGATTGTTTTCTGATCATTTTTAGAGTAGTAATAATATTGCAGTTTGTTCTAACCTGCCTTCTTTGCAGCATGGACAGTTCTGTTTGTTTCCATCATCTTGGTCCTGGACTGCTGAAATGGGCCAATCAGTACATTTGGGACTCTAAAATGGAACCTGCCTACAGGGGCTTGGTGGGGTCAAAACTTGTAGGAATTGTAGTTTTGGGCTTTTTGCACCTAAAATAACCTGAAGGGGGAGCCCTTGTTGTGACTGACAGACAGCTCAGCCAACTGAACCTTTTGGATTTTGGGGAAAGTCCCAAACTGCTTGCAGTTTCAGTTAGATCTAAGTTGGGAAGTGAAAAAGTAACAGCTCGAGGTAGTTCGAGCAGCAATCCATAGTGGATTTGCATGGGAGAACTGTGGAAAGGCTTGAGTCTTGGCCTACATGCCTGCTGTCCCTGAGAGGGAACTTGTGCCTTTTTCGGATTGAATCCGAACTTGGAGAGCGCAGTAAGCCACTGAATTGTGGCCAGGCTCCTACCTGAAGAAGATTGAAGATTTGCTGAATGCAGTTGGCCTGTCTGGACTTCCAGCCACCTCTGAACTTCTGGATTGTGCAGAGACTCTGTAATTGCAACCGGAGAGCCTTTTGCCTGGTACAGTGGAATTTTCTTACGTGTGAATGTGTTGTGTGCTTATAGTGAGTCATGATTTGGTTCCCCACTGTGGTTTGAATTGTACTCTGCTTGCTGGAAGCTGCATTAGAATTTCCTTACGTGTAAATGTGCTGTGTGCTGCTAGTGGATCACTATTTGGTTCCCCACTGTGATTTGAACTGTATTCTGCTTGCTGGAAGCCGCATCCAGCCCCAAGGACTGAATCCAAAATCATCTCCATTGGGCCTGGGCCTTGCCACACTGACCCAGCCCGACTACCCGCTGCACAGAGAAAGCCATCGACGAGTGACCTGCCTGGGGATCATCCCCTGCTCAACACTTGAATAGGAATGACGCCTCAGTGATCTGTGTGGGCCCCGCTTCTCCGGGCACTCCAGCTCAACAACCTGCAGTCTTGATTTCGTCCTGCCTGTGTCCAGTATTGGGTATTGTGAGTAAACATTAGGGTAGCTCCCTACAACAACAGCTAAATCTAAGGTTTTTGTCATCTGATTGTCTGGTTGCTTTTTCTTTCACGAACTGAGCCCTCTGATTCCAGATTACAAGTAGTGTGTGTTGTGCACATTGCTTTCTTCCATCACAGGGCACCAACCAGCTGCATCGTTCCTGGCTAGCCCACCATTTTCCTACCTGGGTACCCAGAGTGTGTGACTGTGTGGGGACTTAAAGCACATGCATAACTGTTTGATTAATATAGCCTTTAAGCCAATCAACTTGATTACACCCCTTCCTTGTTCAAGTCCCCTGAATAAATCAGATCTAACTTTTTGCTGCATTTAACTTGACTGTGGTTCCAGTTTGTGCCAAGAGTACTGTGCTGTTGCTATTTACTGTGCATAACCTTTTTTACAGGGGGTCCTCAGGGTCGAACCAGAGGAACCAGCCCTGGTGGTAAGTACAAACTGTGTGGGTACTGGTATGGTGTACAAGGGATACTATGAAAGTGATTATCATATATTGCTTAGGCCACTAGAAGGGAAAGAGGGAGGTTACAGTGTCCCGGAGGGCTGTGCCCAGGTTAGTTTGACCACTACCAACCCTGACCTCTGGGTGAAGGCACTAGTTTCAGAACTCAAGCCCTTAACCTGCTACTAGCCGCGCAGGCAGGGGTAGTAGCCCTTGGGATAGCGCCACCTAGGGGTTACACTGGAGTCCTTAAGGAAGACTTCTGCAGTAGACTGCATTCAGAAAGTACAAGGAATCACCGAAAAGAGCAGGACAGAGAATTGTATCAGTTAAAGCAACAGGAAGCTGGGAAGGCAGTCAGAACAACAACGGCCCGAACTGAGGAAAAAATAGCCAACTCAGTAAAGAAGGGGGATAAAACCTTTTTTAGGTACATCAGGGAGTGAAGAAAGACTAAGGGAGGATAGTGAGGCTTAATAAAGGGGAGGGGTAAGAGGGTGACTGTGAAAAGGCAGAGATACTAAACAAATATTTTGCTCAGTATTTACAAATGAAGAGGGGGAGGTACCTAAAACAAACAGAAACACTCTGGATACAGAAGTTGATACCAGCCCATTTACAGAAGAAAGGGTTCTGAAAGAACTCTTAAAACTGAAGGTGGACAAAGCAATGGGGCCTGATGGGATTCATCCCAGAATTCTAAAAGAACTAAGGGTAGAACTAGTGAGACCACTGACTACCATCTTTAACAAATATGGGATGATGGGGTGGTACCTGAGGACTGGAGGAGGGCAGATGTGATTCCTCTTCACAAAAGTGGGAGCAGGGCAGAAGCGGGAAACTACAGACCAGTTAGTTTAACCTCAGTGATAGGGAAAATGATGGAATCACTTCTGAAGGAAAGAATTGTTGAGTACCTAGAGGCCAGAGGGGCACAGGACCCAAGGCAGCATGGATTCACAGCAGGAACGTCATGCCAGATGAATCTAATAGATTTCTTTGACTGGGTGA
Organism: Neoceratodus forsteri; assembly: GCA_016271365.2. Lineage (NCBI taxonomy): Eukaryota > Metazoa > Chordata > Ceratodontiformes > Ceratodontidae > Neoceratodus > Neoceratodus forsteri. Next base: position 517,830,521 of record CM028136.1, on the reverse strand, counting down.
CCAAAGTAGTAGATCAGGGAGGGCCTGTGGACATGGCCTACCTAGACTTTAGCAAGGCATTTGACTCAGTCCCACACAAAAGATTAATATACAAGTTAGCCAGCCTGGGAGTGGGTCCCTAGATGATAGCCTGGGTAAAGTATTGGCTGGAGAATAGGACACAGAGGGTAATAGTAAATGGAGTCCACTCTGAAGAAAGGGGGGTTACTAGTGGGGTGCTGCAGGGTTCAGTATTAGGACCGGTCCTCTTCTATGTCTTTGTAGGCGACATTGCAGAGGGACTGGAAGGAAAAGTATGTCTCTTTGCAGATAACACAAAGATCTGCAACAGAATTGATGCACAAGGTGGGGTGGAAAGGATGAGAAGGGACTTGGCAAGGTTAGAGGAATGGTCAAATGTATGGCAGCTTAGATTTAATGCTAAGAAGTGCAAGGCAATGCACCTGGGAAACAAAAACCCAGGGGAAGAGTACACAATGGGGGTGAGATATTAACAACAACAAAAATGGAAAGGGACCTGGGGGTAGTCATATCAGATGACTTAAAGGTGGGCAAGCAATGTGAGAGGGCAGTAAGGAGGGCTGGGGGGATACTGGGATGCATAGGGAGAGGCATCACCAGTAGAAAACAAGAAGTTGTTATCCCTCTGTACAGACAGCTGGTGAGACCCCATCAGGAGTACTTTGTGCGGTTCTGGAGACCCAATCTCTGCAAGGACATAGACAAGATGGAAGCTGTCCAGAGGAGGGCAACTAAAATGGTGCAGGGTCTGCACCAGAAGACATATGAAGAGACACTAAAGGAGCTTAATATGTGTAGCCTCGAGGAAAGGAGGGAGAAAGGGGACGTGATAGAAACGTTCTAGTACCTCAAGGGAATCAACAAAGTCCAAGAGGGTAGCATCTTTCAAAAAAAGAGGTGTGCAAGAACAAGGGTGCAAGCTCCGACTCAGAGTTGATTATATTATTTGGGGGTGCAGGGGGCACAGCCCCCTGCCAAAAAACACCTTTGTCCTCCCACGGCACAATGCCAACCACAACTGCAGTCAATATAGTGGTTTCTGGGAAATGTCGCATCAACAAGAAATTATTGAATGGGCATCGTAGATCCTAAAAAACAACGAAGAAAAATTGTAATTGTCCTAGTCTAAGCTGTGACTACGAAAACATACATTCTAAACTTAAAGAGCAACTCTATTATAATAAAAATCTTAAAAAGACTGGGCTGGATTTTCAAAACTCTGAAATCGTTGCAAGCCCTAGTGCGCCGATGATACGGCATATGGGGCTTGCTGCAATCTAATGAGATTTTCCACCCCGTGCGGCAATTGCCGCAAGTTAGACCAACTTTTCCTGGTCTAACTTGTGGCACTCCCGGGGTCTGTGTTACAGAGCTTGCACCAGATATGTGGCGCAAGCTGCTGTAACTTATCAAAACTCTCACAACTGTGTCTGAGATTGCAAAATCGGGTGTAGTTGTGGCAGCAGGGTTGGCACACTGCTAAAACCAAAGTGTCATGGTGCAGGGCTGGACACAAGCTCCGCGCCATGCTTCAAAAATCCAGCCTACTAGATTTACACCAGTTATGTTTTGATTTTATCGTTTTCTAGTTTGTTTGTTTTTTTAATTTCCCCTGCTATTATTGTAGATAATGCAGCATTTATTTCACTGAGCCTTTCCAAATGTATCTCACTCTCCCCTGCTATCCACACAATTGGTGTTTGTGACATCACAGTCTGTTGTCATGGTGGGAACTATGATGTCATAAACAAAAGCACTGTGAGGTTAACAGGGGAGAGGAAAATGTTTAATTTTTTTTTAACTTGGCTTTATCGATAAAAAAAATAGAATATGACAACACAAGATGTGATTACTAAAATACGAGTCAACTAATTGTAACGCACTGACAATGCATTTACCGTAGCATTCAATACATGGTAAAGACAGAGTGAGAAAGTCTGCTCATCTTACCTTTTACAACCACACCATGTGGCATCAGATAAGGAGTTGGTTGCTTCAGCTGTAACCAGCTAATCATAGTTATACATTAAGGCCCAGATATTCAAAAGGTTTGCGCATGGCGCAATAGTGTTGGACAATGCACAACCCACTGATGCGTCCCGGCGCTATATTCAAAAGGGAAAAGTGCACGGCACAAATCCCGCTGCGCCAGAGTGCATCAGTAATGTATTCAGGCGCAGGTAGGCAGACGTGCCCATGCATACCCTGCACAGCCCGATATTCAGCCCGGGATGTGCAGAGCCATGCACGCGCAACCCCTACCTGTGCCAGCACAAAGTTGATCTAAAAAAAAGGGAACAATGGATGCAATGGATGGCCACCCACAGGTGAGCTGCTGCATTGCAGGGCGCAACACGACAGCTGCCACCTGAGCTCCGGTTGCACCTGGCGCCCCCCCCCCCATGCCCGATCACGGTCATTTGTAAAAAAATGCAGAATTCTGTCAAATATCCCTGGTGGTCCAGTGGACTGCTGTGTGCCTGATCACGGACATTTGTAATAAATAAAATATATATCCCCAAACTCCCTGGTGGTCCAGTGGACTGCTGTCTGCCCAATCACAGGCATTTGTAATAAAAAATAAAAATATGTCCAATATCCCTGGTGGTCTAGTGGTACCCCTCCCGCCCACTGAGCCTCACCGCCCACTCCTCCCCGGTCAGCCGGTGGGTGGTAGCACCCAGCCACCTGCCACCTCGCCGCCATTCTCGACATCGCGCCGGTGGCTGCACGCCCATTAGCACCACAGCGCGGAGCCAATGGCATGCAGCCCATATTGTAATATACATTCCAGATATGTAATGGGTCCCATCTACGCATCTGAAATGTGTAGAGGAGATTTGCACGCCCATTGGCTCACGCCAGGATCGGGTCGGGCGACAGCCCTTGACCGACGGTGTCAGCCGGCTGACCGGGGCTGGAGCGATGGGACGAGGGTGAGTGGGGAGGAGTACCACAGACCACCAGGATATTGGACGATTTTTATTTTTTATTACAAATGCCTGCGATCGGGCAGACAGCGGTCCACTGGACCACCAGGGAGTTTGGGGATACATTTCATTATTTATTACAAATGCCCACGATTGGGCACACAGCAGTCCACTGGACCACCAGGGTTGTTGGAGTGTACTCTATTTTACTGCAGCCCACGATCGGGCTGTGGAGCACATTGCTGGCTGCAGGGGGCGTCGGTCCCCAATGGCTGCTGCCTGGCAGGGCACCAAGCGCAAGTCCTCGGGGATCAGCGCTCCTGCATGCAAATGGGGCCATAATGACATGCAAATGGCCCCATTTGCACCTTGCATACATTATGGTCCAATTTGCATGTCAAGTTTTGAATATCACAGTTGCTGTGCATAGCGCAATAGAACTTGCGCTAGCGCATCCCCATGCTCCACTCTGGCCACTTGCACTGGCGCAGTGCCACTGCACCATGCACACTGCGGGTGGTCAGGGTGCGATATTCAATGGTGCTGTGCCATGGTGCAGCTCTGTTGAATATCGCTCAGTCCACACCCCTGCACAGCCAAGTTGAGCTGCGCCCAAGCCTGCACCACAGCCTGGCACAGTTTAAATATCTGGGCCCTAGTACATAAACCAGTATAACACTGAAAAAATACCAACCATGGCCAAAGTAGATAAAACTGCTTTGTGGGCAAATGTTTTCAAATGTTTTCTGTATAGACTTTTTAGATGGACTACCATGATGTGCTGTAAATCTTGGAAAGGAACATTGGAAAAAAAAAATGTTATTCCCTAGTAAATTGCAACAGCTGAAACATGCTCCTTATGAAAGCACGTGGTGAAGTGCAGAGTTGCAGCTTTACCCAACACCATATACATCTCATGTGATGAAAGAGAAATAGGAAGCAGCTGCCACACAAACCCATCACTGCTACGGTTGGTTCCAATGCTATTTATGCCAACCAGGTAATGCTCTTCCAAAAACTGCTGAACAATTAAAGAGGGAGGCATTTCAGTTCTCTCTCCCTTATATTTTTATGTTTGTGCGCATGCACAAGAAACATATTGTGACAGCTTGCTGGAGTAGCGGGTTGTGGAGGCGCGGCAGTGTTGCTGTAAATGGCAGCAGTCTGTTCTGGGGATGGTCTCTGCCACACCAATAGAGGAGCATGCTGTCGATGACAGCAGTTAATGAGCATGCCGCTATGCTCAAAGAAACTGACCGCTGCAATCAGGGAGCGCCTTGTCACTGAACAATCAGCTGTTTCCGAACAGTCTGATGTCAGGACATTCCTGATTGCAGCGGTGAATGTAAATAACATAAATGCAGTTTCATAGCTGTTGAAAAATGTAAGCATCAGCCTTTCACTTTCAAAAACAGTCTTGGTTTTTCCCTAAGATGTCTGCCAAGTGTGTTAAGTGATGAGTCATGATGACATCATTAGAGCAAGAGACAGAGATCTACATACATTTCGGTAGTGCTAACTAGTTCTTCTTTCCCACTTTATTTTGAATTGCTGTACCAGAATGATCAACACCATGTATTCAGTCATGGATTATTTTGATCAGTACACGTTAGGCTATGATTTTGTTCATTTTGTTTACTTTAACTTGAGGAAAATGTTTTGCAATCCAGCTGACTTTTTCCTTTGGAAAACTGCATCACAGTACAACACTTCAAATACCTGATGATCTAGTGGTTATGTGATGCACTGAATTTTGTTTTTTGTTAACCAGGAGAGACACACTAAGCTGAAAGCTTGTTTACGGTGTGGCCTGGGAGCACAAGGAAGTTTAGGGACTTGCTAAAGGTCACACAGCAAAGTACTGGTCTTGTTCAGTTCCAAAGCTCATGCTCTCTTGTTAATCCACAAATAAGGCTTTCTTTTTCCATGTGAACCCCCTGCACCTAGCCTGCCTTCTGTTGAACACCCCACCACCCATACCATGTCCTTAGTAGTGCCTGGGGCCGCATATGAGCTTACGGTCTCATGAAGAAAATTATCACACCTCAGATTGTATTTTTGTACCTCAGAGCGTTGTGCACACCTATACTGATACGCATCATCAGCTGACATGGCACTGTTAAAAAATGCCTCTCAAATCACCCTCCAGTCCACATTCTCAATGTTTGACTTCTGCTCCCGCAGTAAACATCGAGTGGATCACCACCCTTCTGTACGGTGAAGGTAGTATGTACAATTCCCTGTTGTGTTTTTTTCCCCACCTCATTAACCAACAACTAGGTCTTCCTGGAAGGCCAAGCAGTAAGCATCATGACCCACCAGAAAAACTGCTGTTCATGCCCTCATAAAGGCTGCACTTACAATGGATAACAATATTATTAGCAGGAGAGGCATACTAATACCTTGAGCAAATCCACCTGACTTCCAGTGTCAGTCTACTCCTTTACCTGTGATCTGCAGAACCCCGCAGGACAGTTCCCAGCAATTCTTCTCTAGTACTTTTCTGTGCTGTACTCCACAGTGTGAGTTGGCTGGCTACCACACTTCCAAATCTTGAATGAGCTATACAGAACTCCCCCAATACTGCCCTAACAAATGTCAGCATTCCCCCCCCACACCCGAGGGTAATCTCCCTACAGTGAATTCAAGTAACAGTTTAGGTGCAGCCTTGCTACTCTGAGTATTTGTCATTGCTGGCTACTCTCATCCACAGTCAGATAGTGTTCACGATGCTGGCAGCCCCACATTTCATATCTCACAGTGATCTCCTCAGCATCCTCCTTCATGTCTTCAACTAACCTAAATATAGCTGTACCCTGCTGGAATGGCCTCTTCAGTCCCTCTCTGGCATTCATTCTTCTCACCTGCTCCCCTCACCAAAAACTGGTGCGTTCACTACCCTTCCACATCATGAATGTGTTTAGTACAGTTTCCCATGTTACATTTACATATTAATAATAGACATGATCTTCTGGTAAGCTAGGCTGATAGCAGCATGGCACAAGTGGAAAAATAGGCTTTCCTACCCATATAAACCATCTATGATTAGGCACTATTAAATGACGCGCATAATGATGTGCACACCCATCATTTGATACTGCCTAATCAAAGGTAGCCTAGATCTTTTAAGGATAGGAAAGCCCATCATTCCCCTTGTTCCCTGCTGCTATGAGTCTGACTTACTGGGAAAGATATGTTTATATTTGATATGTCAAAATAAAACAGGGACTGTACTACTTGCATTCATGATGCAGAAGGGTGATGAGCTCACCAGTTTTCAGTGTGAGGAAGAATAGTGAAGAATGAATACCAGAGGGAGACTGAGAAGGCCACTCTTGCAAGGTGCTGCTATATTCAGGGAAGGGGGGGGAGATGGAGATAAATATGAGCAGATTACTGTGAGAAATAAGATGTGGGTCTGCCAGCACCTTGATCACTACTGGACCCCATTGTCCTGGCCAATATTCCCCTTCCCATAAAACCAGTTCATGCAATTGTCCAAGGCTGTGTGTGGATATTAATGTATGAAATGGCTGCCACTACATGTTCAATCACTTCACTACCAGTCTAGTATTGCTTGTAAAACACTTTGGGATAAAATGTGTGTGAAAACCACTATATACATACTGATTCTTCTTCTTATTATTGTTATTATTATTATTTCCCATGGAAAAAGAAGACAAGACAAGCATATATTTGAGTTTTGAGAAAGTATGACCTCTAACATTGGACTGCACAAGAACTTTGTTACAAAAAAGTGGTGGCTTTAGAGGGTGGTGAACGGTATGGCTGCAACCCCCCACATCGTAATGTACTTGCGTGCTGCTGCTGCTGCATTTCACTTTGTTGAAGAAGTCTGATTTATTGATTGTACAAATGTTTACCTTTGAACTATGGATTACATTTGTAGGTTCTGTCAAAAACGTACTAGAAAAGAATAGCAGAAAATATAAAGGTTTAATAAAAATGTTAAAAGATGCATATTAAGCATGCACACCACCCCAGCACCCCCACTGCAGCATCCTGGATCCACCATAACCACTAGACCACCAGGTTTTTCAAGATTTGTACTGCACTGTGGTTTGCCACAGAGAAGGTCAGTTGGATTAAAACTCATTTTCAGCATGTTAAAGTAAACAAAATGAACAGAACCGTAGCCTAACATGTGCATTATACAAAATAATGCAAATGGTTTTGACCATATGGGTGAAACACTTCTATACAAAGGGAAAAAAGAATGAGTTAGCACTATAGAGAGCCATGTATCTCTCTGACTTTGGCTCCAGTGATGTCATCACATAACACGTTTGACGGCGATTTTAGGAAGAAGGTAAAACAGTTTGTTTTTTTTTAAATTGGAAGGCTGATTTTACAATTTTCAAATGCTCTGGAACCACATTTAGGTAAATTATGTAAATGTAGTTTTAGCATTAATGAACACAGCAGCCTTTCCTTTAGTCACCTACAGAGTCAGATTTTTGAATAGTTTGTTGTCAAAATGTTGTTTTCGTATCCTTTAAGGGACATTTATGAGTCTTTATAGCTTACTCCACATCATACATTCTATAAAGGTACATTATCCACATGGATAGATTTCTTATTTTTATCAGATAGTATAGAAGGCATAGCGGTAGAAGCACACCCACTGGTAACATCAGATCACCTGGTAGTTCAGGCAGTCATAAATCAGCAACCTATAAATAACATCTGTAGGACGAGAATACTGGAAAATGAATACAGAACTATTGGAGGATGAAACTTGTCATAAGGAAATACTGGAACTTTTAGAAATCAGGAAAGATATTGTTTTTTTATATGAGAGTCCTCTTGAATGGTGGGAGGACACCAAGCGGGATTTAAAAGATCTGTTGATTAAGAATTCCTGTAAAAAAGACTAAATCTAAGTATGTGCAGTATTTAGGGCATAGAGCTAGATATCTCAAACTTCTCACACAGGTGAGATTGACAGGGCAAGATTTAATGGTTAAATTAAATTATGTGAAAGAGAAGATGTATGAATATTTAGCAACAAAAGGAAAGACTGAAGCAAAGCAACAACGATTCTTTACAAAAGGGACAAAAGAACAAGTGAATCCATATGGGGTAGCTTCACAAAACTCATGTCATATCAGTATGACAGCTTTAAGAACAGCTTCAGGACGTACGTTAGAGATAAACAAGGGTTGCAGCAGGTGGTTCGGGACCATGTTAAGGGTACGTTTCAGAATAAAAGGGGAGCACAGGAGTCCTTCCCTTTTCAAACTCTGAAAGTCCCACACTTAACTGATCAGGAAAAGATGGACTTGTCAGTTCTGATTTCTTTGGAAGAGATAAGAGCGGCTGTAAGTTCTTTGTCTTTACATACCACTCCGGGGAAAGATGGTATTCCCAATGATTTTGGCAAAGCTTATATTGATATTCTTGCTCCTATTTTCCAAGTTGTTTTTTCTGCATATTCAGCAGGAACATAGGGTAGTCCCAAGTATGGCTGATGGGGTAATGATTTCCCTTTGTAAAAAAGGGGACCCACAGGACATTAAGAATTGGAGGCCTTTGAGTCTGCTATCCACAGACTATAAAATTTTAACAAAAATCTTGACTGTTAGGCTGGCAAAAGTGGCACAAACCCTGATTTTGCATGCACAAACTTATGCAATCCCAGGAAGAAACATTTCATATAATTTGCAGTATGTTTGGGAGGTGACAGAGCAGGGGTTGGAAATGAAGCTAGAGGGGTATATTATGTCTCTGGACCAGGAGACAGCATTTGATGCTATAAAGCAGGATCATATTTGGGATACTCTCTCACATTATGGTGTACCTGTGGTAATGATAGAGTTATTACGTAAGCATTAATCAGCGCCAGATGAGGGCTCTGCCGGTTGATTAATGCCTTCTGGGGGGGTTGGTGCCCGAGGGCGCAGCCCGAGGGGTCCAACCACCCAGCGGGCATTAATCCACAGCAGAGCCGAGGCTGAAGATGATTACGCGTTTAGTGGCTCGCCACAGCGGCGACGAGCCATGTTACGGTGTGTGCACTTGCAGCCGGCAAGCCTCAGAGACACAGGACAAGGACACAGTTTGCTGGCCGACAGGTGTATTACACTTGCTGTGACAACAGACAGCACAGTCGGTTACAGCGCTCAGTCCAGCATCCGTGAATGACCGCAGTGCCGGGGGGGGGCTTCTGGTGACATCGGAGCGGTGAAAACGGTGCAGGGCGGCGGGCAGCTGTGTGGCGCAAAGATTCACGGCGCTTGCAGCTGTCGGGTGCGAGGGATGCAGATTTCTTGGTGGTGGGTGGGTTCCAGGGCCGTGCGGCGCTGTGTCACTCTGGTGCCGACATCGTGCTGTTCTCTTCCTTACAGAGGCCAGCTGTCCTGCGGGAGGCAGGAGAACGTTACCGGCCCATGCACCATCATGCTGTGCATGTGAAAGCAGCTGCCGCTTTCTCCTTGATGTGCTACACTGCAGTTGTGGCTACTCGCGGGACTTTCCGCGGCTCGCCACTGTCACCCACTGATTACGGCGCGGCACCTGGCAGGCGAGCACTAGCAGGCTGTGGCTCGCGAGCGCCGCGGGTGGCATGAGGAGGTGGTGACTGAGCAAGCAGGTCTCACAGCTAGTACTGCTGTCCCTCTCTGCTGCTGCTCCCCCACGCGCTCCCAATGGCATCTCCGCGCTGTTTCTTGCCTGCTCAGTGCTGCACCCTCTGGCTCCTGGCCAGTCTGGGTACTGACCAAGCGGGCTGCTACCCTTGAGTGCCTCCATGGCCACAGCTGGTACTGACCGAGTGGGCGTTATGTGTGGCTTAATACCCGTTCGGTTTCAGTCAGCTGTGGCGATTCGGCCAATCGTTGAGCTCCTTCACAGCGCCTGACTGAGAGCCGTGTTACAAAAACTATTTATGATGAGGCACAGGTTACACCTCTTATTAATGGTCATTTGGGAATTCCAATGTATTTAAGAAATGGGATAAGACAGGGATGCCCACTGAGTCCTCTGTTACACATTTTTGGATTAGATCCCATTTTGAGATTGATTGCTCAGAAAGATGAGATTAAACCTACTAAGAATTTTATGGGGGTTCATTTTGATAAGATCACGGCCTAATCAGATGATTGCACGATAGCAGTAGCTGATTTAGATTCTGGATGTTGTGTGATAGAGTCATTGGATAGTTTGACGTCCTGTACTGGAATTAAGTTGACTAGAGAGAAAAGTCAAATGATAGGGGTGGGCACAGTCCCCAGAACAGTGGACTTTATGATCCCAATATTGACAGGGAATATTAAAATCCTGGGCTTATTCTTTGGAACAAAAGAGGCAGAAGTTTTGAATTGGAGTATGGCATATGAAGCGGCACATGTGAAAGTTCAGGCTTGGAAGTCTTGGAAGATGACACCGAAAAAAAGAGTTTATTTGATAAGAACATACTTATCCCATCTTTTCCTGTATGTGTCCCAGGTGTATCCACTACCACATGGTATGCATACACAGGTTATGGGGCTGTTTTTTTTTTTTTGCTGTTATGGGGTAGTAGACTTAACCCAGTTAAAAGGGCTCACACGTATAAACCCTGGAAAGATGGTGGTTTAAATATGTTGCATCCTCTAGTATTTTTCTTTAGTACTTTTTTCTATTCAACTATAAGACCACTAGTTTTAGAATCTGATAAAGTGGGAAAACTGTGTTTGGACCTTTGGGCAGGCAATTCCTAATGGCTTGGGGCAGAGGAAGGTGGCATGTTTCAGATAAATTGTTGCCAACATATGTACAGACAACCCTAAAATACATTAGACAGTGGAGTACAGAACTGAGCTGGTTTATCTCTAATGATAGGAAAAAGTTTTATGCAAACATTTTGGAAAACTGTTATTGGGAGCAATTAGTGTTTCAGGTTCCAGTTACAACTGATTGTAAAGCACTGCTCAGAAGTATAACTGAGAAAAGAATACCTTTAAAAATGCAGGACACTATCTGAATATCTGGACATCAAAAGCTTAATGTGAAAAGTAATCAAAAGCAGACGCAGATGGGGGAACGTACAGTATGTGTGGGGATGCTCAGTGTATTGGACAGTTAGACACTAGGGCACATTTATTGTTGAAGTGTGACTATGTGAAGACTTTTTGGGCTGATTTATGGAATGAGGTTTATTTTAAACATATGACATATTAGTGTTAGGACAACTTCCTACGGTCTGGGGGAAATGGCAACAAAGTACTGTTTATGTCATTCTGGCCTATATGAAATTGTCCTTATGGCAAGGTAGATGTCCATGCTTTTTACAGAATGAAGTTGTGTTAATACAAGATGTTCTTTTTTAAAATTCAGACTGAACTGGACAGGATTTATCAATATGAAAGGACTACCATGGGGATGGCAGAATGTGATTATTTATGGAATGGGATTACATGGGTGGGTTAATAAAAAAACAGAAAAGGGCATTTTGTGAAAAGGGGGTTTGTGGATTTGCTTCAAGTTTTCATCTGTATGGCATTAACTCCTGTGATTGGGTTTATGGATAGGTAGGGAACAGGAAGAAAACTGATATAGTTTATGGAGGCATAAGTATAACCTATGTGTTTTTTTTTTTACAGTTTGTTTTAAGTAATTTTCTCCCAGGATATGTTTATTCCATATTTAGTTCTTTAGGATTACATTTTCTCTTAATTAATTAGTGTTCTGCTGATTGTGTTTCTTGACAACTGTGACATGTATTTACTTAATGATTTACGTTTTTTAATAAATTATTCCCCTACTCTTTTCGAGAAGTGCCATGGGATCTTTAACATCCACCTGAACTACCACCAGAACAGGCAGATGGGACCTCGGTTTAATGTCTCATCTGAAAGACGGCACCTCAGGAGTGCAGCACCCCCCCTCATGCTGCACTACAGTGTCAGTATTGGGATATTAACCCAAGTGCCTGGTGTGGGGATAGAACCCACAGCCTTCTGACTGCCCAGCCTCAGAGGCGAGTGTGCTACCTGCTGAGCCACTGCCACTGACAAATAGACCACTAAAAGTTGTAATTTCTCTTATATTCCTAGTCTCAGTAATGTACCGTAAGACTGGTTCAGTTGCTATGATGTACAATGGAGGGCCTAGAGGGCACCCCGATGTACTCCTTTGCACATGAAAATTCTGTCTCCCATCCATCTGTTCACATTTGGTGTTGCTGTAGCATTCTGATAGCAGTTTGAAATCCAATCAAAAAATGTTTTGAAGAATTCCATATTTTTTCATAACTGTAAAAATTAATTTATGGGAGAGCCCATCATAAGCCCTCTCTTGGTCCAAGAAAAAAAATAAAGCCTCTAAGTGTACTTCTCTTTTTTTTTTTTTGTTCAAACAATTCGTACAGCAGAAGTAAATGATCTTCAATTCTTTGGCCTGGAATTGCATACATTTAGAAAAAGTCAATTATTGAACTTAACACTTTGCTTAATATTTTACTTAAAATTTTAATCAACATTTAATAGGCTGATTTATGTCCCATTCTGTAAATTACTCTTATTGTCTTTTTTTTTTTTAAATAAAAACCATTACTGCCTCCTCCATGCTATTTGGAAAATCTTTGTTTGTTAGACGATTAAAAACCATTGCCAAATCCTGACATATAAAGTGCTGCATTTCCGTTATACCATTCAGTTATCAGACCATCATTCTCAGGTGCTGTACCAGAGTTTAAATATATTATGGCTTCCTGAACCTCTTCTGGTGTTATTTTCCCCCACAAAATCCTCCCTTAGTGTTGCATCCATCTGAGGCTATGTAACAATGCCCCACAACTCAGGGATCACTGGATCCACAGTTTCGTCTCCTTTAATACTGATTTGACAAAATAATTTACCTTGATTAAGATGTCTGATTTATTCTGCAATAAAATTCCAGCAGAGATCCTAATGGACATCATTACTCTGTGCCGGACACGCCCAGCACAACTCTCAAAAGGTGTTCTAGAAGGCAGTTTGCCTTGTGTACCATATCGCCGTTCTGCCACTAGTGATGAGGCCTGATCATATTGGAAAGCCTTCATGCTTTCCTTAATTTTTGAAATTTCACTTGTCATGTTATTCCCTGTTTCATACGCATAGGACAGCAATTTGTACACTCGTTGTCTCAAAGTGAGGTATTTGTGATAGCTATTGCTAACCTTTTCTCTCCCCACTTGCTGTAAGAGGGATTTTATTTCCTTTTTTAAGTCATCTCACTAAGCTGAAATTGAATCGTACATACTATACACTGCACTGTTCACTTATCCATAATTAATTGAATAAGGGAAGATTTCACTTCCTTATATTCCAGTAAGCTATTAACTTTCCAATGCCCTGCCCCCACTGTGGTAGTTCCAGTCCAAGGTTTACAAATTAATAAACCACGATCTGACATTTCTATGGGTACTGCTGTAGCTGTCTGTACTGTAGTGACTTAGTTACAAAAAAGCTAATTTACCTTGTAAAAGCCCCCTTTATTATGACACTGATTGTAGGCATCCTGAAGACCAACAGTGTTGTTCATGTTCTGTAAAAACATGATCATCACAGTAAGTTTTACTATTTACCCCTTTATCAGACCTTTGTGATAGGAAGACATTGACATCCCCTCCAAGAAAAATGCATCTAGTGGTACACAAAAAGGTTGCAATATCTTGAAGAACTCAATTCTTTTACTCTTAGACTGGGTGGGGGCATACACATTAATTAGTCTGATACGGACCTGTAATATATTCGTATCTATAATGAATAATCTACCAGGTAGTATAGCATGGATTTTTGTTGCTGACAGTTCTAAGTTCTTAAAACATGCCTACCCCCATGCAAGTCTCCTCACCTGTGGACCAAAAGGAGGTACCTCCACCCCAAAGTTTTGGAACCTGCTGAATATCCTGGATTGACTTAAGTCTGGTATCCTGTAAGAAGATAAACTGAATAATGTAGAGACTGTAGCAAGGCAAAAGTAGTGAGATGTCTCTTTAGGTTTTTGATACTATTTGTATTCAATGAAGCACCTGCTGTCAGCACTTCAGTCATGAGAAAAAAAGGGTAACAAGAGTCCCGAACCCATCACATTACTTTTTTGCTTGATCGTGTGTGACACCGTGACTCTGACCACCTTTTTTTTTTTTTATGATGAAGGATCTCCATCTCTATCCTTGGGGTCTGACAGAAATGTTCTTTGCGAGGAGGCAATGGATGAAGTATCTGAATCATCCCCCCTTCACCCTCCTCTTAATCATCCCAGTTGTTTTTTTCTAAAGTATTTCATACTTATTTTGTAATTTTATTGAGTCCTTTTTTAGTATTTTTTATTCAGGTTGCAGGCTCTTCTGTTTGTATTTTCTTTGTACTAGGGTCATGCCTAGGTCTGGTGGTTTAGGTGGAGGCATGATGTTCATGGAGATTTGTGACATCATAAGATCTTTAGGCAATCCTACTGCAGTGGCAGTGTCCATGCTTTCATCAAGTGGCTCTGGTAAGGCATTATCTTGAGAGATGGTCTGTTTAAGCAATAATGCCCGACAAGGTGTGTGTCGTGCTGGGATAATGTCATGCCTCAGGTGGTTGGGCACGAGGCCGCAGGCCGAGTGCGTCTAATACCTGAGGCATGACATTATCCCAAATGACACACACCCTGGAGGGCATTATTGCTGTTATACAATGGCTCGTTGTAATACAGAATAAAACAAAATAATTTTAAAGATGTTTTTGTGTGGAAAAATATTTTTGGTTTTTAGAAGAAGATGAAACAATGGAGCACATCAACAAGCACATCAAGCAGCACATAATCAAGCAAAAGTTCATCTACAGGTTCACAGTGAGGCTGAGACTAGACCCCTGATGTTGTACTGGGATAACATCATGGATCCAGCCCAAGACTGACCAATCAGAGTCCAGGATTTTTTCTTGCCATTGTATAATCTGCATTAATTCCTATACTTGTATCTCCAGGAGTGGCCATACAAGAGAATCAGGAGCTGGTTCACTTAGTGATGGTGGAGCTGAAACAGGTTTCGTTAGTAATGTTGAAGCTGTAACAGGTTCTATCATGTGATGTGGGGAAGGGGCCATTATTCTGTACTGGTAATTGGGCTAGGGGGGAGCTGTGGCAACCATTTTCTAAGCCTGAGTCAGTAATTAAGCAATAAGGTATGATCAGGGGTTAGATTAACAGTCTGTTTATAACCCCCTAGGGGTGTAATGTGGCACAAGGTGCAGCCGAGTGCCATATTGCTCCTAGGGGGTGATTAACTGACTGTTAATCTAACTCCTGGGAGTGCCTTATTGCTATTATAAAAATGTTTTCCAAAAGAAAAGTGTTAAAAGTATCCTTTATGAATGTTTTCCTCATTTTGAGGGAGATTTTTAATAAAATAGTTCTTCCACCAGCAGTTTAAGAATGCTGGTTCAAAATCAGAATGCATCATTCCACACATTCAGCTGTGCTAGAAGATGGAATGCTGACAGGAGGAATCCATGTGCCATGGTGATCAGGCTGTACATGACAGTATAACATGGATTACTGTAAGGCTGTTGGAATCCTAACAGCCTATCAGATTGCAGCATTTCTGAGAGCCTTTTTATAATTCATCTTGCTAGATTTGTGTTCTTCCATTATGTGCAGCATGCCATGTGGACAGGACCTGTATGCATGCTCTCTTTCCCCACAAAGGTTATATTTTAAAATGTTCTCGCACTGTAGACTTGTGTGACCAAAATCCAAACAGAGGCCACAATGCATACAGTCACAGGTCTTATTTAAGTGTGCTGGGGAGCCGCACTTGTAGCAGGCCTTTGGTTGGCCCAGACAGAAGATGACACCCCGGTCTCTGCCAATAAAGAAACTGTTTGGCAGATGTCATACCTCAGTATCTGACTGTCGGAGACACACTTTGAATTCCCAACCTCCTATCCATATGGCCTCAGAATGAAAACTGGGTTCAGGATGTCCTTGAACTTCAGAGTTGCTGAAGCCAATACAAAAAGTCTGATACGTTTACCCCCTCATTCCGAAAAAGTACTGTGATGTTCTTATATGTGGGCTTGGTCAGAGGAATGTCTATGAAGTAAAACTACAACAAGGTGTTTTTAAGCTTATATTTTTTTCCCAAAATCTGTCAAGACATTTTGGGGTTTGAAAACTGATGATCACAAACTGGTTCTCCTGAAATGTGAATTAATGCATACATTTCATATGCAACAAATTGCATGGAATCCTTTAAAGAAACTCACTAAGTTAAAGCAGTCAGCACCTGCACCATACCTATTGGTGCCTTACCGCCAAAGGATCCAAATAAAATGAAGATGTCCAAAAAGTTTTAAGTACATAAAAAGATCTATTGCTCATAAAAATGTAAAAACTGGGTCCTGAGGACTTCCCATTTTTTCTGCTGCCCTAAGCGTTAGTAGCTGCTGATGAGATGCCAGTGAGAGTGCGGGCTGGCTCATTAATGTAATGGGCAGCAGTTTATCATTTTAATGAGGAAGACAGCAATGTAAACAGCACCGGCCAACCAACAAGCCCCTTGTTAGCTGACCGCATACGCTTCACTGCCAAGTGGCTACCTCATATCACGAAATCGATAGAAAAGCTGCTGCCCATTGCATTCAATGGAGTGCGTCCTTGTGCTCTCACTGGCATCTCATCAGCACGCTAGTGAGTGTGGGGGTGGAGCTGGGGTGGCAGCAAACAACCAGGAAGTCCTTGGGACCCAGTTTTTACATTTTTATGAGCGATGGATCTTTTTAAGTAGTTAAAACTTTTTGGACATCTTCGCTTTATTTGGATCCTCTGGCGGCAAGGCACCGATAAATGTGGTGCAGGGGTGTATCTTGGTGAGTCTCGTTAAAAGGTTTCAGGCTACAAAAATCCTGTCTGGTACAGAATGAGGACTCCTCTATAATGTAATCTTACAGCATTTCTGTGTTTTGCAGGCTCTGAGCGATTTAAAAAAAAATCTGCCATAGTGAATCTTGGTTGTGGCTCCTGATCATCCTGTTTCTCTAGTGCTCCATTGTCAGTGGGTAGTTGGCATATATGGCTTTTTCTGAACAACCGAACCTTCTGCAGAGAAGATCGAATGCCTCCAGGCTCAGCATCCACTCCCCTGGGTGGACATTTGAATTTGACTTCAGATTTTGAACTGTCTGGACCTGTGCACCCTGTGACCTGTGTCTTTCCATGTTATGGTATACTCCCCTTGAGACTCTGTATTTTGTTTAATGTTTACTATTGCTGATGGGTTAAAAACTGCAGATTGGCCACGGAGTTGTGATTTATTAGTATTGAGTACTTCACTAGCTTCTGTGCTTTCCCTGTTTACCAAGTCTTGAGTCACAGAGGATTTTTCTCCCAATTCAACCTCCCCTCCTTTTTCTGTATTCATTGACTTCTGCTGTACGGTGTTTGGAGCTATATTTGATGGAGGGTGCAGGAGCCAAAGTCTCAGCTGTCATCAGTCTGTCATGCGCTTCTGGTTTGCAAGTGAGCTGTTGCCATGGAGTCCGTATCCAATGGCTCTGTGTTGTTCATCTCCATGTATTTATTATTTTTATTTCTTCTGGAGGAATTTACTACAGAACCATTTTTTCCTGTTTTCTGGCTCTGAATATTGCAACAAATGAGGGCAGTGAAGTCTGATACAATACTCGCGACTGCATCTGTACAGTGCTCTAAGACCTTATTCATTTTACATCCAGTGACATTTGGAGGTTGGCAGTCATCTGTGTCTTAGGATGCAATTAGGATTTCATTACTCGGGATGGAAAACTCTCCACACTTACTTTGCATTAAAGCAGTTGCAAATGCCAAGGATGTGCTAGCAGCTTGCAAGGAGATAACTTGGCAGCCAAGTCTGATGATACCCATGGCACAGGGTGGCGATCCTGCAAGCCGTTTTGTTCCATCTAGTGATTTTATCCAACCTGCAGACAAAAGAGTTTTTTTCTATAGACCAGTTGCTATTTTTGGAAACCAGCGGCGTCAGGGCAGGACAGCCTCTCCTGAGACCCCAGCTCTTCTCCACCTTGGGGTCACTGGTTGTCCAGCTGGATTCAGACTTCTGTACTTATCAGATCAGTCGCAGGCAAGTCCATCTTCTGACTTTGTCAGTCTGTGACTACTGCTTTCTCCTGTTAATACCACCAAGGCTGCATCCTCTCAGCAAGAAACTGTAACAACAATGTTTGTCTTTCTTTCATGCCAGCTACCAGAGCAGCATCAGTAGGTAAAGATTCTACTGGAACCTCAGGTACTGTGACTTCAGACTGTGCAGTTGTCACCTCATTAGTTATCATAGGGCCAGCTATGTTTGGTTATTTTCTATCTTCAGGTTGTTCCATTTCTATTTCAGGTGGAACCAATATAGGCTCTGACCATACTTGAAGAGGTATAGAAAGCAAACAGGTAGTGACATGTTATCCCCCCTATAAATGGGGGTTCTGAAAAGTCTTCCTTGAGTGTGCTCAAATGCCCACTGCCAGGCCAGCATTCTATGTCTTTACAGGTGTAAAAGTGCTTGCATGCGAGTGCCCTGTTAGCTTCCGTGCCTGTCCCTTTAAGAGACATTATTTTTGTAGTATATAATTAATCTGGGTAGGGGCCGAGTGTTTCCAGGCTCGAGTCCTGCCCGAGCTGCAATAATATTGCTCTGTTCTGCCATTGCTAATGGTGCAGAGGGAGCTCTGTTAGAACTGGTAATTGTTTGCTGATTAGCCGCTCTAATAATAATGGTATTATAATTTGTCTAACCTGCATTTCTTTGCAGTATGGACAATTCTGTATTGCACCAATCAGTACCTTTTAGGAACCTTAAAATGGAGTCTGTCCCCAAGGGTCTTGTGGGAGTGAATTTCTGTAGGAATTTTAGTTTTTTCATGTAGGTGCCTAAATGGACCTGGAGGGGGAGCCCTTGCTTTGACAGACAGATGAATAAGCCAACCAGACCTTTCTGGATCAGAAGGAAGTCCCGGTGCTGCCTGCAGCAGAGAGTTAGTCTGAGTTTGGAGTTGAGAGAGTGAACTGCTCAAGACATTCGAGCAGCCCTGGTGGAAAGGCTGAGTTTGGCCTGTCTGCCTACTTGTTCCTTGATAGGGATCCTTCGAAGTGCTCGATTACTGGACTTTATCCGAACCATTTGTAACAAGAATACCGAATTGTGACTGTACCATCACTGAAGAAGACCAAAGAATTGCTGTAAGCGATTGGCCTGTCAGGACATCTGAATCACCACAGAGATCACGGTTTTGCTCAGGGAAACTGAAGTTGCAACTGAACTTTCATCCGACCTGTGGTATTGTGTTTTGCTTTACTATAAATGTGCTGTAAACTGTCAGTGGGTTGCGATTTGGTTCCCCTCTACTTAAGTGTATCACGCTTGCTGAAAGCTGTCTCCAGCAGCTATCGAACTGAATCCGAACTGTTCACCCGGTCTGGGCCCTGCCAACCTGGCCCAGTCAGCTACTTCAATTGCAGAGATCACCATCGATGAGAGACTCGCCCAGGGATCAGCCCCCTGCTCAACATCTCGAACAGGAACGACACCTCGGTGAATTGCTTGGGCCCTGCTTCTCCTGACATACCAGCTTGTCAACCTGTAGTCTCCATTTCATCCATCCTGTGTTTCGCATTGGGTAGCGTGAGTAAACACCAGGGTCACTCCCTGCAGTATCAGCGAAATCAAAAGTGTTGTCATCTGATTCAGTTGTTGTTTTTCTTGTCACGAACTGAGCCTCCAGACTCCGGATTACAAATTGTGTGTGGTTGTGCATGCTCCTTTTTTCCATCACAGGGCCCCGACCAGCTGCAACGCCGGCCTACCACGAGCAACGTGTCAGGCTAGCCCACCTTTTTTCCAGCTGGGGTACCCAGAGTGTGTGACTGTGAAGGGACTCTAAGGTGCATGCATGATTGCCTGACTGAATCAGTTATAGAACTAATAAGCAAAATTACGCCCCTTCCTTGTTTATCCCCCCTGAATAAATCAGATCTAATTCTTTTTGCATTTAACTTGACTGTGGTTCCATTTTGTACAAGAAGCACTTTACTGCTGTCACCTGCTGTGCCTAATCTTATTTTGCAGGGGTCTCCAGGGTCAAACTGGTGGAATCAGCCCTGGTGGTAAGTGCAAACAGAGTGGGGAGTTGTATGCTGATTAGGGGTTATTGTAACTGTGTCTGTTGTTCATTGCTTAGGCCACTAGAGGGGAAAGAGGGGGGTTACAATGTCCCAGAGGGCTGTACCCAGGTCAGCTACGCTACCAATAACCCTATCCTCCAGATGGAGGCACCCGTGTTCAGTACCTGGGCCCCTTAACCTGCACCTAGACATGCAGGCAAGGGGAGTAGCCCTTGGGATAGCACCACCTAGGGGTTACATCTTGGAGGCTACCACTGGGATTAGTGCCCCCTGAGTGGCCAAAATCAAGAATTATTGTTAAAGATTAATAGCTACCCCAGTAGAAATGGCTGTACACCAGTTGGTGGGGTGGTGTACGGGCAGAAGATCGACCCCCAAAATGCACTGCTTATATTGGATATCCCCCTGGGTACCAGTAAGGACACTGTAGAGGGAGCACTCTCCAAAGTTGAATGTTTAAAAAATGCTGTGGTGGTGGGTCGACAGGCTGATTTGATCGCCCAAACTTTCATGGCCTTGGTAGAGTGTAGTGACCTTGTGGACAGCTCTAAAGTGCCACAGACTATTGCCTCAGAAGGGGTCCCAACCACCTGGAGAGTGATAACAAAAGGCAGTAAAGATCCCAGGGAGGATGAGCCCCTACCATTATCTGAGACTTTTGAGGAGAAATTTGCTAAGTTGTTGCTGGAGAAAGGGAAGGCTGTAGAGGACTTCAAGCAATTATTCCAGCCACCTGGGGGGGGGGGTGTACTTTCCCCCAACGCCCCTGCCCACTCCAGTACCAGCTCCAGTGCCTGTACCACTGTCGGCATCCACATCAGTGCCTGCAGTTAGTCATGACACATACCGCAAGTTGAGGATGTTCTCAGGTACCCTCCCCACCCCACCGGGAAAGGATGACTGGGAGACCTAGATCGACTATGTTGCCCCCTTTGTACCCGAGTGGCAGTGTGCAGAGGCTGAGAGTGAGAAAGGATCATGGAAAGTTTGAGGGGTCCAGCCCTAGAAGCAATTAGATTTCTGAGGTCCGTGAATCCTGAGACGCCTGCTCAAAAGTATCTGTCTGCACTCGAAGGCAATTTCGGAAGCATTGAGTCAGAGGAAACTTTGATGTGGCAATTCAGAGGTACCAAATAATGGAGAGGGGAAGGTTTGTTTGTGTATGTTACTCACCTAGAGAGGGCCCTTCAGATTGCTTATTGAAAGGGTGGGGTAGCTGCCAGTGACTTGAACCTTGTGAGACTGGGGCACATACTACAACAAGCCAAACACTCGAAATTGCAGATTATCCAGTTAAGGCTCCAGGATAGGGGAGATAACCCACCTGACTACTACGACCTGATAAAAGAACTCAGGGAGGTTGAAGGTGAAGAAAGAGATTGTGATTATGGGGTGGGCACAGCCCGAGTGACCACAGCACATGAAGACCTCTCTGAACTGGGAACCACTAAGGATATTCTGCCATGGGCTGAGCGGTGGAGAGACGAGCTGCTGAAGGAAGTCAGAAAAGTATAAACGGGTGCCTTTACAGAGGCCTCCACCGCAGACAAAGACCCTGGTCCCTCTCAGGAAGTGACTGCCATGGGGGTGCACCCTCAGGCATCCTCTACCAAGAGTGGCTCCCAGGCTGAGATCAAAGAATTGACTCCCACCCAGAATGAACTGTTAAGATATGTTGCACCACCCTCACCGCTGCAAGCAGATATTGGACCCTGATCCCTTGCTACTGCTTCAGTCCCTCATGCAACATTCTCTCCAAGGATGACCCATGAGCAGGGACACCGGTTTACCGTGATTGCAAAAAGGCAAATTCCGTTTCGCACATAGTAAAAACCGGTATTACCACCGGTGTCTGCCACGCCAAAATCGGTTTTTGCCAGTGTTTTGTTTTGTGCACTTTATTTTTAATTGTGTTAACATGCATTTTAGCCATTTTTACCTCCACTATTATACATCTATCCATCCTTGTACTAATTAAAGTTATTGTAGGTACAAGATGTGATGGCAGCAGCAGCAGCACTATGGCCCACATCCTTCAGGTTCAGTAGTAGCAACAACACTATGGCCCCCCCCTTCCTCTGGTGTGACAGAAGCAGCAGCACTGCAGTCTCCCATCCTGCAGGTGTGACAGCAACAGTGCTATGTTCCCCATCCCTCAGGTGTGATGGCAGCGAATCAGCACTATTGTCCCCTTCCCTCAGAGGTGATGGTGGCAGCACCACCAATACTTTCAGCTCCCTCCAACACAGTGAATACAGTCAGCCCTGGAAAACAAACAAGCACTGCAAGTATGCCACCACACCTAAATAGATCCTGGCTGAATGTACCATTATTTTGTACTGTGTGTCAATGCTACATTATGGAAAGGAGCATAGGCATTGCCAATGCTGGCTCTGTATGCCTTTTCATGTCACCAGGTACTTAAATAAAAGAGACAAGCTAAATTAAATAAAATACTGTTTATAAATGTGCAGAAAGTGGTGCAAAAGTAGAAACAGTCCAAAAGCATATACATTAAAATGTGCAAAATTTATAATCAGCAAAAATTAAATACGATAAGGATAAACCAAATACTGTAAGAAATAACATTTAAAATGTATATAAAATAGTAAAAGTGCAGAAACAGTGGAGAAACTAATATTTTGGACTAAAATCCACATACATTAAAATGTGCAAAACGTGAAACAAAATAATCTGTGCAAAAGAATCAGTTAATCTAAAGCCCTTACAATTTAATTGAACATTTTGTTAACTAACAAAAACAGCTAAGCAATGGCAACCAATACATAAAGTACCCTATTTATTGAACATTAACATTGAAAACAGTCGCAGATTGTCCACCCGCAGGTTTCTCCTTTGATCCGTATGGATCTGACCATATACAGAAAATGACTTTTCAACATCAGCACTGGACACTGGGACCCAAATTGCCTGCTGGGCAGCTCTAGCTGGCACTGGTAGCTGAGGCTCCACAGACTTCCAGTACTGACCCAGATTAAAGTCCAACTTTCCTGCCAAGTCACTGAGGTCTTGTCTTATGTAGAGATCCCAATCCTATTTCAAAGCTGCCGTATTGTGAAGTCCAAACATTGGAATGTCCTCTGCGTATTGATTGTAGTCCTTGTTCAGTTTAGGCAGATTGAATGGGTCTAGTACGCGACATGCCTTGAAAAACTGTAGCGAAGGATTTGACCCCATATGCTTGCCGAGTTTGTTTAGCGCTACACTGAAAGCTTTTTGAAATACCAAAACTTGATCCTGCTTGGCCCGGCCTCTAAGCTGATGAAGCTGCTCATCAGTTCTCTCTCCAAAGCCATCGGTCTTTAACACACCAGCCTCAAATCTGTTCTTGATTGCCATTAGTGTATCGTAGATAGACACAGCCAGTGGTTTATCTTTCAATTGCAGCATGTGTATTGTCTCTATTATGTCCATACTATTTTCTGCAATAAATGTAGTCTGAAGTTGGAGCTCTCCCATCCATTCGGTGAATAAGTTGCGTAGCGATTTCAATGAATTCACATCACTTTGGTCTTCCTGCAAGAAATCTCATAAATATTGCAAGTGGGTGGCATGGTATTTCACAGCCTCAAACCATGTGTTCCAGCGTGTCAGTACTGGGACAGGAGGTAAAGTGTTATTCTCCACCCCCAACTCTGTGAGGAATGCCAGGTACTCCCTTTTTCGTTTTGGGGACTGCTGGAACACATATTTAATCTGCGTGACCAGTTTGTTCACTAACTCAAAATGGTCGATCCATGTGTCACCTACAAGTGACAGGACATGTGCCCAGCAACCGACATGGTCCCCAATAACTCCCTGTAATGCATCATTGAAACATTTAATCATGTATCTGGCATTGTCAGTGACAAACCCCGCAACTTGTTCCATCTCCACCGCATATTTCTGCAGAGTTTTTAAAACGGCTTGCGTAACAGTTGAATGGTTCACTGTGACCAACTCCATGGTATTTGCAATGTAAGATTTACCACTATCGATAACAAAAACAATGTTCAGTACACACCGAGCATCTGAATCTGTGGATTCATCACACATTACTGTGATGCTCTTTCCTTTCACTTGTTGGTGAATTGACTCCTCCATCTCATTCTGCAGTTTTGGCAGGTAGTTCTGACGGAGAGTGTCTGCCTTTGAAAGTGCACCTATGCTCTTAATATACTTTCCTATCCAGTCTCTGAGGCAAGGTTGATCAAGTTTCTCAATTGGAATATTGGCCCCACACCAAGCCCTCAATGTGTCGAGAACTGTTTCTTCCCTTGAAGCAGCAGCAGAAGTGGTGGCGTTGAAACTCGTTTGTAATGTTACCTGTCTGTTGTCACTTTTCTCTTTCTGGCTTGTGTTTTTTAATTGCTTCTTGCTGTTGCAGTGGTCTACAACGGTATCCTTCCGGATGTGGTCCACTGGATGGGCACAAAACCGGCAGAACATTTTCCCTCCATCTTCATACATTCCCAGCAGTGGCAGCATTACACCAGGGCCTGCCAGGGCATGTGCCCCTGTAAAAAAATGTTGTGCCCCATATGGTGCAGAGCTTCCCCCATAGTAACAATATATCAGTGCCCTGGCTGCCATCTGTTGTGCCCCAGTAACCATTTGTGGCTAGAGCGCTACTGATTCCCAGTGCCTTGAACTGTAGTGCACGGTCTTTCACAGTAATGCTGGAGATTTTTGCCATCTTTCGTGGTGGTGGTGTTGCCATCTTGATGGTGTAGTGATGCAATATTTCCAAAGAACTAAAAGTGACAAAGCAAAAAAAAAAACACACATAGTAAGGAACAGTTCTGCAACACCAACAAAGCATTCACAATTTTAGCATGGAAGACCCACTAGTGGGCAAAAAGAAAGCAAACTGTACCTTTTACGGTGGTCTTGGATACACTTGCAGCAGATCACGTCCAACAGCACTTCAAGGCCTGAAATCATAATTGAAATGTTTACATGTGGCCCACAGAAAAATGTGCACATAACTGTTAAAAAGATCATCATCCACATCCTCATCAATGCATTCTCCAGTCACAGTTTGCCACCAACACTCACAGTTACTTACTTGAAGAGTGGCGCAAAGGAATAAGCCTGACTGCATGAGGTGCTGGTAGCAGTGTTGGCAGGCGGTTCAACAACAGCATGAATTTGCAGCAATGCACAGGCATGGTGTTTATGAAGACTTCACAGACTCCAGCAAGATGGAAACAGCAGTCTTTTGACGATTCTTCAGGTTAGACAGCAGCAGCACTGCAGCCCCACCCCTCAGGCGTGACGGCAGTAAGTGCAGCCCCCGCCCCTCAGGCGTGACGGCAGCAAGTGCAGCCCCCGCCCCTCAGGCGTGACGGCAGCAAGTGCAGCCCCCACCCCTCAGGCGTGACTGCAGCAAGTGCAGCCCCCACCCCTCAGGCATGACGGCAGCAAGTGCAGCCCCCGCCCCTCAGGCGTGACGGCAGCAAGTGCAGCCCCCACCCCTCAGGCATGACGGCAGCAGAGGCAGAATGACGGTACTCACCCAATGCCATGTACCAAAGCTTGACAGAGCTCAGACGTGAATTAAGCCGAACCAGCAGACGCCAAGGTGGACTCCGCCAGTTCAGTCCCTAACATCTAGCTGCCTGGATTGGTTTATTATATATAAACAAAGTGCATCCAATTAAAACAAATCCAAAACTGATTAATGAGGATTGAGGATGCTAATGGAGAGATCAGCAATCTGTACCAGACAATAAACCAATCAGGAATTGCACCCACAGTAAATTGGGCACTTTCTAACTTGTCCTCATGAAAATGGGGCCTCTTAGTTTTCATGGTCGGAGCTCAAACTCAGGAAAGGTGTTCCACCAGCAGAGGTACAGCCGCCCATAACCACCGTGTAGTTCATGGCTTCATCTCCCTATCCCCTGCAGTCAACAGAATAAATTGATCTTTGCACCCAATCACCAGTTTGAGTGATCACTCAGGTGCAAAGATTATTTTTTAATATAGTGCCTGCAGGAGGACCAGAGAGGTGAAGCCCCAATCCGTACAGTGTCAGGGCTTCACCTCTGCTGGTAGTTCACCTTTAAGAACTTATCAATTCTCTGTAGTTCCCCAACACTTCCAAAAATATTCCATTAGACATTCCTGCAAAAGTCCAACTTAAGTGGTAAGATTATTACATGCAGTTATACAGTTTATCAACTTGTCTTTGTTTACCCCCTAGGTAATCCGATGCCTACATCCTCCACAATTGATCATGGAAACCAAGGAGGAAAATCTGCAGTTGACAGTTTTGAAGGGCACAGATTAGACATGGAATGGTTTATTAAATTATTTAGTTTGATGTGGCTTAATAAAGTTATTTTGTCTGACTGTGTCTGTTATTCTACACGCACACACACACGCATGCACGAACATGCACAGACACAGACACGCATCCACGCAGACACACATGCATACACAGACATGCGCAGGCACACATGCGCACACACACACACACACACACAGATGCACACACAGACGTGCACACACACACACACACAGACGATGACACATTTTATACACATTTTGTACTGTATTTCTTTTATGGAGAGTACAACCAACAAAACATAAAACATGCATCAAACCACCAACCACCAGAGCGTGGCATGGATGCAGCAGCCTGGAATGCATGCTGGAAAAAAATGGTTCTGCGCCAGTATGCCTGTTCACCACTCCCTCCCAGGCCAGAACCATTTTTCCTAGCATGTGACCAGTCCGCCCAGCGGATCAATCTACTGGCATTACTTTTGGTACACAATGATCATCATCATCATTAAAAGTTTATTGTTCGGCATAATAATAAGCCATTACAATATTCTAAAAAGTAAAACTAGAACACAAATACATACGTAGCAATGTAGCATACAGCAGCACAGTTAGAGCTTCAATATTAGATACATGAAATTACCTTTGTGTTGTAGGCTTATATCAAAATGCAACGAACAAAAGGAAATAAATATACCTAATCAGTTAGACTCTGACACTGCTGGCACTCAAGATCTATTGTAAGAACCTTGTGTCAAAACAATAACCTTCTGGTAGTATCTCAGCAGCAGCAAGAGAAATCAATTTATATTTGAGTCTGCCAGCTGTTCCTATTGAATACTAAAGCTAAAACATACTATATAACAGAATTAAACAGTCATATCAACCAACATATCTTACAGATTAAGGGAGGCCAAAGCAATACCTAAAGTGCCTAAGATAGCCTCTGTCTTATAAACCCCAGATATAGTGAAAGAACAGGACCTTTTCAAAGGTTTTCACAATACCTTACAGGGGGGTTCCTCTTCCAGGTTCAAATCAGCGGCTCGTAGCTATGAGTGCGTAATTTTGACTTGCCTTTTTTCATTCACAGACTCGGAGTTCTATGTTACAGTATTTAACAAACACAATTACAGTAACATTTTACTAAAAAAGAGAGAGGGAGGTACAATACTTAATGTGCTGCACTCCTATAATTCGGCTGGTCAGCAAAAGAAACAGCCGATCCATTTAGACATCAACCAAACGGCATTACCGTGTTCTGTTCCCGAAGCCAGTGTGCAATGGGGAACAAGGGGTCAATAGCGAAAGCCGCTACTAAGTCCCCACTTTATCTCCAACTGAAAAATAGCACTAGTAGCACACAGTCCTGCTAATAGCACATAAATTAGAGAGACACAGAAAAAAATAGATAAAATACGGAGACTTTTGGTTTAATCTTGCTGCTCCCCCCCCCAACACAACAAAAGCCAATGCAGTATCATTGCAGCGCCCTTTCTTACAACCCACATTTCAGAAAACACATATAGCTGTGGTTTAAACATTTTTTGCACTTACTACACAGCACTTCATTCAAATCTTCACATCAGCATAGAGGGACAATAGCAACAATTCTAGAGCAGCAGGAGAACCAACAAGAAGGCAGACTGCATGCTTTGCTTCTCCTTTTAAAGCCCAAGATCACGGCAACTCCGTGAACAAATGCTAGTTCTGTTTTGGCGCCGAAAATCCGCGGGCCAATCAGGAATCCGCATTTTTTCCTGTTCCTCCGTGAAAACGGCAAACCAGTGTCCCTGCTCATGAGTCTATCATTTGTCACAACTGTGGAAAGGATGGCCATATGAAGAGAGAATGCCGGTCTCAGAAAGACTTAGAAAAAGTAGTAAACAGACTCCAAGGGAACTCCGAAAAGCAAATCAGTGGCCAAGGGGCACCTGAAATGAGTGCAGTGAGGGCTCAAGAAATACTAACTCAGACTTCTTTGTGGCTAAATCATCTGTCCAGGTCCCTGCTACTGTCCCTCCAGACTAGTCCAAATTGGTGGGCCCTTCGATGGAGACTACTCTGACTGTCAGTGGTATCCATGCTCTCGGGCTGTGCTCAACAGTGGGTCCCAAGTGACCACTGTTTTCTAGGACTGGTATAACAAGCACTTATCTGATGTGCCATTACAGTCTGTAGAAGGTCTACATGTGTGGGGCCTGTGTGACAAGTCTTATCCCTACCTAGGATATGTCTGGCTCTGGCTGTCTTTTCCTGCGGCTGTAACTGGTGTAGATGAACAAGTAGACACACTGGCCCTGGTGTGCCCTCCTACAGGGATGTATGATGGGGTCCCCCTACTCACTGGAACCAACACCCACCTGTTTGGGAGGTTGGCACAGTTGTGCCAAGAGAAATGAGACCAACAGACTGGTCGGGCAATGAGAATTCCAGCTCTGATCAAGAAAGCTTATGATCTGCAGAGGCAGTCTGTAGCAGAAGACCAGGATGAGCCCGTTGGAATTGTCTAGAAGAAGGACCCTGATTCCTTGATATTGCCACCCAATACTCAGTGTACTGTTCATGGAGAAGTCCGTCTTAGAAGAGACGTGAAAAAACAAAAATAGTTACAGAGATGGTGCCTATCTGTCTGCTGCTTGACCCATTATCTGTCCCTATTTTAGTAAATTGCATCTCTTTTGTCTCTGTGCTAATCTTAGTTTCATTCCCACCCCTTTGGAGGGCTATAAAGCCCTGTTCTGTCCCTTTTCCAACAGGCATCCTTGTAGCCCACTGAGCTATATACTGCACCCACAGTTCACCTCCTGCATGCCTGGACACCACTCTGTGCCTCTCTCAGCACCAAGGAGCCTGCTGCCACTAGTCCCCTGGAATCAAGCATCTGGTACGGCCTATACACAGCCCCAGCCTTGTTGGCTGCTGCTCCAGCTGCCAAATTATTCGCCCACCCCCTCTCCCCCTCCCAGACCACCCTTAAATACACTTAAGCTCCTCCCTCCCCTACCCATCCTGCCCCATTGGGTCCCAGTACTAGTGCTCTGAGTTTAAAGCTTTCTGTCTCTCCACCTCCTTTGTTGATCTTTGTTGACCCTGCCTCTCTTAAAGGCATCTTCACTATAAGACACTTTCTTCTTAAAGCCCTGCTCTCTGTTTCCCTGGCTGTGGTTTTACAGCTTTAGCTAGTACTGTTTTATTAGCTGTTGTAATAAATCCAAGAGATGGCTTCCACAGACCCCCTTCTCCTCATTGACTACATCCTCCTTCTGACAGTGGAGCCAGTTTTGGACCCTAGAAAAGACTCATCCTGTCTGAATACTCCTATAGGACTGGAAATAAGCTCAATGGTGTCTGCCACCCAGGTAACTCCCTCAAAAGGCAGTAATCCTTACACATTTCCAGCCCTACACACCTACTGCCCAGCATTCTCGAAGCACACACCCCTTACCCTCTCTGCTAGGGTAGTATTATCTGCTCTGATCAACTTCCGCTGCCCACCAAACTCTGGCACCACTGCCCTTGATAGTGTCCAAGGCAAACAACCAAACAAAGCCCTCCTAAGTGTAACCCCCAGGTGGCGCTATCCCAAGGGCTACTACCCCTGCCTGCTTGACTACTGACAGGTTGAGGGGCCTAGGTTCAATGACGGATGCCTCCACTCAGAGGTCAGGGTTTGTAGTGGTTAGACTAGCTTGGTCACAGCCCTCTGGGACACTGAGACTCCTTTTTATTCCCTCTAGTGGCTCACACAGTACACGGGAGTTACAGTCCCAATACCCCACATATACACACTGTTCACTCATAAGGTACCACTTGCCCTTGAGACTGATTCTGCAGCACGTCTCTGAGGACCTCCTGTAAAACAAGGTTAATCAACATACACAGCAAAAGGCAATACTGTTTCCATAAGTACCAACACCACAGACAGTATATAGTATAATAACAACAAATCTGATTTATTTGGGGAACAGTAACACAGGAGGTGGAAATCAGGTCGATTAGTTTTGGCCAAGTTCAAATCACAGTACTGTGCACATATATATAGGGTCCAAAATGTCACTCTCTGGGTACCCAGGATGGGGGGGGGGTAGCCAAGTCCGTTGCCCGGGATTGGCCGGCAAATGCAGATGGATGGGGCCCTGTAGGAAGAAAATATATGCACAAAATTATAATCCGGAGCCGGATGGCTCAGTCCATGAAGAAGTGAAGCAACAATGATTAGATGACACACTTGTAATTGATAGCAGGCTACAGGGGAATACCCTGATTTGTACTCACAATACCCAAGCTGAGAACCGGATGGTGGATGTTCTTCTGGATTGCCAGAAACAACAGGGCATGGAGACAAGGTCCTTGTGACTGGACCCCACTGCAATTGATAGCAAACGGATTTAGTCCGAGACAAGCTGGGGTTTGCTTCCAGCTTCAACACGCAGCACACAGTACAGAGGACAGGAAATAGAGATTCCCCACAAGCACTACGCACATTCATTTGTAAAAGGAAAGTACTATACCAGGCAGGCTGCTCCTCAATCCTGATCGCACTTACTGCAAAATACCTGGGAGCACACACAGCAGCTTCAGTTCCTGACAGACCAAGCACGATTCAGCAATATCTCCAGTCTTCGACAGGGTGAGCCTGGTTTCCACTCTTCAGACTTCCTTCTTTCTCCTCACAAATCAGATTCATTCCAAACTGACACTTACAACGGCTGCAGGCCAAACCTCCGGGCCTCGCTCGTGCTTCCCGCGCGAAACTATACACCGCAGAAGCACAGAGCTCCTTCTGTCTTCACTGTCACAACTGATCTGCCTCTCCAGCTTCACTTCAGGGCATTTCCCTTAGGTTCCAACAGGTCCAGTTGGTGGATTCGGCTGTCAGTCACTCCAGAGCTCCCTTTGTTGGTGCAAAAAGGCACCAAGGTCCAAACTACAATTCCCATAAGCACTAGCCACACATTCCCCTTGTAATCCGGCTCCAGTGAGAGTCCCAATTCTGGTTGGCCATAGCAGTCTCCATTTTAGGACTCCCTTAACCCAGTTGGCCCAGCACAGCAGTTCAAGTCCAAAATGGAGGGGCACCACACATAGAGTCCCAGCTGCAATAAAGGCAGGTTAGACAAACTGCAATTTCACTAATGCTTTAAATGATTACAGGCAAACAGTTACATCTTTCGGATGGGCTCCCTTTGCGCTTTCAGCGACTGCAAAATGGAACCATTACACCGCAGCCCAGGCGGGATTCAAGCAGGGAAACACCAGTCCCCCCCATAAACATTAATTATGTCTGCAAGCAGACAGCTCTTAAAGAGACAGTATGTGGAGGCTCTACAAGCACTCACAGTGCCATTCAAATGGGTTAAATGCCAAATGCCAGCAGGCAGGGGAACACTTAGGCAAGCTCCTAGGAGGCTTTTAGGAACCCCCATTTGTAGGGGGGGGTTACATAAGCAATGGGCAGGATCATACACTTGACTTACCCTTCTCCAAAATAATATGGAATGCAATCCAGCTTCCTGCCCCAACTACAAGGTGCTCTGAGACCACCTCTGGCAATCCCACTATGCCACCCCTCTGCCATCCCACAAGAGCAGGGGATGCAGTTAAACATATGTCCACTATCCTGCCGGCTCAGCTGGATATGTTGATAGTCACCACAAAAGTGAAGAATAAAATTGCCAACTCCCACAGCAGGTCCTATCTAAGGAAACATTTAAAGGTGACAGTGATAAAGCAGTGATACTTAATGACTATTTCTGCTCAGTATGCACAATGGAAGAGGAGGGGGAGGTACCTAAACCAAACAAGAGAGAAACTCTGAATAGGGGGTCAATACCAGTCCATTCACAGAAGAAAGGGTTTTGAAAGAACTCTTGAAACTGAGGGTGGGCAAAGAAATGGGGCCTGATGGGATTCACCCAAGAATTCTAAAAGAACTAAGGGTAGAACTAGTAACACCACTGACTACTCTCTTTAACAAATCGTGGGAGGATGGGGTGGTACCTGAGGACTGGAGGAGGGCAAACGTGATTCCACTTCACAAAAGTGTGAGCAGGGCAGAGGCAGGAAACTACAGACCAGTTAGTTTGACTTCAGTGGTAGGGAAAATTATAGAATCACTTCTGAAGGAAAGAATTGTTGAGTACCTAGAGGCCAGTGGGGCACAGGACTCAAGGCAGCATGGTTTCACAGCAGGAAGTTCATGTCAGGCGACCCTAATAGAGTTCTTTGACTGGGTGACCAAAGTAGTAGACCAGGGAGGGGCTGTGGATATGGCCTACCTAGATTTTAGCAAGGCATTTGACACAGTCTCACACAAAAGATTATTATACAAGTTAGCCAGCCTTGGAGTGGATCCCAAGGTGGTAGCCTGGATAAAAAACTGGCTGGACAACAGGACACAAAGGGTAATAGTAAATGGAGCCCACAGTGAAGAAAGGAGGGTAATTAGTGGAGTACTGCAGGGTTCGGTACTTGGACTGGTCCTCTTTAATGTCTTTATAAGTGACATTGGGGAGCACCTGGAAAGAAAGGTATGTCTCTTTGCAGATGACACAAAGATCTGCAACAGGGTTGATACACAAGGTGGGGTGGAAAGAATGAAAAGGGACTTGGCAAGGTTGGAGGAATGGTCAGATATGTGGCAGCTCAGATTCAGTGCAAAGAAGTGCAAAGTAATGCATCTGGGAAACAAAAACCCAGGGGAAAAGTACACAATGGGGGTGAGTTAATTACAACAACAAAAATCGAAAGAAGCCTAGGAGTAATAATATCAGATGACCTAATGGTGGGCAAGCAATGTGAGAAGGCAGTAAGGAGGGCTGGGGGATACTGGGATGCATAGGGAGAGGCATCAACAGTAGAAAACAGGAAGTTGTTATCCCTCTGTACAGACAGTTAGTGAGACCCTATCTGGAGTACTGCATGCAATTCTGGAGACCCCATCTCCGCAAAGACATAGAGTGGAGGCTGTTCAGAGGAGGGCAACCAAAATGGTGCCATGTCTGCACCAGAAGACATACGAGGAGAGACTAAAGCAGCTTAATATGCATACCCTTGAGGAAAGGAGGGAGAAGGGGGACATGATAGAAACATTCAAGTATCTCAAGGGAATTAACAAAGTACAAGAGGGTAGTATCTTTCAGAAGAAGAGATGTGCAAGAACAAGAGGCACAATTTGAAGATAGAGGGGGCTAGGCTCAGAGGTAATGTTAGAAAGTATTTTTTCACAGTGAGGGTTGTGGATGCATGAAACAGCCTTCCTGAGGAGGTTGTGGAGTCAGGAACAGTGGGAGAATTCAAGAATGCATGGGACAGGTATAAGGCAGTTCTAGTGGGTGGTAGGAGGACGTAAGCTGTTGATTAACTAGAATCTGCAGCTTATCCATCAGGTAGGGAAATGGGCAGACTAGATGGGCCAAGCGGTCCTTATCTGCCATCAAATTCTATGTTTACAAGCTTTTAGAATTGCCTGGCTACTCCTTCTACTCTTGGGGAACATTTACCTAAAACCTGGACTTAGTACTAGTACCTCAATACCACCAACAGACCGCAAGGCTGGTGCAATAACTGTTGCATCTCTTAACATATGCAGCCTGCTAGCAACATTTGATGCTGTCCAGGTATGGATGGCCCAACATAAACCAGATGTCATCTCAGTCGTGGAGACCTGGCTTACTCCTAGAACCCATGACTCTGCTATCCAGCTTGAGGGCTACATAACTTTCAGGGTGGACAGGCGAGGGAAACAAGGGGGAGGATGTGTCATTTATGTTAATGACTCAGTTCAGTGCAGGGCACTCCCTATCCCACCCCAGGGTGGAAGATCACAAATTCTGTCCATCCAGGTTCAACTTGGATCCCAGGGAAAGTGTTTAACTATAATTTCGGTGTACATACCTCCTAAAGATCAAGAGACTGGTTTCAAACTAGCACTTGATTATTTATCTAGTAATCGCCATCAATCTGAAATCATGTTAGGGGACTTTAATATAAATTGGTTATCCCCAGATGCTGCACCTTACCAGGATGCAATAGCAGCCACAGACATGGTCCAACTCATTCAATCCCCCACTTGTGTAAACTATTGCACCGGTTCAAGTACTCTCATAGACTGGGTACTAACCAACTTGCCACAAGGAATAAGTAGAACCACTGTGCTAGCCAACTCTATCAGTGACCACTCACCAGTCTTATGCTCCTGGACAAACAAGACCCTGAACCCCCCCCCCAAAAAAAACCAATAACCTCCAGAATTATAAAAAATGGACCTCCTGCCTCACTAAAATCCTACCTTTGCCAGCTAGACTGGGAGGGGGTCTATGCTGCCGCTGACATGAATGCTGCTCTAGAGTGCTTTATCGACAAGTTTAACATGGTCTGCAACATCTTTGCCCCTCTAAAATTGAGGAAAGTCAAAGGAACCAGTAAATCATGGATCACATCACAGCTCCCTGAGCTCATGGGGGTCAGAAATAACCTGTGGCACAGGGCTAAGAGCACTGGGTCCCCCTCTGACATACAGAAATACAAAGCAGTACGTAATAAGTGCACTCAAGCCATCCACCTTGCAAAAAGATCAAACTTTAAAAGTGAACTAGACAACTCTTGGCACGATAGTCGCAGATTCTGGGACAATGTAAAAACCCTAACAGGCAGAGCAAGTAAATCACCACCATCGCAAATAAACTTTGGGGATGCGAGTACCCAGGATCCCAAAACTATCGCAGTTGTCTTCAACAAGGCCTTCACAGACCTCAGTGGGATCCTTCCTCCAGACTATCTCCAACCTATGCCTAGCTCTGCCATTAGTTGTACTGACATCCCTCCAACACACACAGCACCTCCCTTCTACCTGAAGGTAAGCTCTACAACTGAGGCAAAAAAATACTTGGAAAAAGTTCTCGGGAACACTAGATCCAGTGGGGACTCGCTTGACCTAAAGACTGTGGCTCTCATCCTGGATGTGTTACTCTCCCATCTAACCTGGATCCTAAATCCCTCACTAACCACTGGCATTTCCCCTCAATGCTGGAAAGCTGTGGTGGTCATTCCGGTCTTTAAAAGCAGGGACAGAACCTGCCTGGTCAACTACAGGCCAATCTCAATTCTGTCCCCCCTCTCCAAGGCACTAGAGAGGATAGTGTTCAATCAGTTAGGTACGTACCTTGATAAGTACAACCTTCAATGCCAGGAACAGCATGGCTTTCAGAAGGCACATAGTACTTCAACTGCATTGGTTGAGTTTACCTGTCATATCCATGAAGCACTTGACCGAGGGCTCTTGGTGGGGGCCACTTTCATCGACCTCACCAAGACCTTCGACACGGTCAACCATGACTTGCTTCTCACACAACTCTGTATCGTTGGTATATCCTCTGTCTCTCTAGACTGGTTCCAGAGTTACCTCTCTAACAGGACCCAGCAGGTCAAGATTCTTAATGGTCTATCCGACCTTTGGCATGTCAACACAGGGGTGCCCCAAGATTCCATTTTGGGCCCCCTGCTGTTCAGCCTGTTTCTAAATGAACTCCCCAAAGTCTGCCAGAATAAGATCCATCTATATGCAGATGATGCTGTTCTCTACACATGTCACTCTACTCCAGAAGAGCTGGAAAAAGGCATGCAAGATGACTTTACTGCTGTGGAAAAATGGTTCCTTTAGTCTAAGCTCTTGCTCAACTACACCAAGACAAAAACAATGTTGTTTGCCTCCCATCAAAAACATCATAAGTCACATCACCTCAAAATCTACAATAACAAGTTTGATACACTTGAAATGGTCACCACCTTTAAGTACCTTGGTGTCTACCTTGACAGCTCTCTCTTCTACAGCCAGCACATAGACCATGTTGCCAGGGCAGCTAGTGCCAGACTAGGTCAGCTCTACCGGCATAGGCAGTGCCTCACAGAAAGTGCCATCAAGCTTGCAGTTAACAGCTCCGTGCTCTCTGTCATAGATTATGGACTGGTAGTCTACGGAGCCAGTACCGATACAGCTCTTAGGTGAATCAAGATTGTCTTAAACAAAGCCTGCAGACTAGTCCTGGGTGTGGACCGTTTAACTCACACTTGTGAACTATACTCAAGCACTGGTTGGTTAAACCTGAATAGCAGAATTCAGTACCAAGTCTGTCTATTAGCTAAAACATCCACCCTAGGTCTTGCTCCTTCTGGAGTGAGGCAACTGCTAAGAAACTCCTCTTCCTCCAGACTAACTAGGGGGTCGAGTAAAGCTGCCTTCATCATCCCATTCCTCCAGACCTCACTAGTGCAATGGTCCTTCGAATACAGGGCCTCCTGCTGGCTAAATTCCCTTAACTCTGAGCTGATTGAGGAAACGAAACTAAACCCATTTAAGGCCAAGCTGCTGCAGTACCTGGCCACTTTTAGTAACTACGACTGTGTCATCAGTGCCTAGTTCTACTGTTATTGATAGCTTATCTGTCCTGCATAGCACCCATCACCCCCCCACACACTTCCTCCCCTGCCTGGTGTGACCCCACTGAGCACTTACACCCATGTCCCCTCTTTATCCCCCCCACCTTCTTGCTTTCTTCACAAATATTAATCCCCTCAGTATTCACCCCTCCCCGTTTCCTCAACTCACCCCCACTTTAAAACCCTTTCCTTATCCCTTTCTCCCTCATTACTCAGCCCAGCCCTGTTACCTACTTAAGTAACCCTGGTAGATTCCTATCCAATCCCACCCTCTGACTACTCAACCCCTTATTCTGTCACCCCTTTGTCTCTGTCCCACCCTCCCCCTGCTCTCATCTATTCTGTCCTCCCCCACCTTTGGTCACCACCACTTCTGACCCTCCATAACTCTACCTGCATGCTCTAAAGCTCAGCTACCACTATAAATTGCTTGTCCACCTTAGGTATGCTATTAGTACTGTTGCAGTAAAGTTGACCTCCCCTACCTGATGTATTTTAATTGTACTTGCTTGAATCTGTATCTGTATGTACCATAATGTACTTGCCTGCTGTATATACCCCCTATCTGTTTTATAATGTCTACATTCCTTGTCTGTTGCCTTACGACGTGGAACCATTGTAAACGAGCTTTTAGCTCAAAGGTGTTGTCCCAGATTCCAATAAATAAATAAATAACAGAATATTAATGCTGGATGCACCAGGTGAAGGAAAGTTGCCAGAGGGGCTATTGGTTAAACCCAGTATCCTACTTGCCCGTGCCCATACCTATGCACGACGAGTGATGGTCCAGATTCGAAATGTGTCAGATCAAGAAGTCCGAGTGAACACAGGGTGTACACTAGCAACAGTACACTATGCAGACACTGCAGTATTACCCAGCAACAAATATTCTGGCGAGAAGGAGGTGGTGACCCTAGACCAATTTGACTTTGGTGATTCCCCCTTGTCTGCTGAATGGAAGACTCAGATCAGTATGAAACTTGCCCAAACAGACCAAGTGTTTTTGCTAAAAGAATGGGATGTGGGGTGCAACCATAATATTCGGCTACACGATGACAGACCTTTCCGAGAGCGGTCCCTCCACCTTGCTCCAGCTGATATAGATGATGTTTGGCGGCACCTATAGGAGATGCCCGCTGCCGGAATTATTCAAGAGTCAAGAAACCCCTGTGCATCTCCCATCGTAGTTGTGCACAAGAAAAATGGGTCTGTGAGGATGTGTGTGGATTATCAGACCCTTAATCAATGGTCTGTCCCAGATCAATACACCATGCTCCGCATACAGGATGCCCTGGACTGCCTGAATGGGAGTTTGTGGTTCTGAGTACTTGCTCTGCAGCGGATATTATCAAAATCCAGTGGCCCCGGAGGACCATGAGGAAACAGCCTTCATCTGTCCTTTGGGATTCTACGAATTTCTGAGGATGCCACAGGGGATTTCGGGTGCCCCTACTACCTTCCAGCAGTTGATGGAACGTGCAGTAGGAGACATGAATCTGCTAGAATCTGTAGTGTAATTGGATGATGTCATTGTTTTCGGTCGCACGCTAGAAGAAAATGAAGCCAGACTGTTCAAAGTCCTCGATCACTTGGAAGAATTCAGCCTCAAGCTATCCATAGACAAGTGCCAGTTCTTTCAAGCATCTGTAAAATATGTGGGACATATAGTGTCAGCTGAGGGGCTACAGACAGACCCTGGTAAAGTAGAGTCCCTGACCACCTGGCCCCAGCCCACCAACTTGAAAGAGCTGCAGCGTTTTGAGGGTTTTGTGGCTACTATCGCCGATTTATTAAGGACTGTTAGAAGGTAATCCAGCCGCTCCTTAATCTTACCCAAGGCTATCCTCCCAGCAACTGCAGATACAAGAAGGAGTCCCTCAAAGAAGAAGACAAGGTGCATTTTCGAACAGGTGAACCTTTTGGAACCCCAACTGCGAGACGGCATTCTTCAAAGTCATCTATCAGCTTACGCACGCCCCAGTCCTTGCATATGCTGATCCCGCCAAACCATATGTCCTGCACATGGATGCCAGTCTGAAAGAGCTTGGGGCTGTGCTATATCAAGAATATGAGGATGGCCTGAGACCTGTGGCCTTTGCCAGTCGCAGTTTGACACCCTCCGAGCGGAATTGTTCTGTGCACAAGTTGGAGTTTCTCGCTCTAAACTGGGCCATAGTCAGTCAGTTCCATGAGTACCTCTATGGAGCCAAGATATTAGTAAAGACTGATAACAATCCTCTAACGTATGTACAGACTTCAGCCTAGTTGGACGCCACTGGGCACCAGTGGCTTTCTGCCTTGTCAATTTACGATTATGCGGTGGAATACCGGCCTCGACTGAACCATATTGATGACGCCCTTTCACAGTGGCCAAGTTCCAAAGACAATTGGGTGAGGCTGTCTGAACCTTCTATTAAAGCATTGTGCCAAAGGTTTGACAAAGATGAGCAATTGTCTGCAGACACTGTGGACTGCCTGGTGTACTGTTTGGGGCCCCCGATACTTGCATACCTGCTGCTTATTATAATTTTTCTGCATTAGATATCAGTACTTTGCCCCGGTTTGATAGTGACAACATTCAGAGTGCTCAATCCCACTACCCCATGATTCAGCCCACAGTTGATGCCCTGCGTGCGGGGAAGGATGTATCTAAATTACGTTCTACTGACTTATGAACTGCACTAATATTCAAAGAAGGCCCCAGACTAAAGTTATGAGATCAGTTATTATATAGCGAGACAGTAGATCGTCAAAGTCAAGTGGACACGCAGCAGTTGGTCCTACCCTCAGCCTTCAAACAGCTGGTACTGCGGTCCCTCCATAACTACATGGGACACTTCAGTATTGACCGGACTCTCAACTTAGTACAATCCCAATTCTATTGGCCGAAAATGGGGGCAGATCTTGAGAATCATGTTAAAACTTGCAGTCGCTGCCTCCAGCAGAAAGCTTTGCCCCAGTAAGCTGCCCCATTTGTCAACATCCCTACCAGTGCCCCCATGGAACTGGTTTGTATAGACTTCTTGTGTCTGGAGCCCAATCAAAAGAACATTGGCAATGTACTGGTAGTAACTGATCACTACCCAGTACTCACAAGCTTTCCTGACCAAGGATCAAAAGGCTTCTAATGGTGGCCAAGGTGCTAGCAGAAAAGTTCTTTGTCCACTATGGTACACCCCAAAGTATCCAGTCCAACCAAGGAAGAGACTTTAAAAGTAGACTAATCAAAGAAATGCTCTCTCTGGGGGGTGCAAAAGTCCAGAACCACTCCCTATCACCCTCAAGGGGAACCCCAGCCGGAACGCTTTAACAGAACCCTTCCGGACATGTTGGGTACTCTCCATCCTAAAGACAAGTCTAAGTGGAGTCAGCAGATTAGCACCTTGGTACAGGCTTACAATTGCACCCAAAGTGATGCTACTGGATTCTCTCCCTATTGTCTCATGTTCTGGAGGGAAACCCAGCTGCCAATAGATGTTTGCTTTGGGGTCTCCCCGGATGGGGTCCGAGCTGAGAACTATTTACAGTATGTACAGAAACTGAAAGATTAATTGAACCATGTGCATCAATTGGCTCAAACAATGGCCGCCAAGAGAAACCTTGCCAACAAAGAAACATGACGAGAAAGAGAAGGCTCAAGAGCTACTGCCTGGAGACCGTGTATTGTTGCGTAATTTGGGACTGCATGGAAAACATAAAATTGCTGACAGGTGGCATCACCTTCCACACATAGTGATCGGTAAAATGGATGAACTGCCTGTGTACAAAGTGCACCCTGAGAACAACTCTAGAGCTGTCAAGACTTGTCGCAAACTGAGCCTCCGGGCTCTGGATTACAAATTGTGTGTGGTTGTGCATGCTTCTTCTTTCCATCACAGGGCCCCAACCAGCTGCAACGCTGATCTATCCAGGCAACGTGTCAGGCTAGCCCACCTTTCTACAGCTGGGTACCCAGAGTGTGTGACTGTGACGGGACTCTAAAGTGCATGCCTGATTGCCTGATTGAATCAGTTACAGAACTAATCAGCAAAATTATGCCCCTCCCTTGTTCATCCCCCCTGAATAAATCAGATCTAATTCTTTCTGCATTTAATTTGACTGTGGTTCCATTTTGAACAAGAAGCACTTTACTGCTGTTACCTGCTGTGTCTAACCTTATTTTGCAGGGGGTCTCCAGGGCCGAACTGGTGGAATCAGCCTTGGTGACAGTGCAAACAGAGTGAGAGGTTGTGCTGATTTGGGTTGTCCAGCCGGCTGTGTCTGTTGCTTATGCCACTAGAGGGGAAAGAGGGGGGTTGCAGTGTCCCAGAGGGCTGTACCCAGGTCAGTTACGTTACCAAAAACCCTGTCCTGTGGGTGGAGGCACCCATGTTCAGTACCCAGGCCCCTTAACCTACACCAAGTCACGCAGGCAGGGAGAGTAGCCCTTGGGATAGGGCCACCTAGGGGTTACAGGCAGATCCACCTTCTCCACCACTCAAAGCAGCCATCTTGGGAAATTATCAAAACAGCCAGAGGTTCCCCCCACTGGAAGAGCAGGGGAGTTTCCTTGGTATCCTGGCCGAATTTCCTCCTTTCACTAAAGAAAATAAATATTTATTTATTTAGTTTTTGTTGACCGGGTAAGTGCACTAGACAAATCCTGCCTATTTTCAGGTACAACTCGGAGGGGAGGGGGATACAGATGAATGCCAACTGACCTTGAACCAGATTAAGCTGTTGGTGGTATTTTTAGTGAATGAGGGAAATTTGGCCAGGACACTGGGGAAATTCCCCTACTCTTTTCGACAAGTGCCATGGGATCTTTAACATCCACCTGAACTACCACCAATCCAGGCAGATGGGACCTTGGTTTAACGTCTCATCCGAAAGACGGTAATACCACTAGCAGCTTAACCCGATTCAGTATGTCAGTTTGCATCCATATCTCCACCCCCCCCACCACCACCACACACACACACCCTGGGGTGAGGCTGAAAATAGGCAGAACTGCCTAGCCCTCCTTGTCCAGTCAACAAAAACTAAATAAAGAAAGAAAAAGAAAATATCAGCCCAGTGATGTGGAGGGCTGAGGCACTGTAAGTCAGGTTCAGAAATGGATGTGGGTTGCTCGGGGACTGACCAGGGGATGGAGGATTGAGCATCCCAAGGAGAGTGCTCCAGAGAGCTCTTCTGCCTCGGGGGGGGGGGGGGTGACAGTATCCCGCTGTTTGACTGCTGCCTGCAGGAATCTGAGTGGCAGGGCAGTGGGACAGGGACCTCACATGCAGGATGCTGGGGGCCAAGTACACACATTATGTCCATTGCATGCAGAATGGGCCCTGGAGAAAAAGGAGAATCCTCCAGCCACAGGATGATGCAGGCTCCACACTAGCAACCTGGCACCTCTGAAGAGGCCCTCTGGCAAAGGGCAAGCAAGAGTGAGGTAAGCCCTGGTGAAACCTGGTGATGGGGCTGGGGGGATCAGTCAGATAGGGGTTGCTTGGCAGCACAAAGGCAATAAATAATTGATAAAAAGTTAAATCAAATATAGGATTGGACTTTTAGTTCCACCTGGCACCTACTGTATGCAGATGTGAACTGCATTGGCACCCCCCCAGTCATCTAAATTTCTTTTAGTCAACCCTGATCCTGCTTCCAGAGGTGCTAAAAATGCTAAAAATACGTAGCAAGCATAGATGGGAGGTATGCTGGCAAAGTAAAGCCAAAGGACATGATATTTGACTATCTGAAATAACCACAAGCCATGGAGGCTCCCGACATCAGGGCCTGCAGCAGAAGTCACTCAGTTTCTATAACAGGCCATACGAGTGATCCCAGCGATGATGAAGGGGACAAAAAAGTCAAAATAACCTCAAAAAACTTTTCTATGAACTGAAAAAAGTTAAGCTTGAATGTAACAAGCTGGAGAAAGCTGTTGGAGAAGCAGTTAAGGGCATAACGGAGGTGGCACAGTGCACACAGACCACAAGGTAGGCTTAATGGGAGTCTCTGAAACCACTGAAGAGCACAAGTCAGTCATCAGACTACTGCAGCAGCGGGAGGAAGAGCTAATAGAAAAAATAAACAATCTTGAGCGCAGCTCCCACTGAGACAACCTCTGAATATATGGCTTACTGGAAGGGGACTGAAACAGGCAAGATAGAGAAATTTATAGAATCACTTCCAAGAGAGAGCTGTTGGGTCTCCTGCTGGATGAGCCATTCAGTACAGTGCATGCCCACAGATCTCTGGCTAACAAACCTTCTGATCCCAAAGCCAAACTGCAATCAGTGGTATTAAATTCCCTCATCTACAGAAACAAAACAAAAATGCTGAATCTTGCTTGGGACAAAAAGAGACCCTGTTCAGTGGCCATAGACTGTTATTTGACCACAGTTTTATCTTACGGACACTTCCAAAGCGGAAAAATCTACTTGTCATCAGAAAGCACCTGTCATGTAAAAATATTAAAATGCATCTCCTGGCACCAGCCCAATTTAAAATATTTCAACCAGGTGGCTCTCAATTTTTCAGAATGCTGGCCAAAGCCAAGCTATTCCTGAAAAAACGTGGTGTGCCTGCAAACCTATACACTCACCCTGATTCTGTGTTAGAGTTTTCAAGTGGCCCAGCTCCCTGGAAGAAGGCTTCCCGCTTGTGCCAGAAAAATCAAAAGGCAAGCCTCTCCTCCACACCCAAGGGAGCTAGACACCAAGAGTAATTGCATAGCTCCATTGAAAATCAGCCCCAACGACAGTCCCCAAAGACATGACTGTTTTCAACTTACCAGACAGGTCCTGCAAAATCTGGACTTACATGCTTTTAGAAACATTGAACATTATTCAAGTGCCTAATGTTTCTTAGTTCAGTACTAAGTTGTAAACACGTTGAGATGATAAGGGAAGTAACAAAACTGCATGGTGGGATTGGGGTCATACCAAAATCTTCTTCGGGGTATCTCAGTCATCAGGTTACACCATAGGAACTTCACCATCTGTGAAGCAGGTTCTCACGGAAGATTTTCAGCAGTACAACTGGGGCCGCCAACACCATAGACGTCTGCCGACATCACCTACCCCATAGAGGTGTGGGTGGCCTCACTCCTTCCTCAGTTCTTTCCTGACGTCTACTCGATCGCATGGGTCTCCAAGAAAGCTCTGATACAGTACATGTGCCATTTTATGCCTACAGCTTTTTCTCTGTAAATTTTCAGAATCTCTTTTATTAAAGAGATTCCTTCTTTTTGTTTATGTCGGGAGTTAATCCTTTAACTTCTCTTTTCTGTTGCTGCCACTGCAGAAAGAAGATTGACTCTACAGATGAACATTCTCTCTGTGCCTGCTGTCTTGGGCCTGATCACCAAGTTGTTGACTGTGAGCTCTGCCAGAAGTTTAATCAAACTACCCTTAGGTGATGCAAAAAGGCACTTAAAAATTTCCTTATGGATCAGCAGGTAGCCAGTTCCAGCCAGGAATCCTCCGGACTCCCGGCCTCTCAGTCGCCGATGAGTTAGTTGAGCTCCCAGGCCTCTAAGGCCTAAGACAAGTCCTTGGGGAAAAGTCATAAAAAAGACCGG
Organism: Neoceratodus forsteri; assembly: GCA_016271365.2. Classification (NCBI taxonomy): domain Eukaryota; kingdom Metazoa; phylum Chordata; order Ceratodontiformes; family Ceratodontidae; genus Neoceratodus; species Neoceratodus forsteri. The sequence continues at coordinate 517,786,139 of CM028136.1, read as the reverse complement.
GATCACGACTGCTCCCCCCGGCAGCGATCTCGCTCCCTGATGGCCTCTTCTCCTTTGTCTAGGGGATCTTCATCAGCTGCAGCAGCACCAACACACAAAGCCACTGTCCAGGTCTCTGTGCTCACCAGACCAATACTAACAGCACACCCCCCCTCCCGATTCTCAGGGCAGTCAGCTGTCAACCTCCGGGTTGTTGGCTTCTCCTTCATCGACAGTGGACTCTTCATCAATAGCCCCTCCATCGAGGCCTGACCCCTCTCCTTCCAGGGCTACAGGCTGTGAGTTCTCAGGGCCCTTCAGGTGAGTCGTCGATCCCTGCTCTGTTAACCCCACCTCCAACTCCCCCCCCCCCCCGTCGATGCAGCCTTCAGCAGTCTTCAACCTAAATGACATTCTAACTAAATTCACCTCGGTGATTGTGCAGCAACTGGGTGCATATAGGCCCACTTCAGTGGCACTGTTCATGGCAGCTTCATCAACACCTATTCACAGGCCATGGGAGGCTCCCTGCAGACCGTCAGCGGCTCATCCAATGTCGGACCTGGATCTGGAAGAGGTTGATATTGAGTGGGAGTGTCATCCAGACCTCATTCTACCTGATGATAAAGAGGATGAAGAGGAAGAGATCTTGATTTCTGACAGATCCACAGCTTCCTCTGTCAGTAAAGAGTTTGTTAAGCATTCTCCCAGGTCTTATCCTGAGGACCCCATATTTTTCAATGGTATGAAGCAGTTGTCCTCAGCCATGGGCTTCCATATCAAGGAAGAGGATGCTACCAGAAAGGAACTGGTGGACTTCCTGGATATCCCAGAGTCATCCCCCAAAATAATTTTTCCAGTTTTGCCTGCTTTGAGGAATGCAGCCAGGGCAGCCTGGCACAGACCAGACATGGTGCCAGCTATGCTTCTCGGGGGGATAAACTTTACCATGCCCCTCAAATGTTCCCCTACAGTGCTGCCCAACCTGAAATGGACTCACTGGTTATTAAAGCAGCCCATGACAGGTCTAAGGCACCCAAACACCTTAGCTCCCTCCCCAGGATAAACAGTCCCACAGAATTGACCTCTGGGGTAAGAGTGTCCATGCCTTCTCCACCCTTGGGTTGAGAATTGCAAATTACTCAACTAATACCGTTAAGTACCAAAATTCAAACTGGAAAAAGGACAGGGCTGCTGCCCAGGCCCTCCCAGATGGTACATAGAAGCAGGAGCTTCTTAAATGCCTTGAGATGGCTGAGGACATCAGCAAGCATCTCCTCAGGGCCCTCTGTCATATGGCTGACACTATTGTCAGGGCTGCTGCCACAGGCATATGCCTCTGTAGGCACTCTTGGCTGAGGGTCTCAGGCTTCACTACTGATGTCCAGCAGAAGGTGCTTAATGCCACATTCAATGGCACCAAACTGTTTGGTCCTGACGTCCAGGATATTATCAGTGATCCCAGGCCTCAGGCAGGGCTCTCAAGTCTATCCACTCTCTCTGCCATACTCAGCAGAGAGGTAGGCAGTGACCTCCTTTCACAGGGAAACCAGTAGACCCAGTGCAGCCTCTCGACCCCAAGGGAAGTGCAGAGCTCCCAGTGCCTTACCTGCCCCCTTCAATGCTGGAGCTGCGACCAAGCATCCCAGAGCTGAGGGATTAACCCCTGCGGCTGGACCCGCCTCTACTTGACTCCTTGTCAGACCCCCCCCTTCCAGTCCCTGACCGAGAGGTGGAGGTCAGAGGTCCGTTCTCCCTCTTTCTGAATCAATGGAGAACCATAACTTCAGATGCCTGGATTCTGCAGATCATAGAAAAGGGTCACACTCTGGAGCTCAAAGAGCAACCTCCAGACACCCCTCCCTCGCCCTCCAGCTACCTCCCGGCACACTTGTCTGTTCTCCAAGAGGAGGTACAGTCCCTTCTGCACAAGCAGGTCATTGAGGCAGTACCCAGGCACAAAGGGAAACTGAGGGTTTTACTCCAGGTTTTTCCTGATCCCCAAAAAGACCAGAGATCTGGGGCCCATTTTAGACTGCAAGGATCTCACTCTATACATCCAGTACAGAAAGTTCAGGATGGTAACTTTGCCAGGCCTGTTGCCTCTCCTAAAAATGGACGACTGACTCTGCTACTTGGACATGCATGATGCCTACCTGCACATTTCGGTCTTTCCTCCTCACCGGAGGTTTCTTCGTTTTCTCTTTCAGGGTGAGCATTACCAATTCAAAGTGTTGCCCTTTGGCTTGTTTAGTTTTAGTTTAGTTTATTGTTCTAGGAATTAATACCTTTGAGCCAAGGCTCTTCTACAAAGGTTCCACGTCATAAAAGTACATAACAACAAGATGTGTTACAACAATTGGCAAGCAATTTATAAAGGCTGCAATAAAACAGTAATATTCAATTACAAGAAAGAAAGAAACTCAGCGGCATTTAAGGAAAAGATAAGGAAGGAAAAAGTAGGAGGAGACAGAGGGAGAAAAAAAAAAAGTTCAGTAGCAGACAGGACCAGTTAGTGGTACTCCGAGTGTCTTTGTCAAGTGAGGGGTTGTGACGAGTGATGGACAGTTGTAAGTGCAGTCAGACGGTAGAGTCTTTAGTCAAAACAGTCACAGGAGCTGGAGGCTGTGAAGTGAGCGTATAGCATAGATTTGAAAGCTCCCAGTGATGTGGAGGATAGAGTGGGTAAGCTAAGGGCATTGTACCAGGTAGGGGCACAATAAGCAAATGATCTTTGTCCCTGAGCAGTCCGGCATCTGGGGACCTGAAAAGCTTGGTGCTCAGATCTTTTGGTGGGACAAGTGCCATTATTCAGGCAGAGTAGATCTTGGCTACATGGCGGAGTGAGTCCCAAGATTTATTTTTTTGCCATCAAGCATGTGAGATACATTAGGCGATTAGAGAGTTGTAACCAGCCGGTTTCCATGTAGAGCTCACAGGTGTGGGTCCATCTCTGTGCTCCAATGAGGAGTCGACAGGCCTTGTTTAGGGCTGTTGAGATGCGCCTTAGTGTGGTGGTAGTAGCAGAGCCATAGCTAATTACACCATAGTCTATGATTGAGATGACGGAGCTTTGTATAGCAATCATCAGGGCAGCTTGGTTAAAGAATTGACGGTTCCGGAACAGTATTCCAATGCATTGGTTCACTGTTTTTGCTGTGTTATCAATGTGGGTTGCAAAGGTAAGACATTGATCAAATGTGATGCCAAGGTATTTGAATGTATTCACTTGTTCAAGTGTATTACCGGGGGAAGTTTTTATTGTGAGTGGAATATGCCTTTTTCTGTTTTGATGACTGGCGAAAAGCATGGTTTTTGTTTTTTTGTGATTTAGGACCAGCTTGAGATCAAAGAACCACTTTTCAACACAAGAGAAGGCAAGTTGCAAGCTCTGATGTAGTGGTTTGGGATCCTCTTGAGAGGAGAGAATTACAGCGTCATCAGCATATAGTATTATTTTTTCTGGGCAGGATTCATGGAACGAGTTTAGGAATAGGCTGAAAAGGAGAGGGCCTAGGATTGATCCCTGAGGGACACCAGAGAGGACCATTTTAGAGTCAGAGAGAACATCAGAGATTTTTACTGTTTGTGAGCGTTGTGCCAGGTAACTTTCTACCCAGGCACCTGGCCCCTCAGCTAGCCCGATATTGAGCAGAAGTGAGATTAATAAGCCATGGTGAACAGTTTCAAAGGCTTTTGTGAGGTCAATGAAAACAGCTCCGGTTTGGTATCCCTTATCCAGGGCATTGTGAACTTCTCCTGAGAAATCTAGTAGGGCCGTCGACGTACTGTGCCCTTTCCTAAATCCGTGTTGTTGCATGCAGAGTAAATTATACTTTTGCAGGTAGTCTGAGAGTTGATCAGCCACGATCCGTTCAAGGGCTTTGGAGAGGGGTGGAAGTATTGACGTAGGTCGATAGTTCCGTGGTGTGGATTTGTCACCCCTTTGAGCACTGGTGTAACTATAGCAGACTTCCATTTGCTGGGAAATTGACTTCGGCAGAGGGAGAGATTAAGAATTTTGGTGAGAGGGTGGATCACTTCATTCAAGGTGAGAGACAGAATTTTTAGATCAATAGTGTCACTGCTAGTTGTTGATTTAGAGCAAGCCTTTTTTATATATTTGTAGGCTTCATGTGCCTTAATTATTTTAAAGTGAAATAGCAGTTAGTCAGGTGAGGTGATGTGGGATGCGAGTTTTGGCAAGGTCAAGTCCGAGAAGAAGTCTGGTGGGAGGGACCCCACTGAGGTCTGTGAAGGTTTTATTTAGGGCATTAGCCATAACCTTTGGGTCAAGGGTAGTGGAGCCATCAACATTCATTATCGTAGGAGAGGATTTGGACTGCTTGCCTGTAATATTTCGGATGTTGTCCCAGAAAGATCTCCCATCACCACAGGTGGTTGCTAGGGCATTTTTGAAATAGGAGCTCTTCATTTGCCTGATTTGCGTGGTGCATAGGCTGCGTGCCTGTTTGTACTTCTGTGTATCCATCAAAGAGCCTGTGGCCCTGGCTATGGCCCAGAGATGGTCATGAGCTTTGAGCTGAGTCAGTAGTTTGGCCGTGAGCCAAGGATTAGAGAGAGCTTTGATTTTACACTTTTTTAATGGTGCGTAAGTGTCACAGGCAGTGTTGAAAGTTGTGATAAAGTATTCTAGGGCAACGTCAACATCTAGCGTATTGTAGATTGGGGACCAGTCTTGTTGTAGGAGACAGGTCTTGAGTTTAGTGAGATTTCCGTGTGGTAGCACTCTGCTTGAGATGGTATTGGGAGGTGGTTTAAGGAATTTATTTGTCCAGGTATAGATCACAGGGGAGTGGTCACTGAGAGAGTCGGAGAGAACAGTAGTGTTTTTTATCCGGTCCGGGTGACTATTAAGTATCCAGTCAATGAGAGTGCAAGTTCCAGTCTTGTATTTTTTCCTAGTCGGGGAGTTGACCATCTGCATTAGGTTGGCTGCTAGGATAGCATCCTTGCTGGATCCGATATCAGAGGCGATTGATATTGAAATCACCAAGTAGGAGGAGCTCAGTGTCAGGAGGTTGCAATCTTACAAATTCAAGAACTGTCTGGAGACCGGATAGAAGATCTTTAGGAGGGATATAGACTGCAGCCATGGTTAGCACTTTATTTTGGGCACCAAGAAGTAGCTTGACACGGAGAAGTTGCTCTAGGGTATTTGTGGGGGAAAAACTGGCAGTTTGTCATCTGCACTGTGGGTTTTTACCAAGTGCTTAGCAGTAATGGCTGCAGCCCTCATAAGGGAGGGACTGCACGTCTTCCCCTCCTGGACAATTGGCACCTAAAGGCCCCATCCAGGGTGCAGCTCCTGCAGACTCTGGAGAAAAATCTGCAGTTGTTCACCTCCTTGGGCATAACAGTCAGTCTGCCCAAGTCAGTTCTGGTGCCATCCCAAAGACAGCAGTACATAGGGGCGGTTCTAGACACGGCACGGGGAAGGTTTTCCTTTCTCACAACAGGGCAGAGTGCCTTATAGCCCAGGCTCAGGAAGTGGCCCAGAGCTCTTTGATTCCTGCCAGGATGTACCTGAGACTGTTGGGTCTAATGGAGACTGCCATTCCTGCTGTTCCACTGGTCAGACTCCATATGCGCATCTTCCAGTGGACTGTCCAAGTGCAAAGGTACCAACGCATGGATGAGTTAGATCAGTTAGTGCTGGTCTCCTCCCTAGTCTGTAAAGTGCTCCAGTGGTGGATGGACCCCTTTAACCTGCTGCAAGGAATCCCATTCCAGATACTCACCATGGATGCTTATGGGTTGGGCTGGGAAATTCTCCTGGGTCCCTTTCAAACCCAGGGTTCTTGGTCTCGGGTCGAAACCTCCCTGCATATCAATGTTGTAGAGAAGTAAGTAATGCTCTATGTCATGCAAACCTTTCAGAACCACCTTGCTCTGGGTCAGCTACTGGTGCAGTCATTCTCAGTGTAGTGTATTACAACAACAAGCAAGGGGGACACATTCTTATCCCCTATGCAGGGAGGCCATGAGAATGTGGTACTGGGTATTAGATCATGGTTTGACACTCTCGGCAGTCCACGTCCCAGGCATGCTAAACACCCTGGTGGATGGCCTCAGCCGGACTCAGTCCAGCACGCATGAGTGGGAGCTCCTCTCAGCCATTGCAGAAGAGTTATTCGACAGATGGGGTCATCAGAGTTGGACCTTTTTGTGTCCCCATTTGATGCAAAATTGCGCAATTTTTGCTTGCTCGATCCAGGGCCCAGAGTTTTCTGGCAAGACACATTGTTCCTTTCCTGGAGCGGGAGGTTTCTTTATGCATTCCCTCCATTCCCTCTAATTCAGAGGGTCCTCTTCAAGTTGCAGATGGAGGGGGCCAGCATTATTTTGGTAGCTCCTTTCTGGCCCTGCCAGATATGGTTCCTCTGCTGTAACAGCTGGCAGAGGAACCTCCAGTTCCCCTTCCCCTTTATAGGAACCTGCTGACCCAGGTTCAGGGGACCGTGGTCCATCCCAACCTCCGGTGCCAACATCTGCATACTTGGCTCCTGAGGACATAGCCATCGCCAGGTTTGGAGTCTCCAACAGAGTGGTGGACATTCTGGTGGCCACCTGGAAGCCAGCCACTCGAGCCACATATGCCATGAAGTGGAAGTGGTTTGCTGTCAGGGCTGCCAGACATAATCTGGACCTTTTCACCAGCCCAGTGAGCCAGATCCTGGACTACTTGATCTTTCTGTCTGACTCAGGTCTCCAGTACTCCTCCCTCAAGGTGCACCTTTTGGCTATTTCAGCCTTTCATGAGTCTGTGGGTGACCGCAGGATAGCTTAGCTGGATGTCTCCCTTACCTTTTTAAGGGACATCCTGTATCTGAAACCACCAATCAGTTCCACTGTCCTGGCTTGGGATTTGAATTGTTTTGGAAAAGTTGACCCTGTCTCCTTTTGAGTCAGTCGCAACTCGCAATCTATGATATCTCTCTTGGAAAGCATTATTTTTAGTTGCTATCACTTCTGCTCAAAGAATTTCAGAGCTTCAGGCCCTCTGGTGCGAGGAGCCTTATTTCATTTTTCACACAGACAGGGTATCCTTGCGCACAAATCCTAAGTTTCTTCCTAAGGTAGTCTAAGGTAGTCTCTGAGTTTACACTCAATCAGTCTATCCACCTTCCTGTTTATTTTCCTGGGCGTGCCAATCCAGGGGAAGCACTGCTCCATACATTAGACGTGCACAGAACTTTGAAGTACTACCCACTTCGCACCAAGCAGTGTAGAAAGTCGAAGCAGTTGTTTGTTTCCTTCACTCCAGGTAGAGAGGGCATTTCAGTTTCTAAACAGTGTTTATCCAAATGGTTGGCAAACTGCATTGTGTTCTGTTATGACAAGTACGGCAAAGAATTGCCTGGTGCTGTCAAAGCTCATTCCACCAGGGGCATGACTGTCTCAGTGACTTGTTTCCGAGGGGTCTCCGCTGCTTACATCTGTGCGGCTGCCACCTGGAGTACCGTCTATACTTTCACCAAGCACTACAGTCTTGACATTGCTTCAAGAGCCCGCACAGGTTTTGGCAGGGCTGTGTTGCAGGCCATTCTGTCTTAAGTTTTATGGTTGGCCTTCCTGCCAGACTGTTTGTCTTGCACCTGTAACTGCTTGGTACTCGTTCCTACAGTGTGACCTGATGACTGCAATGCCCATGAAGAAGACAGAACAGTTACATAATGTAACAGTAGGTCTTCGATGGGATCTCAATCATCAGGTCTGCTTTCCCTCCCACCATCCCCCTTCTTGGGACTCTTGTTCTGGAAATGGCTGTCTGGTGCATCCAGCCTTTCACACAGGCCTGGGTACCTCTCTCACTCTCTCTCTCCTTGGTCCCCCATGACTAGAGCTATGCTCCCTGTGTCCCTAGGGGAAGAACTGAGGAGGTAGTGGGGCCTCCCGCGCCTTTATATAGTACATGATGTTGAAGGCATGGGTGGCCAAAGTTGTACTGCTGAAAATTTTCCATGTAGAACCTGCTTCACTGATGGTGAAGTTCCTACAGTGTGACCTGATGACTGAGATCCTCTCACAGATCTACTGTTACTGTAAGTTCTTACTTAACTCTTTTTTTTGCTGCATGCTGTTGGGTTTCAGGTTTGGCAGGCCCCAGTTCCTACTGTAGATTATTGAGGTAATATTCCGGAGCTGTGGCCTCGCCTCTCCCCCAACTAAGTAAGTTGTACTTTTAGTCTGACCCATGGTATGATGACTCCAGCCAAGGTGGGTTGACCAATCATAGTGAGATTGTGACCTGGCCGGGGGGGGGGTCAAGCAGAGGACTCAAATCTAATGGAGCACGGAGTCAGCAGGGGATCCAGAGTGTTTGATGGGGGAGCGCATGACTGTCAAGTGCTGGTGCGGTTCCCTGGGCTCATCCCAGACCCTTTTGCAGACAGGTGCTGACAGAAAAAGTTGCAACAGCCTCCCGAGGGATAAAGAAAAAAAAAAAGGCGAGGTGAGTGGCTTTATGCTACTGATTAGTAACCACAACTGTTGCATACTAAGGTGATCATGAGTCAGGGAAAAATGGCGACAGCAACTGGTTCTGCAGCAGTCAAGGCGAGAGCAGATTTTGTTGCAGCCCAGTCAGCAGCTGTGAACTAGGTAAGCACCTGGAAGGCCCACGGAGGTTATAGAAAAGGTTGCAGACAAGAAGCTGCTCAGCTGCCCCTGAAAAACTGCAGAATATGGTTCAGTGTCCTTGCAGGTTTATTTAAGAACTCCATCCACTGAAGGGGGCGGGGGACGTACACCATACAGCTGGGTGATGCTCCTCACGAGGTAAACATTTATGCACTCTGGCTCAATTACAAATAGTCCTGGGGTCCTCCACAATGTGTAACCCCCTTTGGGCTTAAACTTGGCTGGAAGAGTCGGAGGGGGGAGGGTTCCATGGACCATTAGTTCTTTAAAAGATGAGGGTGTGTGCGCCCAGGGACCTGTTTTACTCTCCAGCAGCACTCATGGGGGGGGGCACGTATTTTTTGTCTTATTCTTACTGAACATACCTTCACCACATAGCTTGTGCCAGGTACACTAGCTGAGCTGCAGGGGTGGGGAAAGCATTGGTAGCAGCTCAGAAGCACGCATCTTGTGCAGGGCTTCCTCAGAAAAAGCCCCCACCCTGTTGGTCAAACTAAAACTGGCAGGCAATTATTTCCTGTTGGAGTAGTTCTAAGTTGTTTTTTTGGTTTATTGTTGGTGACACTGAAGGTAGTACTAGTGGTGTACAGTGGGAAAATCCATACGGTCCAAAAGAAGGGAGACCATCTCCCCTTATTGCAATCCTAAAGTGCATCTGGATACAGAAGTTGATACCAGCCCATTTACAGAAGAAAGGGTTCTGAAAGAACTCTTAAAACTGAAGATGGACAAAGCAATGAGGCCTGATGGGAATCATCCCAGAATTCTAAAAGAACTAAGGGTAGAACTAGTGACACCACTGACTACCCTTTTTAACAAATCATGGGAGGATGGGGTGGTACCTGAGGACTGGAGGAGGGCAGATGTGATTCCCCTTCACAAAAGTGGGGAGCAAGGCAGAAGCAGGAAACTACAGACCTGTTAGTTTAACCTCAGTGATAGGGAAAATGATGGAATCACTTCTGAAGGAAAGAATTGTCGAGTATCTAGAGGCCAGAGGGGCACAGGACCATAGGCAGCATGGATTCACAGCAGGAAGGTCATGCCAGACAAATCTGATAGATTTCTTTGACTGGGTGACCAAAGTTGTAGATCAGGGAGGGGCTGTGGACATGGCCTACCTAGACTTTAGCAAGGCATTTGACACAGTCCCACACAAAAGATTAATATACAAGTTAGCCAGCCTGGGAGTAGGTCCCAAGATGACAGCCTGGGTAAAGAATTGGCTGGAGAATAGGACACAGAGAGTAATAGTAAATGGAGTCCACTCAGAAGAAAGGAGGGTTACTAGTGGGGTACCACAGGGTTCAGTATTAGGACCAGTCCTCTTCAATGTCTTTATAAGCGACATTGCAGAGGGACTAGAAGGAAAAGTATGTCTCTTTGCAGATGACACAAAGATCTGCAACAGAGTTGATGCACGGGGGGGTGGAAAGGATGAGAAGGGACTTGGCAAGGTTAGAGGAATGGTCAAATGTATGGCAGCTTAGATTCAATGCTAAGAAGTGCAAGGTAATGCACCTGGGAAACAAAAACCCAGGGGAAGAGTACACAATGGGGGGTGAGATACTAACAACAAAAATGGAAAGGGACCTGGGGGTAGTCATATCAGATGACCTAAAGGTGGGCAAGCAATGTGAGAGGGCAGCAAGGAGGGCTGGGGGGATACTGGGATGCATAGGGAGAGGCATCACCAGTAGAAAACAGGAAGTTATTATCCCTCTGTACAGACAGTTGGTCAGACCCATCTGGAGTACTGTGTGCAGTTCTGGAGACCCAATCCAGAAAGACATAGACAGGATGGAAGCTGTCCAGAGGAGGGCAACTAAATGGAGCAGGGTCTGCACCGAAGACATATGAAGAGAGACTAAAGGAGCTTAATATGTATAGCCTCGAGGAAAAGGGGGGGACATGATAGAAATGTTCAAGTACCCCAAGGAATCAACAAAGTCCAAGAGGGTAGCATCTTTCAAAAAGAGTGTGCAAGAACAAGAGTGTACAATTTGAAGATGGGGGCAGCTCAGAGGTAATTTAAGGAAGTATTTTTCACAGAGAGGGTTGTGGATGCATGGAACGGCCTCGCGAGGAGGTTGTGGACAAACTGGTGGTGGAATTCAAGCATGCATGGGACAGTCATAAGGCCATTATAGGGGGTGGGGGTAGGAAGAAGTAGGCTGCTGGTTAACTAGGATCTGCAGCTTATCCAGTAGGTAGGGAAATGGGCAGACTGGGTGGGCCAAGCGGTCCTTATCTGCTGTCAAATTCTGTGTTTCTATGTTTCATATCATTACCGGAAATGGTTCATTTATACATAGTAGAGTAACATGGAGTCAGGAAGAATAGTGATGTAGAATGTCAGGGGCCAAAACAGCCCTATAAAAAGAACTAGAGTTCTGAGTAAGCTCACGAAATTCAGAACTGAAATCACCTTTCTACAGGAGACACACATATCCACAAGAAAGCGCAAAATTGAAGCATTCTTGGGTAGGTGCGGTATATCCTTCCACATTCGAGGCACACATGGATAGAAGGGTGTGGCAATCTTAATACATAGGGACTGCCCCCTGGAGGTGGATGGGTGCATACAGGATCCAGAAGAGAGTTTCATATCTTGAAGGGAAAATATAAAAACATTCCTTGTATGCTGCTAAATGTTTATGCCCCAAATATGGACAGGAGAATGCTGAGTTCACAAACAGAGTGATGATGATGCAGCCCCCAGTACTGTGCAGATTCATAATTGGGGAATTCAGTACAGTCCCAGATGCCAACTGAGACAGGTCAGGGACCAGATCAGACTGACATAGCCATGCCTTGTTAGGTCTGAAAAGAGTGTTGAATGAACTAGGCATGATGGATGTATGGCAGTACTTAAACTCTAAAGTTTGAGATTATACATATTGGTCCGCACCACATCAGGCATGTTCCCAAACAGACCTCCGCCTAATTTTCCACAGAATGGTTACACTGTATTGAACATGCTGTAATAAAGCCGAGAACCTTTTCAGATCATGCAGCAGTAGTGATGGATCTAATTCTAACCCTCGCCCCCAAAAAAAAAACTTGAGCTGGAGCGGAGGCTTAACGTCTTCCTAAGAAATAATCAAGAATACAAAGAACTAGTAGAACAATGCTTGCAGGAGTACACATCAGCTAACCCACCAGGGGAGACTCCAGCAGCAATGTGGTGGGATGGCTTCAAAGCTGTCATAACAGGTAGAACCATTACTTTTACTTCCCATTTAAAAAAATGAGGCAACATGAACAGCTAAATCTTGAGGCCAAACGTTTCGACCTCGAAGCCGAAAACAAAATCGTATTGAATGAGGAGGTCAAGGCATGGCTGTAGGACTGCAGGAAAAAGCTAAAATAAGCTATTGGATAGCAAAACTGAAGGGGATCTGAGATAACTCCTGTCACAACTTTTATGAGGTGTGCAGTAGGGCAGGTAGAATCCTGCCTGGCCTGGCAGCTACACAAAGAAGCAGCCAGCAGATTAGTGTTATGCATTAGGAGGAAGGCTTCCACCCAACAATACTAAATGAACCCAGATAATATAACTCAGGAGTTTGCCGCCTTTTATAAAAAACTATACTGATAAGATGAAATTACTAACTACCAAGAGAAACTAATTTCTTTGAGAGGGTGAAGGTCAGAAAACTAGGGCAGGACACAGCTGACCTGTTGGAGGCATCAGTACTGATGGAAGAAATACAAATGACCCTGGGGGGATTAAAGGCTAGAAAGGCTACAGATCCAGATGGGATAGCCCCAGTGTTTTATAGAACAGCCTGCTTTCACAAGTGATGGAATTAGGGCCAGCTTAGTGGCACGGAGGGCAAAGGCATCCATGCCTCACCTGCCACCATGCCGGCAACCTGGGTTTGGTGACGGATTCGGTTTGCCAGGGAGATAGGACTGAGTGTCCGGAGGACAGTTCTCCTCCAGTGGGAGAGAGGATTGTGGGTTCTCAGCACTGGTATGACCCCTGGTGGAGGCTCGGGGCAAATAAGGGTTGGAGGGTCGGTGGCCGGTGACGCCTTACAAGTGATAGCATGCATGGTGTGTCTCAGTCAGCATTGTACATCCGTTCCTCCGTTATAGAATACAGGAAAATGGCCAGGTATAGCGTGGATGATGCTGACCTTTACTGGGCTCTTTACCAGACTACAGGAACACTGTCCCACACTGGATCCATGTGTTGGTGGGTGGTGCCTCCTATCGGACCCCCCCTACCATGGTGGGGTACTAAGCCATGGAGGAAGCTAGGGCTGGGGGCCCCTCACTGGATCTGTTTTGCCAGTGGTAGGCACCCCAATCAAACCCCACCATGGGAATAGGCTGTGGAGGATGCCTGGGCTGAGGTAAGTCCCTGGATGCCGGGTGATGAGAGCTGGGGAAGTCAGAAGAGTGCTAGGCTATACCACGGCAGGGAGGAAAAAAACGAATAACAAAAAAGTGACGGAATTGATGCAACTACTGTATCTGTAAATGCAGCCTGTGCGGGGGGGTTATACTGGACTATTATGGAAATAATGTTGTTGAGGTAAAAAGTAGTATTTCATGGGAGTAGTGGAATTGAGTCTACTGGATCACCAAGGCTGTTGATGGGGGGATACAGTGGCGGAACCACTGGACCACTATAGAACCTTTGACAGGGGATTGGGGGAGGGACTGCTTGATCAGGCTCTGGGAACAAGTGGCAGCTAAAGTATCATGGCATTTGCTGGGAATATATTGCATTCCACATTGTGCCACATTTGTGGGCAAATGCCAGAATGTTAGCAGGCACAGTCTGGAATGATGAGATGCACTGCACTGTGCTCACAGGCACACCAGCCTGAGTATGGCAGTTTCAGATAGTGTCACAATGGTGAGGGTGCAGATCACATGTTTGCTCTGCCCAGTGGCTGCAACTTTTGGAATCAAGCACAAAGTCTTACCGTGTAAGAAAATGTCAGATAAGAGGCAAGTATGTGTGAATCCTGACACTGTTCAGAGTATTGAAAACTGGTCTCAAAAGGTTTTTAATATGTTAGGGATTTTAGGTTCTTCACAAGAGACTTTTTTCTTTTAAAAGTATCGTGCATGATACCAGATGGCTCCCATCTGCCAACATTGTAGAAGAAATTGCAGGCACACCAGTTTTAGAGCAGTTGCTGTATTAAGATGGCAAGGATTAAACATGGAAAGCCAAGTCTGAAGTGTGTGTGTGTGTGTGGGGGGGGGGGAATAAAAAAGCTTGAGATACTTGTATCCAGCCTGTTTAGTTTTTTGTTCCATTATAATTGGCCCCAAGTTAAGGGATCTTAGTAATGTGAAAAACTGTTTAATAAGGGTAAAAGTCAGATTTCAGTCTTGAACCAGTAAGCAAGGTTAAAATGGAGTGGCACCAAGAGTGCACTGATTTGATAAGGCATACATTTACGTACTTGATATCTGAAGAATGATACAGTTGATGGATGAACACGTTAATTCACTGTGTGAACTAAGTCTCAATAAAGCACTGAAAGTTTAAAACGCACCGTGCACTTCTGATAGTAACTGGAGGTGGGAATTATGCCTTTTACAGAACATCCCTTTTGTTTGTTCTTTTTTTTTCAAATCTCATCTTTATTAAATTCGAACATTTATACACAAGTACAAACATACAAACTTTCAACAAGTTATAGCACGTAAATCTCATGTTGATTTTGGCTTAAAGAATAAAAACAATACTTAAAGTAAGATACCCTTCCTTCGGGGAAATTTCATAAAATTCCAAAGGTCTACTTTGTTAATTTTATCAGCATTATACTTATTAATTAGAGGTGTAGGTATAACGTCTCGACACCATGGAAGACAGTGCATCAAATTGATTTTATCTTTTATAACTAATTACATGGTTAGACCATTTTATGAGCTCATTTTCCTAGCAGAATGTGTTAGCAGCCATTAAATTAAGATTTCATGTGTCTATACCCCTCTCAATTCACTCCCACCCTGTTAGTGTCACATACCAACTCGTACCACCTTCCCCTATTCTGATAAAGTGAGGAACCTTTTCTCTTCAGCATCCCTCCAGATCTCACCCCTCCCAGGGGGACAGCATGTTTTAAAATGGGTTCTAGGGAGTAATTCTGACCCTCAATTTCCTCTAAATGGGGGGGGGTTAGGTTTCCGAGGCAACCCCATGCATAGGGCACTCAAGTTCTCCCCTATTTCAGCCGTTGTCAAAAATCAAAGAGGGCTGTCTAGCTATAGGTAGTATACCATCATTTGGAAGGAGCTCCTACTGGGTCCCCTCATGGGATAAAGGAGTCATCTTTAAGCATGTATTACATTTGCCAGTGGGCCCATCTAGAGGCAAAATTCTTATCTCTTTCATTTAGGTTATAGGTTATCCATTCTACGTGATAGATTTGTTTAGTAATAGACCACCAGTCTTGTACTGTGGGTATCTTTGTAGTCAACCAAGTCCCGGTAATCACCTTTTTGGCAGCTGTTATGAGTAAATGTATGAGATATCTAGTGGAGGGGGATCTGTATTCCCTTGGGAGTGTGAGAAAGAGGTATAATTCTTTGGTATAATCTCAAACTTTAGAGTTGGGGGCCAAACAGTTCCTGCAGTTGGACTTGCAGTTGTGTGAAAAATGGTTGAATGGCGGGTCAGGACCACATCACATGAGTGTGAGTCGCTCTCAGTTCACCACACAGTCGCCAGCATGCTGCCGAAACATTAGGAGAGTAGTGACTGGTTACCACCGGGGTTCAGCAGTACCTGATGAGATTCTTCTAGGCGTATTCCCACCACTGGTGGGAGCTGGTTACCCAAGCTGCATCGCAGCAGGGTCGCCGCCAGTCCTCCTGTGAGAAGTGGCAGCCAGTCTTCTCGCCACTGCAGACGAATGTTTTCTACAGAGGGTGTCCCCTGGGAGTTTAAGGTCTTGCAGTATACTGATATTAGGTGGTGCTATCTGGGAGGAATTAAGATGGATCTGAGCACGTAGGGAGGGGATATCTTCTACCATCCGGTCTCAAGGTAAGCCTCGCATAAAATGTCAAGCTGGGCACCGGTAAAAGTCTCGATGTGGTAGATCGAACTGTCGTTGGATATATTCAAATGGCCATAGCTCTCCCTGGGTCATCATCTGTGTGAGATATTTCAGTCCATATCTCTCCCATGTCCGGAAGGCATGGTCTAATCTGTTCGGGAGAAAATCCTTGAGGTTGGCAATCGGGCAGAGCAGGGCTAAGAAGGGAGTCAGCAGATGTACCTTCTTGATAGACTGCCAAGTTCTCCAACTGTATTTTATCCATGGATTTGTGATAAGTGAAGGTCCCAACTCCAAGCCCTGCTGATAGAAAGTTTGGAAATATTCATCATCACTCATCAGAGACTGTACAATTTGCATCCAATGGGGAGCAGTCAGTCTATTTTGCCTAGCCATCAGGTGTGTTAAAGTCGCCGCCTGGTGGTACAGCTGTAGGTCTGGGAGAGCCAGTCCCCTATCCTCTCACGGTAAGGTGAGTATTTTAAGACGGACCCGGGGTCTTCGGCCGGCCCAAATGAACTTCGAGATAAGACGATTCCATTCCTTAAATGTTTTCTGTGGGATAAAGATGGGAACATTCTGGAACAAGTATAAAGCTCTGGGCAGGGTAACCATCCTAACTAAATCAATTCTCCTAGATAGGCTCAAAGGTAAAGTAGACCATGAAGCTAAATCTGCCTTCAGTTGTGAAGTAAATGGGGTGTAGTTATTCTTATATGTGGCATTCACAGACTGTGAAATGCATATGCCCAAATATTTTAATTTTGTTAAGTTCCATCGACAAGGAAACTTATTCTGTATACAGGGAGAAGGAGAGTAGTGAAAAGTGAGAATCTCTGTTTACTAAGTTCAATTTATATCCTGAGACTTGACTAAATTTATCTAGTAGTTGCCTTATAGTTGGGAGATTGTTCTCAGGAACAAGGAAATATAACAAAACATCATCGGCGTATAGGGCTATACAGTGTTCCTTATCTCCCTCCTCAACACCTTTGATATTGTTGGCCTCTCTAATATGTTGTGCTAGTGGTTCAATGAAGGCCGCAAATAAAAGAGGGGATAGAGGACATCCTTGTCTAGTTCCCCTTTTCAGGTGGAATTAATTAGAGTGGTGCCCATCGATCTTTACGCAGGCCTGAGGGGCTGCATAGATGTTCTGTAGGATAGTTATGAAGGGTCTAGGGAATCCTAATTTATCCAATACCTTATACAGAAAGGGTCAGGCCACTCTATTGAACACCTTCTCTGCGTCTAAACTTACCAGAGCTGAGGGAAGGTTCGAAGTCTGCATTTTATGGGCGAGGTGTAGAGTACGTCTGATGTTATCCATCGTGGAGTGAGTCCTCACGAACCTTGTCTTGTCCTGGTCTATCAGCGTGGGCATGATGTGGTCCATTTGTTTGTTCTTAATGTTACTATTATTTCCTTTAAACTGATATATCAGGATCTAAACCCGAGATAACCAATTCATGAAATAAACAGCCATGGGCTACATTGAAATGCCAACATCTCTTTATGTTTCAGGATATACCAGGTGTATCCTGATTGGTCATGACTGGGGTGGAATAATCGCTTGGCTGACTGCTGTGTGTTATCCAGAGATGGTGTCCAAGCTTGTTGTTTTAAATTTTCCTCACCCAAATGTTTTCACAGGTAAGTGTTTAATTTTTATTTTGTTGTAGATATCTTTTAATTAACAAAGAAACTTTTTGTGCACACAGTTCATATATTTCTGTGAAGAAGATGCAAAATGTTACCATACTGACAGGAATGAGTAGGCTTTAACAGCTACTGTAGGGTGAGATATGCCTCCTGACACAGCACTGGGGGCATCACCTGTACGTTCCATTCCCAAATATCCCAAGGTGTTAATAGAACTAGGTACAGAGAGAAAGATCCTGACAGTCATGTGGCATCTCGAAGGAGGGGGGCACTGGGGGAGGAGAGGATACCAATTCTGCTAGAGGCCCTGCCTTCATTATAGTGAAGAAGCCCAGACCCCACACTAGTCATGTTGTTCCATGCTTCTCCCATATGTGGGGGAGTGGTCCATTGCCTCACTAGTCTGTAGGTCCGATTTCTGTTTCTCTTTTGACATGCCCCTCTAGTCCCTGGAACATCTTGGCTGCCCTTTGCTTTACTAATTCCACTTTTTCACAGCCTTTCATCAGGTGTGGAATCCAGTAACTTGTGCAGTACTCCAGTTGCATCTTACCAACGACCTGTACAGTGAGAGGATTTCCTCCCAACTTCTGCTGTTGATTCTACTCCCTATGCATCCCATCATCCTGTTTGCCTTTCCTATAGCTGTTTTTTTAACTTGTGAGTTTAACATAAACAGAGAATGCACATAGTAACATAGTATTTGATGGCAGATATGGACCACTATGGACCACTAGACCCACCCAGTCTGCCCGTATTCCCTGCCTGCATCAGTGGTCACTGACCCTACTTGGTCATTGGCTTTAGCCTTTCCTGGCTACCCACTTCACCTTGTGCCTATCCCATGCATGTTTGAATCCCCCACTGTGCTAGCTCCCACTGCTTCCTGGGGTAGGCTGTTCCATGCATCTACCCCCTTTCTGTGAAGAAAAACTTCCTCACATTCCCCTTTATCCTGCCTTCCTCCAATCTCATATCATGCTCCCTCATCCTTGTACACTTCCTATACTGAAAGATGCCACCCACTTGCACTTTGTTTATGTCCTTAAGATACTTGAAGGTTTCTATCATATCTCCCCGTTCCTGCCTCTCTTCCAGTGTTTTTTTTTCTTCCAGTTGTTTAACTGGTGAGACACACTAAACTGAAAGCTTGTTTACACGTGCAACCTGGGAGCACAGGGAAGCTAAGTGACTTGCTCAGGGTCACACAGTATGCAAGTGTGGGATTCAAACTCAGGTCTCCAGATTTGCAGCTCAAAGTGTTAAATCACTGCGCTATACTGCCTCCCAGTGTAATCATATTGAGGGTCTTTTAATCTCTCCTCGTATGTCTCCAGGTGCAAACCCTGCACCATTTTTGTTGCCCTTCTCTGAACTGCCTCCACACTGTTAATGTCCTTACAAAGATGTGGCCTCCAGAACTGTACACCATACTCCAAATGAGGCCTCACCAGCGTTTTGTACAGTGGCATCACCACCTCCCTTCTTTTGCTAGTGATACCCCTTCCTATGCATCCAACATGGTACTGGCCCTCCCCACAGCCGTGGTACACTGTTTGGACACATTTAGGTCATCTGAGATGATTATCCCTAAATCCCTTTTTTCCCTGGTAAGCATCAGCAACTCCTCCCCCTTATCTTGTAAATCTGTGCAGGGTTTCTGCACCCCAGGCACATGATTTCGCACTTCTTTGCATTAAATTCTAATTGCTATACATCACAAGCATACAGTAGATATGAAGGTGTATGTAACACAGGCCTAACTACATTTGATCACTGCTTCTATATTCCAGTCCCACAGTTCTGTTACAGTGTTCTTTGGATTTTAGGCTTTCTGATATCACGACCCCTGGGTCCTTTTCTTCCTTGGTGTATTCCAGCAAACACCTCCATCCATGTTGTACTCCATCCTTGGGTTCCTTTTCTCAGTGTGCATCACCTTGCATTTTTTGCATTGAATCACAGTTGCCAGATCTTTGACCAGCTCTTCAGGCTGCCCAGATCCTTATCCCTTCCTTCATGTCAGCTCTTGCGCAGATCTCTGAGTCTTCTGTGAAGAGGCAGACTTTGCTCTTTATGCCTTCCAGAGATATACATTGAAAAGGACAGGGCCCAGCACCGATCCTTGTGTAACCCCTAGATGGCGCTATCCCAGGGGCTACTACCCCTGCCTGATTTGCCACTAACAGGTTGAGGGGCCTTGATCCAATGGCGGGTGCCTCCACCCAGAGGTCAGGGTTTGCAATAGTTAAACTAACTTGGTCACAGCCCTCTGGGACACTGCAACCCCCCTTTCTTCCCACTAGTGGCCCACACAATATATCAGAATTACCTTCACAGTATACACTTACCCCAGGTCTGGTTCCGCACTGGGACCTCCTGTGAAATGAGATACAGTGCAACAATCACAGTACAGTACTTTAACATAGACAAATACACTCAGGCAGTATAACTTTGCTGAAACAAGCAGCTCTGATTTATTTAGGGGATATAACAAGACAGGGGAAATCAGGTTAATTAGCTTATCACTCTAATAATCCATCTATGGCTCTGTGCACAGGCCTATCCCTATCAGTTACTGTCCCTGGGCACCCAAGCCCTAGTGGCTAGTCCAAACCGTGGCAGCTGGTAGGGGCCCTTTCACACAGAGAAAAGGAGAATTAAACAGTCAGCAGTACAGTAATTCCATTTGGATTTAATGTGCAATTCAACAGGAGCGACCCTGAATTAGTACTCACGACCTCCAAATAAGATAGGGTCCTTCAATGTCAGCAGGGCTCACTTGAGGTACACAAACCTCTTCACACATCCATATAAAAGAAAGCACTATACCAGGCAGGCTGCATCTGTATCCCGATCGCATTACTGCACAATACCGGAGAACACACAGCAGATTCAGTTCCTGACAGACCGATTGCAATTTTCAGCAATTCCTCCAGTCTTCTACAGGGTGAGCCTGGTTTCTACTTTCAGAGATCCTTTGATTCTTTTTCACAGGACTGATTCAGTCCTAACAAGCTGTTGCACAAGCTGCAGACCGAACTCTGGGCCTTACACGCTTTTTTGACTAAAACTGCACACTGAAAAAGCACAGGGCTTCTTCCTTCTTCACTGCCAAAGCTCAACTGAAACTCCAACCGACAAAACCGGCACTTCCTTTGAGTTCCTCCCAGTTCTTGACTGGATTGGCTGTCACTCACAAAGACTGCTGCTGTTGGTCCAAAAGGCACTGAAGTCTAAACTACATCTCCCAGAGTCACTGCCCATACAATCCTCTTGTGGCTGGCTAAGATTATGAGTCCAAGTTCTGATTCGTCCAAGGCACCATTTTAGAGCTAGCTTACCCCACACTGATTGGTCCAGTTCAGCAGTTCAAAACTAGAATGGGAACTAGCAGACACAGTTCTGGCTGCAAAGAAAGCAGATTAGACAAACTGTAATTTCATTATTACTCTAAATAATTTCTGGCAAACAGTTACATCTTTCAGATAGGTTCCCTTTGCACTCTAGTGACTGCAAAATGAAGTGAATTAGCAGCAGCTCAGTGGTACTCAGAGAAGCACACAGTCCCCCCATACAAACTAATTATGTCTGCAAGCAGACAGCTCTTAAAGAGACAGTACCAGAGGCTCTAAAAACACTCACTGATAAATGGCTTAAATGCCAAACACCATTCAGGCTTGGAGCATTCAAGCAAGCTCCTGGAAGTCTTTTGGGAACCCCCATTTGCAGGGGGGTTACACCCTTCCTGGCCTGGGAAAGCTTGACGTCCGCATCAGGCAAGTACCCCCATAAGTTTCAACTGCAACCATATACATTTGCATTAGGCTCGCACATGTAATCATCAGTCAATATATCATTTTACCAAGAACACATTTCTGAAACATTGCAGTACATCACTTTACACAGTATTACATACACATTGTACCATAACTCAAGTTATTACCTCTTGTACATGAAACTTGAAGAGAGGGGCCTTCCTATCAGTTACCTTGGGGCTGGATGGGGCAAGGCACCATACTTAGAGGGCAACATAAGTAACTTGGAGTTAGCACTGATGCTTAGTTTGGGCAATGAGCTCGGGACACATACTCCCTTTATGGACAACATTGAGAGGCAAGTCCACAGGCCTCCCAAGTGAATCATAACTGAGGTGCACCACAGGCTTTACAGCTCGACCAGTCTTTCTAGGGGAACTGTTATAGTCTCTGCACTCTGAGCCTCATTTTCAGCATTGTCCTCACTTGTCAGGGAGTCTCCATGGGGTAGAGAGGCTAGAACTTGGGGCACTTTCAGCTCCAGGAGTTACAGTTTCTGAGTCCACAACATTTGGCTCACATGGAGAGCTTTGGACACTGGCAGTGGACTGTCAGGGCACTCAAAATACTCTTCTTGTTCGGGTGTATCACCAGTCTGCCCCAATCTATCATTTTCTCCCTGAAAGCTCAAACAGTTCAACCATGCACAATGATTCCATTTCATCTGATCTGATGCTTTGCACTTCACTTTCTGGGAGCATTGGCTCCAGGGATGAAGCTGGGGCTTAGACAGTCCAGAAGGCCCAGCTTTGTCTCCAGTATTGACTAGGGATTGCTCCGAAACAATTGACTCAGTTCGTAAGAAGGATAGTATTCAAGTCACTCTCACTTTCTTCCGATATGGACTGACAGTCATGCTCACCTGGGACTTGTGGAGGGAACACTTTAACTGTGCTTCTGTAGGTGCAGACTTTCTTGATCTTTTCTTAGCAGCAGCTCTAGTCACTGGTCCAGAGGGGCATCTTCTAGGGCTCAGACTCAATTAAGATTTGTCCAATGGGCAGTAAATGATTTCTATGCATTGTTTTACATCTTTGAATTATTCTCAGGCCTTACTTTGTACACTGGCAGATCATCTAGTTTGCCCACTACAATGTGAGGGAGATGGTGCCATCTGTCAGCAATCTTGTGCTTGCCATGCAGTCCCAGATTTCTTAGCAATACCCGATCTCCTCCTGGAGTTCCTGTGCTTTCACCTTTATCATACCTTCTTTGTTGGCCAGATTTCTTTTGGCAGCCATGGTTTGAGCCAGTTGGTATGCATGAGTTAGCTGGGCCTTTAACTTTGCACATACTGTAAATAGTTGTCAGCTTGAACCCCATCAGGAGAGACCCCAAACACACATCTACTGGTAGTCGAGCTTCTCTTCCAAACATCAGGCGGTAGGGGGAGAATCCAGTGGCATCACTTTTGGTGCAGTTATAAGCATGTACCAGGGTGCTAATTTGTTGGCTCCATCTAGGCTTGTCCTTTGGGTGCAGGGTGCCTAGCATATCTAGCAAAGTGCGGTTGAAACGTTCAGGCTGTGGGTCCCCTGGGGTGGTAAGGAGTGGTTCTGGACTTTCGCACTCCCCACAGAGAAAGCATCTCTTTGATCAGACGACTCTCAAAGTCTCTCCCTTGATCAGAATGGATTCTTTGTGGAGCCCCATAGTGAACAAAAAAGTTTTCTACAAGTACTTTGGCCACAGTGGATGCTTTCTGGTCTTTGGTGGGGAAAGCTTGGGCATATCTCGTGAAATGGTCAGTGACCACCAGCACATTACTGATATTTCTTTGATCTGACTCCAAACTCAGAAAATCAATACAGACCAGCTCCATGGGTGCACTGGTGGTGATGTTAACAAGGGGGGCAGCCCTCTGGGCAAAGCTTTCCTCTGTAAGCAGCGACTACAGTTCGAATGTGTTGCTCCACATCAGCCCCATCTTAGGCCAATAGAATCTGGATCTCACCAAGTCAAGTGTTCTGTCTATACCAAGGTGCCCCATGTGGTTGTGCAAGGACCTCAGTACTGAGTCTCGAAGGCAGGGCAGCACTAGTTGTTGTTTGTCTACTTGTCCCCTCTGTCTACTGTTTCTCTGTATAACAGTTTATTGATCAGTTTCAACTTAGGACCTTCTTTATATAACAGTGCAGTTCTCAAATCAGTGGGCGTAATTTGGACACATCTTTTCCTGCATAGAGGGCTTCTAAAGCTGCTTTGATCATGGGATCAGCGGGATTGAGCCATGAATACTATCATTGTCCAGCTGAGGCAGTGCACAATGTCTGTTGCAGAAAAGTGGCATAAGCAGCAGGTATGCAATTCCAGAGGCCCCAAGCAATCCACCATGCAGTCCACTGCGTCTGTGGGACATTTGTTCCTCCCTGTCAAACTTCCGACAGAGTGCCCGAATGTCAGGTTCTGCCAATCGACCCAATCATTCTGGGGAACAGGCCTCCGGAGAGCATCAGCATCTATGTGGTTCAGACCTGCTCGGTATTCGAGAGCATAGTCATATGTAGATAATGCAGAAAGCCACCTATGGCCAGTGGCATCCAACTTAGCTGAGGTCTGCACATAGGTCAAAGGATTATTGTCAGTTTTACTAGTATTTTAGCCCCATACAAGTACTCATGGAATTGGTCAACAATAGCCCACTTCAAAGCTAGGAACCTAACTTATGTACAGGATAGTTCTTTCGGATGGGGTCAGGCTTCTACTGGCAAAGGCCACTGGTCTCAGGCCATTCTCGTGCTCTTGGTACAACACAGCCCCAACCCTTGCAAGCTAGCATCAGTGTGCAGGACGAAGGTTTTCTTGGATCGGCATAGGCCAGCACTGGAGCATGGGTAAGTTGATATATGATCTCATGAAAAGCAGTCTCACAATCAGGAGTCCAGCGGCCCCAAATACTTCACTCGGATGAAAATACACTCTTCAGTCTTGAGGGACGCTGACTTTTGGTATTTTTTGTGGGTTGGGGATACCCTTGAGTAAGGTTAAGTAAAGGGCGGATCACTCTTGAATAGTCCTTGATGAAGCAGATAATAACCACAGAATCCCAGGAATCTTTGCAGTTCTTTTTAGATTTTGGGCTGTGGCCAGGTGGTCAGGCCTCAACTTTACTTGGTCGTTCCTCGTGGATACTATGTGTCCCACATACTTTACTGATGTTTGAAAGAATTGACACTTATCAATGGACAGTTTAAGGCCAAAGTCCTCCAGTCGGTCCAATACCTTAAATAATCTGCTCTCATGTTCCTCCAGTGAGCTGCCAAACACAATAACATCATCTAGGTATACCAGGCACTCTAGTAAGTTCATGTCCCCACTGCACACCCATCAATCGTGGAAAAGTGGCTGGGCACCTGAAACTTTGAGGCATCCTCATGAATTCATAGAAGCCAAGCGACAGATAAAGGCCGTCTTCTCACGGTCCTCTGGGGCCATCGGGATCTGGTAGTCACCCATGGGGAGATCCAGCACAGAGAACCACTTGCTCCGCTTAGGCAGTCCAAAGCATCCTGAATGCGGGCATTGTGTACTGATCAGGGATAGTCCGCACGGTTTAAGGTGCGATAATCCACACACATCCCTTACTGTTCCATTCTTTTTCCTCACTACCACAATGGGGAAGCATAAGGGCTTCTGGATTCTTGTATTACACCAGCAGCTAACATCTCTTGCAGATGCCGCCTCACATCATCTATGTCAGCAGGTGCCAGGCGTCGAGACCTCTCACGAAATGGTCTTTCGTCATGCAGCCGGATATTGTGCTCAGCTCCTTGCACGCATCCTACATCCCATCCTTTAAAGAAAACACCTGGTCTCTCTGGGCAAGCTTCTCACTGATCCTCACTTTCCATTCAGCTGGCAGCGGGAGTCGCCAAATCAAACAAGTCTGTATGTCATCTGTCATTCTTCCTTGAACTCTTGCTGCTGGGTAGCACTGCAGTGTCTGCACAATGCACATTAGCCAGGATGCAACCTCTGTTTACTCGAATGTCTCTTTCAGACACATTATGAACTTGGACCATTACCCTTCTGGCATAAGCATGGGCTCTAGCGGGCAAAATACTAGGCTTGACCAGCAGTCCCTCTGGCAATTTTCCATCGCCTGGTGCATCCAACATTAATATTTTATTCTTAACATCCTTTCTGATACTGGACCTCTCCCTGTAAGGTACACTGGGCATTTGGCGCCAGGATCAGAGACTCAGGATCCTTCTTCCATACAATTCAATCGGTTCCTCTGGTTCTGTTTTTCAGCATCTCTGTGCCTCATAGGCCTTCTTAATTAAAGCCGAACTCTTAAGCTCTACTAGTCTTTGACCCTGTTTTTCATAACACAACTGTGCCAGCCTTCCGAACATATGAGCATTTGTTCCAATCAACAAAGGGACACCATCATACAGTCCAGTGGGGGGACACACTAAGGCTAGGGTCTCTACTTGTTCGGCCACTCCAGCCACGGAGGTGGGGAAAGACAGCCAAATTCGGATATACCCGGAATAGGGGTAGGCCTTCTCACTTAACCCCCATACATACAGTCCTTCTAATGGTTGTAAGGGTACGTCTGACAAATGCTTCTGATACCAATCCTGGAACATAATTGTCACTTGGGAGCCACTGTCTAATACAGCTCTTGTAGACACTCCATTCACCTTTACAGTGGTCTCCATGGAGGACCCACTATTCTGGACCAGTCTGGAGAGGCGGTAGTGGGGGCCTGGGCAACTGACCTTGCCACAAAGGACGTGAATTAGCATTTTGGTGCCCTCACTGGGATCATGTCGCACCTCTTAACCACTGATTTCTTCTCCAAGCTCTCCTTGTAGCCTATATGCAACTTTGTCAGTGTCTTTGGGACTGGCATCTCCTTTCATGTGCCCATCTTTCCCACAATTATAGCAAAACATACTTTCTGGGAGTTTGGGCTGGCTAAGGCGCACACTGGGAGCCAGGGCGGGTATTACTAACTGAAACCTGGGTGCCATCTCTGTTCATGGGCGTGATAAGCATTTGGAGACATCTCGTCAGTTTCTCCACTTCCATGGTCAAGGAATTGAGTTTGGAGCTGTTATCAGCAGGAGATACATGGGTGGTACCCCCACCCCATAGCAGATGCAGTCGGATATAGGTCAGGGCCCGTACTTGCAGGCGTGGCCTTCATAAAGGGACTGTTTGAATTCGGATCTCTCAACAGTTCGCCCCATTGTGGCATATCTTTTTCCTTGTCAGAGCACTCATTGACTGTCAACCTCTGCCCCTGAACTTCACTTGATGGTCACCCTCAGTCACTCGGGTCAGAGCCACAGCTGTTGGTGCAGGTACCTCCCGAGGTCGCCTTTTTCAACTCCTCGAATTTCTCTCATTAACTCGTCATAGGAGGGTGGGATTCCAGTCGATTTTCCAGGCGTAACTGAAGCAACAGCAGTTCTGAGAAGGGGCAGACTTAGATTCTGTCCAGTCTGGTTCGGTCCAGTTCAATCGCTGGCAAACTACCCTTTCTGAGGCATTCTTGCAACAATTTTTCCAGCCGAGACATACACGGACAACAACTCCCCTTGGTACTGTTGTGCATTTCTTACTCTCCACCATAGGTCCTCATCAGAATCTGGGCTCCCATACACATTCTCCAAGGCCTCAAGATAGGCCTGTGCAGTCGCTTCAGGGTTACTGGCCCGTTTAGCACGGATGGTAGCCAGGGCAGGACCTCGGAGGCTCTCACTAACCCTCTTGGCTGCCTTCCGAGCATTGCCATTCTAGCACTTGGGGCAACATAGTCTATCCAGGTCTCCCAGTCATCCTCCCTTGGGGGTGGGGAGGGTGCCAGAGAAGATCCTCAACCTCGTAAGAGTCGTGACTAATGGCAGGTGCAGAAATAGGAGTCTGCATTGGTTCAGCCACCATACGGGCACTGGAGCAGGAGAGGTGTTGGGGAGGAACACCCCAGGTGGCAAGAATAGTTTCTTCAAGTCCTCCACAGTTTTCCCTCCCAGCAACCATTCAGCAAATTCTTCTCAAAAGTTTCAGATAGTGGTGGGGCTGATTCCCCGGTCTTTACTGTCCTTAGTTATCACTTCCAAGCAGTGAGGGCCCTCTGGGGTAATGGTCTGTGGCACTTTGGAGCTATCTATGGGATCCTTAAACTCTACTAGGGCCAGGAAAGTGTGTGGTGAGCAGATTAGCATGCCGACACACCACCACAGGGTTTTGTAAACCTTCCACCTTGGAAAGTACTCCTGCACAGTGTCCGTATTGATACCCAGGGGATGTCCAGGATAAGCATAGCATTTTGGGGTTCGATCTCCTCCCCAGTACACCACTCCACCAGCCGTGCACAGCCACTTCTGTAGGGGTACCCATTTTTTCTTAACAGTGGTTCAGAATATGGCCACTAGAGGACACACAATCCCAGCGGTGAGCCTCCAAGATGTAACCCTAGATGGCGCTATCCCAGGGCTACTACCCTGCCTGATTTGCCACTAACAGGTTGAGGGGCCTGGATCCAATGGCGGTGCCTCCACCCAGAGGTCAGGGTTTGCAATAGTTAAACTAACTTGGTCACAGCCCTCTGGGACACTGCAACCCCCTTTCTTCCCACTAGTGGCCCACACAATATATCAGAATTACCTTCACAGTATACACTTACCCCCAGGTCTGGTTCCGCACTGGGACCTCCTGTGAAATGAGATACAGTGCAACAATCACAGTACAGTACTTTAACATAGACAAATACCTCAGGCAGTATAACTTTGCTGAAACAAGCAGCTCTGATTTATTTAGGGGGATATAACAAGGACAGGGGGAAATCAGGTTAATTAGCTTATCACTCTAATAATCCACCTATGGCTCTGTGCACAGGCCTATCCCTATCAGTTACTGTCCCTGGGTACCCAAGCCCTAGTGGCTAGTCCAAACCGTGGCAGCTGGTAGGGGCCCTTTCACACAGAGAAAAGGAGAATTAAACAGTCAGCAGTACAGTAATTCCATTTGGATTTAATGTGGCAATTCAACAGGGAGCGACCCTGAATTAGTACTCACGACCTCCAAATAAGATAGGGTCCTTCAATGTCAGCAGGGCTCACTTGAGGTACACAAACCTCTTCACACATCCATATAAAAGAAAGCA
The DNA here is from genome assembly GCA_016271365.2 of Neoceratodus forsteri. Lineage (NCBI taxonomy): Eukaryota > Metazoa > Chordata > Ceratodontiformes > Ceratodontidae > Neoceratodus > Neoceratodus forsteri. The sequence goes on along the minus strand of CM028136.1, from coordinate 517,757,862 downwards.
CTATACCAGGCAGGCTGCATCTGTATCCCGATCGCAATTACTGCACAATACCCGGGAGAACACACAGCAGATTCAGTTCCTGACAGACCGATTGCAATTTTCAGCAATTCCTCCAGTCTTCTACAGGGTGAGCCTGGTTTCTACTCTTCAGAGATCCTTTGATTCTTTTCACAGGACGGATTCAGTCCTAACAAGCTGTTACACAAGCTGCAGACCGGAACTCTGGGCCTTACACACGCTTTTTGACTAAAACTGCACACTGAAAAGCACAGGGCCCTTCCTTCTTCACTGCCAAAGCTCAACTGAAACTCCAACCGACAAAACCGGGCACTTCCTTTGAGTTCCTCCCAGTTCTTGACTGGATTGGCTGTCACTCACAAAAGACTGCTGCTGTTGGTCCAAAAAGGCACTGAAGTCTAAACTACATCTCCCAGAGTCACTGCCCATACAATCCTCTTGTGGCTGGCTAAGATTATGAGTCCAAGTTCTGATTCGTCCAAGGCACCATTTTAGAGCTAGCTTACCCCACACTGATTGGTCCAGTTCAGCAGTTCAAAACTAGAATGGGGAACTAGCAGACACAGTTCTGGCTGCAAAGAAAGCAGGTTAGACAAACTGTAATTTCATTATTACCTAAATAATTTCTGGCAAACAGTTACATCTTTCAGATAGGTTCCCTTTGCACCCTAGTGACTGCAAAATGAAGTGAATTGGCAGCAGCTCGAGTGGTACTCAGAGAAGCACACAGTCCCCCATACAAACTAATTATGTCTGCAAGCAGACAGCTCTTAAAGAGACAGTACCAGAGGCTCTAAAAACACTCACTGATAAATGGCTTAAATGCCAAACACCATTCAGGCTTGGAGCATTCAAGCAAGCTCCTGGAAGTCTTTTGGGAACCCCCATTTGCAGGGGGGTTACACTTGCGATGCTCCCCATGTAACCTCCCTTATCTCCTAGAGCCCTCCATTTACTACAATCTTTGTGTCCTTCCCCTCAGCCAGCTTTCTACCCAAGGTGCCAACTTTTTCTCCACCTACAAGTCAGTTAGCTTCTTTTTTTTTTTTTTTTTTTGAAATTTAGCTTCTTTATTGAGTTATATAAAAATTCACCAATACATGAACAGAAACTGTACATCATACTATACTTGGAGCAAATATAACCAGGTGATAAGATAGTAGTCCCCGAAAGGATAAGAGGAACTAGGAAGCTTCCTGGTTAAAACAATCCATAACAGACTAAAATTAACTCCCCCATACCCTCCCTACCCCCCCACCCTGGAGAGTGCCTTAACAAAGAAAACCTAATGAGAGAGAAGGGTATCAAAGAGTTGACCCCAAGTAACAGAGTCCATCCAAGAGAAACAGAATAGGCAGAGAGTGTCAGAGGCCCACATTGAAAGGGGATTACTAAGTCAGTTAGCATCTTAACCAGTCTCCTGTGAGGGACTGAGTCAAAGGCCTTACTAAAATCTTAGTATGCTATATTACTTGTTTGACTCTTGTCAGCTGCCCTGGTCACCCAATTGATGTTCATGTCTCTTATCTGTTCTTAAAGTCAGTTTCCAGATTTCTGGAAAACAATAACTGTTGGCATTGGTGGGACTCAAATTGCACAAGATTCCCCCCAAAACTTTGAATTTCTGGACAATCCATACTGTTGATGGGGGACCTGAATATGCCAGATGTTAACGGGGCGACATGGACTGCAGCCACATCCAAGAGCAGGGTCATTCTCAATGCCCTACAGGGGGCATTCCTTAGACAGCTAGTGGTGGAACCCACTCGAGAGGGAGCAATATTAGACCTGGTACTCTCAAATGGAGAGAGGATTACACATTTATAAGTCAGTAGACATCTGGGAACAAGCAACCACTGCACAGTGTGCTTCACAATAAACACAACCATGGAGACAAGCCATACAAAGACAAGGATACTGGACTTTAGAAGGGCTGACTTTGGCATAATGGATGAATACCTGAGGAATGCATTAGCAAATGGCCAGAAAGGAGGGGTGGAAGAACAATGGAGAAAAATCAAAACTGCCATCATGGAGGCAACAGACCTTTGTGTGAAACAAATAAAGAAAACAAAGCGGAATAAAAAAACACTATGATTCTCAAAAGAGGTGTCAGGGAAGGTTAAGGAAAAAAAGGTTGCATTTAAAAAGTATAAGGAATCACAGAAGGAGCACGACAGGGAAATGTATCAATTAAAGCAGAAAGAAGTGGGGAAGGCAGTCAGAAAAGCAAAGGTCCAAACCGAGGAAAAGATAGCCAACTCAGTTAAGGAGGGGGATAAAATCTTTTATAGGTACATTAGGGAGCATAGAAAGGTTAAGGGAGGGATAGTGAAGATTAATAAAGGAGAGGGGAAGTGGGCAGAGGGAGACAGTGAAAGGGCAGAGATACTGAATGAATACTTTTGCTTAGTATTCGCAAAAGAAGAAGAGGAGGAGCTACCTAAACCAAACAGTAGAAGCACTCTGGGTTGTGGGGTTGATGCCAGTCCATTTACAGAAGAAAGAGTCCTGAAAGAACTCCTAAAACACAAGGTGGACAAAGCAATGGGGCCTGATGGGATTCACCCTAGAATCCTAAAAGAGCTAAGGGAGGACCTAGTGTCACCACTAACCACACTTTTTAACAAATCATGGGAAGATGGGGTGGTACCTGAGGACTGGAGGAGGGCAGATGTGATTCCCCTTCACAAAAGTAGGAGCAAGGCAGAAGCAGGAAACTATAGACCTGTTAGTTTGACCTCAGTGGTGGGGAAAATGATGGAATCACTTCTGAAAGAAAGAATTGTTCAGTACCTAGAGGCCAGCGGGGCACAGGACCCAAAACAGCAGGAAGGTCATGTCAGACGAATCTAATCGATTTCTTTGACTGGGTGATGAAAGTAATAGACTAGGGAGGGGCTGTGGATATGGCCTACCTAGACTTTAGCAAGGCATTTAACACAGTCCCGCACAAAAGATTAATAATCATGTTAGCCAGCCTGGGAGTGGGTCCCAGGGTGGTAGCCTGGGTAGCAAACTGGCTGCACACAGGACACAGAAGGTAATAGTGAATGGAACACATTCTGAAGAAAGGGGTTACTAGTGGAGCACTCAGGGCTCAGTACTGGGTCCAGTCCTCTTTAACGCCTTTATAGGTGACATTGCAGAGGGTCTGGAAGGAAAGGTATGCCTCTTTGCAGATGACACAAAGATCTGTAACAGAGTTGATACACAAGGGGGGGTAGAAAGGATGAGAAGGGACTTGGCAAGGTTGGAGGAATGGTCAGACATATGGCAACTTAGATTCAATGCAAAGAAGTGCAAAGTAATGCACCTGGGAAATAAAAATCCAGGAGAAGAGTACACAATAGCAGGAGAGGTACACTAATGACAACAATAATGGAAAGGGGTCAGGATGTAGTCATATCAGATGACCTAAAGGTGGGTAAGCAATGTGAGAAGTCAGTAAGGAGAGTCAGGGGGATACTGGGATGCATAGGGAGGGGCATCACAAGTAGAAAAAGGGAAGTGGTTATCCCTCTATACAGACAGTTGGTGAGACCCCATCTGGAGTATCATGGCAGCTTTGGAGACCCCATCTACGCAAGGACATAGATAGGATGGAAGCAGTCCAGAGGAGGGCAACTAAAATGGTGCAGGGTCTACAGCAGAAACCATATGAAGAGAGACTGAGAGAGTTAATATGTATACCCTTGATGAAAGGAGGGACAGGGGGACATGATAGAAACTTTAAGTACCTCAAGGGAATCAACAAAGTCCAGGAGGGTAGCATCTTTCAGAAAAAGAGATGTGTAAGAACAAGGGCCACGATTTAAAGTTAGAGTGGGACAGCTCAGGGATAATGAGGAAATTATTTTTCACGGAGAGAGTGGTGACGTATGGAACCGCTCTTCCTGGAGAGGTTGTGGGGTCTAAAACAGTGGGGGAATTCAAACATGCATGGGACAGACATAAGGCAATTATTGTGGGGGCTGCAGGAAGTAGGCTGTTGGTTAACTAGAATCTGCAGCTTATCCAATAGATAGGGAAATGGGCAGAATGGGTGGGCCAAGTGGTCCTTATCTGCTGTCAAAGTCTATGTTTCTATGTTTCTGTGTTTCTATTACTGAACACTTTGCATGAAAACAGGCCCTTTGCTCCTTAGACTTCCTTTGGCCCTGCTGCTTTTCCTGATTTGAAGTCATAATCCTCTGCTTGGGACATCAGAATCACCTTCGTGGCAACAGGTTGTGGTATCGCAAGCAGATGATCAGCCTCTTTTTAGAATTCAGTAAAACGGGGGACACTACCCATTCTACTAGATGGAAAGCTTTGAAGGCCTTTTGTGTGTGTGGGGGGTGGGATAATCTCCTACTACTCTCATAAGCAGAAACTCTCAGCAGAGAAACTATTAGATGCCTAGAAACTAAGATAAAAGCCTGTGTGCAAGCCCGTATGGCCAACCCAGGAAGACAGATACATGCTATACTTTGAAAATTGGACATAATACACTGACTAGTCTCCAGTTGGAGTGCCAGATTTAATTGACAAAGGCGGGTCAGTATTTTGAGGGAGATATTAGTGGCAAGTAGCTTGCATGGCATCTGAAAGCAAAATTTTGGGCCACTCACATTAGGCCCTGATCACGACAGGGCGTAGGTACACGCAAAATGTGCATGCCCCACCCACGGAGCTGTGCACCCATGGACAGGTGCGCCGGTACTGGCATTCAGACATGGCAGTCACCTGTCCACAGCCCTGCCCCCCCCCCGGTGCGCAATTCCGCACAGGACGGGCATGGGCGGGGTCACAGACCCAGCCGGGTATCCAATCAGATGCCCAGCATGGGTCCACTAGTGGATCCCTCGCAGCGTGCCCTGCCGATGTCTGAGGGCCGGCAGCTGTGGTGGGTGGCAAGGGTGTAATGCAGCCACACAAAATGCAGTGCCCTATGATGGGGGCATTCCTACCAACAGGGGATGGAAGGACACATTCTCCGGTAGTGGGGAAGGGTGATGGCATGCGGTGCCAATAGGGTGGGCAGGTGGAAACATTGTCCCTGTGAGGGGTAAGGGTGTTGGGGGGGTGCTCCACACACACTGCTGCACACAGGGGTGGGTAGGTGGCGTCAGGCGGCCATGACCTGTGGCCCTGGTGCTTTGGTGGACTGCTCGCCCAGTCCCAAGGGGTGCATGGGCGTGAAGGGGTTACTGCTGGTCTCACTTGCATACCATGACCCCTATGCACCCGTGTGCTTTCTGGCATAGGTGCATAGTGCGTGGCCTGGCCCACCCAGCATGTTGCTCATCGATGGCTAGGGTGATTAAGGCCAGATTCACTGTGCACCCCTTCGTATATCCCGCGTGGGGGGCAAAGTTGGTGTGGGGTGGCTACTCGCCCCAGATACACATGCATAGCCACTCTGCACCATTTGTTCATAGGGCCCAATGTGAGTATTGTTACTCCTGAGGGTCATAAATTAGCTGACCCAATGACATTGGAATGAGTTTTAGGGAATATCATGCTACACTACATATCAGATGGCGTGTCCAATTCTGCCCATCTAAATGCCTGTTATTGCTAAGGCCTCTGACCTGTTGGTCCAGGAGGAGGCTAAGGATAGGCTTGATGGTCTGCTCATGTGGGAGGAGATAGTTAAAGCCATTACAGAACTGAATGGAGGAAAAGCCTCTGACAAGGATGGGCTGGGAACATATTTTTACAAAGCCTTCATTGAGGACATTAAATAACCTCTGGGGAATGATTGCTGAGAATCTTGAGGAAGGTGGGTTGCCCCTCTCCATGTGGTCTGCCACAGTCTTGGTCTTACCCAAGCCTGGGAAGGATCTGAAACTCTGCATCTCATACGTTCAGAATCATTACTTGTTGCAGACTATAAAATTATTGCAAAGGTGTGACTAGTTGGCCAGCACGGTGGCGCTGGTCACTACACCTCACGCCACATCAGTGACCCGGGTTCGGGAATGAGCCTGGGTCGTCGGGGGTCGGCAAGGGGAGAGAGGACTGAGCATCCAGAGGACTGTTCTCCTCTCTCAGGTGGGAGGGTAAACATTGTCCCGCTCGCTGATTGCCCTCTGGTGGTGACTGGAGGGCAATACAGGTCGGGAGATATGCTCCAACGTGATTATGTTGGTAGGGAGGGGAGCAGGAGAAAGCAGGAGGGAAAACTAGCCTGGCAGGGCTCCATGGTGGTCTGCCACACCACGGGCTGACCCTGGGGTTCTGGACTGGGTCTCCAGGAACGGGGCGCTACCTCCCTAGCCCCGCCACGGGGGCAAGCCATGGGGGAAAAAACGGTATTGGCTAATTGCAGCACAGCGAGACCTGAGAGAGAGTTCCTCCCTTGGGAGGACCAAAGTCCCTGCCAGAGCTAAGGAGGACAAACATTTGAATGAAAAATAAAAAAAAAGGTAATGGCTAGTTGACTGGAAGAAGTTCTGCCTAGGGTCATTCATCCTGACCAGTTTGGTTTTGTGAAGGGAAGATGGGGCTAAGCCAATATTAGAAGACCTTTGAATGAGGTTTGGCATTGGACAGGGAGGAGACAGAGGGATAATGCTGGCATATTAGCATTGAATGTGGAGAAGGCCTTCGACCTTGTGGAGTGTGGGTTCTTTGATCATGCCTGGAAAGATTTGGCATTGGCCATAAATTCATGAAATGGAATAGAGTTTTCTACGCCTAGCCTATAGTGTCAGTTAAGACTACTGAGAGGTTGTCACAGCTCTTTGTGCACACTTGGGGAACAAGTCAGGATTGCTCCCCCCCCCCGCTCTACTTATTGGCTTTGGAGCCACTGGCCATGGTGATCTGGAAAGAGCTGGAGGTTGAGGGGCTAGGAAGGGTACACTCACCACAAAGTGGCAGTATTTGCAGACAGCCTCCTCAGCCTTTATTTGAAAGACCGGTACTTTTTACCACACCTTGCCACACTCCTTTCTGAGTATGGGCAACTGACTGATCAAAGAGTCTACGGGAATAAAAGGGAAATCATGTTCCTAGAGTGGGAGGAGAGCTGGGGGGGCTGTGCACTGCCTCTTAAGATGGTCAATATCATAAAATATCTAGGGATTATGATGCCCAGAAACTTCCCCATGCTATATGAGAGCAACGTCACCTTACAAAGAAATTAAAACAGGATTTTGACAGCTGGACATCTCCACCTTTAACTGTGCTAGGACTGACCCAGTGGTGCTGAGGGTTGGGGCACTGGACGGCACACCTTGCACCATGCCAGTGACCCAGGTTCAGGGACGGACCCAGGTTGTCTGGGGTCGGCAGGGGCAGGAGAGGATTGAGCATCCAGAGGACTGCTCTCCTCTCCTGGGGGAGGGACGGCACAACTCCCACTGCACTTGCGGCACCCAGTGGAGGCTGGGAGCAGCACATCAAGCAGGAGTATGGCAGAAGGGTTGGAGACGGCAATGGATGTCCTGCAGGCAGGTGCGGGGGCGTGCCCATCTCGTGCTGGATGTCATTGCACGTCCTTGCCTCCAGGGGGAAAAACAAGGAAAATAGACCCTGACACTTGGACAGGCAAAGGTGGGTCCGGTGGTTGGTCCCCACGTCCTCTGCTGGATCCATCCCCAGCTGGTCGCATGTGTCTCCTCCACTCCCCAGCAGCCCCTCTAGATTCTAGCTAGAGCGCCGGAGGAGTTAGGGCAGTCCCACTCCATGGGGCTTGGAGCTGAGGGGCAGGACAGTTGGTGGTAGTGGCAGGAGGCATTCCAGAGAGTGGCAGCCAGACTGGGGGGATCTCAGGCCAGATGGGACATGTCCACACTGAGAGACCTCACCAGAGAGAGGTCTAAGGGGCCAGTGAAGGAGGCATATAAATTATAGAGTTAAAAAAAAAACTTATCAGACAAGTGAACACCATAAAAATGTATGTGTTGCTGAAGTTATTGTATTTCAATCTATACCAATTACACTGCCTATAACATTTTCACACAGCTTAATAGTTATATCTGGTAGTTCATGTCTGGCAGTTCCTATGGAGAGAGAGAGTGCTCTGCATGTACCTGCCCAGCAGTGCTGCACAGGCCACGAGGTGATGGAGGTCTGGCTCTTCCAAATTTACATCTTTATTATTTGGTGGTTCAATTAGCCTTTTTGGTCAGGAACCCTGGGAAGGAGACCCCAGAGTGAAGACAGATATAAGAAGCTGCTTTACCTGTTACCTGAGTAGACTGAGGCAGGTGTATTGCAACTATCTGTATCTCTAGGTACTATACTATTTACCAAGCTGGTTGCATAAAGTGAAGCTGGGAAGTGCCTTTCTGTGCCCTAAATGTAAGGCTGAGGACAGCACATACTTCCATTTGGTACTTATGTGCCCCTTCCCCCACAACTCACCCAACATTCCCTGGCAAGTGGCACACAGATTCTTGCAAAGATCTGATGTCACAGGGTGGAGCAGGAGGATATACCACCTGGGTGGTGGAAGCAGCTTTGCTTGAAGATGTTCAGTGTTTCTGCTGGGTCCAGCAGAATGACCAGAATGTGGATGTAAACTGAAAACCACTAACAGAATTACAGTTACAGATGAGTAACCTATACTTTTTTTCCTCTCTGTCATTCTGTAAAAGAAAAACACTGGTGGCTTGGCTTGTCACAAGATGGCAACTTAACTCTTAGGCTCTGAGCTACCCTGAGCATTATCTGTCAGCATCCCAAATATAGCCAGCATCCCAATCCACTTTTAAAATACAGTGTAACAGCCATATACCTTGTGTCCCAGTCAGTGTTCGTCCGGTCCCTCTCTGCTCCACCATTGCTGGGTTACAGCCGCCACTTCTCTCCCATCTGTAAATCCAGCTGAACCACATAGGAAATGGCACCAGCCAGGGGACGGCATCAGACACCAACCTGAGGGACGTACAAATGACATTTGAGCAGATGGTGGCACAGATGAATAAACTGGAGATAGCTACTCATTGAACTCCTGCAGACATTATCAGACTTTCCCACAGAGCGAATGTGACAAAGCAGAGAATAGCGGACTGTGAGGACCGAATGGAATGCCTCATGAACTATGTAAGAGAGCAGGACCACACCATCAGGCTCCTTTGGAATTGAGTAGAAGACCTGGAAAATTGCAGTCAAAGAAATAACCTACAGTTTGTAGGGTTCCCAGAAGGCTGTGAGGGGCCTAGCACAAACTGTTTCCTTCAACAAGTGCTGCCAGAAATACTCAGCTGCAGTTTGCTTTCTTATCTGGAAATAGATCCCACTGCGCCTTAGCCCCTTGGCCACCATAAAGAGTGTGCCCTCCTTCAGTTCTAGCCAGTTTCCTCTGTTTTACCAATAAGGAGGACATTACGCAGGCTGTGAGGGAAAAGCAGCACCTAGTGGTAGGGGCACAAAATTCAACTATTTGCCAACTTATTGCCAACACTGTCTGAATGCAAACAGGCTTTCACTACTGCAAGGAGGGCCTGCACAGACCTGGGGCTCCATTATTTCCTGTGGTACCCTGTGACACTACACATTACAGTCAGTGGAGTTCCAAGGTCCTTCAACTCACCTGAAGCAGCAGAGGGTTTTCTCATTAAGTACTCCCCGCAGCTGCAACTGTCCAAATATAAGCCCCATAGAGGATAAAATGGAGACCAGGTGCAGTCTCAGGAAATGGACAGTACCCCAGCTGTGGAGAGAAAACTCACACCCAGCCGGTGACATGGTTCACCGCTCTCCTCACCACCTCAAGATGTTCACCCTTGGCTCCTTACTCCCAAGCAGTGGTGCAGAAATAAGAAAAAGAAGGCTGATGGGGGAAGGAGAAGAGATCGCTCACCTAGGGTGCTGTCAAGGAGCCAGAGCCACATTGCAGATTTAAAGATCAATGGCAACCATTTTATACATTGTTTAAAAAGCCTGAATTCAAGTCCTTGTGTCATGAGTAGTGTTCCTGAAAATGTCATGCTGTTTGGTTTTGTGGTTTCCTTTAAAACAGCATTTGTTAACTTGTTCTGCACTAACTGGAAACAGTCAGGCTGTTTCTGTCCTGACTGAGCCTTGAAGAGTGATGACATCATATTGGACTAAGCTACTGCTGCAGCAGTGCAAGTCCCTGCTTGACTGAAGAGTTGTAAACTTCCTAATTAGAGCAGTCTGTAGAATTAATTGTTTGCTGTCCAGTGTTTTTACTAACTCAGTCACTGGTGTGTGTTCAGATTAATTAGCTGAAAATTTATCATTTTTGTCTTCTAAAAAGCTGATCTTTTGAGTTTCAGTGCTGAATTGAAGTGATATGTATTTGAGAAATCAGCGTGTCTGCATCACAGCTGTGAGTTCTGCCCCATCAAAATGTTGTGTTTTGTTTTCAAGCTGTACAACACTGGGTTCTTTATTTAGTGGATATAAAATAAATCTAAAATGTGTTAATTCATACAAGTAGTTTTTCTTTGATGTAGCCTCAATAAATAGGTCCATGTAAGAACAATTATTTTCCTCTCAGACTGACAAACAGGTGTCTGCCACACTCTGCTGTTTCAAGCACGTGTACTATATGAACTCATAAATTTCAGTTCATTGATGGTTTCTGTGGAAAATACCTAATATATAACTAGAAACAGTATAGAGCATCCTGATGCCCACTGTCTCCTGCGCCATAGTTGAGGCAGCTGCACTCTGCTGCCCCATCCCCTGCCCCACAAGCCCCCTATCTCTTGCCCCACATCCGAGGCTGCTGCACCCTGCTGCCCACTGTCTTCTCACATATGGTTGTGGTTGCTGCACCATGTTGCCCCCCATCATCTGCCTGAACAGTCAGGGATGCTGTACCCTGATGCCCCCCTGTGTCCTGCCCCACAGTCAAGGTTTCTGCACCATGCTTTCCACAGTCCCCCGCCACCACAGCCAGGGCTGCTGAACCCTGCTCCTGCCTACTTAGGCAGGGCTGTTGTGGCCTGCTATGCCCTAGAGCCTCTTTCATCCTCAGTTAGAGCTGCTGTACCATGCTGCCACTTGTCACAAGAGTTATGGCGTTTGCTGCACCCTGTCCTCTTCCCCCAAGATTGTGTCAGTTCCACCCAGGTGTGGCTGCTGCACCGTGTCCCACAGTTTGGGCTGCTGTACCCTAATGCCTCCCTTGTCTCCTGGCCGAATAGTCAAGACTTCTGCACCTTACTGCCTTCTGTCCTTCATCCCCATAACATAAGATGAAAGGATTTTTCTGTTTTTTTCTTTTGGGCAGTGCAGCAAAAAAATCTGACTTTGGTGGCAGAGGGCAGCATGGTGCAGCAACGCTAACTGTGGAGGCATGGGACCGTAAGGTGTAGCATTGTACAGCAGCCCTGCCTGTGTAGACAGGAACAAGGTGCAGCAGCTCTGGCTATGGTGGCAGGGGACAGACTACAGCATGGTACAGAAGCCTTGATTGTGGGGCAGGACATGGGGGGGCATCAGGGTACAGCAGCCCTGACTGCGGGACAGGATAAGCATGGTGCAGCAGCACTGCCCATTTGGGAAAATGGAAGTAGGTAGCAGGGTGCAGTAAAAGCCCCACCTCTGGTGGCATGGGCAGCATGGTGCAGCAACCCCAAATGTGGAGGCAGGGGACATGGGACTCTAGGGCATAGCTGAGCACAGCAGCCCCGACTATGGTAACAGAAATATGGGGCAACATGGTGCAGCAGCTCTGACTGGGGAGGGACAAAGTGCATCAGGGTGCAGCAACCAAAACTGTTCAGGCAGGGGCAGCAGGGTGCAGTGGCCCTGATTGTTCAGGCAGGAGATGGGGCAACAGGGTGCAGCAGCCCTGACTCTATAGGAGAAGAGAGTGGGCAGCAGGGTACAGCAGCCTTGAATGTGGGGCAGTAGACATGGTGCTTGTAGGGCAGGTGACAGGGGGCAGCAGAGTGCAGCTGCTTCAATTGTAGGCAGGAAATGGGGGGCATCAGGATGCCATATAGTGTTTCTAGTTATACATATGCATGATGTATTTTCACACAGGAACCATCAAAGAACTGAAATTTGTGAGTTCATATAGTACATGTGCCTGATATAGTAGAGTGTGGTAGGCACCTGTTTTTCAGTCTGAGAGGAAAACAATTGTTCTTACATGAACCGATTTATTGAGGCTACATCAATGACAAACTACTTATATGAATTAAGAAACATTAGATTTATGTTATATCTATTAAACAACCCAGTGTTATATAGCTAAAAAAAAAAAACAAGAGTTTTGATGGGACAGAACTCACAGCTGTGATACGACAAGCTGATTTCTCAAATACATATCACGTCAATTCAGCACTGAAACACAAATGATCAGTTTTTTAGAACAAAATGATAGATTTTCAGCTAATTCATCTGAATACATACCAGAGACTGAGTTAATAAAAACCCTGGACAGCAAACAATTAATTCTACAGACTGCTCTAATTAGGAAGTTTACAGCTCTTCGGTCAAGCAGGGACTTGCACTGCTGCAGCAGTAGCTTAGTCCAATATGATGGCATCACTCTCCAAGGCTCAGACAGAAGGACAGAAACAGCCTGTCTGTTTCCAGTTAGTGCAGAACAAGTTAACAAATGCTGATTTAAAGAAAACCACAAAACCAAACAGCATGACATTTTCAGAAAACACTACTTAAGACACGGGGATTTGAATTCAGGCTTTTTTTAAACTATGTGTATAATGGTTGCCATTGATCTTTAAAGGCCTCATCTGTTTCAGCTGTGGCTGATTTGGGAGATAACAGACATGCACCACTGAAAGGTTTACCAGAGGGCTCATCCACACTGAAGGCTGTCCAGGACCCTTGACCACCGACTACTGTGACGATGAGTTCTGCTCCTAGATCCTGGACCAAGGCGTCTGCTTAGATCAAAGAGTCTGACCAACACAGAAGAATCCCAGCTCCAACCATTGGACCGCAAGGCCGGTGCTGACTTCTCCTGCCAGTGCAGCTCAGAGGGGCTGATACTGCCAAACTGAATTTGTTACTGTGACGCAAGACTCTGACTGAGGGCTTATATAACCCAAGGACTGAATGTGTGTTTAATTCAACAGTGGGCTGTTATCACCCAGTAACAGCCTTATTGAGACTTCCAGGTAATTAGGGTCCCTGCAGTCTTAAAGCGGCAGATGCCTTAATGGGGCAGAACGGTCATGAGCCAAATTGTCATACCTGATATAGCCCTTTTAAGAACTGACCAAGAGTACTAAGAACTGACCAAGTGTACTACAACACAGTAGTTAGAAAAGAGATGTTTTCTGTGTTTTTCTCCCCCTAATTTACTTATGCGGTCCGTGCATCTTCTCTGCTGTCTCCTTCCCTCCTTGGCTGGTCTCATGCCAGAGCAGTGGCTCTTTGATCCATCTTCCACCCTCACTTTGCTTATCGTACTTGCCCAGTTAAGAAGGTTCTCTCCTGCAGGTCAGCCTCTACTGCCACTGTTACTGAAGCACTAACAACAAAAGGTCGGTCCTGATGTCTGATTATATTGTGATGGCTCCTTAATCTCATGGGGGTCAATCTCTTGCTGCTGGAAAGCTGTATGCCACCGTTTTCCAACCACATGCCTGCTGAGGCTAGTCGGGGGGGTTGCCGGTTCTGGAGTTAGTGGGCCCTCTAGGACTGTCTTCACATCTAAGGGCTGGGACACCCTTCTTGTGGTTTAGAGAGCTTATAACATGAAACCATGGATGGTGGGGTAACCGCACAACCTGCACACTGGTTAATGGTAATAGGATGCAAGTGGGGGATCTTGCAGGCCTGAACATAGGCACAAAACCCTCATGTTTAGTGGTAGCAGGCAGAAGGTCATTTGGACCCCAAGGTTTATGTGGCTGTAAGTAGTTAATAAAAAAAAAAAGAAAGAAACACCCCACAAACATTATTGGGAATGCTGAGTTACCTGGAAAGGGTAGCAGAGAGCATGGTCTTTTCTGCTCTAATTATCTCACTTCCAGAGCTAGTCATGAGCACATTGGCTGGGGGGGTGGTCTGTGCATACTGTGATATGTGCTCTTTATAGGCTGGAGAGCAGGGAGGTGGAGAAAGGGGGATACAAGGGATATACCTTACTGTGTAAATGTTAGGTCCCATGACCCATAAAAGGTCTCGGTAACCCTTGGGCAGACTTGATGGACATATGGTATCCTTCTGCTCTTATCTGCTATGTTTGTATGTTTCTATGTAATGTTTTCAGTTGTTTACTACGTTCATGCTTGTTTTGCCACTGGCATCATCAGAAATAGGTCGACTTGGGATGACATCAGAGCACCCAGGAGAGGGGATGCTCAATTCGTGGGGGACAATACCTGATTTGGGAAGCAAGAGGTCCTTGAATACCGCAGAGGAAAACAAAATCACTATAGCGGAGGCTAAGGTTGTAAGGTGAAGTGTGAGAGGGCTAAACTTCCCCTTCAGCAGAAATAAGCAATGACCCACCTTAAAAAGTTAAGATCCCATGTAGCCTTTTTGCAGGAGACCAGGCTCACATCAGTGGAAGCTGGTAAACTCAGGTGAGACTGTATGGGTGAGGAAGTGCATAGTGGGGCCCCCACCAAAAAATTAAAACATGGAATGGACAATAACCAAAACCAAAGTGGACAAAGAAGGCCAATGACACCGCAGGTCCCCTTGTTACTGGCAAATAAATATCTGTGGATGCAATTCATATGACTGTCTTTTTCCTCTTGTTGAACTAAGAACTGCTGGATTTTAAAGATGCCCAATCTCTGATATTGCTGGGGGGGGTGATTTTAACGTGACCTTAGATGCTGCATTAGACAGAAATTGGGTAAAGGCAGAAACCAATGTACATGCTGGTAAGGTGTTAGAAACCCTAATGTCTGAACAGCTGCAGCTGGGTGCATGGTGAACTCAACACCCAAGAGTCAGAGACTACACCTGTTTCTTGGCCCCTCATGGTGCCCCAGGCAAGACTGACCTCTGGCTCATATTGCAGTCGTTGTTGCTTCAACTCACAGAGGCCACAATCCATTCCATTAACATATCTTACCATGCCCTCCTTGCAATACAGATCCTATGGGGCCCCTTGCAGAAAAAGTCCCCAGCATGGCAGCTTGATCCATTGCTGCTGGATGATAAGGAATTCCTGCTCTGGTGTAGGAATGAGGCACAGGCCTACTGGGAGCAGAATGGCACCAAAGATTTGCCAGACTTCGTACTCTGTGAGGCCTTTACGGTGACCATGCAGGGGAAAATAATAACATATGCAGCACACAGACATAGAGCTAGGGAGGCTGATGAGGCTAAACTGGAGAAAGAGTTGCTGGTCTTAGAAAAACAGTACAAAGCAGCTGGGCCCTCCCATCCCCTCATTGCATTGATGGCCCAACCCGCACTAAGTTAAATGATCTGCTCACAAGGAAAGCAGAACTGGCCATCAGGTGGCTCCACCATTCCTTTTGGGAGGGAGATGAAAAGTCCTGCAAACTGCTGCCAAACAGACTGAAATGCAGTCATGCTGCTCAGGCCATGCAATTATCCAGGCTGTGTGTGGGTGATGATGTGCGATATGGCCGCCACCACACAGTCAGTCACTTCACTACCAGTCTATCATTGCTTGTAAAGCGCTTTGGGATACTGTGTATGAAAAGCACTATATAAATGCTGATTCTTCTTCTTCTTCTTCATCGTGAGGTTGTAGGATACCTCCGGCATCCTGCATACAAAACTAGAGGGCATAAACTCCAGTATGAAAAGCTTATATGGAAAGCTGTATGCCTCTCCTACCTCTCCCTCCACTACCTCAACTGGCAAGTTTATAGATGCCCTCTCCAGCCCCTCAATCTCTCTAGAACAGGTTGCTTCCTTAGACGTGGCAGTAACCCTAGAAGAGCTTCGGGTGGTGATAAAGGCCATAAATCCCCACATATCTTCAGGAGAGGATCGCTTCCTGGTAAATCTCTATCAGGTAGTGTGTGATGATATCGCTTCTTATCTTCAAAGAGTGTTCCAGGACTCCTTAATAAAAGGAGTTATGTCTCCAAGCATAAAAGAGGTAGTAATTACTGTCCTTCCCCAAAAAGGGATGGACCCGACCTTCCCTGATAGCTATTGGTCTGTATCCTAATTAATGCAGATGCCACATATTAGCAAAGGTCATGGCTGTCAGGCTGTAGAAAGTCCTTCCAGGCCTTATACCATACATCCCTCTCAGGTGGGTTTCATTAAGGGATGTATTAGCTCAGACCATCTTAGAACTTTAATATCCTTAATACACACAGTGCAAGGGAACCCTTCCCCCGCAGCCACCCTAGCTGTAGACTTCCAGAAGGCATTTGACTCAGCTGAATTGCTATACCTACTGGTCACTCTAACAGTGATGGGTATAGGTCCAGTCTTTAGGGATTGGATATGCCTGCTGCACTCCTCCCCTCTTGCCTCAGTTCTCACCAGTGGTCTTAAATCTGCTCCATTCTGTCTTCGGAAAGGCACCCACCAAGGCTGCCCATTATCCCCACTGCTCTTCGTGTTAGCAACTGAGCTGCTGGCCATGCTATTTGAGAGAGAAGGCTGCCATTACTGAAATAAAGGTGGGAGATGAGGTATAGAAGACTTTTCTCTATGTAGATGACCTGCTTATCACGCTGGATGATGCTAGTCACACAGTACAGCAAATTTTCTCTCCCTTTGAATGAGTTTTCCAGCATATCTGGGCTTAGGGTCAGCCAGGCCAAGACTGAAGTTTTATCCCTAAATTACAGATGCTCCTCAGAGCGTTTTAGGCTTCTGGGGCTCAAATGAGCTGTAGAAAGTCTCACATACTTAGGTGTCAAGTTGCATAGAAACATACATAAAATGATAACGCTAATCCTAGTTCCATTATTAGAGGCCACCAAAATAGAACTGGAGAGATGGAAAGCACTGCATCTGTCACTAGCTGGTAAAATTGAAGTAATCAAACTTATTATGACTCCAAAGTTTTTGCATGTCCTATCCCACCTCCCCAATAAAATACCACCTAAATGGTTCCACAAAGTTGACACATCCCTAGGGCATTTTCTGTGGGAAGGAAAGCCTCAGAGGTTCAGCCATGTGAACATACGAGCATGCGAACTTGCCAGCAGATTAGGCCTTAAGATCTAGTGTGTCTGCTAAAGATGCAGTTCACTGTTTAACCACTGATGCTGCCCCACCCTCTCCCCTTCCATACATTCCTTACCAGATTCCCATTCTGCTCACCCCAACCAATCCCCTCACCCAACCCGAACTTTGCCCACATATCTGTTCCATCCATTCTTAAAGTCTCCCACTGATTCCATTGATATCACCTCCTCAGGTAGTGCTTTCCAAGGCTCCACCACCCTTAATGTGAAATAATGTTTTCTCAGGTCCCTTCTGTACTTCTCCCCTACCAATTTTAGGCTATGTCCCCTCATGGCCCCGTGCCCCTTCGGTCTGAATAAACCCTCAGTGCTTACTTACTCTGTTGATACCTTTCAAGAATTTAAAGGTCTCGATCATGTCTCCTCTGTACCTTCTGTCCTCCAGAGAGTACATGTTCAGCTCTCTGAGTTTTTCCACTTAGGGATTATCCCCCATTTCAGGGATCATCTTAGCTGCTCTCTGTTATATGCAGTACAGCTTTAAGAACTGTTAGAGACAGTACAGCTTTAAGAAATGTACTTCCTGTAACTTCTTCCTGTGTGTGTTGAGAACTGTTTTCCCCTTACTGTATGTCTGTGCTGAATAGAAGTAAACAGAGAAGGCCTAAATTTCTGTGTGATACGTTTTCTTATTACCAAGACCCTGATGTGTGTAAGGTACTTATTTTCGGCCACCAAATACAACAAACTAGCGACAAGGATGGTGAAAATTTTCATAGCTCCAGCTTACTGAATTGCACCATTTTGTGACTTTCTGCATTGGAGGCAAGTAAGCAATTTGGAACCATACAATATAATGGAAACTTCAGTCAGCTTTGAGATTTTTACATGAACAGACTGGGATACACGGTCCAGACAGCTTGATCAGTGGTTATTACTTAATCCTGCCATAAAGTCTGCAAATGTTGAGTGACAGGATATACTTATTCGAGCTGCTTTTTGTACTTTCTTGGGGAGTGAAACCTTCAAACGTTTATGCAGTCTGTGTGCACCAGACTGGCTGGAGGATTTGTCATATCAAGAGCTAAAGGCTAAATTGAATGCGTAATACAGTTTAACAACTTTCCCAAGGGCTGAACATTATAAATTCTACAGCTACCATCAGAAACCAGGTCAGTCATTATAATCTTATTTGACTGAGATCAAAAGCTTAGCTCTCACATGTGAGTGGAGCAGGGAGCATCTTGAATCTAATTTAGCTGATAAGTTTGTCATGGGGTTGAATAGTGAACATCATATTCAGCAATTACGTTCCATAAGTGTCAATAAGTCTGCTGATGAACTTTTACAGATGGTACTAATGTATGAAGCTGCAGAAAATGATGCACATGCTAAGATGAACACTAAAAATGAGGTACAAGTAACTGCAGTAAACCCCAAATTGAAACAGCTCAAACCTTAGTCTAAACTACTATTTTCAAAGAAAAATTAATTCACACCACCCAAACTGCATGACCAGTATAAATGTGCATCATGTGGGTTTTCTCAGCATGGCAGGGAACGGTGCAAATTCAGAGAAGTTCAGTGTCATGCCTGTAAACTTCAGGGTCATATTGCTATGGCTTGCAGAAGCAGGAGAACTGCAGTGATCAGTTCAGAGAGCACAGACAGTGCAGTGGTTCCTATTGCACCACAAATGCAGATTAAAGATGTACCTCCTTTCTATGTGTTACATCAGTTGCCACAACTGAGGCATCAGTTGCGTTTAATGGTAGACTCTGCTTCCCCAGTTACTTTTATTAACCATCAAACATGGTCTGATCTGGATAAGCCACCATTGTCTCCTTGTAATAAGTTGTTGCATGCATTTGAAGGGCAACCAATTGAGCCACTGTGCTCGTTTACCACTTTAGTATGCAGGACTGATTCTCCTAATACACCTTTAACTTTTCTGGTTTCAAAAAAGGGTGTCAACATTTTGGGCAGAGATGCTCAGGTTCTTCTAAACATTCATATTGATCCAGCAGATTTTGGCCTACTTCTTGCTGTCCAGGTACCACAAAGCAGTAATCCGTCCAAGCTTGGGGAGATTTTAGACTTGTAACAAGAGCTGTGAAAGGCCTGGGATGTTGTACAACAGCTAAAGCCAAGCTAGTTACAAAGCCTAATGCAGTCCCTAAGTTTTGTAAACCATGGAAACTTCCTTTTGCCTTAAAACCGGTGGTTGGGGCAGAATTGGACAGACTGGAAAAAGCAGGTGTGCTGGAAAAGGTTTCAAGTTCAGATTGGGCTACTCAAATTGTGATGGTATCTAAACCAGGTGGTAAGGTTCGAATATGTGGAGATTTAAGGTAACATTTAATCCAGTACTTAGCACAGATGTATTTCCTTTGCCCTTACCTGAGAAACTTTTTCACAGACTGAATGGTGGTGTGGGGTTCTCTAAACTGGATCTCTCTGATGCATACCTTCAAGTGGAGCTGGATATAGACACTCAGAAACTGGTTGTAATTAATACACACCAAGGACTGTACAAGTACAAACGGTTATGTTTTGGCCTTAGTTCTGCACCGGCTATTTTTCAAAAAATGATTGAGCAAACGGTGAGTGATATACGAGGTGTTGCTTGTTATTTGGATGACATCATTGTCACAGGCAAAACAGAAGCAGAACATTTGCTTAACTTACAAGAGTTTAGAGAGACTGCAACAGAGTGGATTCAGACTCAGGAGAGAAAAATGCCAATTTTGTCAACCAAGTGTCACGTACTTAGATCACACTATTGACAAAGATGGAATTCATCTGAATGATGAAACGGTGGAAGCCACTGTTCATATGCCTGAACCACAGAATGTTTCAGAGTTGCGCTCATTCTTGGGTATGGTGCGCTACTGTGACCATTTCATTCCTGACTTAGCCACTAAATGTGCTGTCCTAAATGAACTGTTACATAAGGGTACTCCATGGAAGTGGGCCAAGGGCCACAGTAAGGCAATTCAAGCCATCAAGCTCTCTTTAACTGATGTGAAAAATGTAACTAATTATAACCCTAACTTACCTATTACATTGACCTGTGATGCTAGTCCTGTGGGTATAGGAGCTGTCCTTTTCCATACAGATCCAGAAGGAATGGAGAAGCCAATAGCCCATGCTTCATGCAAACTCACTGCAGCTAAACAAAATTGTGCCCAGATACAGAGAGAGGCATTAGCAATTGTGTTTGGAGTCCAGAAATTTCACCAATACTTGCTAGGTCGCAGGTTTCACCTGAAGATGGATTACAAGCCACTAGTGACAATTTTCAGTCCAGAAAAAGGAATTCCAGAGACAGCTGTACGCTGACTTCAATGATGGGCATTAATTTTGTCTGCCTATAATTTCGAGGTTACATACCAACCAACTGACCAGCATGGAAATGCGGATGCCTTGTCGAGGTTACCAATATCTGGAGAAATGGAGTTCGATATGGGACTTAAAGAGGAGCCATTAGTATGCCAGGTGGGGCCAGATAGTTTACCAGTACAATTCAAAGATATGGAGAACTGTACTGTTGTGTGTGCAGTGGAGCTACAACAGTTAGATCAGCTTCCAGTACTAGCTAAGGACATTGCAAAAGCGACTAGTCAAGACGTAATTTTGAAACAAGTACATCAGTATACGCTTGAGGGTTGGCCACAAGGCACTACTCATTTGACTGCACTACAACCCTATTATACAAAGAGACAGCAGTTATCCATTGCTGAGGGGTGTCTTCTATGGGGATTGCGTGTCATAGTACCCCAATGTTATCGCTCAAATGTGTTGACTCTTTTGCATGCGGGCCATCCAGGCATTGCTAAAGTGAAATCCCTAGCCAGATTTCATGTATGGTGGCCTTCCATTGACAGAGAGATATATACCAGCTTGTGCAAAGATGTGAAGGTTGTGCTGTAGCAATGGGAAATCCGGCAAGAGCTCCAGTTTCCCATTGGGAACGACCTGAAAAACCCTGGCAACTTTCAGGTTGCATATTGATTTCGCAGGACCTTATTTAAATTCCATGTGATTAATCTTAACTGATGCTTATAGTAAATAGCCAGAAGTTCATCAAATGTCTTCGACAACTACTGAGAGTACCATTAAAGTGCTGATATCTGTCTTTGCTACCCATGGTTTTCCGCAAGTGATTGTCTCAGATAACAGACCACAGTTCATGTCTGTTGAATTCTAAGCATTTTGCCAGCAATGAGGTATCCACCATATTTTTTCACCTCCCTACCATCCAAGTTCAAATGGTGAAGCAGAACACCTTGTTCAGACATTTAAAAGGAGTATGGACAAAGCTAATCCTACTACACTGACAGCAATACAAATAGTCCTTTTGGACTCTCTAGCGATGTATCGAACAACACCACACTGTATCACAGGAATATCCCCTGCAGAATTTATTTTTGGACGTCAGATTCTAACTCAATTGGACCTTCTTTGCCCTCTAGGCTATAAGTCAGTAACTGAAATGCTTCCTAAGACCAAATCCTTCAAACCCAATGATCTCTTGTGGGTCAGGATGTATGCAGACCCGAAGAGATGGATAGAAAGCGTGGTAGAAAAAAAGGTTGGAAATGTTGTCTATAGTGTTCGACTGCCTAACCAGAGGAGAGTGGAAAAACATGTGGATCAATTACATACTAAAATGGAGATAGAACAAAAAAGGGATACCCGGAGTCGGGGTAGTCATCCAGCATTATTTCTTCCAGAACAAGAACAGGACAAGATAGTGGAACCACAGCAATTGAGACAAGAGGTGGCCGATGCTAATCAGATTCCAGAGCAACAGCCTCCAGTCCTACTACGTCGGTCAGGACATACAAGACGTCCACCAAAGAGAATGGACTTGTAGAGATATAGCCTAATGACATAGACTAACCAAAGGGACATTGCAGTAATAACTTTGATAGTTTCATACTATTTTCTGAATTGTTGACTTGCGTACTTTCTAGCTAAGTCAGGAGGGATTGTTATATGCAGTACAGCTTTAAGAACTGTTAGAGACAGTACTGCTTTAAGAAATGTACTTCCTGTAACTTCTTCCTGTGTGTGTTGAGAACTGTTTTCCCCTTATGTCTGTGCTGAATAGAAGTAAACAGAGAAGGCCTAGATTTCTGTGTGATATGTTTTCTTATTACCAAGACCCTGATGTGTTTAAGGTACTTATTTTCAGCCACCAAATACAACACCCTCCTCTGAACCCTCTCCAGGAGCATAATGTCCTTCTTCAAGTAAGGTCACCAGAACTGTACACAGTACTCCAGGTGCGGTGTCACCAAGGATTTGTACAGTGGCAGTGTTACCTCCTCCCTTCTAGAAGTGATCCCCCTAGCAATGCACCCCAGCATTCTGTTTGCCTTAGCCACCGCCATCCTGCAATGTTCAGAGTGCACTACACCAAGATCTTTTTCTTCCTCCGAAACCATTAAGCTGACTACCAAGTGGTAGTTGTTCCCTGGATTCCTAGCACCCAAGTGCAGTACACTTCACTTTTGTGCATTAAAACCCAACTGCCATGTTTCCGACCATTGTTCAAGTCTTTCTAGGTCTTCCTGCAGTGTCTTCCTTCTCGTCTCTCTGTCCACCACCGCACCTAGTTTGGTGTCATCAGCAAACAGGCTCATTTTGCTCCTAACTCCCTCTGCAATGTCGAAAATGAAGGCATTAAATAACAGTGGTCCCAGCACCGATCCCTGTAGAAACTTAGGAATCACTGGAGTGTTTGGGGGTTGACATGGTTCCTTGGCATCCATATGGCTTTTATATTGGCCCAACAGTCTAGTGGTTTCACTGCCTAACTCTTACTCCAATATGGTTTAACCTGGAGACTTCTGTGGTGGTGGGGGGTACCTGCCAGCCATCTTCTTGTACTCCAAATATTGAGGCAGTAATCCACTCACCCTTTCAGTTGAACTGTCCATAAGATATTGGGATAGCCTGCATAAGCACCTGTCAGAAACCTCAACTCCATGGCCATGTGCCATCTTATGGGGTAATCCTATCCTAAAGATTGGTGGTACAGTATATCAACACATTGGAAAAGCTGGGATGTGCAAAGCATTAGGTTAGTGAAAGATCTGTTTCTACCAGGAATCAAGCTACTGGAGCCTTCGCTTCCCTCAGAAACCACTTCCAGCTTCCTCAAAAGGGCTTCTGGAAATACTTATAGATTCAAGATGTGGTTCAGCACCTTATCCATACCCAACCAGCTCATGTTGATCAGCTGGAAATTCCCTCCTTAGTTGGATGGGGCATCCTGTCTAAAGGCAGAGCCAGCTGCATATACAAGGCCTTATGGGATACTTTACTAGATTCATCCCAAAAAGTCAGAATAAGGTGGCAGTCCAAACTGGGAATTCCCAATTCTGAGACTCGGTGGGCTCACTGCTAAGACAGACTTCACAGGGCATTCAGCCTGACTTCGGTGAGTGGGAAATTAATGGAATCATTACTGAAAGAAAGGATTGTGGAATATCTTTAATCCAGTGTCTTACAAGATCTAAGGCAGCATGGATTCACTAGGGGGAGGTCAAACATGTCAATCTAATCTTATAAATTTCTTTGGGTAACCAGGGAATTAGATTAGAGTGGTGCGGTGGATGTGGCCTACCCAGAGTTCAGTAAGGCCTTCGACACTGTTCCACATAGGAGACTCATAAACAAGCTGGGCAGCCTAGGAGTGGAACTAAAAGTAATAAACTGGGTAGAAAATTGGTTGGAGGATAGGCGACAGAGGGTAGTGGTAAACAGAGTTCACTCTGAGGAAGGGACAGTGACTAGCTGGGGTGCCGCAAGGATCAGTACTCGGACCAGTCGTCTTTAATATCTTTATAAGTGACATTGCAGAGGGACTAGAAGGGAAGGTATGTCTTTTTGCAGATGACACAAAAATCTGCAATAGAGTGGACACTCCAGGGGGCATGGAAAAAATGAACAGAGATCTAGGTAGGCTTGAGGAGTGGTCTAGAAAGTAGCAACTAAGTCTCAATGCAAAAAAATGCAAACTCATGCACTTGGGGCATAGAAACCCAGGGTCAGAGTACAAAATGGGAGGAGTGGTACTGGTGACCACCAAAAAGGAAAGAGGCCTGGATGTTATCTGATTACCTAAAGGTGGTCAAATAGTGTGACAAGGCAGTGGGGAGAGCCAGTGGGATGATAGGGTGCATGGGGGGTATCACCAGCAGAAAGTGGGAGGCGATGATACCTCTGTATCAATCTCTGGTGAGATCCCACCTATAGTACTGTGTCCATTTCTGGAGTCCTCATCTCTGAAACGATATAGAGTTGAGGCAGTCCAGAGGAAGGCAATTAAAATGGTGCGGGATCTGCATCAAAAGCCCTATGAGGAGAGACAGAAGGACCTCAGTATGTACAGACTGGAGGAAAGGATGGAGAGGGGGGATATGATAGAGACTTTCAAATATCTCAAGGGTATAAATAAGGTTCAAGTGGAAAGCCTTTTTGAGAGAAAAGGATGCACAAGAACAAGGGGCCATGTGATGAAGCCGGGGGTTATAATCAGGGGAAATGTAAGGAAACACTTCTTTACAGAAAGGGTGGTAGATGCCTGGAACAACCTCCCTGATGAGGATGTGGGAGCAAAAACTGTAATGGGATTTTAGGAGGCATGAGATAGGTATGAGGGAACCTTAGAAGCAAGGAAGGGGGAAGGGAATAAAGCCAGAGATCAAGTAG
The DNA here is from genome assembly GCA_016271365.2 of Neoceratodus forsteri. Lineage (NCBI taxonomy): Eukaryota > Metazoa > Chordata > Ceratodontiformes > Ceratodontidae > Neoceratodus > Neoceratodus forsteri. The sequence continues at coordinate 517,733,089 of CM028136.1, read as the reverse complement.
GGACTGCGGTGTGACAGTAGGTAGGGAACATGGGCAGACTAGGTGTGCCAAGAGGTCCTTTTCTGATGTTAAATCCTATATTTCTCTGTTTCTGTGTAGGGATGGCAGGAGCCGATTAATACTGAAAAAATCCTGTTGAGATAGTACCACACACCCCAAGTCCTGAAAAGCATAGGTTTAGTAAGTTATGACCAATGCTGGTTATGTGCCTAGCCTTGGACCCATCTGTGTCCTATACTATGGGACTGTCACTATAATCCAATCTTTTTGGCAGCAGGTCATACGCATATATGAAGATTTAATTGGTCGTTTTACATTGACGTACTCCTTCTGCTGTTACGGTGCTGCCCAGTCCACACTCTGAAACAGCTCCCACAGGCCAAATGGGCCACTGCAGTGAGGGTGGCAGCTAAGAGTCTCCTTCTCTGCAGCTGGAGGTCATCTAAAATCCCATCATTTAGTGAATGGCTTCAGGCAGTGGGCCAGTTAACTTCTTATGAAAAATCATCAAGCTATGCTACTGGGTCCATTGGGAGTCATTATCATTATTGGAACCCCCTTCTTGGAATCCAGGTATCACCACAACTCAGTCTAGTATACACAGGTACACCTCCTGGCTAATCTCAAAAGCCTTCAACTTTTCTGATAATTAGAAGTTTGACAAAGATTCAGGAAAACAAGCATGGGAGTTTCTATTAGTTATTTGTATATAGTTAGTTCAGGGGATGCAGGGAGCAGTAAATTTTACTTGGATTTCCTTTCACAATTTAAACTCGTCAATAACACAGTGTTTGCATTTTCATCACTAGTGGTTATTTCTGTCCATGGTTTTATTTGCTTATTTTCCGCAGCCCAGCCTTCACCAAAGTTTTAGAAGCCATATGCAGTTGTTGAGCTAGGACACACTATGTGGTTACTGTTATTGTTATGTATGATACCTGTTTCTGTATGCAAGGTTGTTTGTTATTTTTTTGGTTTTAATAAAAATATTAACTATGACTAAAAGTAAAACATTTATGTGAATGGTAAAAAAGAAAAAAAGAAAAAAAATTGAGAACCTACAGGGCAACAGAGCTAATGTTACCAATTATAGGCCAATTAACCTTACATCTGTATGCTGTAAACTTATGGAAAGGTTATTAAAGAGACTCACTAAGCTACTGCCCTGCACCGTGCCCATTGGTGCCTTGCTGCCAGAGGACCCCAAGGAAGTTAATATGTCCCCAAATTTTTAAGCCGTTAAAAAGTTCTGTCCCTCGTAAAAATATAAAAACAGTCCCAAGGACTTCCTGTTTTTTTTTTGCTGCATCAACTCCGACCCCACGCTCACTATCATGATGACGAGATGCCAGTGAGAGCGTGGGGGCGTGCTCCATTATATGTAATGGGCGGCAGCTTTTCTGTTGATTTTAAATTATATAGTGGCTATCTGGCAATGAAACGGCACTGTTCAACTAACAAGGGCCTTATTACTTGACCGGCGCCACGTTTTTTGCCAGGTCACCACTATACCATTTAAAATCAATAGAAAAGCTGCCACCATTGTTATAATGGAAAGCGCTTCTCGCCGCTCACTCGGTATCTCGTCATGCCAGTGAGCATGGGGGTGAGAGGGGCGAACTAGGGGTGGCAGCAAGCAACCGGGAAGTCCTTGGGACCTGGTTTGTATAGTTTTACAAGGGACACAACTTTTTAACGGATTAAAAATTGTGGGACATATTAACTTCTTTGGGGTCTACTGGCAGCAAGGCACTGATGGGTATGGTGCAGGGACCAACTCAGTTACCTTGATGAGTCTCTTTAAAAAACATAATTGACACTGAGATATCTACTTTAGGGCTTCAAGATCATGCTCAGCATGGCTTTAAAAGGGGTCTCTCTTGTGTCACCAAACTCGTTTCTTTTTACAATAATGTAAATGACCTTATGGACAAGGGAGTGCCCATTGATGTCATTTGTTTGGACATCGGAAAGGCATTTGACACAGTTCCCCATGACCAATTTATAATAAAACTTGACAGATTGGGATTAAATAAATATATTATTAGTTGGATAAGAAATTGGTTAACAGATAGAAAGCAGTGTGTGAGAATTAATTCTGTCTACTCAGAAGATAGTTTGGTCTTTAGTGGGGTGCCCCAGGGGTCGGTATTGGGCCAGTATTGTTTAGACTATATATAAGGGATATAGGTGAAGGACTAGGTAATGTTGTCTCAAAATTTGCAGACGATACAAAAATTGGTGGAGATGTATCCTCCTACAACAAACATTCAACACTGTGTAAAGACCTGGAGGCAGTCGAACAATGGGGAATAAAAAATAAAATGAAATTTAATTAACTAAAATGCTCAGTGATGCATTGTGGCAAAAACAACCCAGGATATAACTACTGCCTTAATGGAAGAATTCTTAAATCCATCACAAACAAAAATGACCTAGGGATAAGTGTCAATTCAAACCTGACTGCTTCTACTCATTGTCATAAAATAGCTTGGAAAACGAATCGTCACATTCGTTCCATAAATAAATCCTTTCTTACTAGGGATAAGGACTGTATCCTTAAGCTTTACAAAACTTACATTACACCTCTTTTAGATTATGGTTCTCCACTATGGAATTGTTATCTTAAACAAGACATTATATTAATTGAAAAAATTCAGAGGAGATTGACAAAATCCACACATGGGCTAAAAAATCTGGATTATAGTATTAGACTGGATAAACTCAAATTGTTCTCACTGCAGACCAGACGAACTTGGGGAGACCTACTATTCATGTCCAAAATTATGCAGGATTCTCATTTAATGAATCAATGCAGTATTCATACCTTGTCTAGAAACATTAATCTTAGATAACACAATAAACAGATCAGGGTACCAAGAGTGAATACAGTCAAGCAATTTCACTTTTATATTATATGTGCTGCCAGAAAATGGAATGTACTACCCCAGCATATAGTTAACGCAGCAACACTGAAAGGTTTTAAAAAGTTGCTAGGTGAATACCTACTTTCCAGTGAGATTGGGAAATAACCCCACTATGAGTGGGAGACAATTCAATGGACACTATCGCCTACCTTGTCTCACTTAACCAAGTTAAACCAAGTTAATAAAGTTACCTTGGCAGTACTTTAGATTACCCAAAATGTTTAGTCCTGTATAGACAGTCATGCCTCTAGCATAGAGATATGCATATTTGTATTTAAGTCAGCTGTTTTAAGAAAATTTAAATGTTTCTCTTTGAGTTCAGCAGCTAGCTTCGGGGCAGTACTGGGCTACTGTGATGTCATTAGCGCCCTTTCATTAGTTTTGATAAAAGCTCTGAATGTAGAATGTGTGCTTATGACATATAAAACTTTTTAAATAAATCACTGTGACATATGGAACATTGGCATTAAATGATTGTAAATTATGTAGCCTTAAAGCAATATGCTATTTTCAAGATTATATGTCATTAGCTTAGATAACTCATTTATTTGCTCTTTTTTCACTCCACTAGTTTTGTATATGTGTGTTAAAACATTTAAAACTCAGTCAAACTTGTTTATGCATCATGTAACTAGGAAGTTTGCATACAGTTTTGTACTGAATATATACTGTACACATCTGAATGCATGTTAAATATTTCCATGATTCTTTTAAATAATTTTTATTGCATTTTAGTCAAAATTCTTTTTTTTTCTTCCAGAATACATTTTAAGACACCCATTACAAATAATCAAGTCTGGTTACTACTTTTTTTTCCAACTACCATGGCTTCCAGAACTTACTTTTAAAATAAATGATTTTGAGGTAAGCAAATCCAAAGGCTACTTTCCAATTTAGAAACTGTGCAGTTATGGTATTCACTCTATAGTAAAGATGGTGAGCATCTTTATACAAAGGTGCAGTTTTGACAACTTTTATCTTAAAAATGGTGATGCCTAGGAGTCTGAATTGTGGTATTTCAATTAAGGGCATCATTCTTCATTTTGCCTAGTTCCACTTGGCTATGTTTATTGTATATGTGTCGGAGTTGGGGGGGGCAATTCCCTGGGCTTGTTGCTTCCATTGTAGATTTGTTTCAAACTGTAATTATTTTTTTTAATGTGAAAAAAACAGAATATGCACATTATTGAAAGGGTCAGTTTGCACCATTGCTATTTTGAACAGAGATAATTTGCTACAGGCATTTTAAATAATGTTGCCTGATACAGTAGAAATGAAGGAAGCACAAAACTCCATAAAAAAAAATAAGGCTGGCTAATAGTACTGAGTCAGACCTTGAAAGTAAGAAAACCTGTAAATAAAGGTTTTAACTTTCTGCCTTTGCCAACTATACAGCATGTACAAGCTGGAGGTAACATAAATAGCAGTGTTTTATACTTATGCGCGAGAAACTGGTAAAAACCTCAAGGTCTTTGTCTGCAACATTCATGCTTGCTTCCTCTGTATCAGGCCTGCAACATCCCAGCCCCAACAGGTGCGGGTCTCTGTGGAGCCTTTCTGAGCAGTGTGGGGCCCAAGATTAGTAGCCTTTGTTCTAACAGGCCTTTGGGGCACTTTACCCCCGGTTTCTCCCTCATTGCCTCCCAGCGACCACCTCCCCAGCTGCACCCAACTGTAATGGCCTTGCAAAGACACAGCTGCCCAGAAGTGGAGGGTGAACCCTACGTGGACTTGCCGTGAGAATCGCGGTCTGTGGAAGCACAGCACATCCCTCCCTGATTGAGGATGTGTTTTCTCTAACAGCATTCCTAGAGCATAGCCAACCAATTGCATGCAAACCAGGTTGATTCCTGATTCCAGGTGGCCCTCTGGGTCATCAGGCGGCCAGGTTCCCTTACTTTTATGGTCATGGTCATTAGCCATAGTTTTTGTATTAGTTCCTGTTCATTCATGTTGTTAGTGTGACATTACATAATATTGTTTTCTGTGGAGTAGTGAATGGCCAGGTTAGAAAGCAAAAATATAAAGGAGTAGGTGGTTATCAAATGATTGTGAAAGACAACCCTGTAGGCTCCAGGAAGATATAAAATTTGTGAGGTAGATATTCGTTGGAAGTCAGAAGGATCAACACATTTATTTAGTGTGATCTTTCTACTCTAATGTGGTTAATTTTAATACTATTTTAATACTATAGTTTAAACCCTTTCTGTATGTGCCTTTGGTGGTGTCTGATATTGAGAACCTAAGTGTCATTTGTGGGTATCCTGTCTGTTTTGGTAGGTACTTTATTTTCTCTGTTAAACAACTGAGTATACCTATTGCCTAATACTTTATAGTACATTGTATCTTTTGCTCAGTCTCTAATTTTTCTTCTTTCTCCAATGTTTTAGAACTGTTTAGTTATTGTGGCAGAGGTGTGGTACTGTGTTCTTCCTTGTAGTTCAAGGTGCTTTTGGAACTGCTGATTTCTATTGGTTTAAACAATTACATTTTTCTTTCTATTTTAAAAAAAGCTACATCAACTTGGTATGTGTCACCTGTTTGTTGTTGCTAAGTAGCAGAGGTTTTTGCATTGTGCTCTGATTCTGTGATATAATCTGTGTTAGTAGAAGGTAGATTATTGTGATTGTAGTTACCTTTTGATTGTAAGGATAAAGAGCTTAGATAGAAGTGTATGTATTTTCAAATATTATAAGGGAACAGTGGCAGGATTTTTAGGACAGTAAATTAATAAAACGTTAACTAGGAGAGCTTCAGTAGCAGACAAGTAGTGGAATTGCAGTATAATGTGGGGAGTGGTGCAATGCAGTGGCTGTGAGACAGCCATATTCAGGCAGACCTTCTGGACACTGTGGTGCTTCCCTATCTGCATGCATCTATCTGGACTGCGGGATGAGGTAGCCAGACTCAGAGCGGAAGTAAACTGGGTCAGGAGTACCATCACCCCTATCCAGGGACCACCCAGTCCAATGCAACTGCCTCAAAAGATGCCGAGAACGAGGAGCACTTGGATGACAGTGGGCTCAGGGAGGGTTAGAGCAGTCAGGCAGAGGCACATCCCAGATCCTATTCCACTCAAGAACTCATATGCCACACTGGTAAACAAGGGCAACCAAATACAGGTACCCAGAGAAGTGGAAGGAAAGGATGTGGAGGTTAGCCAAGGAGGTGACCTCAGCGGGGAAAGCAGTGGACCCCAGAGGAGGAGGAAGTGAATCCTGGTGGGGGACTCCATCATAAGAGGGATCCAGCTAGGAACACAGGAGGGGGAGGACAGGGAGGTGAGGTGCCTACCAGGTGCCACAGCATGGAGGGATGGAAGGAAGATCCTGGGGATCACTGGGAAGTCAAGACGGGAGGGTGAGCTGGATGTCATTATCCACCTAGGTACTAATGACTTGGCAAATGGGAAGCCAGAGGAGTTCAGGAAGAGTTTAGGAAACTGGGAGGGTCTCAAGCAAGTAGCTACTTCTGTCACTTTCACAAGTACTACCTGTGAGAGGCAAGGGAGACATAGAGTGCATGCACCAGGAACTTTAACTCATGGTTGAAGAACTGGTGCTGTGAGGAAGGGTTTGGATTCATTGGTGACTGGGGACCCACCTGGAGGATGGAGGTTTGTTCAAGCTCGACGGCCTGCATCCATCCTGGAGGGAATCAAGCACTCAATGATAAGTTTAAATGCTACATTGACAAGCATTTAAACTAGCAAAGGGGGGTGGCAGGCCAGCAAGGAGGGTACCTACTTGCTCACCCCCCACAGCTAGCAGTGGAACCAGTGAACCAGAGGAGTGGCTATCTCTGCAAAGCAGTGTGCAAAAGATGGAGATTAGTGCCCAAGAGGTGGATAAGCAGAAAAGGGGCAAAATTCAGCAGACGGGCAGACAGCAAGGAGAACCAGGGATAAATGACAACCAAGGAAGGGGCTGGAGTAGAATAGTGAGACAGTCTAGGGAGGTCAAATCATGGAAAGCCATGTGTGCAAATGCCAGGAGCCTTAGCAACAAGATGGAAGATCTGGAGGCTGTCATGGTGCAGTCAGACCTGGACATTGTGGCTATCACTGAAACCTGGTGTAATGATAACCACGACTGGGAGATGGTCATACCTGGCTACAACATATTCAGAAGAGACAGAGCAGGCAGGAAGGGAGGAGGAGGAGTGGCACTGTATGTGAAAAATGACATAAGGGCCACAGAGATCCAGGAGGAACAAAATGGGGGAGAGATACTGTGGGTTAAGCTGGAAAGGAAAATGGGGACAGCCATCCGCACAGGTGTGGTCTATAGACCACCAGCCCAGGAGGAAGAAACAGATAGGGAGTTGATGCTAGCCATCCAAAGGATGGCAGACAAGGTGAGGTAGTACTGGTTAGAGACTTCAATATTCCAGACGTGGACTGGAGCATCCCAGCAGCAGCATCAACTAGAGCAGATTTATCCTGACTCTTCAGGGTGCCTTCCTCAAGCAACTGGTCATGGAACCAACTCGGCAGAAGGCAATACTGGACCTTGTGCTCACAAACAGGGACAGTGTGATGGGGGTAACAGTGGGGGAGCACCTGGGAAACAGTGACCACCAGTCATTGTGGTTTGAAATCACAGAAAGAGCAGAACCAAACCACACAAAAACACGTATCCTGGATTTTAGGGGGGCAGACTTTGGGAAAATGGGGAGATACTTGAAAGAGGCATTAAGGGGAATGGTACAGGAATCAGGGGTTGAGGAACAGGGCAGTATTTAAAATGGGGATTACAAGAACAACTGAATTATGTATTAAGCAGGTTAGCAAGAGGAAAAGGAAGAGGAGACCATTATGGTTTTGCAAAAGAGGTAGCAAAGAAAGTTAAAGCCAAAAAGATTGCATTCAGGCAATACAAAAGACACAGGCAGAAGGGATAGGGAGAAGTACCAGGAGAAGCAAAGGGAGGCAGGGAGGTCAGTAAGGGAAGCCAAAGCTCAGACAGAAGAACACATTGCAAAATCAGTGGGTAGAGGAACAAAACCTTTACAGGTACATAAGTGAAAAAGAAAGACAAAGGGAGGGATAGTGAGACTGAATGGGGAGGATGGGGGCCGCGTGGAGGATGACAACAGTAAAGCTGACATACTGAACAGGTATTTCTGCTCAGTCTTTACTGAGGAAGAGGAGGGTAATGGGTCTGAAGGGAGTACAAGGGGTGAGAATGGTGCAGAAATGGACACAAGTCCCTTTACACGAGAAAGGGTCCTGAAGGAACTGGAAGTAATAAGAGTTGATAAAGCAATGGGGCCAGATGGGGTGCACCCCAGGGTCCTTAAAGAACTAAGAAAGGTGGTGGCTGAACTCTGGCTATCCTGTTTAGCGATCACTGGAAACAGGGAGAGTGCCCAAAGACTGGAGGACAGCAGATGTAGTCCCCTTATACAAAAGTGGGAACAAAGAGGAAGCTGGGAACTACAGACCAGTCAGCCTCATCTCAGTAGTGGGGAAGATCATGGAAGCACTACTGAAGGAGAGATTGTGGAACATCTGGTTGTCAATGGACTACAGGACCCAAGGCAGCATGGTTTCACCAGGGGAGGTCATGTCAGACCAACTTCATTGAATTTTTGACTGGGTGACTAGTGAGGTGGATCAGGAGGGCAGTGGACATGGCCTATCTGGACTTCAGCAAGGCCTTTGACACTGTGCCACACAGAAGACTATTACACAAACTGGGAATATGGGTATGGGCAGGACAGTAGTGTGGTGGGTAGGTAACTGGCTGGGTGGCAGGACACAGAGGGTGGTGGTAAATGGCTGTCACCCACAGAGGGAAGAGTGACCAGTGGGGTATCACAGGGATCAGTGCTGGGACCGGTCCTATTCAACATCTTCATCAGTGACATGGTGCAGGACCTAGAAGACAGAATTTCACTGTTCGCTGATGACACAAAGCTCTGTAACAGAGTAGACACACCAGAGGGTGTAGACAGAATGAGAAGCGACCTGCAGAAACTTGAAGAATGGTCAGGGGTTTGGCAGTTGAAATTCAATGCAAAGAAGTGCAAGATAATGCATATGGGTCACAAAAACCCTGGCACAATATATCAGTTGGGGGGTGAGGATATAGCATGCACCAAGCAGGAAAGGGATCTTGGGGTTATCATCTCTGATGAACTCAAGGTAGGAAAACAGTGTGACAAGGAAGCAGGTAAAGCAAATAGGATGCTGGGATGTATAGGCAGGGGCATTACCAGCAGGAAAAGGGAGGTCATAATTCCCATACAAGACACTAGTGAGGCCCCACCTGGAGTACAGTGTACAGTTCTGGAGACCATACCTCACGTAAGGACATAGACAGGGTAGAGAAGGTTCAGAGGAGGGCAACAAAGATGGTGCATGCATTGCATCACAAGTCCTATGAAGACAGGTTGAAGGAACTGAACATGTACTCCCTGGAGAAGAGGAGGGAGAGAGGGGATATGATAGAGACATACAAGTATCTTACAGGGAGGAACAGGGTGCAGGAAAACACTATTTTTAAGCGAAAAAGATGTTCCAGGACTAGAGGGCATGGGATGAAGTTGGAGGGAGGACGATTCAGAGGAAACATGAGAAAGAATTTCTTCACAGAACAGGTGGTGGACAAGTGGAACACCCTGCCAGAGGAAGTGGTGGGGGCTGAAACAATCACGGGATTTAAGAATGCATGGGATAGACATAAAGGAATTCTGGAGGTCTGGGGTAAGGTGCAACAGACTTCTAGGAAAACAAACTGAACTTACAAGCTCAAATGGGCAGACTGGGTGGGCCATAGGCCCTTATCTGCCGACACTGTCTATGTATCTATGTATTTATGTATCAGTTACTGCTGCATTAAGCCAAGTCTGGAAAAAGGCTTACTTTTTTCCTAATTATATATACTGTAGCCTTGAGAGCTGTACTTCTGTTGAGTGTATAGTACTCATTAGCGATAATGTCAGAGGCAGCAGATATTTTTCTTGTGATTAATAATTTGATGGACATCTATCAGGTTTTATTCATGGAACTGCTGGACCCTAGATATTTGAAGATGTACCTCTGCTGTTTTGGCATCAGTCTATAATTCAAGGAATTTCTTTTCCAGCTAGGTCTTGAGAGTTTTTCTTTTGGAAAGCTATCTTTGCACAATGAGTGTCTTAAAAGACAAAAACTTCAATAAAACATGATTTTAATAAATCATCTGATGGGAAGATGGGGACCTGAAGCAAAGCCAAATGCTCTCAACCCAGACGGTCTAAAATGCTCCTGAAAATGCATGCTTTAGAGGATGTTGTCGCTATTGTATTATAAAATTGAACACATTTTGCTTAAATTGCACCTTTTCATTGAAAATTGTTTATGCTACAGCTTGTGTGTAATTTACCAATTATTTCTAAGGAATTCATGGCCAGTAAGACAGCTTGGCTATGTAGTTATAGTGTATCAGTGTCAGGAAAATTGTGTCATTTTTCAGATAACCGAGCCATAATACTCCAAACATGAATAAAGTGTCAATCGTGAGCTTTTTTTTTTTTTTACAATCATAGTTTGTTAATTTTTTCCAACATTAAACATATAGGGAAAGAAAAACTACATTCATAACTGTACATGGCATGAAATCGAGCAGAGTATTTCGTATCACCAAGTTATACATAAGCAAGCAAGCATTATTTGTTACTGTATACATAAAATACATTAACAGGTTATTGTGTGATTAAAGGAGGCAGTGTGCAGGTCTGGTCAATCTGGAGAAGAAAAAAGAAAAACATAATAATAATCTATCCTGGTCAGAGTACAAAAGTAGGATCCCTGGCCATGGCAAACAATAGTCATCTAGCCTATCTAGTTCATCCCTTTTCCTCTTGTTGTTAAATGGTATAAGTCAACATTTCTGTGGTGTATATCGAGTTCACTAAAGATATCCACTCTTCGATAGTAGGGGTGACCCCTGTAAGCCAACGTTTAGCAATACATTTCTTTACTGTTAAAAGAATACCCAGCAGATATCTGACAGCTGCATATTTCATCCCTTTAGAGGATATCATAAATTACTAGAAGTGTTTAGTTAGCTGCAGCTGTAGGCCAAAGATCTGCTGCAAGTCAGTCTCACTGAGTCGAAGAAAGAGGTTAATCGAGGACAGGACCAACAGATATGGTGATGTTCTGCCTGCTCCTCCACACATTGTCTCCGACAGTGCTCGTTAGGGGCTGTTTTACATTGTTCTTGCTGTTTGGGGGTTGGAAAAAAGCAGACAAGGCGTTTTCAGCTGAACTCCCATCACTGTGCAGATGTGATGTGGTGAGAATTGTTACAAGCTAATAGCTACTGTTCAAGAGCGACAGGGGTAGACCCCTCCTGGTTCCATTTATCAAATACTGGGGGAGGGGAAAGGTTCTAGATTTGAATAAGTGTGGAATATAGATGGGAGACCAGGTGCTGGACACGATATAATGAGGGATATTAGTGGGTGCTGCAAGTCTAGTCTAGGGCTGGGTTAAAGCCAAGAAGAGAGTACGCTTGCACCTGAAAGTACCTGGACATATCTCTTTGCTGAATGCCTAAAAGTTGTTTGAGTGACTGAAAAGATTTAATTTGATCCCCCTCTAACATTTGAAAAAGGCAGCACAAGCCCAGCCTGTGCCAGTCTTTATATTTAGAGTCCAGCCTGGATGGCAAAAGTTTGCAGTGAAGATACAACGAGAGCAGCCAAAGCAGCTGCTCTTTAAGTCCTGCCTTTTGAATCCATTTCCTCCAAACTTGTAAAGAGGTGGTAATGAAGGGAGAGTTACAGTCTAACTGAGAGTTTGTCTGGTAGGTAGTTGCTATATTGAGTTCTGGAGGGATTGCAGGTGGTGCTGCCCTCTCAATCTGTGCCCACTGCTGTGATTGGTCATCACTAAGCCAGTGTATCACAGGCTATAACTGGGTGACTTTGTAATATTGGTCACCATTAAGCCAGTGTAGCACAGACTATAACTGGGTGGCCTTCTAATATAGGTAAACATTCAGGAGTGCTAAGCTCTCCTGTGATTTAGGACGGCATAGACACGAATATCCTATTCGTTGGGTTTGCCATTCCATAAAAACCTATTTATCATTTTATGCCATTTATCCCAATACATCTTATCTATCCATATTGATAGGGACAGAAATAAGTAAAGAAACAGGGGTAATAGTACTATTTGTATTGTTGCGACCCGGCATTCTAAAGTCAGGGGAAGTACCAGTTCCTGTTTTGTTTGAGTAGTGAGTGGGATAAAATTGGCCTAAAAATGTGTTGATGCCGAGTTTGTTAAATTCACCTCTAAATATCTCATATGGGGGAGATCCCAGCAGAACGGGAAGTGGGATTTCAGTTGTATGATAGGAGAGGGTAGCGTGGCATGCATGTGCCTCCACACATGCACGTGACTGTGGCAAAGGAGGGGTAAACAGGGACACGGAAAAACTGGGAAGAAAATGTAGATTGGAAAAAAAAAGCTTGTAATCAGTATTTAGAACTGATATTGGTTTGTATGACTCACAGCGTTCTGGGGGTATACTAGGTTTTGGGGTAACTGAAATGATAGCATAGCTCCATGATGGGGTGGAGTAGTTTTTCTGGAGATCAGATCATTGGCAACCCTCAAGAATAGAGGTGAGAGCTGGGCTGAGAACGTATGGAGAAACTCTGCCCTGGACACTTCTCTGCTTTTAACCTCCCTATAGCAGCTGCAAGCTCAGTTCCTGATATTAGCACCATCAGGCTCTGTATGCCTTGTTCAGAAAGACTTGGGAGTTGTAGACAAGATAACAAATTTGCTATTGCTACATGGTCTCGGTCTGGATCTGCGGCTTAAAGTGTGGCATAGTAAGTGGCGAAGGCGACTGAGGTACCCCTTTGATCTCGGTGAAGTGCATTCATGTGTGGATGTTTGATCTTGGTGATGCTAACTTTTTGCCTATAACCTCTGAGTCTGTGTGCCAATAATTGAGCCACTCTGAGGCCTTCATCATAATACTTTTGACAGAGGTATTGTAGCGCCTTTTCAGTTTGCAGTAAGGTGAGTTCATCTAGTTGTTTTTTAATCTTATTAATGACTGAAGGGTCCGCCAAGGTCCCTTGCTGGTGTTGCAATTGAAGAAATTTCAGAGTCCCAAGGAGGTCCTCTCTATGTGCCCTACGCCCTATAGTTTTGTGAGTCAAATAGCTATTTAAGAGGCCCCTTAAAACTGCTTTCAGGGTATTCCACACTATGCCGCACCTACCATGGGGGTGTTGTCATGCTCTTAGATTTCAAGCAATCAGCCTATCAGTTCGCTCTATGAATTGATGGTCTGTAAGATAGAAGGTGTTAAAACGTCATACTGTAGTCTTCTGAAGAGGCCCAAGTCAGGTTCAGTGAGAATGGGGGCAAGATCAGAATAGGATATGGGACCTATCTGACAAGAGGAGACCCTATGGAAATCCTGCCAAGAAGTGAAAACATAATCCATCCGGCTATATGTTTGATGAGGGTGGGAGACGTGTGTGTAGGTCCTTTGTTATGGTGAGAGAGCTCTCCAAACATCTACTCATCCCAGCATGGCTAACATTTTACAAAAGTATTTGTGGGTGGCTGAGGAGCAGGTAGAGTGGGGTGTTGTAGTGTCCCTGTGAGGGTCCATAAGAAGGTTACAGTCATGTGAAAGGAATACTAATCCCACCTAATTATCAATGACTACATTTATAATACACCTAAGAGAATGAGTGTCTGAGCCAGGAGGCAGGTCTGCCACTAGTGACACAGTATCTTCCAGAACACCCACCTCTGCTTCTGGAAGAAGTGCAGACTTTGCTACAAAAGCAGGCCTTAGAACATGTGCCCTTAGAACAAAGGAACATGGGCTTTTATTCCCAGTACTTCCTGGTTCCAAAATGGACAGTGGACCTGCAACCCGTCCTCGATTTTAGGGAGCTGAACTTCTTCACAGAGTACAAGAAGTTCAGAATGGTCACCTTGTACTGCTGGATGAGTTAATTGCTCAAAGGACAGTAGATAGCCTTAAGTGGGGTTGGGATAGAGTCAAGGCAGGGTTAGTACAGACAAAAACACAAAGGGGGGTGATGGACCGGAAAAGAGGAGGAAGAGAGGGGTTTGGGTAGGGGTTGGGCAGCTGTAGTGATATGAAACTAAGAGCTGCACAATCGGGCAGATTTGCTAGACCTGTGGGCCTTTTTCTGCCAGCAATTTTGTATGTTCGTATGTCTACTCCTACTGCTGCAAGCAGGGAACTGGATTTGTTCCCTCAATATGAAGGATGCTTACCTCCATATCAAAATCTGGAAGCCTCACAGAAAATACTTGAGGTTCCTGTTTCAAGGGGAACATTACTAATTCAAAATGTTGCCCTTCGGATTGACTTCTGCACCATGGGTCTTTACCAAATGCTTGGCAGCAGTGGCAGCAGCACTTTGCAGGGAAGGCCTCAATGTTTTCCCTTACCTGGACAACTGGTTGTTGAGCTCCTGAAGACCTTAGCTTAAACCAGGCGAATGTTCCATGCTCTTGGTGTGACTGTCAACATACCAGAATAAGTGCTGACACCTTGCCAGTGATTGAGTATATAGGAGCAGTCTTGGACATGACCCAGAGCTGAGCTTTCCTGCCCATAGACAGGGCCAACCAGCTGGTTACTGAATCCCAGCTAGTGCACAACAGCCAGTGTGTCTCAGCCAGGATGTTCCTATGCCTGCTGGACCTCAAGGCAGCAGCCATTGTGGTAGTACCATTAGCCAGACTGCACATGCGGATTCCCCAGTGCACCCTAAGAGTCCAGTGGGATCAACTTACAGATGGCGCTGAACAAATGGTTCTAGTTGCATCTCCTGTGTTCAAAGTGCACAGGTGGTGGATGGAACCCAGCAACCTATTATACGGGGTTCCCTTTCTGATCCTCTCCCCTCTCCAGATTCAAACAGCAGACGCTTTGGGGATGGGCTGGGATACACTCTTGGGCTCCCATCAGATGCAAGATACATGAACCCCAGTGGATAGCACCTTGTGCATAAATGTTCTAGAAATGTGAGCTGTCCTGTATGGGCTCCAGGCCTTCCAGAACCACATGTCCCCAGGTCCTCTGCTAGTACAGATGAAGAATATCAGTGTGCATCACATAAACTCTCTGTGATGCACAAATATCTTACTTTAATTTTGTAAATTGATGAAATACCCATAAATACAAAATATATATGTATGTATATATATATCAGTGTGATGCATTGCATCAACAAGCAATGGGGAACACATTCCTATCCACTATGCAGGGAAGCAATGAAAGTTTGGTTTTGGGCTCTGGAACACAGTCTAGAACTGTTAGCAGTACACGTCCCAGACACCCAAAACATCTTGGCAGACATGCTGAGCATGTTCCAGTCCAGCATGCACAACTGAGAACTGCTGACCTTGGTAGTCAAAGACCTGTTTAACTGATGGGATCATCCAGAGTTGGACCGTTTTGTGTCCCCACACAATACAAAACTGATACTTTTCTGCTTGTTTGCTCCAGGGCCTGGAGTTTTCTGGCAAGATGTGTTGTCCCTCTCCTGGAAAGGGAGTTTCCTGTACGCCTTCTCTCCCTTCCCTCTAATTCAGAGAGTGCTACTCAAGCTCCAAATGGAGGGCATAACTCTGATACTTATTGCTCCCTTATGGCCTTGACAGATCTGGTTCCCCTTACAGCAGCAGCTAGTGGTGGAACCTCTAGTGCCTCAGCCCCTCTGCAAGGGTCTACTGTCACAGAAACAGGTAACTCTTGTCCATCTGGACCCGAAATCTCCCCATCTGTATGCATGGCTCCTGAAGACATAGCCATTGCTAGTTTTGGGAATTCCCAAAAAGTGACTGATGTTCTAGTCGCTGCTAGAAAGCTTCTACCAGATCCACTTATTCTGTGAAGTGTAAGCAGTTTGCTTTATGGGCTACTTCCCACCACCCGGATCCGTTCACCTATTCAATCAATCAGGTTCTAGAGTATTTGCTATCCTTATTGGGTTCAGGCCTGCGGTATTCCTGTATCAAGATGTGCTTGGCTGCCATATCCACTTTCCATGTGCTTACAGAGGGCCATACGATTGCCCAACTAGAGGTGGCCTGTATGTTTTTGAGAGGTATTCTATGTCTGAAGCCTCCGATCCATAATCAAGTCCTGGCTTGGGACCCGAATTGTGTTTTGGAAAAAAGTACTTTGGCTCCTTCTGAGCAAGTCACGACTTGTGGCTTACGCTTTCTTTCTTGGAAAGCATTATTTTTAGTTGCAGTCACTTCTGCACGAAGGATTTCAGAGCTACAGGCTTTAATGTGTGAGTCTCCTTATTTAATTTTCCACAAAGACAGGATGCCTTTGCGTACCAGTCCTAAGTTTCTACCAATGGTGGTGTCTGAGTTTACTTTAAATGAAACCATCCACCTGCCAGTTTATTATCCTGAGCATGCCAGTCTAGGGGAAGCAATGCACCATACTCTAGATGTACTGTATATAGAATACTCAGGTGCTATGTACACCACACAAAGGACTGCAGAAAGTCTTTGTAGCTTTTTGTTTCATTCGCCCCTGGGTAAAGAGGGCGCCCCAGTTTCCAAACAGCGCTTTTTCAAATGGGTGTCTAACTGTATTACTTTCTATTACAGGAAGTACAGTAAGGAACTTTCTGGGGTGGTTCATGATCATTCCACAAGAGGCATGGCATGCCTTTGTTGCTTGTTATAAGAATGCTTCTGTTGCAGATGTCTGTTGCAGCTGACACCTGGAGTACTGTCCACACCTTCACTAAACACCGTAATCTGGACATTGTCTCTCATGTAAGGGCTGGCTTTGGCCTAACTGTACTACAAGGCCTACTTCCTTAAGCCTGTAGGCTACAGCCCCCAAGCCTTGTCACTATCAGTACTGCTTGGTACACGTTCTGTAGGTATGGCCTGATGAAAAAAGATATCCTCGAGGAAGATGGAACAGTTACGTACTTACCGTAACAGTACATCTTTGGGAGAATCTCTTTCATCAGGCCATGCTGTCCCACCCTCCTTCCTCCTAATGGGTCTGAGACTCTAGCTTTTGCTGCTTCTGTCTCCATTGTATTCTACCTGTATCCCTCTGCCTCACCTGGTTTCTCAGAGTGCTGGGTTCTCTCCTGAATCCCTACAGAGAGGTCCTCTGAGTATGTTCTTTGTTGGGGAACTGAGGAGAGGAGAGGAGAGGAGGGGCTGCCCACGTTTATATATAGGCTGACGTCTGACATTGTGGGCGTCTCCTGGCTGACTACTTGCAAAAGTTTCCATGTGGTCCTAGCACATGGTGGCTTGTAGTTCCATAGGTGTGACCTGATGAAAGAGATTCTTTCCAAGATCTACTGTTACGGTAAGTACGTAGCTTTTCTTTCCCAACTTTGCACTTACTTTGCTGGTTTAGTAAAAATTTGCTACGTCGCTAGGGGTAGTATGAGCAGGAAGCTTGGGGATGGTTGAAAAATCTGTGGGAAGAGACCTTTGAAATTTGCAGGGGGATACTAAATCTCCCAGAATGGAATTAGACCATTTCTTAAAGCCCCCCCCCCGAACAGTCCTAGAGAGACAATTTTTTATTTCTTTTATTTCCCCACTGCCCCCATTTATCCCTGAACAATTGTATATGCATAAAAAAATAATGGATACATAGTGTATAGAAAGGGAACATGCAGATAATCTGGACAAATGATTTCAACTCTCTCCATGTACTGTACCCTATGTATAATTCAGTTCCATCATGCAGGTGTCAGTTACATACAGTTAAACTAAAAGAATTATTTTGTTGAGTTATACTCCAGTGAAAATTCTCTTACTTCTCACATAAATTATGACTGTTAACATTCTTTTCCTGTTACTTGTCCTCCCTAGACCCTTAAGTATCTATTTACGAGTCCAAGCACTGGAATTGGAAGAAGAGGCTGCAGATTAACAGCTGAGGACATTGAAGCCTACCTCTATGTCTTCTCCCAGCCTGGAGCACTCACTGGGCCTATGAACTACTTTAAAAATATCTTCAGGTAAAACTTACACCTTCTAAATAAAAGGGTCTATTTGTACTAAAGATAAATGCGTCATTCTGCAGTGTTTTTGCTTAGCCATTGTGTTAATCTGGCTGTCCTGTAAATTTCAAATGTTTCTGTAATACTCCCATTTCCCGAGTACTCACCACGATGCTATTTGTTTGGCAGATTCCATCACTTGGTATGCTTCACTCTCTGTGATATCAGAGCATATACTATGTCTTTCAGGTTGAACTCCCCCCCCATCAAGACTAAACAGCCGGGTCAGTTATTACATTAGAAGTCTGTCAAAAGGCAGTCTTCAAGTGGACATAATAGGAGGCTTGATTTTCAGAGGTTGATGCAGGGCTTGCAAGAAGCCCTGTGTCAACCCCATTCTTTGGCACAGCTGCGCCAAACTAATTTGTTTTTTGCTTCTCCTCAGGTCAGCCACTCCTTCTGGCCACCTAGACCCACTGCCGCTACTATGCCCCATCACAATCCACTGCCCCTTAATGCCACAGTCCCTGGGTAACCCAACATTGCCCTTCATTGGGAGGGTCCCCCTTCTGGGGGAGAAGCACCCCATAGGCACAGACACGTATCCTGAGTTTGGCGGGGTCGGCTTGGACACTTCCAGGATCCGTGGTGACGGGGACAGTAGGCCATCATCCAGTTGACCAGGTGGCAGTTTTCCATTTTTCTGCCCTCCCCACTCCTCCTCCTCCCTCAGTGGATTGGTCACAATAGTAACCTGGGGCTGGGACATAGGGTGGTGTGTTGAGGCATCATGCCACCTAGAACGTCACCCAAGCCACCTCCAGGTGCCAAAGGCCATCCCACCCACCCCCCAGGAGGGAAAGCATCCAAATAATGCTCTGGACTCCCTCCCTGCCGGTTTCTGCTCCTGACACCTGGGCTCGGGGCACAAACCTGGGTTGCCAGCATGCCGAGCAAACCTCTTTGCTCAGCACCACAGAGCTGGCTGTGCCAAACTCACTTGATGCAACTATACCCAATTTTAATACATCAGGTGCAGTTGTGACACTTTCCACACTCTATGGCATCATGTACTACATATGTGGCATAAGTCCCGTAAAAATGGTCCATAGCATGCCGCAAGTTAGACCAGGGGGAGCTGGTCTAACTTGCAGTATTTGGCGCATGGGAGTGAAAATCCTCATCGGTGCTGGGAGAATGCCGCAAGCCCCGTAAACCATATGGTTGGTGCACCATGGGCTTGCAACATTCTCAGGCCTTTGAAAATTGAGCCCTGGATGTTTCCTGTTTGTACTTTTGTATTTTCCGCCCATTCCACGCCCCACCCCTGATGTATTTACCATTCCCCTTGGCCTACTGCAGTAAGAAAAAATTACCTTAGTAATGTTGTTTCTTCTAATGGAGTCTTGCTGTATTCTGACTATTGCAGTTAGGTCCTGCCTTTCAACTGCCCCGGAGAACAAAGAGTTAAACTTTCCATGGCCAGCATGGAATGTTCACCGCGAGCTCGGTTGAAGCCCCTGTCAGCTGTTGTTTAAACTCCAACCGTCAGATCTTTATGAGCAATACTTTCTAGAAGTTCTGTGTGGAAACTGTAAAACTAACACTAGCCAACTGGCAACTAAATTTATTAAAAAGGTTTTTTTGGTTTCAAAACAAAGACTCATGTCAGGAAACTCAAAAAAACAAACACAACACACACCCAAAGTAAAAGAGGGTGAAAAAGGGACACCCCTAGGGTGCCAACACTGCTCCTGCCCACCCACATCCCCAAAACCAGGTTCTGAGAGGGGAGGGGGGGTCAGAATACAGCAAGACTCCATTAGAAGAAACAACATTACTAAGGTGAGTAATTTTTCTTCAAACAACATGAAGTCTTGCTGTATTCTGACTATTGCAGACTACTGCCAGTACCTCCATGGAGGAGGGACAGAACCTACTTTGGGAATAGGCTCTAAGTACTTGCTGTGCTAAACCGAGCATCACTCCTAGCCTGGATATCCAGAGAGTAATGCTTGGTGAATGTATGGACTGTTTTCCAGGTGGCTGCTTGACAAATTTCTAAGATAGGAATATCCCTGGCAGCAGCCAGGGAAGCAGCTGTACCTGTAGCAGAGTGAGCCCTCAGGCCTGAGGGTGGCGTTCCATCCAGTTTTTCATAGCAGAATTGTATACAAGAGACAATCCACCTGGCAATAGATCTCTTAGTGGCAGGTTTGCCCTTACCAACCTCTCCATATGTGAGGAACAATTGCACGGTTGTGACCTTATCTGGACTAACACCTTGAACAGGAGAGGGAAGGGGGAAAAGCATACAGAAATTTCCCTTCCCAATTCAGAATTAGAGCATCCAGGGGGACTGAGCCCAAGACTGGGGTCTGCAACAAAAGAGAGGAAGTTGGTGATTGTCTGGGGCTGCAAAAAGATCTATCTGTGGAAAGCCTCATCTTGAGAAAATCACTTTCAAAACTAGGGGATCTAGGGTCCATTCGTGATGGCCCTGGGATATCCTGCTGAGAGCATCTGCTAGGACATTGTCCTTCCCTGGGAGGTGAACTGCTATCAGAGAGGTTTGCAGGGAATAGGCCAGGGACCACAACTTCATTGCTTCTGTACACAAGGCCGTAGACCGAGTGCCTCCTTGCTTGTTGATGTACCACATTGTGGTGGTATTGTCTGTTCTGATCTGGACCACCTTGTTCTGTACAGATTTGGAAAAGGCTTTCAGTGCCAGAAACACCACTCTGAGTTCCAAGAGATTGATGTGAAGCGGAGATTTTTGAGGTCACCACAGCCCTTGGGTGGTAAGATCCCCCAGGTGGGCTCCCCAGCCCAGCAGGGAGGCATCTGTGGTGAGTATCACTGAATGAGACTGAGTGATAAACGGAACTCCTTGTCTCAGTTTGTCTTGATCCTGCCACCATTGCAAAGCCTGGATCAGGGTTCGAGTCACTGGGACTAGTTTGGTAAGGGAATCTTTTCTTTGGGATCAGAAGGCTCTTAAGTGGAACTGAATGTCCCTCATCTGAAATTTTGCTCCCTGGACCACTGCTGTAGAGGCTGCCATGTGGCCCAGAAGCTGCAGGAAATGCCTTGCTGGTCGAGACACCTGAAGGGTGAATGAAGAGGCCACTTCCATAAGGGTCCTTGCCCTGTCCAGGGGAAGGAAGGCTCTTGCCCTTATTGTATCCAGCTCCGCCCCTATGAAGGTGAGGAGCTGTACTGGCTCGAGAACTGACTTTGGAAGGTTGAAGAGGAATCCTAAGGAAGTGAGCAGTTGCTGAGTTATTTGCAGATGTGACTTGACTTGGTCTGGAGACTGACCCACTATGAGCCAGTCGTCCAAGTATGGAAAGATGCAGATCTTTTTTCTCCTTAGGAAAGCAACCACTACTGCCACGCACTTTGTGAACACCCTTGGGGCTGATGTTAGGCCAAAGGGCATTGCTCTGAATTGATAGTGGCCTGAGGGCAACTTGAACCTGAGGTACTTTCTGTGGGAGCACCTGATGGGAATGTGAAAATAGGTATCTTTGAGGTCCAGGGAGGCTAGCCAGTCCCCTGGCCTTAGAGAGGGGAGAATTATTCCCACAGTCACCATTTTGAACTTTGGTTTTAAAAGGTGTTTGTTCAGATACCTTAGGTCCAGGATGGGTCGCCACTGTCCTGTCTTCTTGGGGGTTAGGAAGTACCTGGAGTACAATCCTTTGCCCTTGTGTAGGGTAGGAACCCTCTCTATGGCTCTGAGAGCCAGGAGGGAAGAAACCTCTGCCTCTAGGGCAAGGGTCTCTGATGGATTTGCAGGTGGAAAGGATCTGGTTCTCATCTTGGGAAATTTTTTGAAGCTGAGAACCAGTCCCTGGCTTACTACTTCCAGGACCCACTTGTCTGATGTCAGAGACTTCCAGTCCTAGACAAAGTAAGCCAGCCTGCCCCCTACAGGTAGGTATTGGAGAATCGGCCCGGGCAGACCCATCAGGGTGTCTGCTTGGCAGAGGCTTTAGGCTGAGGGGTGGAAGCAGGCCTGCTCATTCCCCGTCTGCCTCTCCCTCTGAAGAACCCCCTCTGAGCATAAGAAGAAGAGGAGGCCTGGGCTTGGTAAAAAGGCCTTTGGAAAGGCCTGCCCCTGCCCCTAGACTGCTGCCTTTGAGGAGTTGCTTGCCTTTCTTTGGCCTGAGCACTCCTGTAAGTGGTCCTGTATTCGTCCATTTTCTTCATGTAATTCTCTGCCTGCTCCCCAAACAGAGAATTACCAACTACAGGAAAATCAATGGCCTTAGCCTGGGTATCCTGTGAGAGGCTAGTACATCTGAGCCAAGCCATCCTCCGAAGAGCCACAGATGTAGACATGACTCTTGATGAAACATCACTGGAGTCCACAGCAGCATGAAATTGTACTTTGGATGCCTCAATCCCATCTGCAGCTACCTGCTCCAGCTCCTTGGCAAGCTGGTCAGGGGCCTGTTTAACCAGAGTCAGCACAGTGTCCCATCTGGACTTCTGGTATCTAGCTGTGTAGGCCATATAATTAGCCTGCCTGAGTCCCAAAGATGCTGCCATGTACTGCTTCTTTGCCATGGCATCAATCCTCCTGGGGTCCTTATCTGGGGGGTGTGATGCCAAGGGGATATTTGCCTTATCACAGGCAGCAGCCTGCACTACCCCAACATGGCTGCATTGCTGAGAAAGGAACTCCATGTCCAAGCCTGAAAGGGTGTACCTTTTGTACATTCGTCAGTCCACAGGAGGTATGGAGTTAGGAGTTTTAAGAATTCTATTTGTCTGTTTCCCAAAAGATTAATGGAGGAGAATAGACAGTCTCCTGGACTCTGGGATGTCCATCATTTCAACAAAATCAGGCTCCTTCTGATCCTCTACTGCTTCTTCCATTGGAAGCTGGTGGGTTTCAGCCACTTTTTCGTAAAACATAAAGTGGGAAGGGGACTCAGAAAGTCTAGGAGGAGAAACACCTGAAGGTCTGTCTGAGGAGATGTCTGGGTCAATAGGCACACCCAGACTTTCATAATCACCATCATCGTCCTCATACTCTCCCTCCTCCTCCTCCGGTTCATAAAATTCTTCTGAAGTGTAATCCGGAACCGGGGGAACCGACCGAACCGAGCCCCTGCCAGATGGTGCCGGTTCAGTTGGAACCGAAGTTAGCGATTGCACTATTCTTATCGCTTTGGCTATCTCATCAGCAGTCGGAGTATGAATTTCTGGATCCGAACTGGATGATATATCTTTTCTCTTCCTTTTAACTGGAACCGACTCCTCATAATCAGCTCTCCTCTTGCCCGAAGATGTATCACCCTGGTCTGAGGGCACTTCTTCCGGTTTGGTCGGAACCGAACCGGGCTGGCCATCCGGGTCAGCGGACTTCTCGGCCTCCCTTTCCCTCAGTCTACCTACTCTCTTATCCAGGGTAGCTTTGGGAAAATTCTTACAAATTTGGTAGTCTGAATCGAGGTGGTCAATCCCCACACAATAAACACAGGTGGTGTGGGGATCAGCCTTAGCAAAGGCTTCCCCACACACACTGCAGTGTTGAAACCCAGTGGGCCCGTTTTTTTTCTTGGGTTTCTCAGACATGGCCATTCCTATCCAAAACTTACCTTTTTTTCGGCAATCCACCAGGCAAGACTCCCCTATCGGTTCCTGACCGTGTTACGGGTCTTGGAAAAAAACGTAATAAAATCCAGTTTTTTAGAACCAATACGGACCAGTTACCGCACTCTTAAGTAAATTCACAAACTTTTTTAAACTAAACTGATCGGTTCAGCCGAACCAATCCGAAATTTACAAGTTCCACACAGAAACTAAATGTAAAACCTATCTAGTACTCATGGTACCACAGACAGAGACTTAAACCGACAGATTCAGTAGCAGAAATTCGGTAGAAACCGATCAAAAATGACACTTTAACCGACTTTTTTGAACCGAGCAAAGGAGAATCTCCGGAGCGACTGTTCAGTGAGGCGGAGTAAAGAATCTGACAGTTGGAGTTTAAACAACAGCAAACAGGAGCTTCAACCGAGCTTGTGGTGAACATTCCATGCTGGCCATGGAAAGTTTAACTCTTTCTTCTCGGGGGCAGTTGAAAGGCAGGACCTAACTGCAATAGTCAGAATACAGCAAGACTTCATGTTGTTTGAATCACCTGTGTTTTTTTGTTGGAATCAGTAGTTTTCATCGCATGCCATGTTGTGCCATTAGAGGAACCCCAGCACTTACCTTTGCTGTACTCAGGAGTTGCTCTTCTAGGAAGCTTTCTTTAGGCATGAGCCCTTGCTAGGCCTTCTCCTTCCTGTCCTTGCTGATATTTTGTAGCAACCGATACTTAGCCCATGCAGCTTTTATTTATTTAAGAGATGGTGATTGGCACACTGAGCTTTCCAGACACAATGTGTGGCGGTGATACAAGGAGGGGTGTGCAGCAAAAATAATAAAGTGTCTACATCAACAGTCATGTGCAAGAACAGCAACAGTGCAAAATGCAAATAATAAATCACATAAATGTAAACTATGTGAGATACGGAAGCTGGTTAGGTAATTAAAGGTAAGACAAGGGGGAGTACATAGATACATAGACAGTGTCGGCAGATAAGGGCCTATGGCCCACCCAGTCTGCCCATTTGAGCAGTGTGCTGCAAACAGTAAAGTGACAAAAGCAAGATACATGACCAAAACCAGTGGTGGTGCAAAACGCATATTTACAAGATTGTAGAATTTTAACATATACAATAAACAAAAGTTGTTAAGGTAATCTAGGATAAGACAGTAAAGAGAAGTGATAGCAATGCAGGGTACCTACCAGATAAGGCAGGATTTGCTGGTGCATGCTTTACATAGAAACATACTGTAGCATTTCATGTCAAAAACAGGCCCAGTGGCCCGCCCAGTCTGCCCACCCTACTTAATTCCCCTGAGCTGGCCCTAGTGGCCATCCTTCTCCCTTACCCTTTATGGCCTTCAGCTGTCTTACCCTTGTTTGAATCCCTTCACTGTTTTGCCAGATACCACTTCCTCTGGCAGTCTGTTTCACTTGTCCATCACTCTTTCTGTAAAAAACGTGTTTTCAGGCATGCATCTTTATTTATTTCGTTTATTTAAAAATTGGCTACCGGGAGAGGCACACTGAGCCGAGACTCATTTCGAGGTGCAGCCCACGGGAGGGTGAAGGGGAGAAAACAATTACCGTATATATTCGAGTATAAGCCAAATTTCTTTAACCATTTTTCAGTCTCCATATGTAGTACCTCAGCTTATTTGAGGGTCAGTCAAATCCAGTAATCAATTTTGCCAGACCGCCATAACGGAACTTCAGTTACACACTAACACATAAAAGGGGATCTGTACTACTGCTCGACACGGATCTTCCCGACATATGATTTCCCATCACCAACTTCCTGACGGTACACTGTTACTGACTTTTAAATGACTGGCAACCAGAATCCTGACAAGTGGTATATAGCGTGGAGTGAGTAAGACTGTAAAGCTGACTGCTGCCCAAGACTAAAGCTCTTTTCATGCTGTACATGCCTATAAAAAAGTAACAATCTTTAAACCTACGTAAGCATTGCAGTGAGAGAAAAACACTTTCAGTGACAGTGCAAAAATGAAAAATATAAAATAAACTATAAACATTGCAGTGGTGTATGTACAGCAATGGAGAAAAACACTTTCAGTGACAGTGCAAAAATGAAAAATATAAAGTAAACTATAAACATTGCAGTGGTGTATGTACAGCAATGGAGAAAAACACTTTCTGTGACCAGCCTAAAAAGCTCTTTTCACGCCTGCTAACAGTAAACATTGTAGCGAGGATGAAAAACAGTTTCAGTTACAATGCTAAAAGTTCAATTCATTGCACGAGTGAGAAAAACAGTTTCATTGACAGTGGTGTATCGTGAGGGAGAAAATTACTGTGTTTTGTGTGCAGCCTCGTAATCTCCCTGCTGTTCCTGTGTGACTCATGTGTTGTGGATTAATTACAGGACTGGCAGTGGTATAGGTAAGCCCATCTTGCGGCTTACAGCTATATTTTAATGCTGTTTCCCTTAACTACAAGTTGTTTGCTTGTTTAAGATACACAACCTTTCAAAACTCAAACCAATCTTTTACTTTTTTAAATTACTGTCAGCAGCTGCTGAATTCTTGCTGGCTCAGAAAGACCACACCTTCTTTAAAGGGTGTCAGCTCAGTCTAACTTACATTTTCTAGTTTTTGACTCTTCAAGGAACATTGCAGAGAGAGAAAAACACGTTCAGTGACAGTGCTAAAATATAAAATATTAAATAAACTATAAACATTGCAACGGCATACAGCAGAAGAGAAAAACACTTTCAGCTACATTTTGTTGCTGTTTCCCTCACTACAAGCTGTTTGCCTCTCTGTCTCGCTCAATGCAGACAGCCAGAGTTGTTTTCACCCACAGTTATTGTCAGAGGCTTTTTGTCGGGCAGACGTTGTTGTCGGTTGGATTGATCTGTTGGGAAAAGCGTTTTTGGGAAATGTCAGGCAATTCGTTGTCAGGCAAATGCACATCGGGAAGTCGTACCTGACCCCATAAAAGCAAACATGGAGCCAGCATGTTCTAGGACTTGCTGGTGCTCTCGCTTTTTGGAGAGAAACAATCTGACACTCTGTCAAAGAACAAAGATTTCCCCAAAACTACCCCCAGACCTAGAAGCTAAGGTAGAAAGCTTTCACCAGGTCACAATTAAAATGAGAAATAAGCACAGTTATGACCTCACACAAATTGACAATATGGATGAGACCCCAATAACTTTTGATCCCCCCAGTAACAGTACAGTGAACCCATCAGGTAGCAAGACAGTGCTTATCAAAACTACAAGACATGAGAAAACTCATTTCACTGTAGTGCTGTCTTGCTTGGCAGATGGCACAAAGCCGAAGCCAATGATCATATTCCAAATGAAAAACACTCCCAAAGTCTGTGGTTTTCCCACTATGGAGTGCTTGTGTATGCCCATCCAAAGGGTTGGATGGACAAAGAGTTGGTACGTGTGTGGCTGCAAAAAGTGTGGGACACTAGATCTGGTGCCCTTCACAGAAAGCGGTCCCTTCTAGTGTGGGACATATTTGAATGAATGAATAAATTAAACTTTATTTATATGGTGCCTTTCTTAAACCAAGGCACCTTACAATAATTTAAAACAATAAATAATAAACACAGATCCATAAATAATACTACACTAAATCCGAACTCCAAATCACAATCAGTTAATTACAATTAATCTTAGACCATAAATAGGTCTTGAGGGCCTTTTTGAACTCCTCCACGGTTGCACACTGATGAAGCGGATGGGGTAGAAAATTCCAGAGGGTCGGAGCAACAAACATAAAAGCACGAGCACCTGATGACTTTAAAGAAACCCTCGGAATCTCTAGCAATCCCTCTTCTGCCGAGCGGAGAGATCGCCTGGGGCGGTAGGGAACCAAAAGCTCTTTCAAGTAGTCTGGACCCTGTCCGTGTAAGGCTCTGTAGGTCAAAAGACCAACTTTAAAGGTGATCCGCCACTGAATCAGCAGCCAGTGCAGATCGCTTAATACTGGCGAGATATGACAGGTACGAGATGTACTCATCAACAATCGGGCCACAGCATTCTGCACCAGCTGCAAGCAGTGGATATCAACCCCAGGAAGCCCTAGATAAATGGAGTTGCAATAATCCAGGCGTGAGGTCCCAAAAGCGTGGACCAACGTAGGAAGGTCAGCTGGCAGAACAAGGTGCTTAATCCTGGCGATGTTCCTAAAATGATAAAAGGAAAGTTTGACAACCGCTGACACCTGCAAACGCAGTGTCAGTTCATTGTCAAAAATCACCCCCAGGTTCCGCACCTGTTCGGAGGTAGGGAGCTGGATACCTCCCAGAAATAAACCTGAGGATAAGCCAGCTCCCATCCCCTCTACACTGTGACCTGGGTCCACAATCAATACTTCCTTCTTCTCCGAGTTCAACTTTAACCAGCTTGAATTCATCCAGCTCTGGATTTCGGTGACGCAGCTATTAATGACTGAGAGAGCTCTAGCCTGGTCGGGTGCAAAAGACAGGTAGAGCTGAGTATCATCTGCATAGCAATGAAACTTCAGCCCATACCTTCTTACAATGTCTCTGAGGGGCAGCATATATGCTGTGAACAACATGGGGGACAACACCGAGCCCTGAGGTACCCCACATGACAGTGAGAGTGGGCAGGAAGAATTTAATCCAGGCACCACTCTCTGAGTCCTGTCAGTGAGGAAAGATCTAAACCAACTGAGGACTGTCCCTGACAGACCACAAATAAACTCCAGGCACGCGAGAAGTACCCCATGGTCCACAGTGTCAAAAGCTGATGAGAGATCAAGAAGAACGAGAATGGAACAATTCTTCTGATCTGTAGCCTTCAGGAGATCATTGAGCACCCGAACCAGTGCTGTCTCGGTACTGTGCCTCTTTCGAAAACCAGACTGGAAGGGTTCATAGATGTCATGGATGATTAAATGGTTCTTCAATTGTGCTGCCACCACTTTCTCAATAAACTTCCCAACAAAGGGAAGATTAGAGATTGGCCTGTAGTTAGCATGGCAGTCAGGGTCCAAGGTAGCTTTCTTCAGGAGGGGTGTCACCACCGTCTCCTTCAGGGAGCTAGGAAACTCACCTGTATCCAAGAAGCACCTGTCTATCCATGCTAGAACCAGGCCGATAGTCTCAAGACAACAGGGAAGTCGGGCCCGGATCTAAACAACAGCATGTAGGGCACATACTCTGGATAATTCTCATGACATCAGTGAACTCAGGCCGGTCAAAGGAACTCCAAGAGAGAGACCGGGGGGAGCAACCAAATGTCGATCAAAAGCATCTCTAATACAGGGAGCAGGTCGGAGTGCTGCCCTAATGTCAACCACCTTATCTGCAAAGAAGCGAGCAAGCTCGTCACACTCTAATTGTGAAAAAGCTTTCCAAACCTGGAGACAGACTGGGTTGCACAGTTTGAAAAAGCAGAGCTGGTTGGTTCTGAATAACCACAATCTCTCTGGACAGGAACTCTGCCTTCTTACAAGTGATTGTGGAATGATAGAGTTGATAATATTCCATCTATCTAAGATGGTTGGCATCAAGGGCAGTTCTCCGCCAACAACACTCTAATCTTTGTCCTTGTCACCACATCTCCCTCAAGGCCTCATCAAACCATAGAGACTGAGGTCGAATGGGGAGAGGACGAACGCGGACAGGAGCAATTTGATATAGAGCCGAGGAGATGGCCCTATTATAGACCAGCACCAAAGCATCAGGATCATTGCTCACTTCAGAAAACTCCGATAGGTTAAGTGCCACTGTCAGACCCACAGAGCTAATATCTCATAAAGAGCGGCACCTAACCATCTCCACAGGGGTAGGCTTACAAGGGGTTGTGTGCAAAAACTGAAGCGCACAGTGTAGTGATCGGAACAACTGACTGGTTCCACCCCCACATCAGTGGCCTCAATCCCCAGGAGGAAGAGTAAATCCAAGGAGTGACCACTGTTATGCGTGACCGAAGTAACCACTTGTGTGAGACCCAAAGATGTCATAAATTGGAGGAAGTGTTGTCCAAACTGCGAATATTCATCATCGATCCAGGCATTGAAGTTACCCAGGACCATCAGCCTGGGAGACTCAAATGCCATGTCGATGATGAAATTGGCTACTTCCTGTAGAAAACATTTCTCATCCCCTGGTGGACGGTAGATGAGAACTATCCTACATCCCACACCTGCCATGACGGTACACTCGAAGGACTCCACCTCCTCAACTAGTATACCTGTGAGTCCCAGTTCGGTCTTGAAACAGACCACAACTCCCACCCCCCACGGTCCAACCTTGGACGTTGTAACACCGATACCCGGCTAGAATTGCTGCCTCCCAAAATTGGACTGGCATTACCATCCAGCCAGGTCTCGGTAATGCAAGCCGGATCCACGGACCCCACCAGATCTGCAATAACTGCAGTCTTGTTCCTAATGGATCTGGCAGTGCACAACACTGCTCGGGTTGAACGGGTTACTGAAATGGAACAGACTACTTGCCCAGTACCATTAATGGTAGAGGTTCCCTTGGGTATGGGAACCAGACAAGGAAACACTCGCTCTCGAATCCATTTCACCCCAGGGTGTTTTCTGGTCTCCACAACCCAGTCCGATGTTGCCGATCATTTGGCCTCCACTGTCCGCGCCCCCCAAAGCCCCTTCTCCCCCTCCATACAATCCCCAGCACTCTACAGTGCTGGTAAGCTGACAACTGTAATGGCGTAGGGGAGAAAGGGTGGAGGGCATGGAGAGCGGAGGACAAATAGCGCACGACCATGGTGGCAGACCCTCTACACATTATAACAATAAAACCAAACCCAAACAATAACCCAAAATAAAATAAAATTTAATTAAATAATATAAAATAAAAGCAAAATTAAAGAAATCAATCAAATAAAAACATCCAAATAAATAAACAACCAAAAATCCAGAGGCTCTCACTCTCCCTTAAATTAAACAAATCAAAAAAAGGAAAAAAAAATACAAATTACATGGCAGTCTCTAAAAGTCAGTGTCAAAGGGTAAAATAGCAACTCTCCACTGGGGAATGTAGAATCCAGATGACAACAAGAGGGGCTCTCACACCCTCTTAGTCAAAAATACCAGAAGATCCTCCAGATGAAATTCGGACACGCAGCACTTGACAGATTCAGTAAAAAAAGACTGCCAAAAAATTTGTACTGACCTTTCTGTGATACCTGGTGGGCTAACATCTATGCTTCAGCCACTACATGTGTGTCTTAACAAGCCTTTGTAGTACAGGCTAAGAAAGCTTTGGAGTGATTGGATGATCTCTAGCACAGGCATGCTGATGAAAGGAGGAAATTTAAAATGACCCAATATCTCCCTGGTTTGCAAATGGGTCATGCAAGCATGGGACACAATACTGAGGAGATGGTTGCTAAATATTGTCTTAAATGTGGCATTGGCAACAGTATGGATGGGAATCAGGATGATGCTCTGTTAGAAGAGGATGCTGAAGTAGAACACAAAATTGAGGAAGATGACAGCCCCTATGTAGATGTTCTCACCGAGGAGTTCATGGCCGAGGATGAAGCAGCACACGGCTTTTCTGACATGGAGGAGGACAGCGACTGACTTTAACTTTAAAAATTGGACTGCAAGTACTTTTCTAGCAATGAAACCTTTTATTTTAATCATGTTTCTGTTGTTGTTGAAAGCATTTTGCACAGTTTGTCAAAATTTTTTGTAATAAAGAAATACGTCTCGGCTTATGTGTGGGTCAGTGATTTTTACCTAAATTGAATGCTTGCATTTGGGGGATCAGCTTATACGTGAGTCGTCTTATATGCGGGTGTATACGGTACAAAGATTACACCAAGTCAGATGATGCGGTTACAATGACAGTAACAATAAAGTGCCATAGTAGAGTACAGAACAAACAAAAAAGCAAGAAAGCAAGATCATTGCATATAACAGAAAAAATTAATTTTAGTAGACAAATCAGCTGTGCAGTTGAACACAATCAAAAAGTGCTTAGTGCCTGAAAGGGTGGAGACTGACCTAGACTTGAGGGGAGTAGTGAAACAGGATGATTAAAGGAACACTGTCAGCCCTTTACTGATGTTTTCTGCAGTTCTTGCTAAATGTGCCTGCACTGCCGGCAGCAGTCCCTCTTGGGATGCAGTATCTATGGCAGCAATTTCTTCCCCCATAAAATTGTTACTTTTACTAATTTTAGCACAAAGTGAAACCCTCAGTTACAGAAATTATGGTCAGACGGTCAAGCCATGATACGTGGCATGCATGTACCAGGGCTCGACTTTACAACCCTGATTTCTGTAACTTTCAGAACCCATTTCACAGCCACAGTCAGTTTCCTGAGTTCAGCTGTGTTTATAGTATTAAAAACTGTGTTTAGCTGAACTCTGGTACAGTAATGAGTTTGCAAGCATTCGGGCGCAGTCAACATGAGCAGACCACGTGCGTTTCACTTTGTGATAAAATTAGTAAATGTAACAATTTTATGGGGGAAGAAATTGCTGCCATGTATATTGCATCCCAAGAGGGACTGTTGCCAGCAGTCCAGGCACCTTTAGCAAGAACTGCAGAAAACATCAGTAAAGGGTTCACAGTGTCCCTTAAAACTTCGCACAAACTAGCCAAAACCTTGTGATTTTGGGGAAGGAAAAGTAAGAGATGGGCAGAATCACAGAGGAAGGGTTAGAAAGGGTTCAGGTAGAGGATTGGCAGAAGTGGGGGGGGGGAGAAGATTTAGCTGGTGCCTGATGGAGGGAAGGGAGGTAGAGACATGGATGGAGGAAAGTAGCTGGTTCCATAGGGAGGGGGGAGGCAATAGAAGAATGCAGATTTCCCAGCTGAGGAGTCAGTGTGAGGGTGGGAGGGAGAAGATACGAGGGTCCCTAGAGAGTAGGAAGTAGAAGGAGGGGGAGTGGAGAGAAGTGAGAAAAGATATGAGGAGAGGGACCCAAACCAATATTTAGAGATGAAGGAAGCACAGTGGGACTGGCGACGTGAGGGGGGAGGGAGAATGGAGGAGGAGTATAGGGAACATGGTGAGTACAAGATGGTGAGTTGGTAGTGAAGCAGCAGAAGGCATTGTAGAGGTGGTCCAGTCTGGCAAGGTATGTGGAGGGTGCAGTGCCGTAGACCACATCTGCTTAGTCAAAAACTGGGAGAACTATTTTAGTGACCATCTCCTGGTGAACTTGGGGAGAAAGGCAGTCCTTACTGTGATATAGTGCAATGAGATTGGGGTGGAGTTTGGCATGGATGGCATCGTTGTGGGCAGAGAATTCAAGTCTGCTATCTAGCCACACATCAAGGTACTTGAAAGTTGAGAATCCTTGGGGGGGGCATCCAGCATTAAGAAAACGGGGAGGGGGGAGAGCCTGGCCAGCTTCTGGTTGGTACCAAAGGTCATTGACACTGCTTTTTTAGTGATGACCTGAAGCTGGTTTGACTGGAACCAGCACAGAATATTGCGAAAGTCTTGCTGGAACAAGACTTCCACAGACGCAGTCGAGGGACCAGAAGTGAAGAGAACTGTGTCATCTGCATACATGTGAAAAGAGTTAGCATGGGCAAAGGGGGGAAGTAATTTATGAAGATGGAATATAGGATTGGACACAGAATGGAGCTCTTTGGGCCCTGACCTGGTGCTTGGAAAGAATGGACCAGTCGACAGGGGGGCTAGAGGCCATCAGAGCTCAACTTGTCCAGGAGGAATGAATGGGACACCGAGTCAAAGGCTTTGGCCAGATCAATGAAAAAGGCCACTGTGTGATGTCCATCCCAGAGAGAATGGAGTCAGTGACCTGAACTAGGGAGGAGATAGTGGAGTGGTACTTCCTAAAACCAAACTGGAAAGGGAGGGGAAGTTGGAGGAGTGGAGGAAGGCTGCAAGCCATGATTAGACCAATTTCTCTTACAGCTTTGCAAGAGAGGGGAGGAGGGAGATAGAGCTGAAGTTGCCAGGGGTGGAGGGATCGCCCCCTTTATGGAGGGGGATAACCTTAACAATCTTCCAAGACTATGATACAGTGCAAAGGGTGAAGGAGAGTTTTAGGAGGTGAGTAAGGGGGAGGTGATGGCAGGAGCTGACAGACACAGAAGTGTGGGGTCCAAACCACATAATTATAGAATCATAGAATAGGAGTCGAGTTTGTTGACATTAGCCTTTTAATAACTCGCCACATATCAGTGGTAGTATTCGAATCTAGAATTTCCTGTATGTTTATCTAAGGACCCTTTAAACATGTCCATATCATTGCTATAGACAATAGTTTCTGGTAGGGCGTTCCATGGTGCCACAACACTGTGTAAACCATCTACCTCTTCTTGTTGTCTTAAAGTTTTCTCCCTTGAGTAGTAAATCATGAGATCTTATTTTTCTTTTACTGTTATTTTTGCATAGTCCTGTTGTCTCCCACAAGGCCTCATTGTGAAAGACTTTGTATCCAGAGGGAGTAGGGTAGGGTTAGCAGCTCCAGGGAACTAATTAGAGCTGCACACGTGAGCAGACTTGATAGGCCATTATCGCCTGTTTCTGCTGGCAAATACGTATACATAACAGAAAGCCCCTCTCTGTCTTCGATATTGTAAAGAGTATGGGTCTAAATGCTTCAGTCTTTAAGATTATTAATTTTTTTAGTCATGGTGCTTTGTACCCTTTCTGTCTGTTTAATACTACTGATATTCTGGGATGAGCATATTGGAGCACAGTATTCAAGATGTAGCCTTACCAGAGAAGTAAATATGGGAGGATTACATCTGCATTGCTACTCCTGATGTGTTTGAAAATACATCAAAGTAATTTGTTACTCTTTTGATCATCTTCTTTGTACGTGTGCCAAATGCCAGGGTATCAGAGATATATACTCCTAGGTCTTTTTCATTTGTCGTAGATGTTAACATCATGTTATTTAGTTTATAGCTAGCTCTAATGTTATGAATGCCTAAGTGCATCACCTTGCATTTGTCAAGACTGAAATCAAGTCCATGATTCTTCGCCCCATTTTCTAGTTGTTTAAGGTCATCCTGGAGGGGCTCAGCAGCTTCTCTGTTATTAACGACTGCCCCTATCTTTGTGTCATTGGCATATTTACAAGACCATGACCCGGATGATGTTTTCATACCTGAGACAAAGACATTAAACAAGGTAGGTCCCAAAACAGACCCCTGAGGGACCCCACTTGTCACCACACCTTTACCAGAATAATAACCCCTGACACACACCCTCTGATATCTGTTATCCAGCCAAGAGTTCACCCAGTGTATAACTTGCGGATGTATTTTTAGACTTATCAAGCATTTGTATGAGTTCTTTGTGGGGCACCGAATCAAATGCTTTAGAATAATCTATTCTAAATAAATGATGTCCACTGGTAGCCCTTTGTCTAAGGCACAACTGACTGGCTCAAAGAACTATTGAGTTCCTCAGGCATGATCTACCAGGAAGGAATCCATGTTGGGCTATGTCACTTAACCCCTGAATTTTTAAATGTGTTTCTCTGATTTCCTGGCTAAAGCCTTCCATTACTTTCCCTATTATGGATGTCAGACTTATAGGTCTGTAGTCCCTGACATCCTGTTTGTCACCCTTTTTGAAGACCAGGATCACATTTACCTCTCACCATTCCAGAATTGGTATCCCTTGTCACAAAGAGGAGTTAAATAACACAGTCAGGGGACCTGCTAGATCGTCCACCAGTTCTCTAAGTAACCTTGGATGGATTATGTCTGGCCCTGCCGATTTGTTCACCTTCAGTTGTTTTAATTTGTCTCTGACTTCCTTTTCTGCTATTGTTTCAGATTCAGTTTTGTGGTTCTTGCTGATATCATATGGGATGATACAGCTCTCTTTAAAGACACTGAGAAAATATTCACTAAACTTAATAGTAATATTTTGCTCATCCTCTATAACCTGACCTTCAACTTTTATTTTACATATCATTTTTTGTCCCCCTTTCAGGCTTTCAGGGCCGGATATTTAAACTGCGTCGAAAAAGTGCGCAACAGCAGGAGCAAGCACAAGTCAATTGAGCATAGGCGCAACAGACGCGATATTCAAACATGGAGCAAAACAAATTGCGCAAGCGGTCAATGTCTGAATATCGCTGAAACTGCGCCATAAGCGCCCAGCAGAAGGAAGCTGAGTAAAGGTTGCACCATAGCGAACAAGGCTCAGCCCAGCTGAGCAGTCCAGAGGTGCCATGCGCAAGCAGAGCCCCCCTCCCCACCCCCAGCAGAGCAATGGAACTGCACAACCAGGGAGGCAGGCTGGGACCCACCGCCAGCCATGCCACACATGGGCACAGGAACACACTGCAGAACCAACAAGACACCCGCACACCCCAAGCACAGCATCACTGGGGGAAGGATGGATGATCCACTGGCCCATGGGGACAAGCCAACAAAGCACAGCAGGGCCGTGACGCCCCAGCACAACCACTGTCAGGCTGAGACTGCCACACACAGGGAGTTGACAACCACAGTGCACAGCAGCCCCCCATCTGCACAGCACACCCTGCACCGTGACCCCAAGACACCACCCATGTGCAGTGACTGTCACTGCAGTAAACACCATGCATCCCCCCTGGCACACGTCAACCTCGTGTAGCATAGAACCATACAAGCCAGACCCACACTGGGCACCCAGCAGTGGGCGGAAGCAGATGGCAAGACCGACTGAAAGTCACTGCCACACCGGAGACACCTCCCCATGCACACACACACACGCACACACACACATACCCAGGACCATACCACCCCAGATGGCATGCACACCACTGCAACTGAGCAACCATAGCCAGCTGTAAATCGGAGACCACCACAGTATTCATAACAAAATATATATATTGGAAAACAGAAATTACAACAACAAGATCAAGAAAAAACTATATACAGATATGTACAAGACAAGGGGTTAGGGGTACAAGGTAGGTGGGCAAGGGATGGGGTGAACAACTGGGAGAGGGAAGGCAGGGGGAGGGATGGGTGAAGTGGGAAGGGGAAGCACATTCATCGCCTTGCAAGCTGGTCTGCTGCTGCCTGGTGCTGTCCCTGTCGTCTCCGCCGTCGCCTGACCCCATGGCGCTGAATGTCCCGGAGGATGTCATGTGTTGCAATGGAGACCCTGGTCAGCCGCTGGAGGGCACGGTCCATCCTGCGTAGGATGCTGAGGCCTAGGAAAAGGGAACACAGTCAATGGCTGTGACTGTCCACAACCCTGAACACCACCCATCCTGCAAGGCATATAGCCCAGTGCCCTGCACCTGTGATGGTATGACCCACCCACAGTGACCATGCACATGACATGCCCAACCAGGCAGCACCAGCTATGTGCACCACTGCACACACACACTGCCCATGTCCATCACAGCACAAACAAGGCTGTCAAGTGACGTGGCAATGTGGTGGGATGCCAGTTCCACAGCCATGTGCCCAGTGCATGCATGGACCACCAGTGACACACACACACAGACGTGCAGTGACACTGGACAGTGATGACTGTCGCCTGTGTTGTGCATGGTTGTGTTGTCCATGGCTGGTGGTCATGCCCACCCCCTCCAGCATGCAACAGCATCCATGATGTAATGATACTCACACTCATCAAGCAGCTGTGGCTGCTGCTGCTGCTGCTGCCACTGTGGCCCACCCCCTCACGTCTCCTCCGTCCGCCACCTGGGCCCTGCCATGGCCCTCCTCAGCCTGTGCCTGCATCCTCTCCGCCAGGCCTGTGGGTGACAGATGTTGAGAAAAACATCAGTGTGACCCCAAAGCAGACTGCCCCCTGCCCCAGTGAGTGTGCCTGCCCACACAGCCAGACCCATGCATCTCACACCTGCACACACTGACACAGCCAACCATGGCAGAGCCATCCCCATGCACCGCCACCAAAAACACAGTCACACCCCACGGAGAATACAGGTGCATAGATGGTACACCCACCTGGCCTAGGCACAACGCCCCTCGTGGCATGTGACCTGAGGCATCGCAGCACGTCCGGCTCCCTCCTGCGGAGGTCACTAAACCTGTGCCTGCACTGCTCCACAGACCGGCACCACCCTGTGACCCTCACCAAGTCAGTGGCCACCTGCAGCCACACCTGGGTGCGGGCCATGGTGAGGGCTCATCCCCATACAGTGCCTCATAGTGGGGCTCAACCAGGGCCACCAGGTTGGCCACCTCCACCTGGCTCCATTGGGGAGCTCTCCTGCATGCCATATTTGGGGTCGTACAGCAGGCAATATGGCGCCCCGCAGCAACCCCACGTGGAAATGTTGCGCAATAGACCACCATAGGTTCTGTCGTGCTGTTAGTACAAGCGCCGTCCGGTTCACATAAGGCTGTCACCAAACAGCGCAATAGGGCCTTACACATGGCAGCCGAACAGCGCCAGGGGCAAGGTCAGACACCAGGTCAGGGGTCTATGACACAAGGCCACGCACAGCGCCATCTGACGTCTACGCATCCTGCGCGACCGATCACCTGCGTGCCAGTGCCACAGTGGACTATTGCGCAGTAGTGCCACAGCGCCATATGGTGCCCAGTGCTGTAGCACCACTGGCACAATGGTGGCCATGGCCTGAATTGCCGATCGCGCACAGCACGTCATCAGCGCGGCAGATGCCTGCGTAAGCTACCTGGGCATGCGCAATGCAGTGTACCACACAGTCACAGGCTCAGCCGGCTCAACCGTATTGCGCAAATCGCAACGGCGCGATATTCAGCCGACACATGCAAATCATCTGATCAGCCATTGAAAGGCGCAGTGGCGCGATTTGCATCTCATTACAGTTGCTCCACTCCTAATTTTCATGCATTGCGCTATAAATGTGCGACATTGGGCTGCGCTGGCCAGATTCGGTTACTGCAGGTGAGAGGTGGGTTGCATGCTGTGGGATGTTCTGGACAATGGTCATGGGATAACGCTGTAGACTGCACAGTGACAGGTGTCCACTTCCACCATACAGATCGCCATGACCGAGCAGAGCCAAGGTGAGGGTGAGGATGGTGGGCGGAGGAGGAGGCCCAACTTCACCACGGCAGAGACAGAGGCCCTCTTCCAGGCCTACCTGGAGGAGGAGTCACTACTGAGTGGACGGCGGGGCACCCCTCAGGCCCGTGCGGCTGCATGGGAGGGGGTAGCTCGGGCAGTGAACCTGCACGGAAGCCACCAGCGCTCCATGAAGGAATGCAAAAAGTAGATGGGGACAGACCGCAGGAGGGTGAAGGAGAAGGTGGCAGCCCTCAGGGCGGCACGTGCTGGCACTGGCGGGGATCAGCCAGCGGTGGTGGAGCTGACCCCGGCTGAGGACCAACTGGCTGCATCAATGCAGCGGAGTCCTATTGAGGGCGTACCAGGAGGTGGATTCCAGACAGGTGGAAGCCCATCACTGCACGATATGACATGGTGGTGGTGGTGGGGGGGGAAGGTTGTTCACGTGCACTCACATGTCCTCTCTTTCTGTTACAGATCCTGTTCGTCTTCAGGGGACAGTGGTGGTGGGTCCAGGCAGTGAGGAAGACCTGTTGGACATGGAGGAGGGTCCATCCACCTCTGTCACCAGCCAGCATGCACTGCACCAGCATGCACGCCGGGCTGCCAACTCTGGTGTCGGTGAGTCGGGTGTGGGGGGTGCACAGCCTGTGTCTCAGCAGTCTGGCATGCAAGCATGCCAGCCGCTGTGACTGTGGCTGTACACGTACCTGCACCATTGATGATCCGAGGACTGCAATGGGCAGTGACATGTGTGTGTCCATGGCGGACACACAGCAGGCCAACCGCGTGCTCCTGGGCCTAGCTGGTTCCAGCGTGTGTGCCAGCATGTCGGCACAGTCAGGCTGTGCCTGTCAGCACGGTGGGGCAGCACTGGTGGCTGTGCAGGTGTCTGGCACTGTTGCGGCCACAGCAGTGGAGCGAGTGGTCCCTGGGGCTAGCGGTTGGAGGGCAGCAGCAGCAGTCACCCACCAGGTCTGGGGTACAGTGTCCAGCGGTGGCACATGCCCACTGCCCTTGATATGCCCATTCCTGGTCCTGGTGAACGGCGCCCACCCTCAGGGGTGTTGAGCATCAGGACCTTCCATACCCTGGGGACAGGATGCCGTTGTGGCAGAGTACCCATTTGAAGAGCACACCCGCCTGCTGTGGGAATCAGTACAGCAGCAAAGGTGGGTTGCAACATCTGTGGAGGCACTGTGTGTGGCTGTGGAGTGGCACAGCAGGAACTGTGCTCTGGACTGTGCAGAGATGGTTCATATGCGGATGGATGTGACCGCCGCCATTGACAGGCAGACCCAGGCATTGGTCGCTGTCATGGCTGCATTGGGCACACAAGCAGGTGCTCCTGTACTGCGCACCCCACACAGTACGCTCTCCACTTCCCGTTCCCGGCGTCGTGCGACACCAAGCCTGTCGACGCCAGGTTCTGCTGTGGGCATCCCAAGCACCCCTGGTGCAGGTATGTTTGGCATACTACAGACCCCACTGCGGACAAGGTCGCAATCGCGCAGTGGGACCCCTGGTGGTCCATTGGTGCCACCCCATGTGGCCCCTGCTCAGCCTGCCAGTGCTGTTGGGTCACAGTGGGGCCGCCCACGCATCCGCGGTGGCCATGGAATGGTGCAACATGACTGACCTGTCTCCCAGTGCAGGCCCTGTGTGGTGCTGCCCTGTGTGCACTGTGCGTCATGGTGGGCAGTGCACTGGTGGGTGCCCTGCACATCACGCCGACATACGGACCACCTGCACACCATCCCGATTGCTGTCCACAGGTGCGTGTGCATGATGATGCCTGCATTGTACTGTACACCAAGGTGCAAGGGTGCCCAGCATCTGACACACGTACTTGGACAGTACAGGTGGTGGGTGTGGTCTGTGGATCTGTGTGTTTGCCATGTCTGTTCCTGCTCTGCTGTGCACCTGCCCATATCAGCTTTGTGCCTGGTGTGTGTGTGTGTGTGTGTGTGTGTGTGTGTGTCCATATGACTGTTCGCCCCTCCCTGATGGTGTGTTTGTGTGCCTGGTCCTTCACTCCCTTGCCGTTATGCACCCTGGTGTGTTACTCTGTGTGCCTGTGGGTTGCGCCAGGACAGTGTTGTTTGCACATGGCCCCTTGACTTACCTGTGTCGTGCATAATGCTCCTCCGTGATGGTGTCCCGGTGCAGCTGGGCCTGCCGGATCAGTCGGGGGTCCCGCCGTCCAAGAGGGGGCTGCTCATCACCATCAACACCGGCGCCACTGGCGTCCCCATCGCTGTCCCCCTCTTCAACCTGTAGGGCTATCCCACAGTCTTTGGCCATGTTGTGCAGGATACAACAGGCCAGGAATATCCCACAGGCCTTTGAGGGGCTGTACTGTAGGGCACCGCCGGAGGTGTCTAGGCATCAGAAGCGTGCCTTGAGCATCCCAAACACCCGCTCAATGATGTTGTGTGTGGCGGCATGTGCCTCATTATGGCGTTGCTGCGATGGGGTCATGGGGCGCTGGTACGGTGTGAGCAGCCAGGGATGGAGTGGGTATCTGCTGTCACCTGTGTGCAGATAGTGGAGATCAGTATCATGTTCAGGTCCATATTGCCCATATCCCTGTGTGCCACTACCATGGCACCTGTGGCATTCCACCCTTGCCCGGTTTGCATTTCCTACATCGTACTCACCACTAGATGGCCTGTGGGGATGTCCCACTTTCGATCGATGGCACAGTGCGGACTGATGCCATATGAAGGCATCATGTGCTCCACCGGTGTGTGGCACAGACATTGATTATACCGCAGTGGCATCACCGCCACCTGGCAGTTGACACTGGAGAAGCCCTTTCTGTTCCTATATGCGGCCCCATCGGGGCCAGGTGGCGTGCGAATGGCCACATGGGTGCAGTCTATGGCGCCAAGCACACCAGGCATACGTGCTACCCTGTGGAACTCCTGCATGTTTGCTGTACGTTCTGCCACGTGCTGGGGAAATGGATGTGCTCCGCAGCATGTGGCAACAGTGCGCTGAGGAATTGGGTGAGGATGCGTGACATGGCCGACTGTGTAATGCCTGTGGTGTCCCCTGTTGGCCTCTGGAAGGTGCCCGTGGCGAGCAGGCACATGGCAGGCTGTCACCTTGGTCTCCACTGACAGGCGTGACTCCGTCGTGAGGTGCCTGCATCACATCACTGCACAGCTCACAGAGCTGCCTCAATGTCCCTGTTCAGGCGGTACTGGCCCACGATCTCTACATCTGTGTACAGCTCAAAACTGATGCAGGCGGGGTACTGCCTGTTGGGGTGTGCCTCCGACGGGCCCATCCACGGCCCGTCCCCTGCACCTGCATTCTCACCCCCTCATTACAGCTTCCATGTGGAAGCTGCCACTATCCATCTCCTGGCTTGTGACCCCCCGGCTGATGTTGCTCTGTTACCCCTGTCCTGACTGCTACTTCCACTGCACGGGCACCCCGCTGGCCTCCCAGCCTATGGCCACACTGCTTCCCTTGCCTGCCCTGGCCTGTCACTGTCTGTCTTTCTCTCTCTCTTCCCACTTGGCATCCCTGTGGTGTTCTTGCGCCTCTTCCTTGAGCCTTTTATTTTATCTCATTTCGGCTGGTGGCTTTCGGCTGTTCCGGCTGTGCGCATTCTGGCAAGTCTTTGAATATTGCATTGCGCTCTTTATGCATGGATCCACCCCCTTCGGTTGTGCATGCCTTCATTTGCATTGCGCTGTTGCTCAGCATGTTTTCGGTGGCGCAGCTGCCTCCTGCTGAATATCGCAGAATGGCGCACTTTCGGACTTGCGCATGGCGCAACCCTTTTGAATATCCGGCCCTCAATGTAATTAAAAAAAACTGTTTTTATTATCATGGACAGATTTTGAGAAGTTGGTTTCTATTTTGATTTTGAATTTTTAATCTTTTTTTTTTTTTGTATTTATTAGCTATTGATTTGTTTGTTTTTTTTTTTAAAGTTTAAGTTTATTGATTTTCAGCAACAAAATACCAACCATACAACATGACAGTAGTAACAGGCCGAAATTACATGGTACAACATAACCCCACCCCTCCATCCCTCTCTCCCCCAAACACCCCCACCCTCCACCTCCCCCAACCAGAGTGTGCAAGACCGACAATACATCAAAACTGGATATATAGCATAACCACCCAACCAAACAAACTTCCATCTCCCAATACAGGAAAACAGCCACTGTTAAAGTCAAAAGGGCATCTGAGTTACTGCAGGCCGCAGAGAAGGTCATTGAACATTAATGGAGATACAAGGAATACAACTTACCCCATTTTTTCTGAAACAGATCCATGCGGTTGCGTAAGCTGGCGGACAATCTTTCGGCATTGAGGCACGCAGAGAGCTCAGTCAGCCATTCAGCATATGACAGAGTCAGCTGATCCGTCCAATGCCTAAGAACCAATCTCTTGACCGCCAAAGCAATCAACGCCATGTGATAACGACGTTCTACACTGTCAATACTGGCATAGTCCCCCAAGATGCAGACCTCGGGAGTAAAAAACCCAGAAAGACCCAATAGTGGGTCTATATTATCAGCGAATAGAGGACCACAGAGGAGACTTTGCTGCAGCTCCAGAAAATATGCAAGGAACTCTTCGCCTTTGCATACACCTGGAACAGGTCGGAAGAGGAAGCTTT
Source organism: Neoceratodus forsteri (assembly GCA_016271365.2). NCBI lineage: Eukaryota > Metazoa > Chordata > Ceratodontiformes > Ceratodontidae > Neoceratodus > Neoceratodus forsteri. The sequence continues at coordinate 517,689,948 of CM028136.1, read as the reverse complement.
TAAGCAGAAAAAGCTTCTTAGGGTATAATACATGTTACTTACAATATAATATTGGATGAGCCTTAATCTGTCCTGAGTATGGTATTTATAGAGATCCTTCAATGAGACCAATTCAAAGTAGAGTTTGGAAAAAGGAAGACCAAATCTTGGAACCCATCAGAGGCTCTGAAACCTTGTAATTCAGCAGACGTAAATTGATGAGATGGCGTGTGGCTTAGCAGCAAGAGTTAACACATGTGAGAGAAAGGAACGAACTGCCGAATCTCTGTAATGAGTACCAAACTTACTGGCAATAAGGTGTCTCAGCTGGTATACTTTAAAAATATTTGCCCTGGAGATAGCATACGTATCCAGGATGTCCGTGGACGAGAGGAGGTATCCGTGACCATAGAAATGTTCTAGACAAGTTTCTTTAATCTGTGGAAGCCAGTCGGGGGTGATCATTGAATTCCCAACCTTAACATTGGGATTAAGCATAATCTGTTGACTCGGATCCTCCTTCGGAAATATTTTAAGAAAACGCTTACATTGTGATAGGGACTTGAGGGATAGGAGAACTGTCTGGTCCGTTATCAAGTGTGAAAGTATGGAATGGGGAATGTAAAATAGCATAAGGATCGACTCCAGAATCAAGCAGAATTGACTTCTCGATTTGAAGCCAGATCGGGGAGGAGGGATTAGGGTTAGCCGGCAACCACCTCCCCAATTTAGCCAGATGCGCCGCCCAGTAATAAAGCATCAAATTAGGAAGCCTTAGTCCGCCCTTATCTTTGGGCAGGGATAACTTAAAAAAGGAATGCCGAACCCCCTTACCCTGCCAGATAAAATTAGAGAACATTCTATGGAACTGCTGGAAGTACGAGACCGGCAACCAAAGATTTAGTAAATTGAGAGGGTGAAAAATACGGGGAAGAACATTCATTTTAATAATATTAACCCGACCCCAGAGGGAGATGGGAGGAACGGCCCACCGTTGCAAATCCTGCTGAATATGATTTTTAAGGTCGTCCAAGTTAAGCTTCCTGAGTAGGGAAGGGTCTGCCAAGAAATGAATCCCTAAATATTTAATTGACTTAAGAGACCACTTCATCCCAAAATTAGCAAGATTTGATTTACATGTATGAACATTCAGCGGGAAAATCTCCGATTTGGAAATATTCATTTTGTATCGGGAAAGGGCCCCATACTGCCTGATTGCATCCAACGCATGTCCTAAAGACTCAGCAGGGTGTGCGATGTGCAAAAGAATATCATACGCATACGCCGAGAGGACCAACTCCCGTTGGTACACTAGGCATCCTGTAATAACTGGTGAAGATTTAAGTTTAATGAGAGGGGTTCCAAATAAAGGTTAAATAGGAGCGGTGAGGGCAGCCCTGCCTGGTGCCAGTATATAACCGGAACTAGAGGAAAAAAGCCCATTACAGTATATCCTAGCCGAGGACACTTGTAGAGGGTCTGGATCCATTTAAGAAAAGAAGCCAGAAACCCCATCCTAGCCAGCACTGCCCAGAGAAAGGCCCAATCCACCCGATCGAAGGCTTTCTCAGCATCAAGCGAGACCAAAGCCATTGGAGTTAGAGCTGCGCCGGCATATTGAGAAATATGAGAGAGAACTCTAAGATGGTCCGACGGAGATCGGGAATGCACAAATCCAACCTGTTCTGGACTGAGAAGGTGGGTCCAAACCCAGTACCTTCCAACACGCAGGGTTCAAATAGCAGGAGAAGAACTGTAGCACTTATCCCTTTAGACTGTATCCCCCACCTAACCTAGGGGCACTAACTCACAACTCCTTCTGATCCCTCACTGCTGTTCCTCTCAGGGGCAAAGGTCATTTGCCTACAGGGCCCCACTCTGGTTGAATGGTCTCAGTAGTGATATCTTATCCCTTCCCAAGCTTGGCCCCTTTAAATCCAGGCTGCATCTATCCCTCTCAGCCTCCAGCACCTGCGACTGTTTCCCATGAACAGCCATCCTGTCCCCCTACCTTCCTCAGCTGCCCCTGCCCCTAACTTCAGCATTTTCTCTCTCCCCTACCTATCTCCCCTCCCCTACTCCCCTTGTCCACCCCCCCACTCCCCTCTGCACTTCCTATGTGCTGCTGACAAGGCTCTGGCTGCTGCTCCCGATTGTATCCTAGCTAGTACTGTCCTAATCTGTATGTTTGCATTGACAAAATTTGTTAAGCCTCCATGTTTACTGTAAGGCAATGTTTATTACAAATCCTGTACCTATTGTCCTGTGTTACATTGTATCCCTCCTGACGTAGAACCTTTGTAAAAGAGTATCGACTCAAAGGTACTTGTAATCCTAGATTCAAATAAACAATAAACAAATAAAGTTTATTCTTTTTCCCGGTGTGGCTGTGTGCACGTGCACAGGGCAAGAGCAGGCTGGCAAAATAAATCACTGACTTGCACCACCATCCAGAGGAGAAAAAGATACTATTGGGGGCCAAAGAGAAATGTTATAGTCGCAGAAATCACAAATAAAGTTTATTCTTGGCTCAGTGTGGCTGTATGTGTACATAGCAAGAGCAGGCAGGCAAAATAAGTCTTTGACTTGTGCCACCATCTAGAGGAGAGAAAAAGAGAGAGAGAGAAAGACTATTAGAGGCCAAAGAGAAATGTTATAGTCACAGAAATCACAAATAAAGTTTATTCTTGGCCCCAGTGTGGCTATGTGTGTACACATGGCAAGAGCAGGCAGGCAAAATAAATCTGTGACCTGTGCCATCCAGAGGAGAAAAGGAGAGAGAGAGAGAGAAAGACTGTTTGGGGCCAAAGAGAAGTGTTATAGTCACAGAAATCACAAATAAAGTTCATTCTTGGCCTCAGTGTGGCTGTATATGTACACGGCAAGAGCAGACACGCAAAATAAGTCTTTGACTTGTGCCATCATCCAGAGGAGAAAGAGAGAGAGAGAGAGAGAGAGAGAGAGAGAGAGAGAGACTATCGGGGCCAAAGAGAAATGCTATGGTCACAGAAATCACATATAAATTTTATTCTTGGCCCCAGTGTGGCTGTATGTGTGCACAGGGCAAGAGCAAGCTGGCAAAATAAATCACAAAGTTATGAGCCTGCGTTGAAATTTTCGAACGCAGGCTCGTAACTTTAGCAATTTTCAATATTTTGATCCCAAATTTTCAACATAGCCATTCCTTTACAGCACCTCATGAATGTGACAGCTGTAATTTTTCAGATCCTTGCCAAAATGTTTTTTGCATACCAAAAGGTGATTTTGCAATCGCAGTGCGAAATCACGTTTCGGGCAGGAGTTGAAATCTTCAAAATTTGGGCTCAGAATTGCAAAACAAAAATGTTTAACAAGCAACCAAAGTTTAGCATTGACAAATGCTTGTTCTTCACTATTTTAGGCAATAGTGAGTATAAATCTTCAATACCTGCCCCTGGCAACAACATGCTCATGACTTGTTTTTTTTTACTGGCTGTTGCAAAGGAGTTTGTGTACTTGACTATGGAATCTCCAATAATGTACATTGAATGGGTTTTCTTTTCTTGTGTTTCTCCTTTCCTGTGTGTGTTTGAGAGATGTCATTTGTTGAGCTAGTGTCTTGTCCTTGATGGGTTTCAGTCTCTGTTTGTACCTGTTCATTTGCATCTATTTCTGTTATCATATCCTTGATTTCCTGTGTTTCATTATCTATATATTCCGTAAGATTCACGAGAGGGACAAACTGGTTTTTAGCAGGAATCGAAAAATCCATTGCACACCTACCTTTTTTTGTCTAGGGATTTCTTTTTCACAGCTAGTAGCTCCTTCATCATTTTCCCTGACCCTTTTGATTATCTCTTCTGGGCAATGTTCTGTGATTCTTCCATTTTCAGTAGGGTTTGTTAAAGGGCCTGTAAAACATTTTAATTGTAATTCTAGTCCTATTATTTTGATTCTGAGTTCTTTAATTTCTACACATTGCTCACATGTATGCTAAGTAGTTTCTCTGGGTTCCTGTATAATAAATTTACTGCAGGTATTGCATTTAATTCCCATTTCCCCACTCATTAACATCACTTGAAGAATACCTTCCATTATTAATCTAAATGTAGGTCAGTTAGTTTGAACAGAAGTTGAAAGATTCTTTTAAGTTCACTCAATGGATGTATCCTGATTTAGTATACATCTGTATGCTTATATGCCAAGGAGGAGAGGCCCCATTCCCCATCTTCCCCGTTGAGGCGATGCTTTTTATAGTGCAGAGAGCTTGACATCACACACTTGCCAAGCAACCCGTGATCCTGCAACCAGCAGACTTTAGTTATAACGCGCTTTTTAAAAAGCGGGTTAGTCAACATGTAAGGATGCACTAAGGTCTCCCTAACTACCAAATACAGTGGTAGTCCATTTAGGTAAACACCCCTATGGTGGGATAAAGCACCTTAGCTGTGCTACAGATGTATCTGCAATACTCAACCACAACCCTCTCACTTGTGCCAAAGAGTAAATGTTTAAAATGGTGTTTACTCACTTGCACCACAGATAAAAAGTATAAAATACAGTCCTCTACCAGGATCTTTGTAGCACTGTGTCTTTCCAAATCTGCTTTGGACTACATTTGGACAGGCTGAGTGAGAAAATGGCAAGCAGGGTTTCCAGGGAAGTGACAATCAAAATCAGGGTAGTGGGGAAGAGGAGGTAAGGGAGAGGGAGTAAATAAGGGGGAGATGAGAGGAGCCAGGAGGGACACCTGGTCAATATGCTGTGCGGATTATAGCACTGTATAATCCACATGGCAAAAATTGCATCTGATAGAATAGCTACAGGGATAGCATCATGCAAGTAATAGCCACTATCCCCGTAGCTGTCATCACTCAGGAGGAAGAGGACAATATGCGAGCTGCATTCCACTTTGCTGAGCTGCTGCCATGGTGCAGACATTAGGACCATGAGCAATGAAGCATGGCAGAACAGGCCGGAGACCAGGGTTCTATTTCCGGTCCTGTGTGTTTTGTGTTTTTTTGGTCCCCCCATCCCAAATTTGGTTTTTCATTTGTTCTCCCCACCCCCACAAATACAATCCCCAAGTTCTCCCATTATCACCCCCATGGAAGTGATTATTTTTAATTCGGGTGGTGCGGCGGGCAAAGTCCCCCACAATGGGGGTGCAGGAAGCATAGCCCCTGCAAACACTCATTACAGCTGTTGTTTTTTTTTTTTTTTTAGCCATAGTAGCAGTCAGTGTTTTTCCTGAGCACTACCATTGGCATTGACATTTTTCATGTGCAGATTTTGACATGCTACCTTTGTTTTTGAATTTCTAACTTAGTGCTGCCAGGAGGTTGTGGGGGAGCACAAGTGGTGAAAAACTTGTTAAAGTGAGCAGCAACAAAGGGATGGCTAGATACTAGTGAGCTATTAACCATGAGGGCCAGGGGAGAGGACTGGGTGGGGGGGGGGTCAAAAAGGGAGTAAATCAACTTCCAGAATTTGACAAGGGAGTTAAGATTATTCTGGAGGTTGTCCTTAAAATAAAGAGACTTTGCAGTATGAACTGCCTTTGTGCAAGAGTTTCCTAAGTACCCTGTAAGTCAGGCAGTCCAACAGGGAGTGGGATCATTTATTCCTGGCGCAGCCATGATCACAAGACTTGCATTTGTCCATGAGAGCATAGGAGATTCAGAGGTAGTGAGAGGATTTAACCCTGGATTTTGTGATGGGACCATGCTTGTCCCAGACAGAGGTAAAAGCAGAGTGGAAAACAGAGAGGGTCATATCAATGTCTGGAGTGGAGAGTATGGGGAGCATTATTTTTTTATAAATAAATATGTTGTGACAAAATTTCTTAAACGACTAGCACCTAGCATAGCCCTCCCAACACCAAAAAGTTTTAATTTTTCTTTGTACTCTCAACAAGTCCCAGATCTTTAGAAAGTAGTCCTTGTTGTTCCATTGTTCAGAAAGGGTAAAGTTACAGTGGTTGACAACTTCAGACCAGTGACGGTGTTGTCAGCCTTAGCAAAACTCCAGGAGAAAATTGTTTCTGTACAGTTGACAGACTACCTTGAAAAATACAATATTCTGTGCAGTGAACAACATGGGTTCAGGTATGAGCACAGGATGGATACTGCCTTGGTCAGGTTCACGAATGCAGCACATGAGGCCATGGATAGTGGTGTTATAACAGGTGCCATGTTCATGGACCTGACCAAGGTATTTGATCTTGTTGATCACAACTTGTTGATTCAGTAGTTATCCATATTCAGTTTACAGTAGGAAACAGTTCTTTGGCATGGTTTAGGGATTGTCTGTTACATAGAAAACAGGCCGTCAAACTTGGATCCAGTTTTTCTGATGAGTTGATTGTTTCCTGTAGCGTTCCACAGGGTTCGGTTCTCGGACCATTTTTATTTTCTCTTTTCATAACTGATATCCTTAAAACCTGTATTTTGTCAGATATTTTACTATATGCTGAAGACACTGTGTTATTTACTCATTCAAAGAACATTACTGACATAAACATTGCACTGAATCAAGACTTTCATAGTCTGTATAGATGGTTAAATTCTAATAAATGGGTCCTCAGTACTAGTAAAACTCAACTTTTGTTGTTTGGTTCTGTCTCCAAGGTTAGATATAAGCAACAATTTCATATTGAAACATACCCACTTAAGGGTATATATCACGATTTAAATTGGTCTTTTGATTGTCACATAAGACACACGTCATCTTGTTTGCTCCAAAAGCTAGGACACTTGCATAGGATTATAATGTGCTTAACACTGGATTTTAGAAAGCAAATTGCAACCCATGACCTTCTGCCTATCATTGACTCTGGCTTTTTAGTTTTAGATGGTGCTTCAGAAACTGTTCTTGACAGAATGAATTCTCTCTTTTATAAGATAACTAAATTCATGTCTCTTGGTGGAAATACAGTACACCATTGTATAAATTTAAAGACTCTTGATTGACTTCAACCAGAACTGCAGGCCATCTCAACCCTTGCTAAATTTACTTTCAAAACTATGTATAAACAACAGCCATAATGTTTGGTAGATTTGTTAAAACCTGCCTCTTGTAGTTTTAACTCAAGATCATCTGAAAGTAATTATCTTCACATTCCTCGTATATCTACAAAAATGGATCGATCTGCTTTCAGGTATCGAGCATCTAGATTATTGATCAGTCTACCTGTTACTATTCATACTGTGACCTCACTTAGGTCACTTAAAAAAGCACTTTATGATCATTTAAAGCAGCAGTACAATGAAATGAGGCAAAAATTAACCCTACCTTTTTTCACTATAAAAAATTCCAAGCATCTTCCAGTTTTATTTGGTTGCACAATTTTCTAATTCCACCAAAATTTGGGTATTTTTTTAATGTTTTAATTTAGTTTTTTCTCAAGAAACAAAGATGGCAACCAATTTTGCATAGAACTACCTCTGTAGACCTGGCAAGGGTTAGGATTGAGAAAAACAAAAAAACGACCCATGGTGCATTGTCCAGAAGGTACCTAGATAAGTACATTTGACTGGCATGCTAATATTTTTCTTAAATGTAGCTGAAATTAGCTTTTTTGAAAAAACATTGTTCATTGCACTTCTGTTTTAAATCGACAAAATTTGTGTTCATGTTTTAGGAAATGTTAATTTTTTTGTCTTAATTTTTGTATTGTGTCTTATGTTGTAATTTTTCTCTGTTTTTATTGTGCAATAATTGTAAATTTCTTCTACCTTTGGTATAACAGGTCGTACCTGAAAAAGGTACTTCATGTAATTTTCTCAGTAAACAAAAATAAACTGCTGATTCCCCTTCCTATGCAGCCCAGCATCCTGTTTGCCTTCCCCACTGCCCTGTTGCACTGTGCCATTGAGTTCAGACTGTTCAGTATTATCACTCCCAGATGCTTTTCTTCTGCTGTTCTTTCTGTTATTACTCACCCTTTCAGATATTGCGTTCTTGAGGTTTTGTTCCCAGTGTACATTACCTTGCACTTTTTTGCATTACAGTTCAGTTGCTAAATCTTGGCCCATCTCTTCAGCCTTCCTAGTCTAAAGAAAAAAAAAATACAGACAGTTCCAGCTCCCACTGACAGTATCCTAGTGAACTTGCTCCCAATGAAAAGCACGTAAAACAGAAACAGGAGACTCCTTCTCTGAACCCATGCAGTGGGGCTAACACCAAGGAACTGTGTTAAGAAATTTCGCACATGCTCATAAACCAAGTTATAAAAGTTTCATATTGTTAGTGATAGGAAAAAAACTTCCCAGATTGTCAAATCAGCACAAAAACATGAGAGGTAGTTGATGTACGAGTGTTTATGGGTCTTGAACACAGCAGCAGTTTAAATGTGTACATACCTTGTATGTAGAGTGGTGACTGTACTCTCCCAAAAGGGTTCAGGTTCCCACCTTTTCCAGAGTCACTTTAGCCCAGCACATGCGCCATTATCACATTGTGTCACTTTCCATATAGACTGCTGTACTCTTTCTATTAGTCACGTATTTCTTTTCAAGCATGTGCATGGTCATTCCTATTTAAACCATGTTGACAAATTGCTTCACTGGTGTGATGAAGGGTTCTTCTCGAAATGTCACCATGCCATCAGCACATTCTAACAGTTGGCAGCAACAAGAGGAGTTCGTTCTTGGTCTCAGTGCTGCAGGATAACAGCCATTTTGGTGTTGTCCAGCATTTACACTGCTCAGTGGATTCAGTGCACTGGGATCTTTATACACTATCATCTTTCTGGTGGATGGCTGTTTTTGCTATTTCAGCAATATCTGTTTATTTTTCACTACACCTTTTGTCCCACTTCGTGCTGCTCACTTTCTATTAGTATTGCTTCAGTCTAGTATATCCAAAGTGGTAAATACCCAGTTTCAGCTGTTGAGCTCTCATGCACTCTAATAACCTGCTGTCTAATATTAAGCTTGGTCTTCTTTGCTGCTGGTAATATTTTGTGGAGGGCAAGTGACTCTATGCCTTACAAACATTTAATGTGTTATTAATGTATTTGCCAGACTAGTGCATTGGAATTTCAGGAAAATACAAGCAGCCTGATTGTACATGCACTTTGTCATTATACTGTTTTATTTGGGCCATGTTACTGATATAAAAGAACACCATTCTTTGATCCATGCTCTGAACTTTGCAATATAAGTGCAATTTAAATCTCTCCAGAATATTTACAAATAAATTGCTCATTTGGACTTTTCACATAGTTTGTGCTGTATATTTGACCTTTTATCCTCCCAACCAGCTGCTTAGGGAGCTATCAATCAATCAGTCAAAATCTTTATTTAACCAGGTGAACACCGTTGAGCAAAGCTCATTTTTGAGGTGGACCTGGACATAGATACATAGTCAAGCATGGAAGGGTTACATGCACAACAGAATCATAATACAATATACATTTTTTTGTCAAAAGTTTTTATTATTTTAAAAATAAAAAAGAACAATACATAAGTACATAACCATTAAGAGAGAACTCATTACTGTAATAAAAATGCCATAGCAAGTAAATAACATGCATCCATAACAAACAAAAAACTTAGTAATAAACAGTTTGTTAACCATGTTTTCCATCTTTAACTTATATATTAGATATTGCTCATATTGGTACTCTTAAGATTAATGTACTAAAGGCTTACTATGCAAAAAAAATACAAGAGTAGATATACCAATAAATGACTAGACAATTAAATTCCCAATATATCAACATAAAATTTATGTAGGCATTAGATTAAGGGAAGAAAAAAAAAATAAGAACAGATAGTAATTATTTTGATTCTTATGAAGTTCCACACAAAATGCTATATTATAGAAATTATTATAAAAAAACACAATAGGTACAGTAACTTGCATATTAAAAATGTTATGTCATAGTATGTGTAAAATGTATTCTATTATAATATAAAAAAGGACTAGAAAACAGGCATAGATGAAGCCTGAAAAGCAGGAGCAGATATGTAGAAAGAAAAGAGAGCAAAGAAAGTGGAAGGAAGAGAAAAAAAAGGAGGAAGAGGGCCTGAATGTGATCCTGTTATACTCAGAACATATTCATTTTGGGGTGTAGATATGTGCAAAGGAGGTCTGAACCATAAGTGGGAGAAGATGATCAAGACACTAGCATAGGTTGATCAGATGTACTTAACAGCCTATAAATGGTATCCCATTTTTTAAGGAATTTAGACAAATTATCCCTTGGGGCAACACCAGTTTCTCTAACCTAAGTGTTTCCAGCAAATTATTTCTGTACTCTTGTAAAGTAGGTGACATCTCCTCCAAACAATACTTTAAAATAATATGTCTGATGGAAGTACCTATCAGGAGAAGAGTGTGTTTCTGTTCATCAGACCAGAAGGCTTTCTTTTCAAAATGACCCAGAATACGTGTGTTTATTTGAATATGGTTTTAAATCATGGGGTAATCATGAAATAGATGCCCTGCTTCAACCCAGAGTGGTTGTACCAGTGATCAGTACCAAAACATGTGTAGTAAAGTACCAGTACCCAACTTGCACTTATGACAAATTGGTGAAGGGGTTAAGTCTATTTTAAATCTTTGCAGGAGTGTAATAGAGATTGTGTAAGGTCTTAAAATGGATTAGTCTGAGATCTACAGTGCAGAAAGTCTTAAATGACAGCGACCATATGCTCTCCCATTCCCATTCATCAGTGGGCATCCCCAAAGTTTGAGACCACCACCTAATTGATTCTGTTGCTGAACCTCTGACCAGATCAACCAGCAGAGAATACAGTGTGGAAATGGATGCAGATAGTCTCATGCACGCCAAAAAAGAGTGAGAGTTTTCATTAAGTGTTGCCAAAAGGTCAAATCTGCCTAGAATTATTTGCTTGATGAATGAGTAGAAAGCGACTTCTGTATAGGAGATTCCAAACCTGTCTACTAGGGTTGAAAGAGGGAGAAATGAATCATTCTTGATTATATCCTGTATGGAGTGGATACCTTTAAGCCACCAGACTCTTATTACTAAGGAGTTTCCCCTCCTTTAAGAAATTTGGGTTGTTCCAGATAGGTTGAATTCTAGCTTGGCTTAAATTAAGATTGAGGAAGAGAGATAGTTGTTTGATCTGTCTAAAATAATCCGCTAATATTTTGTTATTATATGACCCAAGGGGCTTTGAGAAGAAAAGTGACCTCATATCCACTCCCTGCTTACTCATAATTTCTTGTTCAATGTATACCCATTCAGGAATGTATGTCTGTACCCTCCCTAGTTTAAAGCAAAAGGCTAGTTGAGTCATTCTGGCTACTAGAAAATAAAGATAGAAATCAGGAGCTTTCAACTCCCCCCCCCCACACACACACACGTTTAGTTCTACACAATTTGGTGTATGGCAGCCTATGCCTTTTATAACCCCAAATGAAATGAGCCACTTAAATGAAAAACCTCGAAACCACTTTTTCGTCAAGCTGCAAGGGATCATCATAAACAAATAAAGTAACCTAGGTAAAATATTCATCTTAATGGATTCTAGTCTCCCCCAAAGACCCAGAGGAAGTTTATTCCACCTAATTAAATCTTCTGTCATTTTTTTGTCTGACTCTTGCTATGTTCTTGGACACTATCTTGCATATATTTTTATAAAAATATAGTCCTAAATATTCCAAATAATCCTTAGACCATGTAATTCCAGTACTTACGATACCATCCCTTATATAGTGTTTGTTGAGTGCTAAGAATTTGTTTTTCTCTTTATTTAACTTCTATCCTGAAATCCCTCCAAAACTTTGTATTATATTGAAGACCAGGGGTAGTGAGGTAACTGGGTTAGAAATCATGAGAAGTATGTCATCTGCATAAGCTGCCACTAGTTGTTCCTTCTGACCCACCTTAATAGCTTGGATCCCTTGTACATTGGTTAAACATCTTATTAAGGGGTCTATGGTGATGTTAAATAAAAGAGGTGAAAGAGGACAACCTTGTCTGGTGCCTCTCCCAACCTCAAAGAATAGGGAGATCACCCCGTTGGTTACTACTGCAGACAAAGAGTTTTGATATAATATATGAACCCCAGTTTAAAAAAGGATCTGGAAACCCGTACAATTTAAATGAGTTAAGTATGTGAGACCAAGCCACCCGATCGAATGCCTTTTCAGCATCAAGTGAAACTAGGCCACTAGGAATTGATTGATTGTTAGCTGCCCATAAAACATGAAATAACTTTCTTGTGTTATCAGAAGCGTTTCTACCCTTCATAAAACCCGTCTGATGTTTAGATATCAGAATCAGGGCTACTGTCTCTAGTCAGTTGGCAAGCACTTTAGCGAGGATTTTGACATCAGAATTAATCAAGGAGATAGGCCTATAGCTTCCACAGTCTAAAGGATCTTTACCCTGTTTGTGTATCAGAGTAATTAGGCTTCTTGTTATCTCTAGAGAAAGTCTACCATCCACCAGTGCATGATTAAAGACCTCCATTAAAATAGGAACTAATTTTGTATCAAATTTGCTATAAAAGTTTGATAAGAAGCCATTGGAGCCAGGTTCTGTTTTTGTTAGTCTGCTTAATGGCTGCAAAAATTTCTTTCTTTGTTATGAAAGCCCCCAGATCTTCTCTAAGGGGGACTGGGACAGTGGGAATGGTAATACTGCTATCGCCTATCCTAGCTCCCTCTTGCTAAACCTCTCCTTTGTCTGTTCCACTGTCCCTACAGCTTGGAAACATGCTACAGTTCTACCTCTCCCTAAAGGAGGTGATCCCTCCTCCCCTAGCAACTACCGCGCTATCTCTCTCCTTGCTACACTGGCTAAGCTCCAGGAACACATAGTACTTGAACAACTCTCCTCCTACTATCTTACTGACTCCACCTTTCTCACTCCATTCCAGTCTGGCTTTAGAAAACACCACTCCGCCACCACATCCCTGCTATGGCTGACTGACTCTGTCTCTACAGACATGGACAACGGCTTCATAACCTCTGCTATTTTTATTGACCTAGCCAGGGTCTTCAATATGGTCTCTCACCCTATACTCCTGTCCTGTCTCAGGTCTGCTGGTCTTTCCCCTAATGCCACTGATTGGTTTAAGTCTGATCTGTCAGGCAGATCCCAATCTGTCCGTATGGTCGATGCCATCTCCCCACCACTCCCCATTACCATGGGAGTTCCTATGGGATCTGTACTTGGGCCTCTCCTTTTTTTCAATCTTCCTTAACGATCTCCCTCTGACTTGCACATCGGCGAACATACACATGTATGCTGACAACACGGTACTGTACACAACAGGCAAATCAGTCCCCGATGTCACCTCCAGGCTCCAAATGGATTTCAACAATGTACAACGCTGGTTTAGAGAGCACCACCTCTTCCTAAATTCAAAGAAAACAGTCTCTATGACTTTTGGTACTAGGCAGAGGCTAGGAAGGCTCTCCTCCTTGCCCACTTTTTACACCATTGATGGGACAGTATTAGAAGACACTTCCTCCTCCTTCCGCTACCTCAGAGTTTGGCTGGACAGGTACATAAATTTCTCTGTCCACATCAATGCCATTCAGAAGAAACTCTGGCCTAAGCTTGGGGCCATCTACCACAACAGTAGAAGTATCCCTCTTCCGGCAAGGTGCGAATTGGTACATAAAATGATTATGCCAATATTCGACTACTGTGACGAAGCTGCCCCCCAATCCTCCTTATCCAGGTTGGATCCTCTCTTTAACTCCTTCTGCCGGTTTGCCTTAGATGCCTCTGCCTTGACCCACCACTGCACATGCTACTGTTCTTTAAATTTTCCTACCTTTGCCAACAGGAGAACCATGCATGCAGCCAAATTCACCTGAAAATTCTGGTTGGGTTCTCTCTCCCCTCTTACCTCTCCACCTCCTTAACTGCCCCTCTCCCCTCTAAATACTCCTTCAGATCTGACAACTCATGTTCTCTGAATATACCTTACAGAAGCACTACGTCAGGCCAAATAGCTTTCTCCCATTGCCTACCTAAACTTTGGAATCAACATTGACCCAAATCCGATACTCCTCTTCAGTCAATTCTCCCTCTACATCCCTAACAATCTACCTAGTGATGAACTGCAACTGCACCTAGTCCATCTGGGCTTGTCTCAGCTGCTAGTCTATAACCCCTCCTTCCTCCAGTGGAGCCAAATAAGTCTCCCCTATCCTAACCCCCCTGCATCCTAGCACTTTATGTACCTCTCCCGTACCACCCCCTTCCTTAGTCTCCAAACCCCCCCTTCCTGCTAGACTTCCTTTATGTATTCCATGCTGGCAATGTTAACACTCATGATGATTGTTATCTCATGTGGTCTGGTTATGTACAGTTAAGCTATTACCTGATTTATGTATACTGTTGTAGTATGCATGCTGCCACTCCCCTTCCCCCAGGACATACCATGAGCTGAGCATTTTGTTGCTCAGTGTAACTTTTCCTGGTGAAACTTTTCAATAAATAAATAAATAAAATAAATACCATAGCAGAACTCCCCCAGTGAGACAGTTGCTGCTTCCTCCTCCTTAAAGTAAAGTTCTTTATAGAAGTTATGAAAGTCCTCATTTATTTGAAGATGACCTGACATTATGTTGCCAGTAGTTTTATTTTTAACAGCTGTGGTGTTAGTGGCTGTACTATTTTGTGCTATTCTTATGGCCAAAGGTTTTGACGTGTTGGGCACCCGAGTCCACATAATTTAGTTTAGCCTTCCTGATTGCAAAGACCACCTCATTTTTAAGAGTTTCATTATACTCTAGCTTATTTTTAGACCATACCCTCCACTCTTCAGGGAAGTTTGAGCACACTACCATTTTCTCTAAGTCTTTAAGTTTTCCTAATATTTCTTGCTGCTTTTTTGCATTATTTTTCTTGACAGTTGAGGCCTTACTTATCAAAAGACCCCTCAAACAACATTTGAGGCAATCCGATGTATTACTCCAAGAAGTTTCACTTGAGTTGTTAAAAGAGAGGAATTCCTCAATATTGGCATTAACCTTATCACATATCTCAGTGTTCTCCAACAGAAAATTGTTGAGTTTCCATCTCCGAGTTCTGTGGGGGTTAAAGGAAGTATAAAATAGTATGGACACAGGGGAATGGTCAGAAATTATTTGAGATTCTATGGTAACATTAATAATTCTTGGGACAAGGTCTCTTGGAGTATAGATCTGATCTAACCTTAACCTAGACTCGTTGCATTGGGACCAGTAAGTAAACTCTTTACCATCTGGGTTTAAAGTCCACCAAGCGTCCACCACATCCAAATTATCTACCAAATCATTCAGATTCCTATCAAACTTGGACCTGTGTGGTTGAAAGGATGATCTATCTAAGACAGGATCCAACATACTATTTATGTCACTGGCTATTATGATAGTACTGACCAGTAAGTTAGCCACTTTCATAAATATCAGGTTGAATACCTCGTGATATAGAGAGTAGGGCCGTATGCATTAGTGAATGTGAAATATTCTTCCCCCAATCTACCATTAATAATGATGTAATGGCCCAAAGAATCCTCTATGATTGTGCAGGGGTGAAATTTTAGACCCCTCTTTAATAACACTAAAACCCCAGCCTTTTTAGAGTTAGCTCCTGCCCCAAATGCCTGCCCTACCCATTCCTTCTGCATCAGGGTGTAATTTTCCTTTCTAAGGTGAGTTTCTTGTATGAAAACTATCTTAGCATCTAATTTTCTTAAGTGTCTTAGAACAGAGTGCCTTTTTATTTTATGGTTCGGACCTCTGATGTTCCAAGTAACCAAATTTAGTTTATCATTTCCAGCCACATTGAGGTTTGTCAGTGTAAGTCATACATGAATATTCTGATGGCAGTACCTCCATAATTGAGTGTGTCAAAAAGGCCCCAACCCTCACCCCCCTCGAGTGAAAAGATGTAGAAGAAAGAAGAAAAATAAGTAGAAGAGACTGAAATAGTAAGGTTAGAATGAACAGTAAAAAAATTGTTAATTCGCAAACCAACAAACATCTCATAAGTAAGCAGACATAAGAATTGAGTAAATGCTTATTATTCCACATCAGGCTGATGACATTCAAACTAAATGTCATCCAGACTAAGTGCACTGCTCCGGTCACCCAGTACATTCCGGAATGGCTTTGTCCCAGAACAGTCTCCTTCCTCCTCCCTCAGTTGCCACTGCTGACTGTGTGAGATGTAACTGACCTCTTATGGTGATAACTTGCCCTCTTCTCCCATGCCCAGTATAAATTAGGACTAACATCAAATGTTCCCATATACAAGAGGATTATGTTACAAGAAAGAGCCCCTAAACTCCATAGAAGACGCGGAAGCGAACTGCATCTACCCATGCTAAGCATTATAATTAGTGTAATGCCATTTTGGAGGTGGATTTTTGCTTCTTTGTATAATTTTAGACAGGAATCTGTAAAAACAGGAATAAAAAAAAATGCTATCCCCCAATATATATATATGAGGTTCTATTTAAGTTTGATACAAAGAAGCTAGAGGTGAAGTTAACAATTATCTATCCGCAATCCTAGCCTTGATCTTATAGATTATCATAAGATGTCATCTTACCCTCATATCCATATCCATGACTTGTGGAGTGACTGCAGTTGCGATCCACCCAGGGCCGCCACACAGCTTGGACCATTTCTGCAAGCAGGATATATTGAAAATATAAGAGCCATTTATGAGAACTAGGGAGAGCAGGTTGTAAAAATCCCTTCAAGTTGCTCTTACAGCTTGCCACTTGGAGCCCCAGAAGAAACATACAAAGTTTAATTTTGAATCCACCAGAACATCTTTACCTTCAGACACACATAGTTATTGTTTAAAGAGTCAATTTTGCTCTTCTAATTTAAAAATCAATAGCTGTAAGTAAGTTAAGTAAACAAATAAGCAAGAGGTGCCACGCAAATGAAAGACTATCGATTACTTCCATAAATCTCCAGATACCCTGTGTTCCTTTGCAGCTCAGAGTTGAAAGTTCAAAAGCTACCCTGCGTGACCTCTCATATTTGGCATGCAAGGCAAGACACGCGCAACAACAGAACCCTTTGGAGAGGGTCATTAGCAGAGCAAATAGAACGTTGAGTTAATTTAAATGAACTAGAAGAAAAAGACTGATTTTAATAGGCATGGTACGCAGCAAAGCAAGCCGCCCTCGAGTCCCCATGAACTGCAGCCATAGGTCATAAACCAAGAATCCCAGTCCCATCCCCACCCACACACCCAAGGCACCACCTGCCCACTTTTTTTTATATAAGTTCAGCAAAGGACAGTATTCAAATATAAAATAAATAGTCCTGCTGACATGTCAGAAAGCTAAAAAAAACAACATAAATAGCCACCTGCAATAGCAGCCCAGTATGCCCCAGTGTCATATTTCTGACATATACAGCGGTTAGACCCACAGGCGCATGATGAACTATTTTACAAACTGATACCCATGTCTGCTTCTGGCTGTAAGCCTTATGAAAAATACAAGTGCACTTATTTCTAGTTGCCACCCTTAGTTACTCCTGCGGCCATGTATACGCTGGCAAAGATTAGGACATAACAGCCAAAAACCATACACCATATCACTGAGCAGACCCAGATCAGTAGGCCAAATCCATAATAATTGCACACATGCTTGCCTATGAAGAAGTGTCAACCATTGTCCACCTATCCATTGGTAGCATTGCAGGCACGACTATCTAAGTTCTCATAACTTATAATTTACTTTTTTTTCCCAAAACGAGCGGTGCCCTCAGATGTGGGAAAGGAGGAAACTGAAAGACTCCCAATGTCAGTACCTTGCAGGCCGAGTTGTGGTTAGACTTGCAGTTTTGCAGATGCCTAGGCACACCACAAAACAGATCAAAAAGCTAACTGATAAAATATAAATTGAACATAGAACAATGTGCAGAAGTCAGATGGATAACAGTACTAATTCTTGGCAAAAACATATATACAAAACTATACTTGAGCTTTTCTGGACTGTATGAAGGGAATAATAAATACAGGTTACGAGGAATATACAGGATGCAAGAGAGAGGGCTCTTAGATTAGGTATAAGTAGAAGGATAGATTTATAAAGTAAAGGGGAAGGGGCAGATGCCTAAAAGGGAGGCGGTAGAGGGGTAGAAGACTAAATGGGACAGACAGAACCCCAGGAGGAAAGAGTTACTGGTATAACTAAAACTTCTCTACTGGGACTAAGAACTAGATCTCAACAAAAAAAGGAGATGGTGTGTTTGTCAGAGGTAGTTGAAGTAAATTGTTATCTGTTATCTGTGTACTTATCTAGGTGCTTGTCACAGGTGTCAGAAGGGAATTGTTATCTGTGAAATTAACTAAGTGTGGAAAGATTTGCAGATCGGGGGAGTGGCTTAGCTAGAAGGAGCCAGGTTAAGACCAGATATAAATACTGCCCTAGATAGCTTCTGCCAGAGGACAGACAGACCTCCAGGAGGAAGGAGCTACTGGTATAACTAAAACTTCTCTACTAGGACTAAGAACGTGATCTCTTGTACTGGGACCTTCAATTAAGGGTAAAAAACAACAAAAAAAAGGAGTTGGTATATTTGTCAGAGGTAGTTGAAGTAAACTGTTATCTGTTATCTGTGTACTTATCTAGGTGCTTGTCACAGGTGTCAGAAGGGAATTGTTATCTGTAAAATTAACTAAGTATGGAAAGATTTGCAAAGTAGGGGGAGTGGCTTAGCTAGAAGGAGCCAGGTTAAGACCAGATATAAATACTGCCCTAGATAGCTTCTGCCAGAGGACAGACAGAACTCCAGGAGGAAAGAGCTACTGGTATAACTAAAACTTCTCTACTGTGACTAAGAACTAGATCTTTTGTACTGGGACCTTCAATTAAGGGTAAAAAACAAATAAAAAAGGAATTGGTGTGTTTGTCACAGGTAGCTGAAATAAATTGTTATCTGTGTTATCTGTATACTTATCTAGGTGGTTGTCACAGGTGTCAGAAGGGAATTGTTATCTGTGAAATTAACTAAGTGTGGAAAGATTTTCAAAGTAGGGGGAGTGGCTTAGCTTGAAGGAGCCAGGTTAAGACCAGATATAAATACTGCCCTAGATAGCTTCTGCCAGAGGACAGACAGAACTCCAGGAGGAAGGAGCTACTGGTATAACTAAAACTTCTCTACTGGGACTAAGAACTAGATCTCTTGTACTGGGACCTTCAATTAAGGTAAAAACAAACAAAAAAAAAGGAGTTGGTGTGTTTGTCAGAGGTAGTTGAAGTAAATTGTTATCTGTTATCTGTGTACTTATCTAGGTGCTTGTCACAGGTGTTAGAAGAGAATTGTTATCTGTGAAATTAACTAAGTGTGGAAAGATTTGCAAAGTAGGGGGAGTGGCTTAGCTAGAAGGAGCCAGGTTAAGACCAGATATAAATACTGCCCTAGATAGCTTCTGCCAGAGGACAGACAGAACTCCAGGAGGAAGGAGCTACTGGTATAACTAAAACTTCTCTACTGGGACTAAGAACTAGATCTCTTGTACTGGGACCTTCAATTAAGGGTAAAAAACAAAACAAACAAAAAAAAAACTTCTCTATTGGGACTATATTTCCCTCCTTTCCTCCTTCCCTTCCCCCCAAACTAAACCAGTTCTACTTTTATAGGCACAGGATTTAACTGACAACAGGAACTTCCTGTTTGGGAGCAGGAAGTGAGTGATCACAGAGCCACAAAAGACTCACCATCCTAGAAGGGCAAGAGTAGCTCTCCACCCCCCAAGCTGCTGGAGGTCTGACTCTGAGCAAGTAAGGAAACTACTGAGAAATATAGGAACTTCTTGTCTCAGAACAGGAAGATCAGGAGATAAAAGGGTGCAGAGACAATGAGTAAGTAGGGAGAGAAGAAAAAAAAGAAATAAACAAACAGAGGAAAGAGTAAGTATTCCAAATAACAGTTAGGGGGCCAGAAAAAAGACATGATGGGAGTGGTGCAGTACAGTGGCTGTGGCGCAGCAGTCTTCCGGGAGATGTTTTGGAGGATACAGTGTTGTCCCATCTGCAGACACCTCTCTGGGCTGAGGGAGGAGGTTGCTCATCTCCAGGCTGAGTTGGCCAGCATTTGTGGGACCTCCTCTCCCACCCAGGGACCACCAGAGTCACTGCCGTTGCCTCAGAGGTTGCCAAGAAAGAGGAGTGGTTGGACATAGTGGGCTCAGGGAGGGTGAGGGTGGTGGAACAGAGGCTCATCCCTCCAGTTGTACCTCTCCACAATTTCTATGCTGTTCTGGAAAAGTGTGGTTCCTCTATGGAGGCACCCACAGTGGAGACCAAGGAGGATGCTGGGAACCTCCACAAAGGAGACCCAAAGGAGGGTGGCATGGGACCCCACAGGGGAAGGAAACAACTCCTGATGGGGGACTCCATTATTAGGAAGGTAGAACTGGGTGAGGAAGGGGAGAGGGAGGTAAGGTGCCTGCCTGGCACCATGGCTTGGAGAGACAGGGAGTGAATCCTCAGGATTTCAGGAGCAGCTGCACAGGGGAGGGAGCTGAATGTCATTGTCCACCTAGGGACAAATGACCTGGCTAAGAAAGGGATCAGAGCAGTGCAAGAAGCATTTGTGGAGATGGGGAGGGACCTTAGACAAATAGCACACACTGTAACCTTCTCAGAGGTGCTGCCTGTCTATGGCATGGGTGAAGATAGGGTGCTCCACACCATGGTATTCAATCAGAGGTTGAAAAACCTGGTGCAGAGCTCAGGGAATTGGCTTCTTTGGAGACTCGGGGTCCACCTGGAGGGATGCAGGCCTATACTGGCATGATGGTCTGCATCTGTCCAGGAGGGGAACCAGGATCCTAGGTGATAGGTTTAAATACTTCATTGACAAGTATTTAAACTAGCCAAGGGGGGAGGCAGTAGAAAGCAGGGAAATCCTAGCCCCCCCAAAAAATATCAGGGTACTAAGTGAGGTAGACATCAACATAGAGATGTCAATAGGGAGAAGTGCAGGGGTAAATAGAGAAAGTGACAAATGCAATAAGGACATGGATGGGGCATTAAGGGGTAAGGCCATCAAGAAATGGAGGGTAATGAGTTCCAATGCCTGTAGTCTGGGCAACAAGCTCCCTGAACTGGTGGCCTTGATGGAAGAGGGATGCCTGGATATTGTAGCAGTCACAGAAACATGGTACACAGAGAACCATGACTGGGATGTTAACATACCAGGGTACACAACCTACAGGAGAGACAGGGAGGGCAGAAGGAGGGGTAGCTCTCTATGTAAGGGAAGGGATAAAAGCAACTGAACAAAGGAGTAAACAGGGAGGAGAGGAGGCACTGTGGGTCACCTTAGAGACTGGAAATGGCACCACAATCCACACAGGGGTTGTATATAGACCCCCATGTCAGGGGGAGGGAATGGACAAGGATATGATAGAAGGCATACTTAGGATGGCAGAGAAAGGGGAGATACTGTTGATGGGGGACCTAAACATGCCAGATGTTAACTGGAGCACCTTTGCAGCAGCCTCATCCAAAAGCAGGGCCATTCTTGATGCCCTTCAGGTGGCATGCCTCAGACAGCCAGTTTTGGAACCCAGTTGTAAGAGAGCAATCTTAGACCTCATACTCTCAAATGGGGACAGTGAGAGGATCTCAGATCTAGAAGTGGGTAGCCATTTGGGAATAAGTGACCACCAAACAGTGTGGTTCATGATAAACTCTGCTACAGAGTCAAGCCATACAAAAGTGAGGGTTCTGGACTTCAGAAGGGCTGACTTTGGCAAGATGGGAGAGTGCCTTAGAAAAGCACTAGCAAACAGGCTAGAAGGAGGGGTGCAGCAACAATGGACACATATCAAAACTGCCATCACAGAGGTAACAATCCTTTGTGTGAAGCAAATAAACAAATCAAAATGAAAGAAAAAGCCACTATGGTTCTCAAAAGAGGTGGTGGTGAAGGTTAGGGAGAAAAAGATTGCATTTAGGAAGTATAAAGAAACACAGAAGGAGCAGGACAGAGAACTGTACCAGTTAAGGCAGAAGGAAGCAGGGAGGGTAGTCAGAAAAGCAAGGCACAAACTGAGGAAAGATAGCTAACTTGGTTAAGAAGGGGATAAAACCTTTATAGGTATATCAGGGAGTGTAGAAAGACAAAGGGAGGGATAGTGAGGCTAAATAGAATGGATGGTGGATGGGCAGAGTGACAGTGATAAAGCAGGGATACTGAATGAATACTTCTGTTCAGTATTCACAAAAGAGGAAGTGGGGGAGGTGCCTAATCCAATGAACAGAAGCACTCTGGAGAGGGGGGTTGATCCCAGTCCTTTCACAGAAGAAAGGGTTCTAAAAGAACAGCTAAAACGGAAGGTGGACAAAGCAATGGGGCCTGATGGAATTCACCCCAGAATTCTAAAAGAATTAAGCAGAGAACTAGTGACACCACTGACTACGCTTTTTAACAAATCATGGGAGGATGGTGTGGTACCTGAGGACTGGAAGAAGGTGGATGTGATTCCCCTTCACAAAAGTGGGACCAAGACGGAGGCAGGAAACTACAGACCTGTCAGTTTGACCTCTGTGGTAGGGTAAGTGGTGGAATCACTTCTGAAAGAAAGAATTGTTGCGTACCTAGAGGCCAGTGGGGCACAGGACCCAAGGCAGCATGGGTTCATAGCGGGAAGGTCATGTCAGACAAATCTAATTGATTTCTTTGACTGGGTGATCAAAGTAGTAGACCAGGGAGGGGCTGTGGACATGTCCTATCTAGACTTTAGCAAGGAATTTGACACAGTCCCACACAAAAGATTAATAGTCAAATTAACCAGCCTGGGAGTGGGTCCCAAGGTGGTAGCCTGGGTAAAACATTGGCTGAACAACAGGACACAGAAGGTAATTGTTAATGGAGTCCACTCTGAAGAAAGAAGGGTTACTAGTGGGGTACCGCAGGGTTCTGTACTGGGTCTAGTCCTTTTTAATGTCTTTATAAGTGACATTGCAGAGGGACTGGAAGGAAAAGTATGCCTCTTTGCAGGTGACACAAAGATCTGCAACAGGGTTGATACACAAGGAGGCGTGGAAAGGATGAAAAGGGACTTGGCAAGATTAGAGGAATGGTCAGAAGTATGCCAGCTTGGATTCAATGCAAAGAAGTGCAAAGTAATGCACCTGGGAAACAAAAACCCAGGGGAAGATTACACAATGGGGGGGAGGTAGTAATAATAACAAAAAATGGAAAGAGACCTAGGGGCAATCATATCAGATGACCTTAAGGTTGGCAAGCAATGCGAGAAGGCGGTAGGAAGGGCTGGGGGGGATACTGGGATGTATAGGGAGAGGTGTCACCAGCAGAAAACAGGAAGTTGTTATCCCCCTATACAGGCAGTTGGTGAGACCTCATCTAGAGTACTGTGTCCAGTTCTGGAGACCCCATCTCCGCAAGGACATAGATAGGATGGAGGCAATTCAGAGGCGGGCAACTAAAATGGTGCAGGGTCTGCAAGAGAAGCCATATGAGGAGAGACTAAAGGAGCTTAATACATATAACCTTGAGGAAAGGAAGGAGAGGGGGGACATGATAGAAACATTTAAGTACCTCAGTGGAATCAACAAAGTCCAAGAGGGTAGCATCTTTCAGAAAAAGAGACGTGCAAGAACAAGGGGACACAATTTGAAGATAGAGGGGGGACGGCTCAGGGGCAATGTGAGGAAGTATTTTTTCACAGAGAGGGTGGTGGACGCATGGAACAGCCTTCCTGAGGAGGTTGTGGGGTCTAAAACTTGTGGGAGAATTCAAGAATGCATGGGATAGACATAAGGCAATTTTTGTGGGGGGTAGGAAGAAATAGACTGTTGGTTAAATAGGATCTGCAGCTTATCCTCTAGGTAGGGAAATGGGCAGACTAGGTGGGCCAAGCGGTCCTTATCTGCAGTCAAAGTCTATGTTTCTATATTTCTATGGGCAGTGACAGCCATACGATGGCCACTGATCGCAGAGTGCTGCTGAGACCACCAGTGGAATGAAGATGGGCCCCAGGATGCTGGTCAAAGACAAGGAGTGGGAGGGGAAAAGGCAACAGAAAGAATAGGGGTTAGGGGAGGATGGAGAGTGGGAGGCTCAATTCAAGTAATAAGGCAGGGTCAGGTAAAACAATTACAGTATTCCTTGAAAGAATAAGCGTAAAAAGTTTTGAATGTTGATAGTTTGATAGCGTAGACCAATTTCAATGTTTTTTGCAGCATGTTCCAGAGTGAGGACAACACGTAACTTAAGGATGTCCTACTAAAGCGTAATCTGACCTTGGGTATAATAAAGGAGATGTAGGAGGCACTCCTCGAAGCATATTTGTCTACCGAGCTTGGGGCAGGCAAAGCTAGTAGCACTATTTTTTAACAAATTTGAACTAGGTAACAGCAGTCTCTCTTTGCATATTTTTCAGAACTCTTGAGTTTGCTGGGGCAAAGCAAGCATAAATGAAACAATAGAATTAAGTTTTCCAGCTAAGATTATGGAAGCCTGAATCAGCTTTTTGCAAGTATATTCTACTGTTGATTTGAGTTTTTACAAGCAAACAATGCATTTTTCTGGCACTTTATATCCATGCAATGCTCGAATATTTGCTTTTCAAGCACAGCACAAACAGTTTATCCTTTACAGTTTGCCTTGTATCAATCAGCCCAGCATCAGCACTTTAACCCTGCACATTAGTTGCACTTTATTCATATTCAAGAATGCGCAACGTGAAAATGCAACTCATTCTTGAGTAAGTGTTGTTTATAGAAACTGAGATCTGCTCGTATTTGTTTTCTGAACTTGCACGAGTTTTTTTGGGGTTGTTTTTTTACAACTAGTGGAATATAAAAGGCTTACATTCGGGAATTTGGTGTGTGTAAAAGAGAACAGCTTTTTAGCATTGCTACACTTGCCAACTATTTTATTTGTGTGAGTACTTTCCAGGTCCTTTCAGTGCCCTGATCCCATCCACGCTGTCAGCCCCTCCGCAGAGCTTAGTATCATCTGCAAAGAAGCAGATGTTGTGCAGAACACCCACCCCATATCAAAGATGAATACCTTAAAGAAGACAGGCCCCAGGACTGAGCCCAGGGGTACCCTGCGTTTTACCTGTTTAACATCAGAGAACTTCTTGTTCACCATCACTGTCTGCTTCCACCACCTAGTCAGCTTTCCACCCATGTTATTATCTTTTCTTCTACCCCGATCCCTCAGTGTCTTGACCATTTACCTGTGTGGGACTGAATCAAAGACCTTACTGAAGTCCAGGAACATCATGTTTACTTCATGTCCTTTGTTGACCACTCTAGTCACCTGTGGTGCTGACATCCTGTAGCCCATTTACCTTGTGAAAGTCTACCAGTCTCTCTCTCGCTCTCATAGTATGGCCTCTAGCACTTCTCCACAATAGACTCAAGATGACAGGTCTAGAGCTGTCTGGCTTGAGCTTCATGTCACTTTTGTGCAGGTGAACCACACTGGTAGTCCTCCAGACCCTTGGGACCACCCCTATGCTTAGTGAGCCATTGAAAATGTCAGTCACAGGTGCTGTTATCACCTCAGCCATTTACTTAAGTATCCATGGGTGCATCCCATTCTCCCCCATTGATTTATCTACTCTTAACTCATTACCAGCTGGAGCGCTTTCTGAAGTCCAAGTTTTCCATTGCTTAACCTTGATAGAAAATGACCGCCGAGGTATAATTGAGTTAATGTCCTCAGCCCCTTCAGCATCTTTTCTTCCATCATATGAGAGTGCTTTTAGTGGTCCTCCCACTTCCCTTTTTTATCAAAACTCCACAATCTAGAAGTAGACCTTCCTCCTCTTTGGTGGATGATGAAAAAAAATATTGATTCAGTATGTTATCTCAGTCTTTCCCCATCCCCTTTCTACTGTGCCTTCACCCTCTGCCTCACCCTCACTGTACCCTCCATAACTTTGAGCTTCTCCAGAATGTACTGGAAGAGTACTTTGTCTTCTTGCTTCACCCCTCTGCTATTCTCAGCTCTACCCTGGCCTTTGCATTTCTGGCAAACCTTCTGGTCTCCCTAGTTGCCTTCAAGTACAACTCTCTGTCCTCCTCCCTTTGGCTTTCCTTGTATTTTCTAAATGCCTTTCTTTTCCCTCTCACTGCTTCCTTCACCTCCAGCATTACCCACAACAGTTCCCTAGCCCTCCTCCCCTTGTTTACCCTCACAGTATGAGAAGTCACTTCATCTGCGACACCTGTCTTGAATGCTTCCCATTTTCCTTCCACTCCTTCAGTCCCCACTGATCCCCTCATCCTGTCCACTAACAATTCCCACACCCTACTAAAATCCTCTTTTCTAAAGGCCCACACTTTTGACTCCCCCTTCTTGCTGTCTTCCAACTGGACTATTGACTCCCCCTTCTTGCTGTCTGCCAACTGGATTTGCATCCACACTGTCCTGGGGTAGATTGACCCAAGCTGTCCCCAGACTATGATATAGTAGACTCTCTCACTGTTGGTGAGTATCAGGTCCAGCAAGGCTCCCATGTGGGGGCCTGAACCAATGGTTCAGTTGTGTTTTGAGAAACATGCCAGCATGAATGGTTTAAGAGTGTGCAAAGAGGATGAGAGTTGGTTAGGGAGAGGGAGATGATTCCACAGGGTTGGAAGGTGGATAGGGAGGGCAGACTGATCTGCTGTAGAGCTGCAGTGAGGAATATGGAAAGAGTGAGCATCAATTAAATGGCTGGAGTAGGATGGTGGGATTTATTTATTGGTAAACTGGTGACCTAGAGAGGCACACTGAGCTGAGGCTCATTTCCAGGTGTGACCGGAAAGGAGGGGTTGGGGGTTTACAGAGGAACTGGGACAAATTGTGAAATAATACAGTAATAAAAAAAGACAAAGGGGTTAAAAGCAACAACTGGTTGCATGATTCAAGTACACTGCAGATACCTCAGAAAAGCTGACAAAATGAACCAGGCAGATACATTGACCAGAACAAAACAACAAAAACATTTAAAACACTGTCAAAATAAATAACCCTGTAAAATACAGCTTTCATAGGATGTAGTAGCATGTAGGGAGGACAGGGGTAAGCAGAGAGGAGAGGTGGGGGAATTGTGGCAAGTCAGTGTTTAGCCAGAAAGGAGAAGAAGTGTGAAAAAGTGCTCGGCATCTAGGTGGAGAAGAAAGAGGTTTGGATAAAGTAAGCAGTGGTGGGTGAGAGTTGGTGCATTAAGGGCAAAGGGACAGAAGAAGCAGAAAAGGGGGTCCTAGCTGGCAAGTATAAACTTGGTGGCAGAACTGTAAACCACATCCAGATGAAACCAGCAAATCATGTTGAGGGTAAACTTGCAACAATCAGGAGTGGGTAGCAAGATTTGTTTCTTCTGTTCAGTGTGCCAAACTTACGGCTGCATTTCATGTGCATGGCATTTGCATGAGTGGAGAAGATGAGATTTTGGTCAAACCACACAATGAGATACGTGATGTGGGATACCAATTCAAGCAGGTCTACATCCAGAGTCCTGAAGACTGGAGTATGGTGGAGCCTCCCTAGTCTCTAACCAGTAGCAAAAGTGAAGGAGGCAGTCTTTGTGGCATTTAATGAGAGTTTGTTTGAGTCAATTAAGTGTTAGACTTTGTCAAAGTCCTGCTGGAGTGACAAATCTACAGTAGCTCACTGACCGAGGCACCGGAAGCAAAGAGCACTGTGCTATATATATACATGTGGATGTGTCAGGAGACACAAATAAATCTGGAGAGACAGGAGCCAGTTCAACAGATTAGAACAGAACCACTCCCAGCTGCCAAGTCAGGCAGTCATGCTTCTCCTCAAACTTATCCAAAAAAAGAAGAAGAAAGGCCACAATATTGAAAGGCCTTAACCGATATGATGGAAATGACTGTGGTAATATAGCCCTGGAACATGCCTTTCAGCACAGGAAGGAGGAGATGGTGGAGTGATGTTTGTGGAGGTGAGACTGGAAGGCAGGGAGGAAGGAGGAGTCAAGGTAGGAGGAGAGCTAAGACAGTACGAGTTTTTCCTGCACCTTGGCCAGGGCAGAGAGATGGAATGGCAATATCCTGGGGAGGTGGAGTTACCGCCTTTATGGAGAGGGAGGACTTTAGCCTGCTGCAAGGATTGGGGGAAGGTCCCACATTGTGTAGAGAGATTTAATAAGGAGGTAAGAGGGGCAGCGATGGTTAGTGCAAAGAGATGAAGAAGACTGGTGTCCAGACTGTTTGGGATGTGCCCTTTGTAGGGAGAGAGAGAGAGAGAGAGAGAGAGAGAGAGAGAGAGAGAGAGAGAAAGGCTCAAAGGATGTTTCAGAGGAGATGTGGAGATAAAAAAAGAAGTGGCAGTGGGAGGGCAAAGGCAAGAGAGGTGGAGACAGTGGGGACAGGCAGGTTGGAAAAGGTGAAGGGAGGAATAAGGAGAGGGCACAGAAGTTGAAGATTTAGTTTGAAGCATTGGTGACTGCTGGCCTGATGCACAGAGGCAGTGCTGCTGCTTGCATTGCTGGTAGCCCCCATTCAGGAAGAGCCCAAGTTGCCAGAAAGCTGGCAGGGAGAGGAGTGGACATCCCAGCATCCAGAGGAAAAAAATATTCACCACAAAACTGTATAGCTGCACTTAAAAGATGCTTTGTTAAACAGTACAAATACGACACAGATAACTAACACAGCCAGACATTTGGTCATGTTAGTTATCTGTGGTGTGAGTATTTGTAATGTTTAATAAAGCATCTTTTAACTGCAGTTATACAATTTTTGCAGTGAATATTTTTTTCTTGAATGTAGCCTGCATTTGTTTTTTCTGTGTGCGATTATAAGGGATATCCACCCGTTAGTTGAGTTTGCACCACCTAAGCTTTGCACCAACCAGTTTTTTGTTTTTGCTGTGAACATCGCAGAGGATGCTCTCCTCCTGTGCGGAGGGTAGGATGTGCCTCCTACTGCAGTACTGCCATATGGGGGAACCATAGGCAGTGGTGCAGTTGAGAGACCAGCATGCTCAGGAGAAAGGTATAAATGCAAGGAACATTCAATGCTAGCATCAACACTAGGAATTAAAGGACAGTTAAAGGCAATGTGCCTATCAAGACTGTCCATTTCTCAGTGGAGATAACCATGAATGTTGTTTTCTATCAAGAAATGTATCCAGTCTGTCTTTAAATAATAGATGGCTTGGTGTCTCAGCAGTCTGCCTGTGCATGTTATGCCATACTCCAACCACCCTCACCGTACAACAAGCATTTGTCGATGCCGAATGTTGTCTTGCTGGTGTTGGCATTGGTAGTGCAGGAGTAGAGAGATGCATAATAGGAATGGCAGTGAAGTATGGAAACAACGTCAACCCCACCCCACCCTGCAGAGACTGACAGGCATTGGGGTGTGCCTTTGGGTCGTCGGCCATAACGCTCACACCATTTCACCTCACCCTACCCTGCAGACTCCGACAAAGTCGAGGTGTGCCTTGGGGTGCTCAGGCTTTACACTCACCCCATTCTGCACAGAAATACGCTGAAATGGGTGCAGAATAGGAGAATGGGGTGAATTAAGTGGCTGAATAGTCCAAGGCACACCTCAACGCCTGTCACTGGCTGCAAGGTGGGGGTGGAATGGCATGAGCATTACTGTCGACAATCCCAAGTCACACACCTGATGCCTGTCAGTCCCTACAGGGTACGACATTATGGTGAGAAAGCCTAATGCCCTGGGCGCTTCTTAGTATTTTCATTCCAAGTTTTCAGCATGGGCTTTTTGTGACACAACTGCTTGAACAGTGACACTATCAGTTCGTTAGCCGAAAGGTGATTTTGCATGACTATGCCATTTGGCACCACAGGTGCGAAAATGCATTTTGAACAGAATGTGAAAAATGACAGCTGCACTGTTTATGAGGAGGTGTAAAAAAAAAGGTAATGTTGAAAATGTGGAGTGAAAATATAACAAAATTGGTGAAGTCACGAGCGTGTGTAGAAACTGCGCAACATACACCCATAATGCTATTATTTCAGGCATTTCTTACACCAGATTTCCAACATAGGCATTTTGGGACCTCCACTCATGAACAGTGGCACTGTGATTTTCTTAAACTGTCCCAAATGTTGATTTCGCACAGAGACCATACCCATTGTGTGCCACAGGTGCAAAAACATGTTTCAGGCAGCATGCGAAGAATGACAGCTGTACTGTTCATCAGGCAGTGTGCAAAAATGACAGTTTTGAGAATCTGGAGTAAAAATTAAAAAAAATTGACGAAGTTATGAGCGTGCGTAGAAACTGCGTAATGCACGCTGGTAACGCAGTCCTTTTTGGAAATTTTTTCACCAAATTTGCAACATTGGCTTTTTGGGACCTCTCCTTATGAACTCTGTCACTGTGATTTTCTTAATCTGTCCCAAACATTGATTTCGTACAGCGACTGCGCCATTGTGTGCCACATGTGCGAAAACACATTTTGGACCAGATGTGAAAAACAACAGCTGTACTGTTCATAAGGAGGTGGAAAATGGCAATGTTGAAAAATCTGGAGTGAAAATATTAAAAAGTCTCAGTTGGCGCGTGGTGCATGGGAATTGCACCACGCATACTGTGAATATTATCTTTATTTTGGGAATTTTTTTCACCACATTTGCAACATAGCCTTTTAGGAGCCTACCCTCATGAACTGTGACACTATCGCTTTGTGAATCAGTGCCAAAAGATGATTCCGCGCAATGACCACAAAATCACCTTTTGGGACCGATTAACGAAATGACCGTGACTGAGTTCATGAGGTGGAGTCCCAAGAACTCCATGTTGAAAATTTGGTGCCAAAATTCACAGAAATGGCCAAGATATGCACCAAAGTTGAAAAAAACCCATTTGTGCCATTATATACCTTACCGGCATTTCTTCAGTTTGTGGTCGGCTTTGAAGAGTGCAGATGTGTTCCTGGTCCACCGAAGATCATCACACCAGGCTCCAGAGGTAAATATGGGGTGAGGTGGGTTGCAGGGAGGTGGATTACGTAGAAGGTGGGTGCGGGCTTGGGGAGGGGGCACCGGAGACAACAAAGGACCACTTTCTGTTTTACAGGTATAAAAAAACGAAAAAAACATTGCAGAAAGGTTTTTTTTTCCACAGGTATGTTTTGGCATACTGGGTGGGCTCCCAGTGTGCCACCTGTGTTTCTTTGTGAGGGGGAATGAAGCCAACAGGGATTGGGCCCCCCGTCGGCACTCAAAACATATCTGTGTTTGGGGGGGGCGCGTGATACTGAGGGGATTGGGCCCCTGGCAGTCATATTCAAAAGAGGACATTATAACAT
The DNA here is from genome assembly GCA_016271365.2 of Neoceratodus forsteri. Lineage (NCBI taxonomy): Eukaryota > Metazoa > Chordata > Ceratodontiformes > Ceratodontidae > Neoceratodus > Neoceratodus forsteri. The sequence continues at coordinate 517,658,757 of CM028136.1, read as the reverse complement.
TAGGATTGCCTCCGCCAGCAAACTGGGGAGAGGGGCTTGCCAGCAGGGGGATTGGGCACCCCCAATGTCGGCTTTCAGGTGGCACTGTAATGCCACCATGTTTATTGAAATGTTACACCAGGCAAGGCACGCCCTGCAATGACGGGTCGCTCCCTCATTGCAGTGGTGAAATTGTTTTAAGTTGGTGGCACACTTTTCAACTGCTGTCATAGACAGCGTGGTATTTCATTTGTGCTACAGAGACCAACCCGAAAAAGCAGTGGCACCATTTGCCACAACACAACCACATCTCCAAAACCTGCTATTCCAAGCTACCCCAATATGTTGCTTTCACGTGCACAAGACAACTTAAAAATGTCTACAGGGATGGAGGTGTAGCCAGCAGCTGAACAGAAAAGATGCACTAAACATGAGCTCCCACACTGCAGAACTCATTTTAAATTAAAACTAAAGAAAAAGCTTAAACTTCAATTCCTAACTAGCACCAATGGATAGATTTCTTCAAACTGTATCTTTTGTACTACTTTTTTTCCTTGATGGGATGAAATACAAGAGGAGGGAACCAGCCAGAAGGAGCCAGGACATGGACAGAGAAGTCAGACCTGAACAGTGAGCCTTCTGCCTCAGCCACTACACCCGAGGCCACACATCCATTCAGTGCAGCCCTGCTCAAGGTCATCTAGGCTATAGATAAAAAGCTAGAGGACTATGTGGCCAGAATAACTGTGCTGAACACAAAAATGACAGGTCTGCAAGATGATCCTGAAGCAGCTACAGACACCACGCAGATGAGATACTTCAGGCAGTTAGGCAAGCAGATGCTCTGGAATGGCAAGGGCAGACTGTGTGCATTTTCCCAAGTTTTGCCACCAGGTCTATGAGAAAAGATTTTGATGGAATACGGGGCAGCTGAAGGAACTGGGGATACATCACTCCATTATGCTCCCTGTCAGACTGAAAATAGTGTAGGCGAGCAAGATGTACATGTTTACAGACCCCCCCCCCGGCCCCAGAGGCTAGCAAATAGGTGCAAAAAGCTGGAAGGAGCTTGATACCAGAAGAGAGGAGTCCAACGATGAAGATAACTGAGGTTTGCGTTTAAATAAATAATAATCTTATTTCACAAAAGCACCTTTCAGATTTCAAGGCGCTTTACAAAATAATTAAAAGATAATAAAACAGTAAACAGTATAAAACAGGAAAATACAGCAGGGTTCATTTACTAAGTGCCATCAAAGGCCTGACACCATAAATAAGTTTTGAGCGCTTGCTTAAAGCATCCCATTGTCATGCATTCCCTTAGTCGGCAGGGTTGAGAATTCCAAAGGGTAGGGGTAGCGTACATGAATGCACGCGCCCCAGATGACTTCAAAGACACCCTCGAAATCTCCAGCAACCTCTCGCCGGCCGAACAGAGCTGTCGCTCTGGGCAATAGGGAATCAGAAGCTCTTTCAAGTAGCCAGGGCCAAGTCCATGTAGGGCTTTGTAGGTAAGTAAACCAACCTTAAAGGTGATCCGCCACTGAATCGGCAACAAGTGCAGACTGCGCAGAACAAGGGTAATATGAGATGTTCGCAAAACCTCCATCAGCAAACGCACTGCCGCATTCTACCCTAGCTGCAAGCAGCAGATATCAACCCCAGGAAGCCCTAAGTAAAGGGAGTTGCAGTAATCAAGGCGCGAGGTCACAAAGGCGTGGACAAGTGTAGGCAGGTCTCCGGATGGAACAAGGTGCTTGATCCTGGCGATGTTCTTAAGATGGTAAAAGGAATACTTGATGACTGCTGACACCTGAGATCGTAGAGTCAGCCCATTGTCAAGCACCACCCCCAGGTCCCGCACCTGATCAGAGGTAGGGATCTGGGCACCCCCTAGATAAATTCCAGAGGGCTGGCCAGTCCTCAACCCCTCTATCCGGTGACCCGGTTCCACCACCATCACCTCCGTGTTTCCCACATTCAACTTTAGCTAACGCGAATTCATCCAGTCCTGGATTTCCACAAGGCAGTTGTTAAATACTGGGAGAACACTATCCTGGTTGGGTGCAAAAGACAGGTAGAGCTGGGTATCATCAGCATAGCAGAGTGAAACCTCAGCCCATACCATCTTATAACATCTCCGAGGGGCAGCATATACACTGCGAACAACATGGGGAAAAGCACTGAGCCCTGAGGAACCCCACAAGACAGAGAGGATGGGCCCAAGGAAAAAAAAACACACACCACTCTTTGAGTTCTGCCAGTGAGAAAAGATGTAAACCATCTGAGAACTGTATGTGTCAGGCTACAGATGGACCTCAGACGTCCAAGCAATACCCCATGGTCCACAGTGTCGAAAGCTGAAGAGAGGTCAAGGAGCATCAGAATACTACGGCATCTCCGATCTCTCACCATCAGGAGATCATTGAGCACCCAAACCAGCACAATCTTGGTACTATGCCTCTTCCGAAAACTGGACTGGAGAGGTTCATAGATGTTATGGATGGTCAAGTGGTTCTCCAGTTGTACCGCCACTACTTTCTCAATAACCTTCCCTTAAAAAGGAAGATTAGAGATTGGTCTGTAGTTAGCCAGAGAGTCAGGATCCAAAGAAGCTTTCTTCAGGAGGGGTGTTACCCCCGCCTCCTTCAGGGAGCTTGGGAACTCACCCAAGTCAAGGGAGCACTGGACAATCTGAACCAGGATCGGGCAAATGATGTCACAACATCCCATAATCAGGGAGGTTGGATCCAGATCCAAACTACAGCATGTAGGGTGCATAGTGTGGACAATCCACATGACATCCACAAACTCCAGCAGGTCAAAGGAATTTCAGGAAACACAAGATGAGGCAACTGAGCACCGATCAATGGCATCCCCCATAGAGTGAACTGTGAGGATCTCTGACTTGAAATCAGCCACCTTATTCTTAAAGAATCAAGCAAGCTCACCGCACTCCTCTTGCGAAAAAGGTCTTTGGAATTGTAGACAGGTTGGGTTGCATAACCGGTCCACAGTCCGGAAGAGCTGAGCTGGTTAGTTCTGTGCAGCAGCAATCTTCCCCAGACAGGAATTCTGCCTTCTTATGGGAGATTGTTGATTGGTAGGTCTGATAGTGCTCTACCAATCTAAGGTGATCAACCTCCAGGCCAGATTTCCACCACCGTCGCTCTAACCTACGTCCAAGTCGCCGCAACTCCCTCAAGGACCCATCAAACCATGGGGCCCAAGGGTGAAGGGGGAGAGGACTAACATGGACAGCAGCAATGAGATCCAGGGCAGTGGAAATGGCCTTTTTATAGGCCAACACCAAGGCCTCATGACTCATGCTAGCCACAGGAAACTCCAAGAGGTCAGTCACCGCCACCAGGCCTTCGGAGCTAACCTCCTGTAAAGGGCGGTAATTGACCATCTCCACAGGGGGAGGCCTAGATAGGGGGGTGCAAAAGTTGAATCTCACAGTGTAATAATCGGACCATCCAACTGGTTTCATCCCCACATCGGAGGCCTCCATCCTCAGGAGGAAGACCAAATCAAGAGAGTGACTGTGCCGGTGGGTGGCAGAGGTAACAATCTGTGTAAGGCCCAGTGTTGTCATCAACTGGAGGAAGTGCTGTCCAAATTGCGAGATTTCGTCATCAACCCAGGCCTTTGAAGTCACCCAGAACCATCAATCTGGGCGACTCCAGTGCCATGTCGACAACAAAATCCGCTACTTCCTGCAGGAATCGCTTCTCGTCCCCTGGTGGGCGGCAGACAAGAGCTATCCTGCTACCCACACCTGCCACCACGGTACACTCAAACGATTTGGCCTCCTCAACTGGTACACTCGTGAGCCCCAACTTGGCCCTAAAACAGACCGCTACCCCCCACCGTGGTCCAATCTCGAGCGGTGAATCACCAAGTAACCGGCTGGAATTGCAGCTTCCAATATGGGATCAGCATTTTCATCCAGCCAGGTCTTGGTGATGCAGACCAGATCAGTAGTCCCAACAAGATCTGCAATAACTGCGGTCTTGTTCTTAACTGATCTGGCATTGCATAACACCACTCTGGTTGAACGGGTTTCAGGGGCTGCCCCGGCTGCTTGCCCACCAGAATTAATGATGGTGCCCTTGGGTATGGGGACTAGACATGGCTTATCATGTTCCAGGCTCCATTTCACCCCAGGGTGTCTTCTGGACCTAACCACCCCGATGTGAGGTCCCCGCTCATTCATCTTCTGATATCCATGCCCCCCGCTGCCCTCCCTCCTGCAAGCAATACCCAACACCCAACAGCGCTGGTAAGTTGACAACAGCAGTGGAAGGGGAGAAAAAGGATGGAGGGAATGGAGGGAAGAGGATGAACAATACATAACCAGAAAGGGAGGCTCACACATCCTACAAGCTCAACACAGGCAAATTACACAATACCCAGGTACCTAGTCCAAAGAACCGCAACAAAACAAATAGTAAAATCCAAAAGCCCAACCCTTAAAATACATAATAATTTAGCCTACCCCTACTCAAAAGGATACGCTAACCCAGAGCTCAGCACATGAAAAAACATAAGTCAAAAAATTAAATCAACCAAATAATAATAGAACTGCCGAAAACCCCTCTCACTGGAATGCAGCATACGGAATGAACCCCCCCCAGGTCCTCTCACAACCTGGAAATCAGATAAGTCCACCCATTCAGATTACTCAAAATTAGGCAGTCCAAAGTCAAATTAAAAATCCGTAGCAGAAAATTCTTCTTTAACTTAAGAGAAAAATGCATAAAAGTGGACGCCCAGGTCCTCTCACCACCAGGGAGACCACAGAAGGATACTTGCACTGACCAAATAAAAAGTGGTTTATGAGTCCAGGCTGAGTCGTATAGAAGTCAGGGAATATAGGTAATCCTAAAAAAATCCAGATTCCACACAAGACAAGCCAAAGAGTCCAGTCAGCTGCATACAGCTGATACGAGCACACCAGGCTCTGCTCCCGACGGCCCTGACCAGAAATAAATGCTGGAACACTCCAACACCCGGGGAGTCGCTAGGCCATAACCAAACCCCAGGAATCTAGGGGAACAGTGGACTCGACGGCCAGTTCCCTGGCCAGTCTAGGGCCCAATCCTTTGTGTCACAGCAAATCCATCCGTTGGACACCAGCAGAGTCAGACCCACCCACACTGCTAGGAACCAACCTAGCAGAAAAATGCAAGTCTTCACACTCAATCTGCATCAGCTTCCAAGGAAAATATATCACATTTATCCAGTTTGGCTAATTCACCTGGATTAATCACCACAAATATCCACTGTAGGGTAGAATATATCACAGCTTTACAGCTTCACACCAGTTTTTCTCATTCCCTTTCCTTGAAAGTCCAAGCCACATCAAGGAAAGCATGCCATACAGCACAGGCAGCGAAATTTGGCCAGTCAGTCCAAAGCGTCGACCCAGAAGATCCACTGCAAGGCAAAGTACATACCGCCATCATGAATGCAGCTTCAATCAGCTGTTTTTGCTCCCTTTCACTCCAAATCCTCAGTAGTCCAGGAGGTAATCCACTCTTCATCACAGAGTCACAAAAGCACCGCCTTTGCCTGCCTTTAACCAAACAGGCCAAAAAGGCAGCCAGATAGTTTATCACACATCCCAGAAAAGAACAGGCAGCAGCAGCAGCAGGAGACCACAGGGAGCACCACAAAGCCACACCAAAGACCCGACCACGAACAGTCAGACTGAACGCCTTGCTCCAATACCCCAAACAAAACATACTCGAACTGAAATAAGCCAAAAGGAAACCAGACACAAAAATAAAGCGCATAAAACAAAAATGCAGGAAAACAGTCGAGCAATTCAGATTCAGTATAAAGTTAAGGAGCTTAAGCAACGACCAGCTCTTAGCTCACCCAGCCTGGCGGCCATCTTACTTTTATTCATATTCAAATGAGTATGGCATCCAGTTTAAAAGCATCAGTGTGGTTTGTGCTATACTAGCGGCTGTGTTTAACTGAATGTTCAGCTATTTCTAAAGCTCGTATATTGTTTGTTCTTCAGGAGGGGGAGATAGAATGTTTCAGTGCGCCAGTAAGTTCATTACTGATAAATTAGCAATAGAACAGTTACCCCTACTAGTTTCTAGGGGTACACTTCTTACTATCATTCATACTGGTTTAACGTTATAGTTCTTGGCTCTATAATGGCTATATTTGCATTAATTTTGACTTATTCAATTATAGGGAACTCTCTGTATGTAAGTAATAGTACCTAACAGGATGGGCGGTATTGAGCTTACTGGGCTTCCCAGGGGTGTAATGAGGCCCAGCATCACAGGTGGAGGGCCGTCTTTCGGATGAGACGTTAAACCAAGGTCCCATCTGCCTGGATTGGTGGTAGTTCAGATGGATGTTAAAGATCCCATGGCACTTATCGAAAAGAGTAGGGGAATTTTTATTATAACTGGAAATCAAAACTTACAAACAATAATGAGTACAGCATACCAATTATAATATATAACAAGAATAAACAGAAATAAGTATTTCAGCATACAAAAAGATTAACAGAGATCATAAGAGAAAAAGGAAAAAAACCTCAAACGCCAACTCCCCTCTTTAAAAACAAGAAAGCACATCAGTAAGAGAACCACAAAAACAGAGTGATATTGTACTGAATAATAAAAAACAAATAAAAAAACCAAAAAACAAGTATTTACATCATACCATCAGCAGAAAACTGTTTAGATTTAACAGCTCAGATAGAACCAGAATATGCTAAATGCCCCCCTCAAGAGAGAGGAAGCTGGTTTAAAGCAGAACTAACATCGTATGTAGAAAGCAGTAGTCATCATCACTCAAGATTACCCCAAAAGGAGGTCAAATCCTCTCTATAAGGGATACCCTGTGTAACCCCTAGATGGCGCTATCCCAGGGGCTACTACCCCTGCCTGATTTGCCACTAACAGGTTGAGGGGCCTGGATCCAATGGCGGGTGCCTCCACCCGGAGGTCAGGGTTTGCAATAGTTAAACTTACTTGGTCACAGCCCTCTGGGACACTGCAACCCCCCTTTCTTCCCACTAGTGGCCCACACAATATATCAGAATTACCTTCACAGTATACACTTACCCCAGGACTATTTCCGCACTGGGACCCCTGTAAAATAAGATACAGTGCAACAATCACAGTACAATATTTTAACATAGACAAATACCTCAGGCAGTATAACTTTGCTGAAACAAGCAGCTCTGATTTATTTAGGGGAATATAACAAGGACAGGGGAAATCAGGTTAATTAGCTTATCACTCTAATCATCTACCTATGGCTCTGTGCACAGGCCTATCCCTATCAGTTACTGTCCCTGGGTACCCAAGCCCTAGTGGCTAGTCAAACCGTGGCAGCTGGTAGGGGCCCTTTCACACAGAGAAAGGAAAATTAAACAGTCAGCAGTACAGTAATTCCATTTGGATTTAATGTGGTAATTCAACAGGAAGCGACCCTGAATTAGTACTCACGACCTCCAAATAAGATAGGGTCCTTCAATGTCAGCAGGGCTCACTTGAGGTACACAAACCTCTTCACATTTATATAAAAGAAAGCACTATACCAGGCAGGCTGCATCTGTATCCCGATCGCAATTACTGCACAATACCCGGGAGAACACACAGCAGATTCAGTTCCTGACAGACCGAGTGCAATTTTCAGCAATTCCTCCAGTCTTCTACAGGGTGAGCCTGGTTTCTACTCTTCAGATATCCTTTGATTCTCTTCACAGGACGGATTCAGTCCTAACAAGCTGTTACACAAGCTGCAGACCGGAACTCTGGGCCTTACACACGTTTTTTGACTAAAACTGCACACTGAAAAAGCACAGGGCTCCTTCCTTCTTCACTGCCAAAGCTCAACTGAAACTCCAACCGACAAAACCGGGCACTTCCTTTGAGTTCCTCCCAGTTCTTGACTGGATTGGCTGTCACTCACAATAGACTGCTGCTGTTGGTCCAAAAAGGCACTGAAGTCTAAACTACATCTCCCAGAGTCACTGCCCATACAATCCCTCTTGTGGCTGGCTCAGATTATGAGTCCAAGTTCTGATTCGTCCAAAGCACCATTTTAGAGCTAGCTTACCCCACACTGATTGGTTCAGTTCAGCAGTTCAAAACTAGAATGGGGAACTAGCAGACACAGTTCTGACTGCAAAAGCAGGTTAGACAAACTGTAATTTCATTATTACTCTAAATAATTTCTGGCAAACAGTTACATCTTTCAGATAGGTTCCTTTGCACTCCTAGTGACTGCAAAATGAAGTGAATTGGCAGCAGCTCGAGTGGTACTCAGAGAAGCACACAGTCCCCCATACAAACTAATTATGTCTGCAAGCAGACAGCTCTTAAAGAGACAGTACCAGAGGCTCTAAAAACACTCACTGATAAATGGCTTAAATGCCAAACACCATTCAGGCTTGGAGCATTCAAACAAGCTCCTGGAAGTCTTTAGGAACCCCCATTTGCAGGGGTTACACCTTCCTAGCCTGGGAAAGCAGCGTCCATATCAAGCAAGTACCCCATAAGTTTCAACTGCAACCATATACATTTGCATTAGGCTCGCACATGTAATCATCAGTCAATATATCATTTTACCAAGAACACATTTCTGAAACATTGCAGTCGTCACTCTTTACACAGTATTACATACACTTGTACCATAACTCAAGTTATTACCTCTTGTACATGAAACCTGAAGAGAGGGCCCTTCCTATCAGTTACCTTGGGGCTGGATGGGGCAAGGGCACCATATTAGAGGCAACACAAGTAACTTGGAGTTAGCACTGATGCTCAGTTTGGGCAATGAGCTGGGGACACATACACTCCTTTATGGACAACATTGAGAGGCAAGTCCACAGGCCTCCCAAGTGAATCATAACTGAGGTGCACCACAGGCTTTACAGCTCGACCAGTCTTTCTAGGGGAACTGTTATAGTCTCTGCACTCTGAGCCTCATTTTCAGCATTGTCCTCACTTGTCAGGGAGTCTCCATGGGGTGAGAGGCTAGAACTTGGGGCACTTTCAGCTCCAGGAGTTACAGTTTCTGAGTCCACAACATTTGGCTCGCATGGAGAGCTTTCGGACACTGGCAGTGGACTGTCAGGGCACTCAAAATACTCTTCTTGTTCGGGTGTATCACCAGTCTGCCCCAATCTATCATTTTCCTCCCTGAAAGCTCAAACAGTTCAACCATGCACAATGATTCCATTTCATCTGATCTGATGCTTTGCACTTCACTTTCTGGGAGCATTGGCTCCAGGGATGAAGCTGGGGCTTAGACAGTCCAGAAGGCCCAGCTTTGTCTCCAGTATTGACTAGGGATTGCCCGAAACAATTGACTCAGGTCGAAGAAGGATAGTATTCAAAGTCACTCACTTTCTTCCGATATGGACTGACAGTCATGCTCAACTGGGACTTGTGGAGGAAACACTTTAACTTTGCTTCTGTAGGTGCAGACTTTCTTGATCTTTTCTTAGCAGCAGCTCTAGTCACTGGTCCAGAGGGGCATCTTCTAGGGCTCAGACTCAATTAAGATTTGTCCAATGGGCAGTAAATGATTTCTATGCATTGTTTTACATCTTTGAATTATTCTCAGGCCTTACTTTGTACACTGGCAGATCATCTAGTTTGCCCACTACAATGTGAGGGAGATGGTGCCATCTGTCAGCAATCTTGTGCTTGCCATGCAGTCCCAGATTTCTTAGCAATACCCGATCTCCCTCCTGGAGTTCCTGTGCTTTCACCTTTTATCATACCTTTCTTTGTTGGCCAGATTTCTTTTGGCAGCCATGGTTTGAGCCAGTTGGTACGCATGAGTTAGCTGGGCCTTTAACTTTGCACATACTGTAAATAGTTGTCAGCTTGAACCCCATCAGGAGACCCCAAAACACATCTACTGGTGAGCTTCTCTTCCAAACATCAGGCGGTAGGGAGAATCCAGTGGCATCACTTTTGGTGCAGTTATAAGCATGTACCAGGGTGCTAATTTGTTGGCTCCATCTAAAGCTTCCTTTGGGTGCAGGGTGCCTAGCATATCTAGCAAAGTGCGGTTGAAACGTTCAGGCTGTGGGTCCCCTGGGGGTGGTAAGGAGTGGTTCTGGACTTTCGCACTCCCCACAGAGAAAGCATCTCTTTGATCAGACGACTCTCAAAGTCTCCCTTGATCAGAATGGATTCTTTGTGGAGCCCCATAGTGAACAAAAAGTTTTCTACAAGTACTTTGGCCACAGTGGATGCTTTCTGGTCTTTGGTGGGAAAGCTTGGGCATATCTCGTGAAATGGTCAGTGACCACCAGCACATTACTGATATTTCTTTGATCTGACTCCAAACTCAGAAAATCAATACAGACCAGCTCCATGGGTGCACTGGTGGTGATGTTAACAAGGGGGCAGCCTCTGGGCAAAGCTTTCCTCTGTAAGCAGCGACTACAAGTTCGAATGTGTTGCTCCACATCAGCCCCATCTTAGGCCAATAGAATCTGGATCTCACCAAGTCAAGTGTTCTGTCTATACCAAGGTGCCCCATGTGGTTGTGCAAGGACCTCAGTACTGAGTCTCGAAAGGCGTGGGCAGCACTAGTTGTTGTTTGTCTACTTGTGCCTCTGTCTACTGTTTCTCTGTATAACAGTTTATTGATCATGTTTCAACTTAGGACCTTCTTTGTATAACAGTGCAGTTCTCAAATCAGTGGGCGTAATTTGGACACATCTTTTCCTGCATAGGCGCTTCTAAAGCTGCTTTGATCATGGGATGTGGGATTGAGCCCGCCCGAATACTGTCATTGTCCAGCTGAGGCAGTGCACCAATGTCTATTGCAGAAAAGTGGCACAAGCAGCAGGTATGCAATTCTCAGAGGGTCCCAAGCAATCCACCATGCAGTCCACTGCGTCCGTGGACATTTGTTCCTCCCTGTCAAACTTCCGCAGAGTGCCCGAATGTCAGGTTCTGCCAATCGGACCCAATCATTCTGGGAACAGGCCTCGGGAGAGAGCATCACATCTATGTGGTTCAGACCTGCTCGGTATTAGGAGCATAGTCATATGTAGATAATGCAGAAAGCCACCTATGGCCAGTGGCATCCAACTTAGCTGAGGTCTGCACATAGGTCAAAGGATTATTGTCAGTTTTTACTAGTATTTAGCCCCATACAAGTACTCATGGAATTGGTCAACAATAGCCCACTTCAAAGCTAGGAACTCTAACTTATGTACAGGATAGTTCTTTTCGGATGGGGTCAGGCTTCTACTGGCAAAGGCCACTGGTCTCAGGCCATTCTCGTGCTCTTGGTACAACACAGCCCCCAACCCTTGCAAGCTAGCATCAGTGTGCAGGACGTAAGGTTTTCTTGGATCGGCATAGGCCAGCACTGGAGCATGGGTAAGTTGATATATGATCTCATGAAAAGCAGTCTCACAATCAGGAGTCCAGCGGGCCCCAAATACTTCACCGGATGAAAATACACTCTTTCAGTCTTGAGGGACGCTGACTTTTGGTATTTTTGTGGGTTGGGGATACCCTTAGTAAGGTTAAGTAAAGGGGATCACTCTTGAATAGTCCTTGATGAAGCGCCCGATAATAACCACAGAATCCCAGGAATCTTTGCAGTTCTTTAGATTTTGGGCTGTGGCCAGGTGGTCAAGGCCTCAACTTTACTTGGGTCGGTCTCTATTCCCTCGGTGGATACTATGTGTCCCACATACTTTACTGATGTTTGAAAGAATTGACACTTATCAATGGACAGTTTAAGGCCAAAGTCCTCCAGTCGGTCCAATACCTTAAATAATCTGCTCTCATGTTCCTCCAGTGAGCTGCCAAACACAATAACATCATCTAGGTATTCAGCATCTCTCTAGTAAGTTCATGTCCCCCACTGCACGCTCCATCAATCGTTGAAAAGTGGCTGGGGCACCTGAAATCCCTTGAGGCATCCTCATGAATTCATAGAAGCCAAGCGGACAGATAAAGGCCGTCTTCTCACGGTCCTCTGGGGCCATCAGGATCTGGTAGTACCCACTGCGGAGATCCAGCACAGGGAACCACTTGCTCCCGTTTAGGTAGTCCAAAGCATCCTGAATGCGGGGCATTGTGTACTGATCAGGGATAGTCCGCCGGTTTAAGGTGCGATAATCCACACACATCCTTACTGTTCCATTCTTTTCCTCACTACCACAATGGGGAAGCATAAGGGCTTCTGGATTCTTGTATTACACCAGCAGCTAACATCTCTTTGCAGATGCCGTCTCACATCATCTATGTCAGCAGGTGCCAGGCGTCGAGACCTCTCACGAAATGGTCTTTCGTCATGCAGCGGATATTGTGCTCAGCTCGCACGCATCCTACATCCCATTCCTTTAAAGAAAACACCTGGTCTCTCTGGGCAAGCTTCTCACTGATCCTCACTTTCCATTCAGCTGGCAGCGGGAGTCGCCGAAATCAAACAAGTCAGTATGCTACTCTGTCATTCTTCCTTGAACTCTTGCTGCTGGGTAGCACTGCAGTGTCTGCACAATGCACATTAGCCAGGATGCAACCTCTTTTACTCGAATGTCTCTTTCAGACACATTATGAACTTGGACCATTACCCTTCTGGCATAAGCATGGGCTCTAGCGGGCAAAATACTAGGCTTGACCAGCAGTCCCTCTGGCAATTTTCCATCGCCTGGTGCATCCAACATTAATATTTTATTCTTAACATCCTTTCTGATACGGACCTCTCCTGTAAGGTACACTGGGCATTTGCGCGCCAGGATCAGAGACTCAGGATCCTTCTTCCATACAATTCCGACGGTTCCTCTGGTTCTGTTTTTCAGCATCTCTCTGTGCCTCATAGGCCTTCTTAATTAAAGCCGGAACTCTTAAAGCTCTACTAGTCTTTGACCCTGTTTTTCATAACACAACTGTGCCAGCCTTCCGAACATATGAGCATTTGTTCCAATCAACAAAGGGACACCATCATACAGTCCAGTGGGGACACACTAAGGCTAGGGTCTCTACTTGTTCGCCACTCCAGCTACGGAGGTGGGGAAAGACAGCCAAATTGGATATACCGGAATAGGGTAGGCCTTCTCACTTAACCCCCATACATGCAGTCCTTCTAATGGTTGTAAGGGTACATCTGACAAATGCTCTGATACCAATCCTGGAACATAATTGTCACTTGGGAGCCACTGTCTAATACAGCTCTTGTAGACACTCCATTCACCTTTACAGTGGTCTCCATGGAGGGACCCACTATTCTGGACCAGTCTGGAGAGAGGCGGTAGTGGGGGCCTGGGCAACTGACCTTGCCACAAAAGGACGTGAATTAGCATTTTGGTGCCCTCACTGGGATCATGTCGTCACCTCTTAACCACTGATTTCTTCTCCAAGCTCTCCTTGTAGCCTATATGCAACTTTGTCAGTGTCTTTTGGGACTGGCATTCCCTTTCATGTGCCCATCTTTCCCACAATTATAGCAAAACATACTTTCTGGAGTTTGAGCTGGCCGAGGCGCCACACTGGGAGCCAGGGCGGGTATTACTAACTGGAAACCTGGGTGCCATCTCTGTCTGTGGCGTGATAAGCATTTGGAGACATCTCGTCAGTTTCTCCACTTCCATGGTCAAGGAATTGAGTTTGGAGCTGTTATCAGCAGGAGATACATGGGTGGGTATCCCCACCCCATAGCAGATGCAGTCGGATATAGGTCAGGGCCCGTACTTGCAGGCGTGGCCTTCATAAAGGGACTGTTTTGAATTCCGGATCTCTCTCAACAGTTCGCCCATTGTGGCATATCTTTTCCTTGTCAGAGCACTCATTGACTGTCAACCTCTGCCCCTGAACTTCACTTGATGGGTCACCCTCAGTCACTCGGGTCGTAGCCACAGCTGTTGGTGCAGGTACCTCCCGAGGTCGCTTTTCTCAACTCCTCGAATTTCTCTCATTAACTCATCATAGGAGGGTGGGATTCCAGTCGATTTGCCAGGCGTAACTGAAGCAACAGCAGTTCTGAGAAGGGGCAGACTTAAGGATTCTGTCCAGTCTGGTTCGGTCCAGTTCAATCGCTGGCAAACTACCCTTTCTGAGGCATTCTTGCAACAATTTTTCCAGCCAGAGACATACACAGACAACAACTCCCTTGGTACTGTTGTGCATTTCTTACTCTCCACCATAGGTCCTCATCAGAATCTGGGCTCCATACACATTCTCCAAGGCCTCAAGATAGGCCTGTGCAGTGCTTCAGGGTTACTGGCCCGTTTGCTGGGATGGTAGCCAGGGCAGGACCTCGGGCTCTCACTAACCCTCTTTAAGCTTTTGGCCTTCCGAGCATTGCCATTCTAGCACTTGGGGGCAACATAGTCTATCCAGGTCTCCTTAGTCATCCTCCTTGCGGGGTGGGGAGGGTGCCGAGAAGATTCTCAACCTTGGTAAGAGTCGTGACTAATGGCAGGTGCAGAAATAGGAGTCTGCATTGGTTCAGCCACCATTACGGGCACTGGAGCAGGAGAGGGTGTTGGGGAGGAACACCCCAGGTGGCAAGAATAGTTTCTTCAAGTCCTCCACAGTTTCCCTCTCCCAGCAACCATTCAGCAAATTTCTCCTCAAAAGTTTCAGATAGTGGTGAGGGCTGATTCCCCGGGTCTTTACTGTCCTATAGTTATCACTCTCCAAGCAGTGAGGGCTCCCTCTGGGGTAATGGTCTGTGGCACTTTGGAGCTATCTATGGGATCCTAAACTCTACTAGGGCCAGGAAAGTGTGGGTGAGCAGATTAGCATGCGACCCACCACCACAGGGTTTGTAAACCTTCCACCTTGGAAAGTACTCCCTGCACAGTGTCCATATTGATACCCAGGGGATGTCCAGGATAAGCATAGCATTTTGGGGTCGACTCCTCCCAGTACACCACTCCACCAGCGGTGCACAGCCACTTCTGTCGGGTGCCCATTTTTTTCTTAACAGTGGTTCGTAAATATGGCCACTAGAGGACACACAATCCCAGCGGTGAGCCTCAAGATGTAACCCCTAGATGGCACTATCCCAGGGGCTACTACCCTGCCTGATTTGCCACTAACAGGTTGAGGGGCCTGGATCCAATGGCGGGTGCCTCCACCCGGAGGTCAGGGTTTGCAATAGTTAAACTTACTTGGTCACAGCCCTCTGGGACACTGCAACCCCTTTCTTCCCACTAGTGGCCCACACAATATATCAGAATTACCTTCACAGTATACACTTACCCCCAGGACTATTTCCGCACTGGGACCCCCTGTAAAATAAGATACAGTGCAACAATCACAGTACAATATTTTAACATAGACAAATACCTCAGGCAGTATAACTTTGCTGAAACAAGCAGCTCTGATTTATTTAGGGGAATATAACAAGGACAGGGGGAAATCAGGTTAATTAGCTTATCACTCTAATCATCTACCTATGGCTCTGTGCACAGGCCTATCCCTATCAGTTACTGTCCCTGGGTACCCAAGCCCTAGTGGCTAGTCCAAACCGTGGCAGCTGGTAGGGCCCTTTCACACAGAGAAAGGAAAATTAAACAGTCAGCAGTACAGTAATTCCATTTGGATTTAATGTGGTAATTCAACAGGAGGCGACCCTGAATTAGTACTCACGACCTCCAAATAAGATAGGGTCCTTCAATGTCAGCAGGGCTCACTTGAGGTACACAAACCTCTTCACACATTTATATAAAAGAAAGCACTATACCAGGCAGGCTGCATCTGTATCCCGATCGCAATTACTGCACAATACCCGGGAGAACACACAGCAGATTCAGTTCCTGAAAGACCGAGTGCAATTTTCAGCAATTCCTCCAGTCTTCTACAGGGTGAACCTGGTTTCTACTCTTCAGATATCCTTTGATTCTCTTCACAGGACGGATTCAGTCCTAACAAGCTGTTACACAAGCTGCAGACCGGAACTCTGGGCCTTACAACGCTTTGACTAAAACTGCACACTGAAAAGCACAGGGCTCCTTCTCTTCACTGCCAAAGCTCAACTGAAACTCCAACCGACAAAACCGGGCACTTCCTTTGAGTTCCTCCCAGTTCTTGACTGGATTGGCTGTCACTCACAATAGACTGCTGCTGTTGGTCCAAAAAGGCACTGAAGTCTAAACTACATCTCCCAGAGTCACTGCCCATACAATCCTCTTGTGGCTGGCTCAGATTATGAGTCCAAGTTCTGATTCGTCCAAAGCACCATTTTAGAGCTAGCTTACCCCACACTGATTGGTTCAGTTCAGCAGTTCAAAACTAGAATGGGGAACTAGCAGACACAGTTCTGACTGCAAAGAAAGCAGGTTAGACAAACTGTAATTTCATTATTACTCTAAATAATTTCTGGCAAACAGTTACATCTTTCAGATAGGTTCCTTTGCACTCTAGTGACTGCAAAAATGAAGTGAATTGCAGCAGCTCGAGTGGTACTCAGAGAAGCACACAGTCCCCCCATACAAACTAATTATGTCTGCAAGCAGACAGCTCTTAAAGAGACAGTACCAGAGGCTCTAAAAACACTCACTGATAAATGGCTTAAATGCCAAACACCATTCAGGCTTGGAGCATTCAAGCAAGCTCCTGGAAGTCTTTTGGGAACCCCCATTTGCAGGGGGGTTACACCTGTACCCGATAGGAGGGCCTGGACATACCACAACAAACCTTACCCTGTATCAAGCCAGGTCATTTTCCTCCACCACAGTTTAAATAGTTCAGGATGCACCTTTTCCTTTTCCTGTAGTCTCCAACTGAATATTAATTTCCGAATGTTACAGACAATCTGAGATTCAGAGAGTAATTGCTGCCTAAGTGTGAAATTGCACCGGGCTTGCCACAACTGAAAGCCAGTATGACCCATTAACAGGCGCATTGTGACTACATCATAAATAACCCAGGAGCCCGGCAGGACCCCCTCCACCCAAATCTCTGATGAAGAACCCTGAAAAGGATTCAAAGGCCATACATCATGAAAATGAGACCAAAATGAAACAATAAAAGGACAATCTACAAAAAAATGTTCCATTGTTTCAACCACCCCTGTGCAAGTTTCCTCCCTGGGACAAAACCTCTCTGAGAGTTCTTTATGCCTCATATTGCCTTTCACCCCTAATCTCTTATGAAGACAAAGCGATAAAAAATCCACATATGTCTAGGAACCCTCTTATTTACCAATAAGCTTGGCAGAAGACACCAGGAGAAAGGACTGCTGTGTGACTAAACTTCTCTGCTAGGACTAAAGTAGAAGAACTTTTGTATTTGACCTTTAATTTAGGGTAAAAAAACCAACATACAAAAAAAAAGTGTGTGTTTTGGTTAACTGAACTGAATGGGTATCTGAAGAGTTATCTAGGTGTAAATCTCAGGTGACTGAAAGGACTTAACTGCTGTGAGGTTTAAATTACTTGTAGAAAGATCTGGTAAGTAGGAGGTGGCTTAGCTAGAAGGAAGCTACATTTAAAGACTGCCTTAGAAAGTTTCTGCTAATAGCTTGGCAGAAGACACCAGGATAAAGGACTGCTGTGTGACTGAACTTCTCTGCTGGGACTATATTGCCCTCCTTCCCTCCCCTCCACCCCCACCTAAAGCTAGTTCTATTTTTATAGGCACAGAATTTGACTGACAACAGGAACTTCCTGTTTAGGGGCAGGAAGTGAGTGATCACAGAACCACCAAGGACCCACCATCCTAGAAGGGCAAGAGTAGCTCTCCGGCCCCCTCTAGCTGCTGGAGGTCTGCCTCTGAGCAAGTAAGTGGTCTACTGCGAAATATAGGATATTCTTATCTCAGAACAGGACAATCAGGAGCTTAAAGGGCACACAGGCAGAAAGTAAGGAGAGAGAGAAAAAAACAGAGGAAAGAGTAAGGATTGCAAACAGTTAAGGGGCCAGAAATAAGACATGATTGGAGTGGTGCAGTGCAGTGCAGTGGCTGTGGAGCAGCAGTCTTCCAGGAGATGTTCTGGAGGATGCGGTGTTGTCCCATCTGCAGGCACCTCTCTGGGCTGAGGGAGGAGGTTGCTCATCTCCAGGCTGAGTTGGCCAGGATTTGTGGGACCTCCTCTTCCATCCAGGGACCACCAGTGCCACTGCCACTGCCTCAGAGGTTGCCAAGAAAGAGGAGCGGTTGGACCACAGTGGGCTCAGGGAGGGTGAGGGTGGTGGAACAGAGGTGCATCCTCCCATTGTACCTCTCCACAATTCCCTATGCCATTCTGGCAAAGTGTGGTTCTTCTATGGAGGCACCCACAGTGGAGACCAAGGAGGATGCTGGGAACCTCCACAAAGAGACCCACAGGAGGGTGGCAGGGGACCCTGCAGGGAAGAAAACAACTCCTGGTGGGGACTCCATTGTTAGGAAGGTAGAACTGGGGAGGAAGGGGAGAGGGAGGTAAGGTGCCTGCCTGGCGCCATGGCTTGCAGGGACAGGAAGCGAATCCTCAGGATTGCCGGAGCAGCTGCACAGGGGAGGGAGCTGGATGTCATTGTCCACCTAGGGACAAATGACCTGGCTAAGAAAGGGATTAGAGAAGTACAGGAAGAGTTTGTGGAATTGGGGAAGGGCCTTAGTCAAGTAGCATGCACAGTAACCTTCTCGGAGGTGCTACCCATCTATGGCATAGGAGAGGCTAGGGTGTTCTGCACCATGGGATTCAATCAGTGGTTGAAAAACTGGTGTGGAGCTCAGGGATTTGGCTTCATTGGGGACTGGGGGTTCACCTGGAGTGATGCAAGCCTATACTGGCATGATAGGCTGCATCTGTCCGGGAGGGGAACCAGGATCCTAGGTGATAGGTTTAAATGCTTCATTGGCAAGCTTTTAAACTAGCCAAGGGGGGAGGCACTGGAAAGGAGCAGGAAAATCCTAGCCCCCAAATAATCACGGTAGTAGTCGTGCAAACACCAACATGGAGGTGTCGATAGGGAGAAGGGCAGGGGTAAATGGAGAAAGTGACAAAGGCAAGAAGGACAGGGATGGGGCAAAAGGGGTAAGGCCATCAGGAAATGGAGGGTAATGAGTACCAATGCCCGTAGTCTGGGCAACAAGCTCCCTGAGCTGATGGCCTTAATGAAAGAGGGATGCCTGGATATCGTAGCAGTCACAGAAACATGGTACACAGAGAACCATGACTGGGATGTTAACATACCAGGGTACATAACCTACAGGAGAGACAGGCAGGGGAGAAGAGGGGGAGGAGTAGCTCTCTATGTAAAGGAAGGGATAAAAGCAACTGAACAAAAGAGTAAACAGGGAGGAGAGGAGGCACTGTGGGTCACCTTGGAGACTGGAAAGGGCACCACAATCCGCATAGGGGTTGTGTACAGACCCCCATGTCAGGGGGAAGGAATGGACAAGGATATGATGGAAGGCATTCTTAGAATGGCAGAGAAAGGGGAGATACTGTTGATGGGAGACCTGAATATGCCAGATGTTAACTGGAGCACATTTGCTGCAGCCACATCCAAGAGCAGGGCCATTCTTGATGCCCTACAGGTGGCAGGCATTAGACAGCTAGTTTCGGAACCCACTCGTGAGGGAGCAATCTTAGACCTCGTGCTCTCAAACGGGGGCAGTGAGAGGATCTCAGATCTAGAAGTGGGTTGCCATCTGGGGACAAGTGACCATCAAACAGTGTGGTTCATGTTAAACTCAGCTACAGAGTCAAGCCATACAAAAGTGAGGGTACTGGACTTTAGGAGGGCTGACTTTGGCAAGATGGGAGAGTGCCTCAGAAAAGCACTAGCAAATAGGCTAGAAGGAGGTGTGGAGCAACAATGGGGAATTATCAAAACTGCTATCACAGAGGCAACAAGCCTTTGTGTGAAGCAAATGAACAAATCAAAACGAAAGAAAAGCCACTATGGTTCTCAAAAGAGGTGGCTGTGAAAGTCAGGAAGAAAAAGATAGCATTCCAGAAGTATAAGGAAACACAGAAGGAGCAGGACAGAGAGCTGTACCAGTTAAGGCAGAAGGAAGCAGTGAGGAAGTCAGAATAGCAAAGGCCCAAACTGAGGAAAAGATAGCCAACTCAGTTAAGAAGGGGATAAAACCTTTATAGGTACATCAGCGAGCGAAAGACAAAGGAGGGATAGTGAGGCTGAATAGAATGAACAGTGGGTGGGCAGAGGGGGACAGTGAAAAAGCAGGAATACTGAACGAATATTTCTGCTCAGTATTCACAAAAGAGGAGGGGGAAGTGCCTAATCCAATTAACAGAAGCACTCTTGATAGGGTGGTCGATCCCAGTCCTTTCACAGAAGAAAGGGTTCTGCAAGAACTCCTAAAACTGAAGGTGGACAAAGCAATGGGTCCTGATGGAATTCACCCCAGAATTCTAAAAGAATTAAGGGAGGAACTAGTGAAACCACTGGCTACTCTTTTTAATAAATCATGGGAGGATGGTGTGGTACCCGAGGACTGGAGGAAGGCGGATGTGATTCTCTTCACAAAGTGGGTCCAAGACAGAGGCAGGAAACTACAGACCTGTCAGTCTGACCTCTGTGGTAGGGAAAGTGATGGAGTCACTTCTGAAGGAAAGAATAGTCGAGTACCTAGAGGCCAGTGGAGCACAGGACCCAAGGCAGCATGGGTTCACAGCGGGAAGGTCATGTCAGACCATCTAATAGATTTCTTTGACTGGGTGACCAAAGTAGTAGACCAGAGAGGGCTGTGGACATGGCCTACCTAGACTTTAGCAAGGCATTTGACACAGTCTCACACAAAAGATTAATAGTCAAATTAACCAGCCTGGGAGTGGGACCCAGGGGTAGCCTAGGTAAAACATTGGCTGGACAACAGGACACAGAAGGTAATTGTAAATGGAGTCCATTCTGAAGAAAGGGGGTTACTAGTGGGGTACCGCAGGGTTCAGTATTGGGTCCAGTCCTTTTAATGTCTTCATCAGTGACATTGCAGAGGACTGAAGGAAAAGTATGCCTTTTGCAGATGACACAAAAATCTGCAACAGGGTTGATACACAAGAAGGCGTGAAAGGATGAAAAGGGACTTGGCAAGGTTGGAGGAATGGTCAGAAGTATGGCAGCTAGGATTCAATGCAAAGAAGTGCAAAATAATGCACCTGGGAATAAGAACCCAGGGGAAGAATACACAATGGGTGGGGAGGTAGTAACAACAACAAAAAAGGAAAGGGACCTGGGGGTAATCATATCAGATGACCTTAAGGTTAGCAAGCAATGTGAGAAGGCAGTAGGGAGGGCTGGGGGTATACTGGGATGTATAGGGAGAGGCATCAGCAGCAGAAAACAGGAAGTTGTTATCCCTCTGTACAGACAGTTGGTGAGACCCCATCTGGAGTACTGTGTCCAGTTCTGGAGACCCCATCTCCAAGGACATAGACAGGATAGAGGCAGTCCAGAGGAGGGCAACTAAAATGGTGCATGGTCTGCAAGAGAAGCCGTATGAGGAGAGACTAAAGGAGCTTAATATGTATACCCTTGAGGAAAGAAGGGAGAGGGGGGGACATGATAGAAACTTTTAAGTACCTCAGTGGAATCAACAAAGTCCAAGAGGGTAGCATTTTTCAGAAAAAGAGACTTGCAAGAACAAGGGGACACAATTTAAAGATAGAAGGAGGGCGGTTCAGGGGTAATGTGAGGAAGTATTATTTCACAGAGAGGGTAGTGGATGCATGGAACAGCCTTGCTGAGGAGGTTGTGGGGTCTAAAACTGTGGGAGAATTCAAGAATGCATGGGACAGACATAAGGCAATTCTTGTGGGGGGTAGGAAGAAGTAGGCTGTTGGTTAACTAGGAACTGCGGCTTATCCTGTAGGTAGGGAAATGGGCAGACTAGATGGGCCTAGCAGTCCTTATCTGCCTTCAAAGTCTATGTTTCTATAATTGTAACTTAGAATGCTGCTCAGAAATAGACATATCATGAAACCAGGGATCTACAAAAAAGAAATCTTGTAATATAGTACAATAGAATTGTTGACGTGATTGGAGAAGAATGGATTTCTTAACAACATGCCAGAATTTCAATTTTTTGAAACATCATGCGAAAATGACTAGCTAAGGCACATAGCCTAACCTGACGAGCCAGAAAGGAATCATGATCCCAATGCCTAAGAAGGGGATCTATACCGTCAGCCACCCACGGAGGCCAGATCTTAACAACCCCCTTAAGCAATGGAACTAGATTATAAAAAATAAAGATGCTATGCAGGAACACTACCGGATTTAAAATTCCCAAACCCCCTTCACCAATAGGTAAATAGGTAACACCCCTCCTCACCGGTTCAATCTACTACCCCATAAACAAAGAAAAAATACATAATAAAGAGATGATTCCAAAGAAGGGGGAGAGGGAAAAACTGCAGCTATAAACAAAAAATATGGCAACAAAAAAGTTTTAATCAGATAAATTTGTTTAGCCTTAGACATTCGTCCTTTATTCCAGAGCAGCACTCTGTTACGAGCCTCCAATAATTGCCTATCCCAATTATACCGTTGAGCATCCATGCCTCCAAAATAAACACCAAGAATCTTCCTATATCCAGGTTCTATAGGCATGTCCCAAATCAATGCCGCATCAGCGGCTCCATACCCCAAAGGCATTATCCCACTTTTAAGTCTATTAATAGAGGAACAGGACATGGCAGAAAAGGTTTGCAATAACAACCTTGCAGCAACAGCAGAATTTCTATCTGCTAAAACTAGAACTAAATCATCCGCATATGCTATTGACACTGTCTGTGGATCCATACAACCAACTGATAGTCCAATAATGTCATCCGTACTATTTAAGGCATGCAAAAGGGGGTTCAAGGATAGCACATAAAGCAGGGGACTAAGTAGACACCCCTACCTAACTCCCCTATGCACCTCAATATCCCTTCCCAACCAGCCATTCACGCTTGGTATCAGAGTGATGCCCTTATAACAAGTTTACAGTCAGCTTACAAATTGTAAGGGAAACCCATACCTCCTCAAGCTCTCCCAAAGATAGATATATTCCACTTGGTCAAAAGCCTGGGACTGGTCTAGACAAACCAGATGCCCAAACATTTCCCGAGACGCTCCCTTAGAAA
Source organism: Neoceratodus forsteri (assembly GCA_016271365.2). NCBI lineage: Eukaryota > Metazoa > Chordata > Ceratodontiformes > Ceratodontidae > Neoceratodus > Neoceratodus forsteri. The sequence goes on along the minus strand of CM028136.1, from coordinate 517,635,726 downwards.
CAAGCTCCCTGAGTAGGATCAGTGCATCCTGAACCCTCCTATGAGTTACACCACTAAACTGTGATGGATGCAATATGGAACCTAAAATCCCCCCCGAAATCGAATACATAAGATTTTCATCAGAATCTTATAATCTGTATTTAAAAGAAACAAAGGCCTCCAATTAACTAAATCCCCACGATCCCCTTTATTTTTATACAGTAAAAGCAACACACCCTGTAACATGCTTTTTGGTAGAGCCCCAGCCTGCAACCCAGCATTCAATACTTGACATAGGTCAGTACCCAAAACTTCCCACAAGATTTTATAAACTTCTTGAGGTAACCCATCAGAACCAGGAGTAATGCCTGACTTTAAAGACCAAATAATAGTCTTTAATTCTTCTACTGTAATGGGTTGTACCAAATTAATCTGCTCATCTGGAGACAAGACCGGGACTGGTCTGCTAATAAACCAATCATGAATAGAAGCATCAGAGAGCAATCTACTCCTAAAGGAGGCAGAAACATAATCATGTATAGTGTCTAAAAGACTATTATTTGTTGTGACACGCCCACCTTCTGTAGTATTTAAATACATCATGCCCCGAGAGTGTTTAATAAGTTTCAGATTTTCAAAAGGTAAAGTGTCCTTCTTTTTACCACAAATCCCATATTTATGCTTCTTCTCCATATCCTGCAAAACCTGAGACTGTAATCTAGCCATCTCCACCTTTAACCCTTTAATTTGATCCAGACAGTCAGATCCCAGAAGCTGGCGGAAGGTGGACAAAAAGTGAAGCCAGTCTCTAAGATAACGAAGCCCATCATGCTGTAATCTCCCATTTAAACGACCTATGATTTTAAAGTAAATCCGGACTTCACTTTTTATGTCCTCCCACCAAGTATTTAAATCATCATATAAGAATAGAACAGACTGCCGTGCCAAAAAAAGGGAGTGTAGCCCACCAGCCACACAAGGGATATCTAATAAGACAGTGTTCAATTTCCAAAAACCCGGCCCCCTTCGGGCTTCTGGCACATCACATAAGACCAATCTAAGTAGTTTGTGATCTGACGTAGCTAACACTTGCAAGGATTGTGATTGCACAACAACCCCAGGTGAAAGAAAAATAATAAATTCTGGAAGCTCTAGGTCCACAAAAATAAGTATTCCCAACCCTGCAGTGGAAGGCCCAAAAGCATCAACCAATCCAGTATCTGCAAGAAGTTCCGATAAGTTTGCCACATCACAATACACCTTCTTCCTATTCCCTGAAGAAACTCAGGAAGGCGAGGAACAGTTGAAGTCCCCCCCAAGAATAATGAAATAAGAGGTGCATAAAAAGGGGTACAACAATTTAAAAAGGGACACCCGGTCAAATTTAGATTGAGGTGCATAAACATTTATCAATTGCAAAGGCAGAGAACCCCGCTTAATATCCAAAACCAAGGCCCTGCCAGCTATGATCTCTATCTGGTGAATCACTGTAATATAAGAATGAAAAAAACAAATCCTAACCCCGCTACACAAATTGCTCCCTAAAGACCAAAAACAATTCCCCCACAACCAACCAGTAGTGGCAGTCTCTACCTCCTCGGGAGAAAGCAAACCAATATCCTGAAGGAAAACACAATCCAGATTTTCATATAAAAAATTAGAATAAGTGCTGTGATGCTTAACAGGAGTTTTAATGCTGTTTGCATTTAAAGTTGCCACTCAAAAGTAAAAGGGAACCATGAATTAATTTAGGGATAAAGTCACTTTACTTTGCTGGATGCCCTCATAATCCTACCACTTTTACCATCTGGTGGCCTAGGGCCTACCTGGCCTTCAGCAGGTTCCTGAGGCTCAGGCCTTGGTGGGGGTGCAGAAGGCTGAGTCGTGTCTGAGACCACCTCTGGATCCTCCACCAAAACTGCAAAAGTATTAGGATCAGCTATAGGAACGTTTAGAGTAGGTATAGCTGTTTTTTTACCCAACTTTCCTTTTCCTTTAACAGACTTTCCCTTCTTTCCACTAACCATAATAAAACCATCTTCCGAGGGATCCAAACCAGCCGACAAAGAATCGAGGCTAATAACCTCCCCCCCCGTCCTATCTCTGATACCTCATTAGCCCCAACTGCAGGTAAATCTACGTTATCAGGAATCAAAGTAGAGTCTTTAAGCAAGCTCGTCTCAGCCAAGGGGGGAGCAGCCACAAAGGTACTGGGATCCAACCTTCCCCCAGCAGGAAGGCCAAGTCAAACCACCTCCCGAATATAATGATCCTGTACCCCAAAATCAGCTTCAGCTGTGTTCTTAGCGGCCAAAGGGCAAAATTCAAACATGTGACCCACCACATCACAAAGATTACATTTAGAGGTTTGGAAACAATGGGCACTAGGATGACCAGTCTTCCCACAATAAGAGCATTTGAGCACTTCACATGAGGTGCTTATGTGAGTCCGAGACCCACACTTGAAGCAAACCCTGGGTTGACCCGGGTAGAAAAGGAACCCTTGTCCCTACCCAGAAAAAAACAATTGGGAAGATGCAATAAATCAGAATCAGTAGAATGGAGTTTAACTCTAAATTTCCAACCCCCACTCCAAAATCCCTCAGCATCCAGGATAGGAACAGGATTCCCCTGGATATCACATTTCTTAGATAACCAATTTACAATATCTACAACGTTAACCCCTTCGTTTCTAAACAGGATCGTAATGACCCTAAAGGCCTGTTTTGAAAGAGGCAACACAATAAAGTCTGACCATAAAGGATTAGTTTTTAAATTTAAATAGTGGCTCCAGAATAGTTCCAAAAGAGCAGGGGTATGGAAACTGACATCAAAAATAAACTCCCCAGGAACATGTATCAAGGCGAAGACTTCAGAAGGGGAAAAACCCATACTCTTGTTTCAACAATGTCTTCCCAACATAAAACCTGTCAGGGGAGTTATCCCTGGGACTAACATAGTGCAAATGAATGGCATTGCGCCGCTTGGCCAACTCTAGAGGTTGCCTAAAATGACTGGCATAAGAAGGTTTATCCACAGGTTCTGGAGCTGGCCCCTGTATGTCAGAGGAAGAAGCCACATCTTCAGCTACCTCCTCTAATAGGTTCCCCAAGGGTAGGCTAGAATCAAGAGCAGCCTGAGGAGTAGGGGAAGCTGGAGGTTCAGTACCCAAAACAACAGAAGGTGGAACTGGTATAGCCATTGTACTTATCTGGACAGCCTCCTGGAGAGCCCAAGTTCCTCCATCCGGTTTCCACGTAGCACCCGAAATTGGTGTCCAGCCTGCCCCAGGCAGCGCTCGCTCCGGAGACCATGACTCCTACACAAGATCCCCCCAATCCTGGGAAGCCGAATTTCCACTTGCAACAGGCCTCTCAGCAGCCGAATGTAGCTTACTGGGCCCCGCAGCCTCCGAAGCACTCGGCGAACCTGCCGATCTCTTCCGCTTCCTGTCCTCGACTGCAATGTTCCGACGTTCCTGCACCAACAGATCACTGACCTGAAGTAGTTCCTCTTCCAAACGTCGCTGTTTCTCTGCCAAACTGAGACCCATTGTAACAGAAGAATCTGATGGACCGCTTGATCTGGCATTGTGCTGGCCACCTCGCAGGTGCATACCAGCCGCCACTTTAGCAGATCCAGTCAGGGTAGATACAACAGGTATGGAAAGGCTCTGGGCTATCGCAGCCCCATGCACAGCTCCTTCCCTCCTCCATAGCAGGGAACAGAGTGACTGCCTCCCACAGCGACAGGGTCCCCCTACTGGCAAAGAGTAGGAGAATTTCCCCAGTGTCCTGGCCAAATTTCCCTCATTCACTAAAAATACCACCAACAGCTTAATCTGGATCAAGTTCAGTTGACATTCATCTGTATCCCCCTCCCCCGGGCCGTGCCTGAAAATAGGCAGGATTTGTCTAGTGCACTTACCCAGTCAACAAAAACTAAATAAATAAATAAATAGCCCCTGGAAGGTGTGGTATAGCCCCTGTACTACCCACCCTGGAGGGTATTATTGCACTTAGAAAACTGGTTACATGTCGAGTATTTTTTTTGAAAAAAAAAAGTTTTAATAAAGTAGATAAAGAAATATGGGGAAAAATAATTTCAATTGACAGATTTATTGTAAAGTAATCCCTCTGCTGGTACAATTAACAGTAGAGGGTACTGATGTTTTGAGATCCTGCTTGTTGCCTTTCATTCCCCTTCCCCAACACACAGTAGCAAGAGCCTGGTTGTCCCCCACTCCAGTAGTGCCTGTGACATATCAGTTTGTATCATGGAAAGTGAGTTTTTTTTTTGTTTGGTTTTTTTAATGGGTGCGAATGTGCAATTATAAATGGCTGAGCAGAGAGCACTGTAAAGAATGTAGCATGAGCACTGCCAGCGCCGACAGCGGAAAGTGAGCACTGTACCTGGGCATTATAGCACTCGTGATAGATCTGTTTTTGTTTTGTAAAAATGCCAAAAAAAAGTTTATTTGTTTATATGTGCAAGGCAACCATCAAATGTTGAAACTTATTTCTGCTGAGCAGGCAAAAGAGCTGGGGCGAACGGGAAATAGCATGCGAGTAGTGCCAAAAGAAACCACTGTATATATGCTGACGTGGCTGTTCTATTTAAAAAAATATATATTTACTGTGCTTTTTAATATTTAAACTGCAAGCAGACAGTGGGGGAGGAGTTTAGGGGCAGCAGGTAAAATGGACAGCAGCATGATATTGAGTCTGGAGTTCAGGGGTAGTGTCACACTCACTATATTGGTGTTCGCTAAGTAAGAAAGAAATGGTGGCCATTTGAAACTGAAGATTCTACTTACGCTCAATAGTTCTGGTAAAAGGCAGGCTGGCACAGGGACTAGTTCGTTGCTGGTCTCTGTTGCCAGATACCCACCCGGTTGATGGGTGCTCTCAACCAATCAGGAAGCAGAGTTTCTCTAACCCATTTTCAAAGCATGGGTCAGAAGCAGATGGAATCTTTGTTTAAAAAAAAAAATTGCATATCTTCTGATAATATCACCCTATAACTATGCTTCTGAATGAGAAATTTGTATTGCCTTTTCTTTAGGTGCAACAACATATAAGTTAAAAAAAGACTTGTTTTTTTTAGCTACAGTGCTAGTTAACTGGAGGGAATGTGTCCCAAGGTTGTGGCTGAATTCCTTGAACTCAAAGCTCAAATTCTCCCTCAGCTCATCATCCTTGAGAATCTTATGTAGCAATAACAAATCTACCCTCAGTCCTCTCAGTTCCAGAGAGTACAGTGGTGCTCTAATTGGTCTTCATAGGGCATATCAGTCAGACCAGATAACTTTTTCACTGCCCGGTGTTGTACCTCCTCTGTAAGCTCTATATCCTTATGAGGACTCCTAAACTAGGAGCAATAATCTAATTGCAGCCTTACATATGCTCTGTACAGTGGAGTGATTACTGCTTCTGATTTATTGACAGATTATTTCCTTATACAGTTCAGAATCCTATGTACTTTAGCTGTTATCGATTTACAGTGCCTCTTTTGAGGTAATTAATATTGCTGGATCTCTCTCGCTGACTACTGCCTTTAGTTCAGTACTGTTTCGATAATATTTTTGGCAAGAATTATTGTGACCCAAGTGCCTAATAACACACTTTTCATTGTTGAACATCCTGAGATTCACTGCTGCCCATTATTCTGATTTTTCTAGGTCCCTGCTAGTCTTTCTCTAATATTGAGGGTGTCAACTGCACAGCCCATTTTTCCATCACTAGCAAATTTGTTTACCCGCATATTACATTCTTTTTCCAGGTCACTAATATATATACTGAAAAGCAGTGGACTGAGTACTGATTCCAGCAGTACCCCGCTAGTAAAAGCACATTCATGAGATGTCACTCCATTGTCTTACCCTCTAGGCCCTGTCTGTCAATCAGGATTTTATCCATCTGATGTATTCTTGGCTTATGCTGTTCTTAGTTTTGTCTTCTAGCTGTTGGTGGCACTGTATGAAACGCTTTTTAGAAGTCGAGATAGATTACATCCACAGGTGTATTTCTCATCTGTTGCCCTCTTACCTTGTCATAGAACCCTAACAGATTGGTCATACAGGACCTGTTTCTAATAAATCCATGTTGATTTTGATCCTTTATTCCACATTTTTTAGAGGTCGTTCATTATTTGGTTTTGTATTATGCCTTCAGCTATTTTCCCTACTAAGGAGGTTAAACTTATGGGTCTGTAGTTCTTGGGTTTAGATTTATCCCTGTTCTTAAAAACTGCTACCAGGGGCTGGCTGTATAGCCTAAAGGTTAGAATAAGGAGCTGGGAATGAGCTTGGCACATCCAGCAGAACTGGGTTTGATTCCTACTACCTCTACCTGCATACTGTGTGACACTGAGCAAGTCATGTAACCACCCCACTGCTCCTAGGTCACCCCTGAAAACAGGCACTTGTGTCTAGTGGGCCTTACCAGGTTACCACACACACAAAAAAATTGTTTAGCCGATCAGTCGACACAGAGGTTGCGACGCCGGTGATCCGGATTCAGTAGTGAGCCTCAATCGTCGAATGCCAGTCGGGGGGGAGGATTGAGCATCCCAGAGGATGCTGTCCTTCTCCTGGGAGGGAGGGTCCCATCCATCACTGCCACACTGCCCCCTGGATGCAGGGGGCAGTCGGGCTCGATGAGACCAGGGGTGGGAGGAGTCGTGCTGGTTGTGTATGATGTCACGTAGTGACATGCACACTTGCAGCCCTTTCCTGCATGACTCCTGTAGGGAAGGGAGGAAGAAAACAAGAAAAAAAGTGCGTAACTGACTCAGAGATTACGATCTCCCAGCACCAGCATGATTCCCTGCCAGCTATCCAAGCAGTGTCCTGACACAACACAGAAGTTTGAGGGTTTGGGTCCTTACCCCTTCCCCACCTGGGGGTAAACCAAGGCTCAATGGGGGATAGTACCTCAGACCCGCAGGTAAGGGGGGGCGGCTGAATGGCCTTGAGGAGACCTAAAGGAGTCCAGGCGGAGTGAAGGGGACATAAACAGAAACTTAAAAAAAAAATTGGTACCACTGTAGCCATTCTCCAGTTTCGTGGTACTAAACCCTCCTTTATAGTTTGGTTAAGTATGTATACCGGTAGTTCAGCTGTTACTTGCCTAATTTCTTGTAACACCCAAGGTTGGAGGTTGACTAGTCCTGCTGACTTGTTTGTAACTATTTCCCTAGTTTGGCTTTTATTGTTGGGCCATCAGTTATATACTGGTTATACATCCCGCCTCTCTGATTTCGTGTGTATTATTTGTACTTATCTTCTGCGCTGTGTTGAACACTGAGCTTCATATTTTCCTGTTGTTACTTGATTTCTTGTTATAGGCCCAACAATCCTATCACTTCCTCTTGCTAAATTCACATACGCATAAAATGATTTTGTGTTATTTTTACTGTAAATCAATTTGAACTCAATATTCCTTCTTGTTTCCCTGATGTTCTTTTTGGTGGATGCCACTGCCTTCTTGTATTTACCTCTGTTGTGTTCACTGGGTTGCGTTTTGTATTTCCTAGTAGGTCGTCTTTTATCACGGATAAGTTTGCCTATTTTCTTGGTTAGCCAAACTGTTTTTTCCCTTTGTTGTTATTTACCTTCCGCTTTGCTGTGAATTTATTCTCAAGTTCTATTATTTTACAGTTGAAGGTTTTCCAACACTCGTTTACGTTCTTATCATTAAACACATTACCCCCATCCACTTGCATCTGCATAGTTCCTCCAACCTGGATTTAAAGGATACCTAAACAACATTTTGACAACAAACTATTCAAAAATCTGACCTCAAACAGGACTAAAGGAAAGGTTGCTGAATCTGTTAATGCTAAATCTACATTTATATAAGTTACCTAAATGTGGTTCCAAAGCATTTGAAAAATGTAAAATCAGCCTTCCAATTTCAAAAAAACTGCCTTACCTGCTTCTTAAAATGGCCGCCAAATGAGTTAAGTGATGACATCATCAGAGCCAAAGTCAAAGAGTTATATGGCTCTCTATAGTGCTAACTAGTTCTTTTTTTCCCTTTGTATAGAATTGTTTCACCAAAATGGTCTAAACCACGTGCATTATTTAGATCAATACGCATGTTAGGCTATGGTTCTGTTCATTTTGTTTACATTAACATGCTGAAATTGTGTTTTAATCCAACCGACTTTCTCTTTGGCAAGCCACAGTGCAGTACACATCTTGAATAACCTGGTGGTCTAGTGGTTATGGCAGATCCAGGATGCTACTATGGGGGGGGGGGGGCGCTGGGAGTGTGTGCATACTTGATATACACTTTTAACATTTTTATGAAACCTTTATATTTTCTGCTGTCATGCTTTTCTAGTATGTTTTTGACTGAAACTACAAATGTAATCCATAGTTTTGAATGTAAACATTTGTACAATCAATAAATCAGACTTCTTCAACAAAGTGAAATGCAGCAGCAGCAAGCAAGTACTTTACAATGGGGGGGTACAGCCACACCCTTCACCAACCCATAGATCCACCACTTGTTTGTAGCAAAGTTCTTCTGTAGTCCAATGCCAGAATTCATACTTTCTTAGAAATCAAAAATATGCATGTCTTGTCTTCTCTTCTTTATCCATGGGAAATAATAATAAGAATCAGTATTTATATAGTGCTTTCATACACATTGTGTCCCAAAGTGCTTTACAACAATGCTAGACTGGCAGTGAAGTGACTGAATGTGTAGTGGCAGCAAATTCACACATTAATGCACACACACACAGCCTTGGACAATTGCATGAACTGGTTTTATGGGAAGGAGAATGTTGGCCAGGACAATGGGGTCAGGCAGTGGCCATGGTGTTGGCAGCCCCACATCTTATATCTCACTGTGATCTGCTCATATTTCTCCCCTTCTGTCTTCCCCTTTCCCTGAATATAGCAGTACCTTGCAGGAGTGGCCTTCTCAGTCCCCCTCTGGTATTCATTCTCACTACTTCTTCCCACACCAAAAACTGGTGAGCTCATCACCCTTGTGCATCATGAATGAGGGTAGTACAGTCCCCAGGTTTTTTGACATATCAAAAATAAACAAATCTTTCCAGTAAGTCAGGCTGATAGCAGTAGGGGACAAGGGGAATTATAGACTTTCCTATCCTTACGAGATCTAGGCTACCTTTGATTAGGCACTGTTAAATGATGGGTGTGCACATCATTATGCATGTCATTTAATAGTGCCTAATCAGAGGTGGATTAGATCTTATATGGGTAGGAATGCCTGTGTTTCCCCTTGTACCCTGCTGCTATCAGCCTAGCTTACCAGAAGATCATGTTTGTTATTAATATATAAAAATGACATGGGCGACTGTACTAACCGCATTCATGATGCAGAAGGGTAGTGAGCTCACCAGTTTTTGGTGTGGGGAGCAGAAGAGAAGAATGAATGCCAGAGAGGGACTGAAGAGACCATTCCAGCAGGGTACAGCTATATTCAGGTTAGGGGAAGACAGGAAAGGGATGTTTAGCAGATCATTGTGAGATCTGAAATGTAGGTCTGCCAGCACCATGATCACTACCTGACTATGAATGAGAGCAGCCAGCAATGACAAATACTCAGTGGCAGGGCTACACTTTAAATGTTGCTTGAATTCAGTGTAGGGAGATTACCCTCAGGTGTATGTGGTGGGGGGTGTTGACGTTTGTTAGGACAGTATTGAGGGAGCTGTGTATAGATCATTCAAGATTTAGAAGGGTGGTAGCCAACCAGCTCGCATTGTGGAGTAGGGCACTAAAAAGTACTGGAGAAGATTTGCAGGGAACTGTCCTACAGGGTTCTGCAGATCATAGGTAAAGGAGTAGACTGACACTGGAAGTCTGGTGGATTCGCACAAGGCATTAGTATGCCTCTTCTGCTAATAATATTGTTATCCATAATACATACAGCCCTTATAAGGGCATTAACAGCAGTTTTTCTGGTGAGTCCTGAGGCTTATTGCTTGGCCGTCCACGAAGACCCAATTGTTGGTTAATGAGGCGGGACAAAAACACAACAGGGGAACTGTACATACTGCCTTCACTGTGCAGAAAGGTGGTGATCCACTCAATGTTTACTGTGGGAGCAGAAGTCAAACATTGAAAAAGTGGACATAAGTGTGATTTGGGAGGTATTTTTAACAGTGTCAGCTGATGATCCGTATCGTTGTAGGTATGCACAACTCTCTGAGGTATACGATTACAGTCTGAGGTGTGATAATTCTCTTCATGAGACCGCAAGATCAGATGCAGCCCCAGGTAGTACTAAGGACATGGTATGGATGGTGGGGTGTTCAACAGAAGCCAGGGTAGGTGCAGGAGGTTCACTTGGAAAAAGAATACAAGTTTTTTGTGGATTAACAAGAATGCATGAGCTTTGGAACTGGACAAGACCGGTACTTCGCTGTGTGACCCTGAGCAAGTCATTTAACTTCCTTGTACTGCCAGGCCACATCTATAAACAAGGTTTCAGCATAGTGTGTCTCTCCTGGTTAACAAAAACAAAATTCAGGGCATTACATAACCACTAGATCATCAGGTATTTGAAGTGTTGTACTGTTCTGCAGTTTGCCGAAGAGAAAGTCAGCTAGATTACAAAACATTTTCAGCAAGTTAAAGTAAATAAAATGAACAAAATCATAGCCTAACATGTGTACTGATCAAAATGATCCACATGTTAACACATGGTATTGATCATTTTGGTAAAACAATTCAAAACAAAGAGGGAAAGAAGAACTACTTAGCCTATAAGAATCTATCTTGGTCTCTGGCTCTGGCTCAGATGATGTCATCATGACTCATTAGTTAACACATTTGGCAGACATCTTAGGGAGAAGGCAAGGCTGTTTTTTGTAAGTGAAAGGCTGATGTTTACATTTTTCAAAAGCTATGAAACTGCATTTATGTTATTTACATAAATGCAGTTTTAGCATGAATGTAAACAGTAGCCTTTACTTTACCTCACCATGAAGCCAGATTTTGGAGTTTGCAGTTTTAAAAAAACTGCTTGTTTAGGTATCCTTTAAAATCCGCTCTTACATAATTTGGTTTCATGATTATGCCCTTTATTACCTGTGGTCTTTGGCTGATGATAAAACAGACCATTTTGTGGTCACAGCTACACAGTTCTTGTATTTTAATGTTTTTGATTTCATTTGGCATATTAATAAATGTAAGGTGAGAGTGATTTTCCTTTTGTGTAGTATTTCTAACTTTCTGGGAAGCAGATGAAACTGTACCAAGCCTCCCATGGCTACTGCGGGTCTTCACTCACCCCCTTCCTGATCCTGCAAAAAGTTTGGTTCCCGTGAGACCTCACAGTAGCTAGCTAGCTAGGTAGGAGGGGAATTTTATAACAATAAGACAAGACCCTCTTCTAGAAGGAAAATCTTAGAGGGGTTGTAACAGGGCTTTGGGCAAGGTAGCCCATCATGGGACAGGTGGTTTGGGTGAACTATGTGGTCAGGTAGAGGGCCAGTGGCAGCACTAGGAGGTTCGACTGGTTGGACCAGAGGAGGAAAAATATGTTAAATAAAAGGCATTGGTGACTTCAGGCGAGTGAGAGATAGATGAGTTTGTTAGTTGAAAAATAGGGTGTTAGACTAGGTGGGTGTTGGAAAGGGAGTGAATAACCTTCCAGAACTTACCAGGAGAGTTAAAGTTGCTCTGATGGTTGGTGATGAAATAATTTGAGTTGGTCTTCCTGGCGGCCGTGGTGCTGGCGTAACTTTTTGCATCTCAGCAAGACACTCTGGGGAGCCCTGTGCCTTGGGGAGGTGCCAGGCAGAGCCCCAGGCTTTGAGATGGTCAATAAGCTCTTCAGAAATACAGGGGGAAGGGTGTATGACCCACAGTCACAAGACCTTCAGCGGGGGGGGGGTGCCATGCGGTAGTGGTGTTTGTTTGGAAGATGGTCAGAGCATCAGTGACACTGGTAGAAACATAGAGTGGTAACCAGTCCTTAGTCCAAATATCATCTAGCAGAGAGTGGAAATCAAGGGTGCTGAGTAACCTGGACCAGATACACTTTGGGGGGGGGGCTTCAGTCGACATTAAATAGTGCCCCGCTGTTGCCTTAGTTCTGCCGAAACCGAAGGTGGCCTGCCTTCTACTTCTACTTTTCAGAGTAATTCAGCAGCCCAAAATAAGTTCAAATAAAACTCTGGTGAGGGAACTCTATATGCCTGTAGTCCTAGTAGTAGTTAAATGCTCTAAAAAAAATCAAGTACAAAACTAGGTGGACGTAGGTCCACGGGGAAATTAGTCCCCTGGCTACTGACTGCCCTTATAGTCTGGTTCCTCTACACATTATGCCCCACTGGTATAGGGGATCCAGGAGAATCTTTTTCTTATTTATTTTTATGTTTTTGTCTTTAGAGACTGGTCTACTGCTAAAATGTTTCGCAACAACCTGTTATTTTTTTTTCTTATTCATGAAATTCCCCCAAAGTTGAAAAAAAGAGTGGTCGTATGCCCTTTTAATTGCCCCCCGCTGTCCGCCAAGGTATATGGGCGGTGCTGCGCTCTGGGGATAGTGAGGAGGAGACGTGGGGGGGGGAGCCTGGGTCTGGAGGGAGTATAGAGCCAGGTGAGCGGATTGGGGTTGTGGGGACTAGAAGAAGCCCTGAGATTAAATGGGTCCAGGAGAGGGGTCCTCCCTGCCTGGTTCCTATACTCAAGGGCTCCACATTGGGTGGGTGGATATCACGGCCTATCTCGGTATCCCATCCTACTCGGGCGGTGTTATGCAATGCTAGGTCTATTAAAAACATGTCAGCAGTGATTGCTGACCTTGTTGGGACATCTGACCTGGCTTGCATCACCAAGACCTGGCTAGATGATAATGCTGACCCTGTTTTAGAGTCAGTTGTTCCGGCTGGGTTCTCAGTGATACATCACGCAAGGGTGGATCGTGGGGGGGGGGAGCCATATGTTTTAGATCGGAATCAGACCTTGTAGATGTGCCAGTGGGGGAGACCAAATCTTTCGAGTGTATCGTGGGTGTATATGTGGGGTGCAGGATTCTTCTTGTCTACCATCCACCCGGAGGTGAGAAGCAGTTTCTGCAGGAAGTCGTGGACTTCGTCGTCGACATGGTTTTGGACTCCTCCAGATGGATGATTCTGGGGGACTTCAATGGCTGGGTCAAACTCTTACAATTTGGCCAGGACATCCTCCAACGTATGAATTAGTTGGGCATCACACAGGTTATTACCTCTGTGACCCACAGTCATGGTCACTTGCTGGATTTGGTTTTCCTAATGGGGATGGAGATCTCTGACTTGGTGGTGGAGCCGGTCGGATGGTCTGACCATCACACTATAAGGTTCAATTTCCAGGCTCCCCCCTGTAAACCTGCCCCTACAGAGATGGTCCAGTACCGCCCTTTAAGGGGTTTGACCCCAGATGGTCTTATGGCAGTGCTGAACCTATCAGGCATTCCGAGAGTAAGCTTGGAACCAGATGATCTGCTACTGTCTTACAATAAGGCTGTGACTTGGCTCTGTATTCCATAGCTCCTGTCCGAATTCACCCCCTCACTCTTCATCCTCGGTCCCTGTGGTTCAATTGGACTTTGAGGGAGCTGAGGCAAGTAGGGCAAAGGTCGGAACGGTGCTGGCAGAAATCAAGCCTTGATGCTGACAGACTTAGATTGATGGCCCATTATACAGACTATCAACTGGCCGTCTCCCGTAAGAAGGCAGAGTTCCTGTCCAGACAGATTGCCACAGCACAGAATCAACCAGTTCAGCTCTTCTGAACTGTTGACAGACTGTGCAATCCAGCCTGTCTGCAGTCTCGGAGAGCGTTGTCACAGAATAAGTGTGATGAGTTTGCTCGATTCGTTGCTGAGAAGGTTGATAGCATTAGGTCTGAGATCTGCACAGCACATTCTAATGGATATGGTGGTGGTCAGTTGGAGTTTGCAAGTGCCCAGTTTGTCTGGTCTGACTTCAACTGGTTGGCGATCGTGGATGTTGTGAGGATCATCCAGGGGACACGACTGACCTACTGTAGTTTGGACCTGGGCCCAACCAACCCTCCTTGTGGGGTGCGTTGAGGTTATTGGTCCGGTCCTGACTGAGATAGTCTGGTGCTTGTTAGAGACAGGTGTGTTTCCTGACACCCTGAAGAAGGCAGTGGTGACATCTCTTCTTAAGAAATCTTCTCTCAACTCAGACTGTCTTGCCAACTACAGACCTGTCTCTAACCTTCCCTTTGTGGGTACGGTTATTAAGAAGGTGGTCGCGCTGCAACTGGAGGATCATCTCACCATCTAATTGATTGCTTTGATTGGGTGACCAAAGTAGTAGACCAGGGAGGGGCTGTAGACATGGTCTACCTAGACTTTAGCAAGGCATTTGACATACAAAAGTTTAATAAACAAATTAGCCAGCCTGGGAGTGGGTCCCAAGGTGGTAGCCTGGGTAAAACATTGGCTGGACAACAGGACACAGAGGATAATAGTAAACAGAGTCCACAGTGAAGAAAGGGGGGTCATTAGTGGGGTACCGCAGGGTTCAGTACTGGGTCTGGTCCTTTTTAATGTCTTTATAAGAGACACTGCAGAGGGATTGGAAGGAAAAGTATGTCTCTGCAGAAGACACAAAGATCTGCAACAGGGTTGATACACGAGGTGGGGTGGAAAGGATGAGAAGGGACTTGGCAAGGTTGGAGGAATGGTCAAATGTTTGGCAGCTTAGATTCAACGCAAAGAAGTGCAAAGTAATGCACCTGGGAAACAAAAAACCAGGGGAAGAGTACGCAATGGGGGGTGAGATACTGACAACAACAAAAATAGAAAAGGACCTGGGGGTAGTTATATCAGATGAGCTAAAGGTGGGCAAGCAATGTGAGAAGGCAGTAAGGGTGGCTGGGGGATACTGGGATGCATAGGGAGAGGCATCACCAGTAGAAAACATGAAGTTGTTATCCCTCTGTACAGACAATTGGTGAGACCTCATCTGGAGTACTGCGTGCAGTTCTGGAGACCCCATCTCCGCAAAGAAATAGACAGGATGGAGGCTGTTCAGAGGAGGGCAACCAAAATGGTGCAGGGCCTGCACCAGAAGACATACGAAGAGAGACTAAAGGAGCTTAATATGTATACCCTTGAGGAAAGGAGGGACAGGAGGGACATGATAGAAACTTTCAAGTACTTCACGGGAATCAACTAAGTTCAAGAGGGTAGCATCTTTCAGAAAAAGAGACGTGCAAAAACAAGGAGGCACAATCTGAAGATAGAGGGGGGATGGCTCAGAGGTAAAGTGAGGAAGTATTTTTTCATGGAGAGGGTTATGGATGCATGGAACACCCTTCCTGAGGAGGTCGTGGAGTCAAAAACAGTGGGGGAATTCAAGAATGCATGGGACAGACATAAGGCAATTCTAGTGGGGGGTAGGAGGAAGTAGGCTGTTGGTTAACTAGAATCTGCAGCCTACCCATTAGGTAAGGAAATGGGAAGACTAGGTGGGACAAGCGGTCCTTATCTGCCATCAGATTCTGTGTTTCTATCCACGATGTCTATGATCCTTTCCAGTCTAGATTTAAGAAGAGGCATAGTACTGAGACAGCTCTGATTCGGGTACTTAATGATCTCCTAACAGCAAGAGATCGGAAGAGCTGTTCCATGTTGGGTCTCCTTGATCTCTCTGCAGCATTCGACACCATGGACCATGGAGTGTTACTGGAGCATCTGCAGCTGATCTGAAGACTGTCTGAAACAGTTCTCAGGTGGTTCCATTCTTTCCTCCCAGGCAGGTTTCAGAGAGTGGTGTCGGGGATTTATTCCTTGGCCCCTTTCCCCCTGTCTTGTTGGGTGCCGCAGGACTCCATTTTATCACCTATGTTGTTTGTGGTGTATATGCTGCCATTGGGAGACATTATAAGGTGGTATGGGCTGAGTTTTCACTGCTATGCAGATGACACCCAACTATACATGTCCTTTGTGCCCAAACAAGATGGAGTTGTCACGACTTTTAACAGCTGCCACGCTGAGATCCAAGACTGGATGTGTGCCAACTGGTTGAGGCTGAACCCTGGCAAGACTGAGGTGTTGGCTGTGAACCTTGGTCATCAGGTAGTGGGGCCATCAGCTGGGCGGCCTTCTGGGCTTTGGCTGGGAGGCAGCCAGATGGTGACCTCTGACTGGGTGCAAAATCTGAGCGTTATGTTTGACAAGGGACTGACGCTTAAAGCTCAGGTGTCATCCGTCATCAAGACCTCATTTTATCATCTGAGGAATATCGCCAGGATTAAACACCTTGTCCCTCCAGATGATCTTAACAACGTTGATCCACGCCTTTGTGACCTCCCACCTTGACTACTGCAATGCCCTATACCTAGGGTTACCGGAGGTTGATATCCGCCACTTGCAGCTGGTGCAGAATGCGGCTGCCAGGTTGTTGACTGGTTCATCTAGATCATGCCATGTCACACCTGTACTCCGTGGCCTACATTGGCTGCCTATTCAGTGGTGGATCACCTTCAAGGTTGGTTTACAGACTTACAAGGCCCTACACGGACAGGGACCGTGTTATCTGCAAGATCTTCACCCCTACCACCCACTCTGCTCCACTGGTGAGGGATTGCTAGAGGTTCCCAGGGTTTGTTTGAAGACCTTGGGTGCTCAGGCATTTGTATTCATGGCCCCTATCCTGTGGAACTCTCTGCTTGTCAGATAAAAGAGTGCCTGACCACGGAAAGCTTCAAATCTGCACTTAAAACCCATTTATGTAAACTTGCTTTTCCTGAGTCTTAATTAGTTTTATTTTATGTTGATATGTATTTTTAATATTCCTAGATATTTTAACTTCAAGTTTTTATCGTTTATGTTCAAGCGCTTTGATCAATTTATAAATTGCGCTTCTTACAAATAAAGCATTGATTGACTGATAGATTGATGCCCATTCCACTCCATCACTCATATTCCTTACAATAGAGCGGGTGCACTGTAGGAGGCAGGTGACTAGGCTGGACAGAATATTTGGAGCTACCATTCCCTTCATCCTGAAATCCTCCATCAGGTCAGGGAAGGAACAGCCACCATCTGTGTCAGGGCACAGATTCTTGGGGAGGGGGTCACTAGGGAAGAGAACTCCCATAGTCTAGGTTTTTGTGTGACTTGGTGATAATCTTTGAATAATGCACCCTACGTTGACAGACAAATGCAAACCTAGGCTATATTTTGTACATAGAATGCCTGCATTATCACAGTCTTCCGCCATTGCTAAACTATAAAAAGCAGTTATAAAACTTATCTGCAGTTTCCCTTTTTTCTTGAAATTCTTTTTTTCTACAGAAGTTTTTATCCTCCCATGGCTGGGGCTGGCTAGACTCCCTTTGGCTACTGTCCTTGCTGCCCTTTCACCAGCCATCACCTTCCCAGGACATACCAGTCACCTGTATCCCACACAGATTTCCCCGCTGGTGGGATTGGGGGGGGAAGGCTGCCCTCCTCCCCTGGGAGAACCCCCAATCCAGATTTGCCTGCTGGGGGTCCTGGCGGTGAAGAAGGAGGTAAGAGGCACTATGCTTAATTTACACCTGCTCTGCCAACTTTTTTTTTCACCTGTTTTTCTCCCTAAAGTCCCCTGAACTGGGGTGCACACATCGATGCATGCCTGTGGAGATAATGCACATGCTGTGGAGCGCCACACCTCCCCACCTTTCATGGCAATCCTGACTTGCATTGCAACCAGACCTTCAGTTTGGTGGCAGTGTAGCAGTGGTGCTGACAAAGCCTCCCTCCCCTGGAGAGGAGAGCTGTCCCTGGGACGACCATCCTGTCCCTTCACCATCGACCCCTAGCAACCTGAGACCACTCCCTATCTTGGGTCGCCAGCATGGTGGGTGGTAGCGCTACCACCGCACCATGAGGCCGGCTTTTTTCTTTAATTCTTTGATTAACTTAGCCCTTTCAGATGTTACACTTCTCATCAAGTCAAGTATATCTTCAAGGAGAGGGGAGGTGATCCTGCCGTTGTATAGGTCACTGGTTAGGCCACACCCGGAGTACTGCGTGCAGTACTGGCACCCATATCTGAAGAGGGGCATTAAGTTACTGGATGGGGTGCAGCGCAGGGCAACAAAGATGATCCAGGAACTAGGGAACATACCCTACGTGTGCAGGCTGAGGGAGTTGAACATGTACTCACTGGAGGAGTGAAGAGACGGGGGGATATGATTGAAACCTTCAAGTACATGAAGGGAATAAACAAGACAGGCATGGAGAGACTATTCAAGTTAAGGGGAGTAGGGACACTCAAGGTCACGATCTCAGATTGGAGGGGGGAAGGTTCAGGAGGGAAATGAGAAGACACTTTTTAGGAGAGAGTGGTGTCTGGGTGGAATGCATTGCCTCTCGGAAGCAGTATCCTGTAGAACAGTGGACTGCTTCAAGAGGATACGATAGGGTAAGAGGGAGGGTCGGGGAGGGAGAGGCAGCTGCAATATAAGGGTTGCTAGCTGCACATTTGAGCAGACTCAATAGACCATAAGGCCTTTATCTGCTGACAAATTCATATGTTCATATGTTCCTTATTACAGAGTGAGTCTTGAGTTTTAACTTTGTCAGCATCTATTATTTACCTGTTTGACAGGCCTGGATTAGTCACTGTTTTTTTCTGCTTTATCCCCCACCTTTCGCGTAAATTAGGATATTTACCTAATTATTGCCATCTTTCTCACTCCATCCTGAGTCCATCTGAAATCTTTCAATTCTCAGGATCCAGTTAGAAGATTTCTCTGGCTTTCCAAAGTCAAATCTTTCTGGAGACTGTTCTTGAAAGATAGCCATTGCCCTGCTACTTGATCTCTGCTTTTCAGACAATAGAAACACGCAGTCCTTAATCTGAAACATCACTTGTAGCACACCCAGAGCAACTGCAATGCTTCTAAGTGTCAGGGCTAACAGCTCTGCATCAGAGCTTTCCATGTGCTGTTCTGTTACTCCTCTATACTATGTAGTAGTTACAGCTGTTACTACACGTGGAGAGAGAGAGAGAGAGAGAGACACACACACACACACTAGTCTATTATTATATAGACGATTATCAACAATGTACCTTAGGAGTTCTCTAAACTCTTTGTAGCACAAAGCTTTTCTAAGTTTAACATTAATATAAAGAGAAACAAATGTTCGAGTACATTTTCGTATGGAGATATGTCCATTTACAGTAATACAGGGATACTGTCTTTATTGTAGTGCGATGAGATTGCATGCAGTTCGTTAAGGAGTTACAGACTTGTTTAGCAAATCAGGGTCCTCCTTTTCTTTTCTTTCCTTTCTTTGTCAATATCGTTCTTATTAAAACTGGTTCAGGCAGCACATAATATAAAGCAGCAGAGATGTCGTACAGTACATACAACTGACAGTGATGTTTGAGGCCTGGGTATTAGCATAAAAAAACAGCTGTAGAGAGTCACTCACATAAGTCTGGGTATGAACCTCTCCCCTTAGGAATAGCATGTAGGGGGACTCCCACACTAGGACATTATATCCCTGTATCTTTTTCTGGTCATTTTTAAGAAAAGCATAACTGTCCTGGCCCCTGCTGCGGGGGAGTGAGGGCCCCATTTTCTGTTGCAAGGGACTGTTGCCTAGAGGTTGCAAGACCATTCAGTGACGGTCATGACTTGGCACAACAGCAGTCATAGTTCTTCTCCTGTGTGGTTGCAAAAAAAAAAATGTGGAGACCATGCATGGAAGGGACCACTTTCACAAAGGATGGCTACCCTTACAAGGTTGGTTGCAGTTTTATGGCACCCTTCCTACTCTGCAACCAGCATCAGAGGAACCGATAGGGGACAGAAATTGTTGTGGGTCACAAACTTCAAAAAAACTGAATGGGGCTAGAGAAGTGGGTTTCACTTGAGTCCAGAGAGTGCTTATTGGATAATGAGTGAGACAGGTGACACTGGACAAACCAGTACGCAGAAACAGTTGAGTGCTGGTTTGTGTTTTTTCCTTTAAGTAGTCACTAAAAAGACAGATCTGGATCTCTGAGCTGCCCTGTTTGTGTACAAAACGGAAATACTGGTTCAGTATGTCCACCTTTTCTTTGGTTCTTTCCCTTCCACCACTCCCCCTTCCTCAAGCTCTCTATCCCCTTCTCGGATTGCATTTCCCCCATAAGCCAAGTGCGCACCAGCCCCTAGTCTTACTGTCTGCTGTGCTTCACTGATCTTCACTGACTGGGGGCGAGACCAATCACGGAGGGGAGGCAGACTCTGAGAGGTGCAGATGTAGGGATTCCTTGACAGCAGTTCTACCTGGTTGAATCCCCATTGGAGTGCACAGTCCTGGCTCCTATCTCTGCTGAGGCAATTTCTCTCCTCGATCGCACTGCTCAGACCCAGTCAGCAGCTGCTCTCTCAGCATAAGCAGCAGTTGGACTTACCCAGAATTCCTGGCTGCTGTATGTAAATCAGCACTTGTACTGCTGTACCACTACTGAAATTGTGGTCAACTAATAGAAAGCTCTCAGTTGGAAGCAACAGCTCAGACACAAAGGGCACCCCTAGGAGGCATGTGCCAAGAGTGGTCCAGCCCCTAGCCTTATTGTCTGCTATACCCACTACTGAAATAATGGTCAGCTAATAGAAAGCTCTCAGCCAGAAACAACCAGAAGCAACAGCTGAAACACAAAGGGCAACCCTAGGAGGCATACACCAAGTGCAGTCCAGCCCCTAGCCTTACTGTCTGCTGAGCTTCACTGATCTTCACCTGAGGGAAGTGCAAGTAGGAGATTGAAATTCTCCCATGCTCTTGCCTGCAGGTCTGCTGACTAAAGAGCTACAAGCAGAACTCACAGCAGCATAGACACATCCAGGTTCTGTCTTGTCGGTGGCTTCTGCTGCAGTAGTTCCCTTGGCACTTCAGCGTTTGAGAAGGGCGAGTATTGTCCTGCAGCCAATGGATCAGTCCCCTCTCCCTCACAGCAGCTGGGAGCCAGGATGCTCGGACCACAGGCAAGGTTTTTTACTGTAAGCAGCGGGGACTTCACAGAGCTGTTCTGAGCCAAAGGACAGAACAACTGAGCTAGTAACCAGATTCCTTCTTACTCTGCAGGAGTACAAGCTAGACCTCATCTGTTCAACAGCTACCTGATTGTTTTCTACAGCATACAGGGAACAGTCGGATACGCCCACCCTCCCCCTAATCCCACCCTCCCTCAGTGCTCTTGCGTTATAGGTGTGTAGTGCCACTCACAACACCTGATAGGAGGTAGTAAGGTACAAAACACACAAAAAAAAAACAGCAAAAAAACTCACTGTTCTGTTTTCTTTTTCGTCCACACTTCCTGCCAAGAAACAGGAATCAGCACTACCTCTCAACTAAAACAAACAAAAAAAAAGGACCTTGTCAGTTTCGAAAACTGCAGTGCACTGTACAATAGGATCTACAAATGGCAACCAGGACCTGCTGTGTGTGCTGTGCCATAGCAGATCTTGCAGCCCATCTACAGGATGCTTGGACTATAATATTTGATCTCCACTACAGGGAACTCCGTAGCACACTTCCTCAACCCCACCACCACCACCAGTACCAGCATGTCAGCCAGGGGCCAGGACTCGAGGCAGGGCCCAAAGACTGGCAGCTGGTAAGGAAAAAGAGGCATCATAGGAGGCCCAGGAAGGAAGCCAAAAACAAGGAGCATTTCCCGGCTATCCAAAGCAAAACCAGATTCGCTCCACTACTACCAACCACAGACAAAGTAATACAAGGTAAAGAAATTAAACCACCACAAAAGGCTAACACGCCAATCAAAACCAATACAAACTATGATAAAAACAAAAATACTAATACTCAAAATATAACCAACATTACCAAGACCAAATGCAATGACAACAAAAATACTAAAACTCAAAATAAAAATGACTCAAATATAAACAAAAGCAAAATTCTCATAATCGAGAATTCCATGATCTGAGGAGTGGAACACCACCTAGCACAAAATGTTAAAAGTGATATTGTGGTAAAGCATCTGCCAGGAGCCTCTGTAAGTAGGGACACTAACTGCATAAAGACAGTTGTGCAGGAATCAGGGGATGTTACACATATAACAATATACCTTGGTACCAATGACTTGGCAAATTACATAGTTCAGGGGGCCAAGAAACACTTTGAGGACCTGGTCAACAAACTTTCTTCCCTTCCGTCCAAATTGGCCTTCTCAGAAGTGCTACTAGTGTGGGAAAAAGGAAAATGCACCAGGTGAGTCAGAGAGATTGAAGTAGGTGAATTCAAGTCATGGCTGCATGATTGGTGCCAAGACAAGGGATACCACTACACAGAAAACTAGCACAGCTTTTGGGAAACAGCTTTTTTTAAATACGATGGATTGCACTTAAACAAAAAAAGTGTGTGAGCACTCGGACAAAAATTCGATGTCTATACAGGTAGTTTAAACTAAATAAAGGGGAGTATAGTGCAACTCACACCCCTGCAATCAGTAGGCTGACCATCTCTCCCCAAAATGCCAAAAGTGCACATACATACTCACAAAACAAACCAGAGCCAACATCTGCCCGAACCAGCAACCTCCATAATCTCTTGGCCAGAAAGAGCAAACTGGAGCAGTTCAGGAAGAGGGTACAACCTCGCGCCAAAGAGGATGTACATTCCTGGAAGGCAGTGGTTGCAAATACTAGGAGCCTAACCAACAAACTTCCCGAACTCACAGCTATCTTGGAAACAGAAAGTTGGACTGGGTGGCTGTAACAGTAATATGGTTCACGGAAAACCACGGATGGGATACGACCATTCCCAGTTACAATCTGTTCAGGAAAGATAGGCAGGGCAAAAAAGGGGGGGGGGGCATAACCATTTACATTTGGGAGGAAATAAAAGCCACAGAAGTAAAAGGGCAACCTGGGGACTTGAAGTCACTGTGGATAACAGTAGACACGAGCAAGGGAAAACCCTCCAGAACTGGCATCGTGTACAGGCCCCCAAATCAAGGGGATAAAGGTGACAAAGACCTAATAGAGGAAATCCACAAAATGTCTGATAAAGGCAAAGTAATACTGATGGAGGACTTCAACATACCAGGTATTAATTGGATCACACTAACAGCAGCAACAACAAGAAGTAGGGACTTCTTATTGTCACTACAAGCCGTGGAACTGTGCCAACTTATTATAACCCCAACAGGGGAAAGGCCATTCTCAATCTTCTCTTCACAAACTTGGAAAGGATCAAGGACATCGAAGTGGGATGACATATGGGCAACGGCGACCATCGCATGGTAAACTTTAAGGTAAACATAACACAGGACACCAGCCACTCAAAGATAAAGGTGCTAGATTTCAGAAAGGCTGACTTCCAAAAACTGAGGAACAACATAAGTAGCCAGTTAATGGAAACAGAGGTTGAGGAGGTGACGGTCATGTGGGGGAGATGCAAGAGAGCAAAAGGCGTACAGCATATACCAATAAACCAAAACTGAGAAAGACTGGGAGTCGTACATGGAAAACATGAGAGAGTCTAACAAACAAATTAGAAAGGCAAAAGCCCAGACAGAGGAAAATATAGCAGAAGGGGCAAAGAGAGGAGACAAATCATTTTTTAGATACTGTATATTAGGGAACGTTGGAAGGCAAAAAGGGAGATAGTAAAGACTGTTACTGAAGAAGGGGAAATGCACCAAACATGACACAGAGAAAGCCAAAATCCTCAACAAATACTTCTGCTTGGTGTTTACCAAAGAGGACCCAGGGGATGGCCCAGCCCTGAAAAAACACAATACCCCAGGATCAGGGAGAGACACGAGTCCCTTTACAGAAGCTGAAGTATGGAGGCACTAAATGAACTAAAAGCAGACAAAGCCATGGAACCAGACGAGATGCACCCCAGAATCCTTAAGGAACTGGGGGCAGAATTAGCAGCCCCTCTGGCACTTCTAATCACAAAACCCTTGAAGAGCGGTGTGGTAACTGAAGACTGGAAAAAGGCAATAATGGTTCCACTTCACAAATCGGGCAGTTGCGAAGAAACTAGTAATTACAGACCGGTGAGCCTCACATCTATAGTAGGGAAACTAATGGAGACACTACTCAAACAGAGGACCATAGCATTCCTCAAAACTAGTAGCCAACAAGACCCTTAGCAGCATGGTTTCACAGCAGGTAGGTCATGCCAGACAAATCTGCTCAAGTTTTTTTGAGTACACTACAAAAATAGTAGATGACGGTGGGGTAGTAGATGTGGTCTACCTAGACTTTAGTAAGGCCTTCTACTCAGTTCCACATAGAAGGCTGGTAAAGATGATGACCACACAGGGGTTGGTCCAGAAGCAGTCAGATGGGTGCAAAACTGGTTACAAGGCAGAACCCAGAGGGTACTGGTTAATGGAACGCAATCAACGGAAGGCAGGGTGACCAGCTGGGTGCCCCAGGGCTCAGTGCTGGGGCCTCTGCTCTTCAGTGTTTTTATAGCAGACATCACTGATGGACTGGAAGGGAAGGTGTGTCTGTTTGCAGACACCAAAGATATGTAACAGAGTGAACACCTCAGAAGGAGTGAGCGAGATGGAAGCTGACCTCAAGAAACTAGAAGAATGGTCTGGAGTGTGACAGCTGAGATTTAATGCCAAAAAGTGCAAGGTCATGCACATAGGAAAGAAAAATCCAAGAAAGGAGTATTACCTAGGAGGTGAAAGACTGGCGGCCTTAAACCAGGAACAATCTGGGAAGAATAATCTCAGATGACATGAAGGTTAGTAAGCAGTGTGAGAAGGCAACATTAAAGGCCGACAGAATGCTGGGCTGCATTGGGAAGGGAATCACGAGTAGGAGGAGAGAGGTGGTACTACCATTGTATAGATTGCTGGTCAGGCCTCATCTGGAATGCGGAGTCCAATTCTGGAGCCCTCACCTCAGGAAGGACATTGACTGGGTGGTAACAGTATAGAGAAAGGCGACAAAAATTATTCAGAGTCTGCAGTACATGCCCTATGAGGAAAGACTTAGGGAACTGAATATGTACTCCCTGGAGCAGAGAAGAGAGAGAGAGAGAGAGAGAGAGAGAGAGAGAGAGGGGGGACATGATTGAAAATTCAAGTACATAAAAGACATTAACAAGGTACAGGCACAGGAACTTTTTCACTTCAAGAAGGGCTCCAGGACCAGGGGACATGACGTCAGGCTGCAAGGAGGGAGGTTCTCTACCAACACCAGGAAGTTTTTCTTCACAGAAAGAGTGGTGGACACCTGGAACAGCCTGCCCCAAGAGGTTGTGGGTGTCAACACTGTGGGGGGATTCAAGAATGCATGGGATAGACACAAGGGAGCCCTGACTACAAAGGGCAACTAGAGTGTCAAAATAGGTCCAAAACAAATGGGCAGACTAGATGGACCTAGCGGTCTCCTTCTGCCATCAACTTCTATGTTTCTATGTTTCTCCCTCATCTTGTTATGATACTGCTCCCTTTCATCTTCAGCTTGGCTGGTTTTGTACTTTTTAAAAGCCTTCATTTGCTGTTCAGTGCCTCCCCTACCTCTGTCTTCTACCACAATGGTTTATGTCCTTGCTGCTGTTTCCTGCCACTCTTATACAAAGATTTGTGGCCTCTAATACCCCATATTTTGATTAAGTTCCATTTGTTGTCCAGCCCCCTTGCTGCCCTGCCCCTTCCAGTTTCTCCTTCAGCAGCTCCCATGTCTTAACCAAAATCCACCCAGAATCTGCCTTTCTGAAGTCCAGAACCTTTGTCTGGGACTGATTTCTAGCTGCCTCCAATTTGATATCAAACCACACAGTCTGGTGATCCATGGTTCCCAGTGGTCCTAAACTGTGACCTCTCTGATAATGCCCCCTTTTTTTGAGGACCAAATCAAGTATGACACTTTCCCTTGTACGTTTCTCTATTGTTTCAGAAATGTCTCTTGAAATTCCTCTACTGGCAATTGGTCCCTTGCACTTGCTACCACTGGGATGCTCCAGTCTATGTCTGGCATGTTGAAGTATTTCCTTAGCAGCATCTCCCTCGATCTGCTACCCTACTTATCTTGTCCCACAGCTTATCAGTTGTTTCTTTCTGAGATGGTGGTCTGTATACCACTCCAGTCCTGATATTCCTCCCTCACCCGTGACTACCTGCATCCACACTGTTTCTGCACCTTCATATTTGTAGGTATGTATTTTGTTTTTATTTTAGTTATTTATTTCACATGTTTTGCCAGGAAAGACATACTGAGTTTCCAGATGTGTCCTGGGGTGGGGTGAAGTAGACACTACAAATACAAATGACAGTTAAAGGTTGTATAATATGTGCTAATAAAATTGCCCTCCCTCAGTTCTGTGACTTCTGTCGCTTTGATGCCATCCCTTAAGTATAATGCCATCCATCTTCCCTGTTCCCTATTCCTTCTGAACCATGCATAACCTAGAATGGTCAGTTCTCAGTCATGGTGCTGTGCTGCCCATGTCTGTGCGACAACCACCAAGTCCAGCTTGGATTCTGCCACATTGCCTGCAGGTTACAGGTTTTATTCCCCAGGCTCTTGGCATTTATGCATACAGCCCTCCACACCCTAATTCCACTTGCTCTCAGAATTTTTCATACTCACTTCCCCCGCCCCTTTCTCATCCCAGACCTACCTTACCCCCACCCTCCCCCTTTTGTACTCCTATTCTCACCTTCCTTATTATTTTTTTTTTGTCTGCTTCCCTCTCCTCTCACCATTATTTATTGCCTTGTAATCCCTTCTGTGCTAGCACTAGGGGAGGCCTCTTTGGCCTCTCTCAGTTGTGCAGGTGTACCTGTCTCTATTTGTACTGCTTACCCCCCTCTCCTAGTTTAAATATACTTTGATGTTCTCTGAAAAATCTTCGCTCCAACACCCTGATGCCCTGCTCATTGGTGTAAAGTTCATCCTATTTGGCCTTGGCTGAGCTGAAGAGCATTGCGGGCATACAGACTGGGCAGGAGAGAAATCACAGTAGGACAAGGGCCCTGGACTTCAGGAGGGCAGATTTTAAGGAAATGGGAGACTGCCTTAGTAAATACCTTGAAGAGGGGATGGCTTGGGTGGGAGTGGAGGCACAATGGAAAAGGATAAAGGAGAGAATAACTAATGAAACAGCAAGCTGCTTGAAGGAAATAAGCAAGGGTAGGAGGAGGAGGCCACTGTATTTCTCAAAGGACATGGCTAAGGTGGTAAGGGAGAAAAAAACAGCTTTTAGGAAGTACAAGAAGACCCAGGCAGAGGGGACAGGGAGATATATCTAGAAAAACCAAGGGAGGCAGGAAGGAGGGGGGTGAGGACAGCTAAAGCACAAACAGTCGAAGATAGCCAAGGAGGTCAACAAAGGAGATCAGAATTTCTTAAGGTACATGAGTGAAAACAAGAGGGCAAGAGGTCAAATAGTGAGGATCAACTGAATGGAGGGCAGGGCTGTGCAGAGGAAGACCAAGAACAAGCTAAAATTTTAAATAAGTACTTCCTCTCGGTCTTCTCAGTGGAGGGGGAAGGGATGGACCAACATGTATCAGCAAGCATGGGGTGGTGGGCACAAATCCATTTTAGGAGGAGAGAGTTCAAAGGGGATTAGAATCCCTAAAGGAAATCAAGGTAATGAGGCCAGATGGGATCCACCCAAGGGCACTGAAAGAACTGAGCACGGTGCTAGCTGCCTATCTGGCAACATTATTCTGCACCTTATTGGAGTGACAGGTAGTGCCACAGGACTGGAGGAGAATTGATGTGGTCCCTCTGCACAGGAGTGGTAGCAAGTAGGAGGCTAGCAATTACAGGTCAGTGAGTCTCACATAAGTGGTGGGGAAAGTGATGGAAACCCTACTGACAGAAAGACTGATGGAGTAGCTGGAGGCAAATGGGCTGTGAGATCATCAGCAGCATAGTTTCACAAGAAGGAGGTCTTGTCAAACAAATCACACAGATTTCCTAGACTGGGTGATTAAGAAGGCAGATCAGGGGAAGGCAGTGGATGTGGCCCATCTGAACTTCGGTAAAGTCTCTGACGCTGTGCCACACAGAAGGTTAATTAAGAAACTTGGCAACCTGAGGGTTGAGGAGAAGGTGGTAAGTTAGATGTCAGACTGGTTGAAGGATAGGAGGCAGAGGGTGAGGGAAACAGCAGTCACTCGGATGATGAGACAGTGATTACTGGCGTACCACAGGGATTGGTACTGTGTCCTATCCATTTCAGTGTCTTCATAAGTGACATTGTTGAGGAACTGGAGGACAAGGTGTGTCTTTCTGTGGATGACACAAAAATTTTCAACAGGGTGGACACCCAGGAAGGGGTGGAGAGAATGCAAAGGGATCTGGGGAAACTTGAGGCGTGATCTAGGGGGTGGCAGCCGGGGTGTAGTGCCAAAAATTATAACGTCATGCACCCGGGACGGGGAAACCCAGGTTTGTGTATACAGTCACCAAGCAAGAGAGGGACCTAAGGGTAATCATGTCTGATGATTTCAAGATGGCAGGGCAGTGCAATAAGGCAGTAAGCAAGGCTAGCCAGATGCTGGGGTGCATAGGGAGAAGATTTGTAGCAGGAGAAGGGAGGTAGTGATACCACTATATCAGTTGCTCACTTGTGAGACCCCACCTAGATTACTTTGTCCAGTTCTGGAGGCCTCACCTCCTCAAAGAAATTGACAGGGTGGAATCAGTCCAGAGGAGGGCTACCAAACCAGTGCAGGGACTGCACAAGAAACCATACAAGGAGAGGCTGCAGGAGATCAACATGCACTCCCTAGAGGGGAGGAGAGTGAGAAGTGACATGAATGAGACCTATTAGTACCTCACGGGTTAAACAAGGTGCAAGAGGGGAGTCCCTTTCAGAGGAGGAGGAGTACTGGAACACGAAGACATGCAATGAAATGGGGGGATAGGGGGTTGAGGGATGTGAGGAAATACTTCATTACAGAAAGGATGGTGAACACCTGGAACAGTCTGCCACAAGAGGTGGCGACAAAAACAGTGGGCAGCTGCAAGCATGTGTGGGATAGGCACATGGGAATACTGTAGTAGGTGAAGGAAAGGGAGCAGGGACAGGCACCTTTGAATAAATAGGGTAGAGGGTATAGAAATCGGCAGGGAAAATAGGGCAGACTAGATGGGCCTATCATTCATTTTCTACCAGCAAATTCTATGCTTCTGTGTTTAACTCATCTTAATGAAATGAAGAACACCTTTGGCCCCTGTGCTGGTAGAATGGCAAAGTAGATCTGACGCCTTCAGCATCAGATGAGAACTTATGTTGTATTACCCTGGATAAACTGGTGCTGTCTCATAATATTTGGGACCCTTGTTTCTCTTCTAAATTGTTCATAATTTCTGGGGCTCACACAGGTAACAATCTCACAGGAGGTCCTGTCATTTAATCGTTTTTTATTCACGACTTCAAATGCAGTCTCAGCATTAGGGTATACTAGTAATCAGTTGTACCTCTTGAGAGGCCCAAACTCCACACAGTGTTATATGGTTACAGATATAGTAGATGCTAAAACTATGAATTTCTTCTGTATCTGATGTGTGTGTGTGTGTGTGTGTGTGTGTAAAAATATATGTATGTATGGGATGTGTCTCTGTATGTGAGGGAGCAGGACTATAACTCCAGAGCGGCAGTGCCACAAGTCAGTTGTGTGTATATGTAAGTAATAAGCCATAACAGAGTGTGCATTATAGGATTTTAATTCACAACAGTCGGCTGACATCTCTTGGCCAATGAAATTTCTAGATTTTTTCCTTGCCGTTTCATATATGTGTGTATATATGTTAGTATATATATATATATATGTGCCTTGCTTTAAACATGTAGCTGGCTGACGTTTTAGGGGTCAGTAGGTAGGATCAGGACAGACTGGATGGGTCCTTGGGCCTTTTTCTGACATTGGCATTCTGTGTTGCATCCTGTATTGGCCATCAACTTTGTAAGCTTTCTAACAGTTTCTCTATCATACAGCATAGAATATTAGTTAATGAATGCTACTGATAATAGTGCTTGATAATTTTGTGTGAACTACTGTTAATATTTTCCTTTTTTAACACCTTTTTGCAGTTGCCTGCCCCTGAAGCAGCATGACGTGACATCACCCACTTTACTGCTGTGGGGAGAGGAGGATGCCTTCTTGGAATTGGAGATGGCAGAGCTTACAAAAATCTATGTAAAAAATCATTTTCAGTTAAATATTGTGTCTGGTACCAGTCACTGGCTTCAGCAAGATCAACCAGATATTGTGAACAAGTTGATGTGGATATTCTTAAAGGAGGAAGAAGTGAAGAAAAGTTAACCTTAGCCCACCCACCCCTTTTTTTTTTTAAAGAAATGTACAATGGCGCAAGTGGAGCAGCTCTCAGATCACTTCGTAACTGTGACTTGACTGAGAGAACATTGCTTTCATGGTACTGTATGTATTTGCACCAAATGTTATACCCAGTAGAGGGAGCACACTGTCGAGAGATGCGCTTTTAAACACCATTTTAATTGTACAGTTATGTTTTGCACATAAGGACACTAGCCTTAAAATTGTGTATGAGAATGTAAATTCATCACCATGGAAAGGGACCAGGCTTAATTTTCTTTATGTTGTTTATTGTGAGGTGCCTTTGATTGATTTATAGAATAAAGGTGCCACATAAAAGGGACATTATTCTAAAGGTACTTTCACTATACAGTCACCTAATGTACTGTAATACTGGTTTTTGAAACTCCTTTGTATCCTTGTAAAATTGTCATTAATGCGATCAAGTCTTTCCAGTAACTACAACATTTGTTTTGTAAGTTTGTAAAAAAAATGTCTGTGCAGTGTGTATTCCTTTAATGACAATCACAAGCAAAGAAATATATTATCAAAGTTCTTATATGTACATTCTTTCTTACCTATGTATTGCAAACATCCAGTACTAACTGTTACCCATTTGTGAAGACAAGTAAAAGGTCCGGGGAAATGACTTGCAGAACTTCTGTGCTGACATAAACAGCTTGGTGATGCTTCCAGAGTTTTTTCTTGGGTGGGGGGAGCTTTTGGGCTTCCATATCTGTGTTTAAACCTAAAAACGTGATGTTTATTGAAAACCCCCATATGTATCTTGTCGCATACCAAAATTCACGCAAAGTTATCTTGCATGTAAGTATTATCTGGTGACCTTAAAGACTTTAGTTAACACTATTTTTTTATCTTCCAGTTCTAGAGTGTCCAGATGAATTAGGGCCCTCTTCTCAAAGCTTAGACCTCTCCAAGCTGCATCACCAGCATTTCATACCCATGCTGTCTGATATGGATTTAGAGAAATCTTTCTGACTAGAACATAAAACACATGCACAATAAGCAATTCATATATGTGTGCGTTTGGAAAAAGTGTTAACACTTC
Source organism: Neoceratodus forsteri (assembly GCA_016271365.2). NCBI lineage: Eukaryota > Metazoa > Chordata > Ceratodontiformes > Ceratodontidae > Neoceratodus > Neoceratodus forsteri. Next base: position 517,604,399 of record CM028136.1, on the reverse strand, counting down.
ATAGAGGATAATTATTTTTTATTATTTTTTTAAATCAAATCAAGTTCCCAACTTCAGTCACTTATTCTAGTGTTTTCTTAGTTTTTCTTTACAGCGCCATCCATGATTGGTGGCCATTCAAAAAACTTAGCAAGCTCTCTGTAAGCATGGGGAAACTCAAGTACTTTGCTCAATTGTGTTGTGTAAGTCAGAGCTGCTGCTGTGTAAGGCCCCTATGCATACATACTAGCCTTAGGTGGCACTCAGGTGTTCTTATGACAGTTTTACCACATAATAGGGGAGGGGGGCATGTAGACCCCTGCTGCATTCACCAGACAGAACCCCCCACAAGAAACTTTTGTCTGGCAGCCATTAAGAGCATGCCAAGCTCCAGAGGACCCTGGTGGTTTTGCATTCCCCTGCATGGCTTTTTCCAGGGCCAAGAGTGCCCCCTTCCTACCATCAGAAACTGGTCTATGCCAGGCTCTCCTTGCCACAGAGGGGACAGAAAATAGCAACTTATTTTTTTGATCTGATAAAGGAATTCAGCAGTTGTGGCTCTGGTCTGCTGTGTCCTATTATCCCATGCTGCCACAAAGCAGAGGATCAGTTCCTGGCCTGACTGGGCTTCTGATAGGAAGCATTTTGCCTGGTAAAGCTCCACACCCCAGGCCAGGCAGTGACGGTGAATGCCACCACTGTATAAGGAATGAGGAGTGGCTTCCTTCAGCTGATCTCCATGGACCAGCATACACTCAGCTTGCATGAATGGCAGCTCCAGGCATGAGATGGGCCCTGATTTCCTTGAGCTTGGCATCTTGTAACTGTTATTATGAAATGGATGGTCAAAATCCTCAAATCTGATTGGCCAAACCACTTTCAGTCGGGACGATATCTCAGTGCATAATCTTGGTCTGAAAACAGGGCAAGCCATAAGTCAACAAAATCAAAAGGGATCCATTTCATAATCACAAGAATACTCTCCAAGGTGTGTGATATTGTGGAATAATAACTGGCTTTCCGTTTTTTTCCATAGGGAAACCGTGGCGTAATTTGCCGTTATAAAGGAGCGTTTATAATGGCAAACACGCGCATGGTCTCCCTTACTCTGCGCATGCGTCCTCCTGTCTTCCTGCCATTCCGACACTGTCCGCTTTCCTTTTCGGCGAATCATGAACCGCCACTGGGACTTGGCGGTAAGTGTTTTTTACAAAATAAAATTTATACTCAAACATATGCCTGCCCTACTAAACCAAAAAGTTAAAGAGATGTGTCAGTCCTGACGGCAACCACGGACCGCGCACTGAAACCGGACCACGGTCGCAGAGCAACAGCTTTTTATTTTATATATTTACTGTGGCAAAAAAGGGAAAGCCAGCAATTATATAAAATAAAAAATGGGTCGGGGTGTTTAAACTCGAGATTTACACACCCTCAGGGTTAGATGCTTTTAATAAACCCCTCGAGCTTCGCTCTCGGGGTTTATGTAGCATCTAACCCCTCGGGTCTGTGTAAACTTCTCGTTACACACCCCGACCCATACTTTATTCTCTATATATCGCCCCTTCTCAGGTGGTTGAAGTCACTTGGCCTATGGCCTTGTGCTTTGCAACACACCTGGGGTGGGATGATATCCCATGATATTGTACAGCTTGAAGAAGAAGAAGAAGAATCAGCATTTATATAGCGCTTTTCATACACAGTATCCCAAAGCGCCTTACAAGCAATGCTAGACTGGTAGTGAAGTGACTGAGAGTGTGGTGGAGGCCATATCGCACATCATCACTCATACACAGCCTGGATAATTGCATGAACCAGCTTATGGGAAGGGGACTGTTGGCCAGGACACCGGGAATGTTCTCTGCTCTTTGTGAGCAGTGCCCTGGGTTCTTTTACTTCCACCTGGACACCCACCAGGATAGGCAGAAGGGACCTCGGTTTAACATCTCATCCAAAGGACAGCACCCCCCAGCAGTACAGCAACCTCCAATACTGCACTCGGATGCCAGCAATTTTTAGGTGCAAGTCCAATCCCAGTGTGGGACGAGAACTCATGACCTTCTGGTCCAGAGGCGGCTGTGCTACCAACTGAGCCACGCTGACACCTAATGTGACTTGATGTGACTTATTGCTTAAGTAACACACGGGTGCAGGAAATCAGATTCTGGGTAGCAGTATATAACCCACAATGGGGCAAACTGACACAAGGACTGATTTTTGCCTAAATTGGGTTTGTTCAGTTAGTTCGCCATGGTAAGAATAACAAACACAGACACATTTTTGTCTTCCTTGAGACCCAACAGCATGGCAGAGTTTGTATCTCAGCAAGAACAGGTCATCCCTAAGGAACTAAGACACATAGCATGTTCAGTGAGCACATACAGTAGGAAGTAACTTTTGCTTAGTCTGAGAAGTTGTTTAAAAACTTAAGCTGTGACTTTTGTACAGCTGAAGGGAAATGTGCCAATTTCACATTCCAGATATTTAACGTTTTTTCTGAAATTCTATATTTTTAGACATTAAGCAGTATGCATCCTGCGGTTTAGTAACCTGTCTTGCACAGCCATTTTGGGTCAGGTTAAGCAATGGATGGTTCCAACACCATATGGTGTTTCCGGTTAGAAGGGATTAATACCTGTACATCTGAATATAACTTGAGTTATGCAAAATTAAGTTGCATAGGTTTTAGGATTTGGTGTAAAGTTCAGCATGTGAGGAGAATTATACAGAACTGCTGTACAGACTCCCCACAGGGAACAAAAAATGCAACAGTGGATACCAAATTATGTACACCATTGTGCTCGTTGTTGACTGCTGCCAGGTGTGTTCAATGCTATTAATGTACTTTGTAAGTTCAGGGACAATGCAGTATCTTTGAAGTACAAATATAAATCTCATAAACTGAAAACAAAAAAACACGAGCTATAGCACTGACTGAGCAAATTCAGTAGAACTTGGTCGCGACCCTAAGCATTGTACTGTAGTTTAAATGCTATTTATAACAGTTTTTTGTTACTTAGTTGCTTTAGTTAGGATAAAACCAAAGAACTTTTTCCTTTTTCAATCTTTTTTTTTTTTTAGTTTCTTTATTTGCCTACCTCCTTGGCTGGGTTGGTCCTATGGTACCCCATTCAGGTCCACTGGTGGCTCCCGCATCGGGTGCTGTGCCCGAGCTTCAGCCTCCTTCCTTCTCCCTCTCTAAGGCCACATTGCAGGCTCCATTGTGGAAGGCCAAGGGTGTCAGGTCCAGAGGGAGCTCCTGGAGTATCCGGTGCAGCACTGCAGGCAGACCATCCCGCACGCCGGAGGATTCAGCTAGTTTTTGTCCCCTTAGTTTTCCTCCCATGGCGCAGGCATACAAGGATGCCAAGGACACTGCCGTGCCGCACATCGCGCGTCCACCCACACCGACTTGTCCACTGCTCCACGAACTGCACTATGCCCTAGCCTCCACCAGGAGCCAGCAGCTTCGCGGGAGTCCCTTCCCACCCTTCCCGGAGGAGGAGAGCAGTCCCAGGGATGCTCAGTCCTCTGACCCCCGGCCTACCCCCAACCCAAATCCACATATGAACCCATATCACTGATGTGGAGTGAGGTGTGGCATCCAGCACCTCAACCCTCAGTGCCACAGGGCTAGCTTTTCTTTTTCAATCTAGTGTTTCCGCCCACCACCACCATCTTACCAGGGGTATACCCAGTAATTAGGGATATACCCTGCGCAGGCTCTGTGAGCCATCATCGGGATGGCAGAGAGCATTTTTTTTTCTCCCGACTTCTCCCTCTGCCGCTGTGATGTGGGTGCTACTTCCATCAGCCTCAATGTCACAGTATCCCCACATCAAGAGACAAGCTCCCTGGGCTAGCTGTAGGGGTCACACTGGCACCAGAACTCACTGTCACCCCTTGCTGACTGAGGTGCACTGCCAAGCAGCTGCTACCTCAGCAAGGCCCATCCCCTGACACGGTGAGCCAACTCTGTTCCTAAACCCAGGGCTTCTGGACAACTGGACCATTGTGGAGGTCAGCACAGAGTGTTTTAAGTGCTTTTGTTGCTCAGAGTAAGAACTTGTTTCTAGTGTGTGCAGTGAACTTGTAAAATAGTCCTGTTTGCACGGTTGTGCTGTAAACTACAGCACTCAAAAAAAGCACACTCTGATAAGACTTGCAAGATTATGTATACCCGGTGAAGTATAATTGCACAAGTCTTACTAGAGTGTGCTTTTTTTGAGCACTGTAGTTTACAGTGTAACTGTGCAAGCAGGAGTGAGTAGTGAACCGTGTGATCGGAGAAGGTGGTGGTAGTTGACCAAAAATATTTTAGGAGAGAGAAGCAAGTGGTGGGACTAGATAAGGTCATGGAACTTAAGAAAAAGTGGGTGAGGAGCGAGTAATGGGTGGGGGACTTTTGACAGACAATTGAATGGAATTCTACAATCAGAATACTAACTACGTGTCTTCTTGTGTATTCTCTGTAAATGTTCCCTGGATTCCCTAGTTAAAAAACAGATGGACTTATTATGTGTGGACCATTTTGAGTGGGCAGGTGATGAGAACCAGAGCACTTGCTAAACAGCAGAGCGTTCAGTCAGAAAAGATTTTTTTTTCTCAAAGATTAAACCATTTGAAAAGTAATCGCGGTGATGTCAGACCTCCACGAGTCTTCCAGAACGAACAAGGTGGGGGGCTTGTATGGCAAGGAGGAGCAGCCTAGGGTGTCAGGCGTCGCAGCCAAGAAGAGGAAGAAGCATTCCAGCACTGCCTTTTAGTGGGAGTGGCCCAGGTTGTGGCCGTGCGTGCAGTCAAAGGAAACCCTGCAAAAGCCTGGTGTTTGGTAAGGCCCACTCAGCGAATTCTTGTTGTGGGCTCTATTTTGTTTTTTTAACTTGCCAATTCCCTCTCTTCCCTGGAACTAAAACCAAGTCAATATGTTCTGTGAGGCTGGGAGCTGTGCTTAGTTGAAGCTGCTGATGGAGCGAGGGAAAACATGTTGCAAAACCCTTTGGACTGAAGCCAAAACAGGGATCCATTAAAATCGTGCATCGCTAATAGCACGGTCAATATTAGCATACATTATACAGTCACACTTGAGAGCAGAGAGCAGAATCAGTCAGCAGCAGTTGAAACAAGCTGTCTATGATAGCAGGTAATATGCAGTGGCATACAGTTGAAAGAAAATGACCTTCAATCAGCGGTGGTGACGTGTAGGCAATTTGCATACTATGCAGGTACCTACACGACCTACCGTTGACTGCAGTGGTCCTTTTTCTTTCAACTGTCACCTCCCTGCATCTGAGCTACTGTCATAGACAGCTCGGACTTGTTCATTGAGCGCGGTGTGGTCGTGCCTGCAAAAAGGATCAGGGCATTGTAAGTGGGGGTGGCACACCTACGAAAACCCGCATGGTGGCACTATGTTTCTTGCACATGCGTGCAAGCAAACATAATAAAAATACTGTCAATTAGAACAAGGTGTGATACAGTGTAAAACATGGTGTGCTGCTGATAATTTAAAGAAATAAAAGCCAGAATTCTATACTACCTGTAATTTATAGACAGCTTTGTTGAAGTCAAGATACACATCGTCCACAGGTTTCCTGTCATTAGGGTTGTTGGTGACAGTATCAAAAAATGTAATGCCATTGGCCTGGCATGATTTCCCCTTACAAGAGCCATATTTTTTTTTCCCTTTCTTTTTCCCTCCGGTCGTCGTAATCTGGGAAATCCCTCAGATGTCACCTAGGCAAGCTCCTTCCCAGCCTGAGACCCCCAATTGTGAGCCCCCCTGTACTCCAAACTCCCCACTCCCTACCTGCAGCTGGCTCCCTGGCTCCCACCTCCCAGGACAGGGCCACCTCCATGTCCTCGGTGCTTCATTCAATCTAGGGCTGCAGGCGGGGAGGGTTGGAGGATGTCAGGGACTCTGACTGATGGAGTCCAATGGTGAGCATGGGATACTTTGGCACATCATCATCCTCCCAGAGCGTGGGGTGTTTCTCATTTCATTGCGTGCTCATGACCCCTCAGAGGCGGGACATGCAGTGACACCCAGCGCGAGTCCGGCATGCTCCTGTACCCTTCTTGCAGGCATCTGCTGTCACCTCCACCCCATACGTGCACGACCCTGGCTGTTGCACCCCTAGTCTCCATTGGGAGTCATGCTGCCGGGGAATTGATGGCCCACCCTCCCCAGGAGAGGAGAGCTGTCCTCCGGATGCTCAATCCTGTCCATCCTGGTCGACCCCTGGGAACCCAAGCTCGTTTCCAACCTCGGGTTGCCGTCGTGTTGCCAGGTGTGATGGCCAGTGCCTCAACCCTCAGCACCACTGGGCCGGTTACAGGATCCATATTGGGCTGTGTCTGACTGTTTTGTAAATGTTCAACAATTCTGTTTCATATTATTGTGCCAAGTAGCTTCCCTGGTATTTGTTAAACTGAGACCTGTATTAATGTCATGCTCTGTGTAACCAAGTAAATGGGATAAAATATTAACATAATGATTTAAGGTAATTTAAGGGACTATAGGATCATCAGGTCCCCCCTTCCCCAACCTCATAAGTGGGGCTCAAGAAGTATGCCTGCAAACGTATTCATTTATAGGGATTTCCAACTCATCCTGGCTACTAACCAGGGTAGTCCAGACATCATGAACCATGCACACTGATGTCCAGTGTTACAGCTGACTGGGACAGATCCAACAAAGAAGCAAATTGAAAGAGCACTCGAGAGGAGTTACATGTGATGCAAGTGCAAAATTTAGTTAAAGTTAATAGCAGACAGAGCACAATCCCTTGGTGCTTTGAGCAATAGCACTTTGTCAGGGTGCAGGATTACAGACAAGAACAGTCCCATAAATTCCTTATCAGGCAGCATCACCCAGTCTGTCATACATCATATTTCCTGGTTACATAACACATCTGTTTGTTTTTTTTCCATAGAGGTTTTTTCTTCCTGCCAGCAGCTCGTCCCTACAGGGTTGTACCCTGTTCACAGGGATATACCCTCATCAGGCTGAGAGGTTCCCATCTGTCATATAGATGGCTTTATAAGCCCCCAGTGTGGCACAGTGTTAGAGGTTTTATTGATGTCTAGATAGGTAATATCACTGCCCTCCCCTCATCTACCTCCCTAGTTACCCAGTCAAATAAATCTACATTTGTTAGACATGACCTCCCCCTGTGAAGCTATGCTGCTGGTTATCCTGCAGCCCATTTGCCTCCAGGTATGCCATCAGTCTCTCCATCAGCAGGGACCCCATTAATTTCCCCACCAGTGATGTGAGACTAACTGATCTGTAATTGCTAGCCTCCTTCCTACCTCCGCTGTTGTGTACAGAGACCACTACGGCCTACTTGCAGTCCTCTGGAACCCCTCCATCTTCAGTGAGGGGCTGAAAAGTGTTGCCAGAGGGTGGCTAGTACCATGCTCAGTTCCTTTATTACCCTTGGGTGGATACCGTCAGCCCCCATTGCCTTATTTTCCATGAGGGCTTCCAATCCAATCCAATGATGGCTTGGTGTTGGCAGTAGAGCCTAGAGGTTAGAGGAATGAGGTGTGAACAAGCTTGATATATCCAGCAGACCAGACCTGAGTTTGATTCTCACAACCTCCACTTGCATACTGTGTAACTCTGAGCAAGTCACTTAACTGCCCAGTGCTCCCAGGTCGCCCCTGAAAACAGGCACTTGTGCCTAGTGGGCCTTACCCAGTTACCAAAGACTAAAATAAAAATAAAATCCACAGCAGACTCTTCCGTAAATGGACTTGTGACCACCACCCCACCCCGCTGGTGCCTGTTTGTGCATGTCAGTCCATCACCTTCCCTTCAACTGTGAAGATGGGTGAATGCCTCAAGAATGATCTGGTGGGGAGGGGATGACCTGGCAGGGGGGATGATCTGGATGGGGTAGAGGAACAGTGGGCAAAGCTTAAGGAGGGCATAGTGAAGGCAACAAACCTTTTGCACCAAGCAAGTTAGCAAAAGCAAGAGGAAAAGAGACTACTGTGGTTCTTGAAAGAAGTGGCTGAAAAGGTAAAGACTAAACTGGAAGCATTCAGAAGTAATATGGAGACACGGAGGAGGATAGGGAGATATATTGGGAGAAACAGAGGGAAGCAGGAAAAGCAGTAAGGAGTGCAAAGGTGTAAACTGAGGAGAAAATAGTCCAGGTGGTAACAATAGGGGACAAGGCATTTTTAGGTATATAAGTGGCAAAGAGTAAGACCAGAGAAGGGATTGTAAGGTTAAGAAAGGGGATGGGGGGCTGTGCAGAGGAGGACCTGGAAAAGTCGGATATCCTGAACAAATACATTTTTCAATGTTCACAGGAGAAGGAGAGGGGCCACAAAAAAGCAACAGGAGCTTTGGAGGGAGTGAGATGGACACTAGTCCTTTTCAGAGGAGAGTCCTAATGTGACTCACAAATCTGATAGTGGACAAAGCAATAAGGCCAAACAAATGCATCCAAGGGTGTTGATGGAGTTCAGGGAGGTACTGGCTGTACCTCTGACAGTCCTATTTAACAACTCACTGGAAACAGAAGTGGTTCTGGAAAACTGGAGGATGACAGGTATAGTCCCACTTCACAGAAGTGGTAGCATTTATTTATTTAGTTTTTTGTTAACCAGGTAGGGTACAGTTGGCAATTATCTGCCTATTTTCAGGCATGACCCGGAAGAGTACAACAACAGGATATTACCGGGGTTACAAAACAATGGCAGGATAATACAGGGTTCTCAAAGACAAGGCAAGTACTGTAGGTACATTAAGTTGTAAGAAAACAGCAGTGCAAGTTTTGTAAGAGTGCAGAGTGGTGCATACTGCTGACTATGCATTAAAAGTCTAGTTAGAAGTTACGTAATTTCATGGAGAGTAGTGCAATCTCTCTTTTTTTATCCAAATTCTGATCTGGCTCCCTTCCCCCTTATCTCAGATCTCTTCGGTCCCCTCCTTCCTCCTACCCTCAATACTCTCCATTCTCTCTCTCTCTCTCTCTTCCATCTAGAAAATCTACTATTGGTCAATTTGCTTTTTCTTACAGCTTTCCTAAACTTTAGTCCTCTCTTTCTATTCATTCTGCCTCTTCTCCTTCCTCTCTAAAGTCTTTTCTTAATGACTTTTGTTATCCTACTTGCAACTGTCTATGACCCTTTCTGCTTCTTCACCCTTCACTAGTTTTGCCCTTTTCATGATGTCCTACTATTTTCCCTTCTATACATGAGTGTGTTTTATTTTCTAATTGCCTTCATTTACTATTTGCCTATACATATGATTCTCCTTGTAATACTGTATCACTGTATTTGATTTGTTCATTTTTAATAATTGTTATTGTTTAGCTAGCTCCTTCTCCCTTCTGCCTCAGGGCACATCTGGAAAAGAGCTGTTATCAACTCAGTATTATTTCCTGGTTAAACTTTTAAATAATGTTTTATAAGTGGTGTTGCAGAGCAGCTGGAAGGGAAGGGAAGGTCTGCCTCTTTGCAGATGACACCAAAATCTGCAGTGAGGAGAACACGCCAGGTGTGTGTGTGTGTGTGTGTGTGTGTGTGTGTGTGTGTGGAAAGAATAAGCAGAGACCTGAGAAAACTAGAGAAATGGCCAAGGGTATGGCAGCTGGGTTTCAGTGTAAAAAAGTGCAAAATCGTGTACTTAGGGCATCGAAACCCAGGGGCAGAGTACAAAATGGGTGGAGAGGTAGTGACGACTACCAAACAGGAAAGAGACCAGTGGATAATCATATCTGATGACCTAAAGGTGGCTAGACTGTGCAACAGGGCAATAAGGAGGGTTAGTGGGATGCTGGAGTGTATATGGAAGGGTATCACCAGCAGAAAGAGGAAGGTAGTATTACCTCTGTAGAGATTGCTGGTGAGGCATCACCTAGAATATTGTGTACAGTTCTGGAGACCACACGCTCGATTCTCAAAGCGCCGAGAATGCCGCAAGCCTCTGGTACGCCAATCATGTGGCGCACGGGGCTTACGGTTCTCCCGGCCAACAATCGGGATTGTCAATCATGAGCGTTAAATGCTGCAAGCTTGACCAGCTTTTCCCTGATCTAATTTGCCCCATTTGGGGGACCCCTTTTATGGGGTTTGCTCAAATCTTTGATGCAAGCTACTTTAAACTGAGGAAACTGTCACAATTGCGCCCAATGTACTAAAATTGGATGCAGTTGCATGAAAGGTGTTTGGCATAGCTCCACCAAAAAAAAGGTGTGATATAGGGCTTGATGCAAGCCCTGCATCACCATTTGAAAAATCGAGCCCCACATCTCCAGAAGGACATAGAGCGGAGGTTGTCCACAGAAGGGCAAATAAAATGGTGCAGGGTCTGCATCAGAGAACCTGCTAGGAGAGACTAAGGGACCTCAGTATGTACACCCTGGAAGGGGGGGGTGATAGTGACCTTTGAATACCTCACAGGAGTAAATAACGTACAGGAGGGAAATATTTTTCAGAAAAAAAGATGCTCAAGAACAAGGAGACATGCAGTGAAGCTGCAGGGGTTAGATTCAAGAAAGATGTGAGGAAGTACTTCTTCACAGAAAGAGTGGAGGATGCCTGGAACAGTCTTCCAGCAGAGGTGGTGAGGGCAAAAACAGTGGTGGGGTTCAAGAAAGCAGACTGGGTGAGCCAAGTAGTCCTTATCTGCCATCTAATTCTAATTTTCCTAAGACTGAGCAGAAGTATTCATTTAAAATTTTTGCTTTTTCTTGATCTTCCTCTGCACAGTCTCATCCAGAGATGGGGGGGGAGGGGGGCCCATCTCTGGATCTTCACTATACCACCCTTTTCCTTCCTTTTTTTGCTCTTGTATCTGAAGAAAGTCTTATCCCCATTTTTGACCTCCTGGGCAGTGCTTCCTCAGTTTGAGCCATTGCTGTCCTTACCCTCCTCCTTCCTGCCTCCCTTTGTTTAGATATATTTACACCAACCAATATCTCCTCCTTCAGCTGCTGCTTCACCCTTAATTCCTCTCACCCCCTAAGGTCTAACCTCGAACACTTTACTCACTGACCTGATCTAAACCCTTTGCCTACTCCCCTTCAATAATCTGCCTCCCCTACAACCTGGTAATCCACAAACCTCCCTCTGCCAGGCTCCACACTGAACCTACCCTCTATCCTGATGTCCCCTACTGTTCACATTAGTCAATAGTAACTGAACTCAACTTTGACAAATGCCGATACACTTGGAAGGTGATATTCCGATTCAGTGTCTAAGCTTCTTTATATAATGTGTACGGTTAATGTTGCTTATGTATCTTGAGTCTTTGTCTTTATGATTTGTAACAATTTGTAATGTCCTGCACTGCTGATGTGGAATCTTGGTAAATGAGCACCTTGCTCAAAGGTGATTTCCGAAGTATTAAATAAATAAAGATATACCTCCCTGTCCACCCCCGTTTGGGTCTCCTTGTACTTCCTGAAAGTTGTTTTTTCTCCCTTGCTGCCTTGGCTGCCTCCTTTGAGCACCACAGTGGCCTTTTTTCAGCTTGCTGTTACCTTAGTTATTCCCTCCTTTATCTTTTCCATTGTGCCTCGCCTCCCCACCCTGGCTATCCCACCCCACCAAGGTATTTCCTAATGCAATCTTCTATTTCTTTTAAAATCTGTTCTCCTGAAGCCCTGGACCTTTATCCTAGTAGTTTTTTTTTTTCTCCTATCTAATCCATATGCCAAACCTCACTGTGTGATGATCACTTGTCCCTGGGGGCTACGCACTGTGACGTCTGCAATGCTGTCCCTGTTCGTAAGTACCAGATTCAGCACTGCCCTGTCTCTAGTGGGTTCTGTAACCAGCTACCAGAGAAGTGTCCCTTGCAGGGAGTCTAGGATGGCCCTGCTTCTAGTTATAGCTGCAGCCAGGATGTTCCAGTCTACATCCAGCAGATTAAAGTCCACCATAATTACTACTTTCCCTTTGCTTGCCATTCTGCCAATGGCCTTCTGTAAAACTCTGTTCAACTCCTCCCCCTGTGACGGTGATCTGTACAACACCTCCACACAAATAAAGGCCCCGAACCCCATTTTCCCATCAGTTTGATGTCTTCCCCCAAGTAAGGAAGACAGGGAGAAGTACATAAAGGCAACTAGGGAGGCCAGTAGGAGGATTGGGGGGATCAATCCACAAGCAAAGCGCAGACTTCCAAGGAGGAGGCAAGCTGTGGACATGGGGTTCTTCAAGTATATATGGGAGAAAAGTAAATTGAAAGAGGGTAAAGTGAGGCTAAAAAATAAGGGATGGCAGGAGGGGATAGAGTCAAGGCAGAGTAACTGAACCAGTTTTTTTGCTCAGGATTCACCAGGGAGGAGGAAGACTGTTGCCAGAATGCAGGGTGAAGGGCAGAGGAAGAGAGGGAGCTCTAACAGTATAGGCCAGATTACAGCATAAAGAGTGTTGGAGGGGCTAAGAGGGTTGAAAGAAGACACATCAATGGGCCAGATGGACTGCATTCTAGAAACGGTCTTCTCGAGGCAGTAGCAGTTTCACTTGGGGATATTTGTAACTGCTTGTTAGACATGTGATCCCCCGGAAATGGAGAACAGTTGACATCCCTCTGAATTAAAGCAGAAGGAAGAATGAGATAGGTAACTAGAGACCTGTCAGTCTGATATCTGTAGAGGTAAATAATGAGGGAAGTGCTCTGGAGTTCCTCAAATGCATGGGTTGTGGGACAGCAGGCAGACTGGGTTCCCCAGAGGGATATCATGCCAAATGAACAGTAAGTTCTTCGACTGGGTGGCTGACAAAGAATAGGCAGTCAATATACTGTACCTGAACTTTAGCAAGGCCTTTGACTCAGTCCCACACATGAGACTGGTCAAAAAACTGAGGGACCTTGGAGTGGACAAAATACTAGCAGCTTGGGTGGAGAGTCAGCTGAGGGGAAGGGCTCAGAGGGCTGTGGTAAATGGTGAATACTAAGAGGATAAAGAGATCAGAAGCAGGGTGTCACAGTGTTAATTCCTAGGCCCTGTCCTGTTTAACATATTCATACATTCATATGTGACATATGGGAAGACATACAGGGCAGGATCAGCCTCTTCACAGACAACACTAATGGGAATGGTGGGCATTGAGAAGAGATTGGCAAACTAAAGGGGGACCTAGGTAGGCTGAATAAATGACTATAAGATGTGGCAGCTAAGCTTAAATGCAAAATAATGTAAAGTAATGCACTTTAGGACAAAGAACGTGAGGACGCTATACTTCAATGGGAGCAGGGTGGTACTGGAAAGCATAGCAGAGGAGAAAGATCTGGGGGTTATAATATCGGAAAACCTGAAGTCCACAACACACTGCAAGAAGGCTGTGGGGAAGGCAAATAGGATGTTGAGGTGCACTGGGAGAAGAATTTACAGCAGAAGTTGGAAAGTGAACCTCCCACTGTATAGATCACACATAACACCGCACCTGGAATGCACGCAAGGTTCTGGAATCCTTACCTGCAGAAGGACTATGAGAAGGCTGAGGCAGTACAGAGAAGCGTTGCTAAAATAATCCAAGGCATGAGGGAAAAGACATATGAGGAGAGCCTGCAAGACCTTGACATGTACACCCTTAATACTAGGAGGGACATGATAGAAACTTACAGTACCTGTGCAGAATAAATAGAGTGGATTATAAGAACATATTAGCCTTGAGCACAAACACAGGTATGAGTGGAAATTCAATGAAACTGTCTGGAAGAAAATTCAGGAAGGATGTTCACAAGCACTTTTTCACAGAATAAGTAGTGGACATATGGAACAAACTGAAGAAGTTGCTTAAGGCCAAATCAGCAGGCAGTTTCAAGATGGAGTGTGACATGCACATGGCTTTAGTAAAGGGGAAGGGGGTAGTGACAAAGGAGAGGATGGTCACTAGGGCTTAAGTAGTGCAGTTAGGCAGGGTGGGCAGACTGGATGGGGATCTAGGCCTTTATCTGCCATCATTGTTTCTGTATAAGCAAGTATTAATTTATTGGGGTTCCCCACTCATACTGGTTACTACCCAGGGTACCCCATGATTCCCTTGGTAAGCAGAAGTTTGTCCATGCTTACCTTGAAGGCCTGCACGGTCTCGGTAGGCAGTGCCTTAGATTCACCACCATCTTGGAGACCTGACATTATCTCTACATTTACCACTTTTGAGCTTCATGACATTTATCTGCAGACTGCTGGAACACACCAGATCAAACATCTCCATCTATACGACCTTGTTGATACCCTAGAGTATGTGGAAAACTGAGATCATGCCCTCCCTTAGTTTCCTTTTTACCAAAGTAAACATGTTAAGAGCAGGCATGGAAACAAACATCTGACCATACTGTTGGATAATGGCTGCCTTGACTTACTTTAGGAGATCTGGCAATGTAAGATGAGTCACGTAATGGAGTGCAAGGGAGAAGCAGCTCTCCAGCCAGCTCCTTGAAGCGCATCTTTTACTTTTTTGAAGTGCCAAAGTCTACAAGCTCCTTAAAAATAGCCTCATTTGACAGTTCAAAACTTCAGATTTCAAAAGATACTAATTGCTTAAGCCAAATGGTGATACATGCAGAGATAATGGAAGTGGTCTGCACCCTGCCACCTCTGCCAACGTGATCGCAGGGGCCGAAGTGCCACAGACAGGATGATTCATTGCTCCCATCTATGACTCGAGAGGCCAACTCTGACAACATGGAAAGATTCTTCAAGGAGCATGGCTCCAATAAGGATACCCTGCTGGCCTTAGCAGAGGCTAAGAAAGCCATCAAAGAGTTGTCCAGACAGATCTCAGACACTGAGACCTGCATCAGTGCTTTGGAAGATCGTACCGAACAGGTGGAACCCGAGCTAGTCAGACTGCACAGGAAGATGCAGAAATTAGATGATTGGATAGAAGATCAAGAAGGCCACAACTGATGAAACAACTTGGTGGTTGCCCACTTTCCTGAAAGGGTGGAGGGAGAGGACACTGTATGTTTTATCCAGAAGCTACTTTAAAAAAGCAGCTGACCCCTCTCCACATTGTAGGGCTGAAAGTTCAGTTCAATCATCCTATACAATATGGTCAAACTCCTGCTGTTCATGCTAGTCCACCATGTGCAAACATTTTGTAAAGAACAACGAACATTGGTTCACCTCAGGGGTTGTACAAAAATGCATAGTACTCACTGGCACTGCCATTTCCACAAATGCTCTGATGCACAGCTTATCATGTGAGTGTTGCTGCTGCCACCTGGTACCGAGCATCTCACCGAGCTGACCCCCCCACCCACCACCACCACTACTGTTCTGTCAGGACTGGAGTGCACTGGGGAAAGTAGGCTACCCTGAATGGATGTCTGTGTCTTTTCCTCAGTATGAGGAACAGAAATTGGATAGCCTCCCAAAATACACACATGGTGGCATGCATCCTACTCCCTGCGCACTGTTAAATCTTGCCAGTGCATGCTGAGCAGTGAAAGAGAGCAGAGCAGTTCTCTGTCAGAGTGGCGGAGGCTCCCATGTCAAAAGTTAGTTGTTGCAGCAGTTGTTCTAAGTATTGCACTACAGAATATATTATATAAATATTTATTTTTATTGTTATTCTGTGACAGTCAAGAGTGAAGTAGAGACCCTCAGAAAAAAAAAATCAGTGTGTCTGACTGTGTGGTGGATAGATGGCCAATTCAGACTCAGAGTGAGTCAGACGGCACCCAGTTGTTGAGCAGCCTGATGTGCTCAGCTGCTGTGCTACAGTCTGAATAAAAATAAAATTAAAAACAGTTATACAGTACCACACAAATCAAGCCACAAACAAGAGCCTGTGGGAAAATAAACATTATTTTAGTGTTGTGCTGTGTCTGACAACAGCACAAATGACTGTGGGAAAAAAACTAGTTCTTTTCTGTGCTCTCTGACTGAACAGTGTACAACAGTACAAAGTAAATGAGAGCCTGGGGGGAGTAAAAAAAAAAAAGTTTAAGTGAACGAGGTATACACACTGCTAATAGTAAGAGTACTGTAAAATAGTAAATACCAACTAAAAGAGTAGTTTGCAAATTACGTAAAAACCAAACTAAGTTGCGGTAAAGTGGGTACTCCGATGAAAACATCAACAATGATAAGACATATGAACAAGGCTCACATTTATCGGTATCAAAGAGTACAAAAGGAGCACACAGAAGTTTTTGCACTGCTGCGATCAGATGAGGGGGAATATGGATGTTAACCAAGATGAGGAAGTAATAGATGAGGAGGAGGAGGAGGAAGAAAGTTTGCCTTCCAGTCAAAGCACATTTTCAATTTCTCATTTCTTTACCCCTTTGAGTCCACCACCACAGCCTAACAGGAGTTGTATACCATCCACAACCACAATATCCACTCCACATGGGGGTAAACGTCAAGGGAATTAGCCCCCCAAAAATATGGTGATGTTAGCCGGTGTAGTGGACATCAAATTTCTTTGAAAGACTGTTTTGAGCGATCACAGAAATATAAGCCCAACAGGCCTGAGGCAAGGTGATTAACAAAGGCAATTGGGGAGATGATACCCATTGGCTTGCTCCCATTTTCCTTTGTGGCTAACTCAGGTGTTAAAGCAGTTATGAAAACTACACTGCCAAAGTACCAGGTCCTCAGACAGACCTAATTCTCGACTATTGCCATCCCAGAATTATATGACGCTGTTTAGAAAGGCGTGTCTGATGCTCTGAAAGGTTCAGTGGACAAAAAGGTTCATATCACCATGGATATGTGGACCAGTGGCCAGACAACTGACTGTATGGCTGAGACTGGCCATTGGGTAAGCTTTCCTCCCTCCTCATCCAGATCATCTAGTGGCAGGGTCAGCAGCAGCAGCAGCAAGAAGCAAGAGACTTTCACTGATTGAAGACAGGCAGCATTATGTATTTATGGATTTGAGAAAGACCACAAAGCAAAACATCTTCCAGAGGGCCTTCAAGAAAAGTTTGATGAGTGGCTGACTCCAAAATCCTTGCAACCTGGGTTTATAATGTCTGACAACACTTCAAAAATCCTGAAGGCAGTAAGGATTGGTAACTTTACACATGTACCATGCTTTGCACACAGTATAAACTTGGTGGTGAAAGGTGCAGGCACCTCTCTGGGCTGAGGGAGGAGGTTGCTCATCTCCAGACTGAGTTGGTCAGGATTTGTGGGACCTCCTCTTCCATCCAGGGACCACCAGTGCCACTGCCATTGCCTCAGAGGTTGCCAAGAAAGAGGAGCAGTTGGACCACAGTGGGCTCAGGGAGGGTAAGGGTGGTGGAACAGAGGCACATCCCTCCAGTTGTACCTCTCCACAATTCCTATGCCATTCTGGCAAAGTGTGGTTCCTCTATGGAGGCACCTACAGTGGAGACCAAGGAGGATGCTGGGAACCTCCACAAGGAGACCCACAGGAGGTGGCAGGGGACCCTGCAGGAAGGAAACAACTCCTGGTGGGGACTCCATTGTTAGGAAGATAGAACTGGGGAGGAAGGGAGAGGAGGTAAGGTGCCTGCCTGGCGCCATGGCTTGGAGGGACAGGAGCCAATCCTCAGGATTGCCGGAGCAGCTGCACAGGGAGGAGCTGGATGTCATTGTCCACTTAGGGACAAATAACCTGGCAAGAAAGGGATTAGAAGTGCAGAAGAGTTTGTGAATTGGGAGGGGCCTTAGCCAAGTAGCACACACGGTAACCTTCTTGAGGTGCTACCATCTATGGCATAGGAGGCCAGGGTGTTCCGTACAATGGGATTCAATCAGTGGTTGAAAAACTGGTGTGGAGCTCAGGATTTGGCTTCATTGGGGACTGGGGTCCACCTGGAGTGATGCAGCCTATACTGGCATGATGGGCTACATCTGTCCAGGAGGGAACCAGGATCCTAGGTGATAGGTTTAAATGCTTCATTGGCAAGCTTTTAAACTAGCCAAGGGAGAGCACTGGAAAGGAGCAGGAAAATCCTAGCCCCCAAACAATCACGGTAGTAAGTGTGGCAAACACCAACATGGAGGTGTCAATAGGAGAAGGGCAGGGTAAATGGAGAAAGTGACAAAGGCAAGAAGGACGGATGGGGCAAAGGGGTAAGGCCATCAGGAAATGGAGAGTAATGAGTACCAATGCCGTAGTCTGGGCAACAAGCTCCCTGAGCTGGTGGCCTTAATGGAAGAGGGATGCCTGGATATCGTAGCAGTCACAGAAACATGGTACACAAAGAGAACCATGACTGGGATGTTAACATACCAGGGTACATAACCTAGGAGAGACAGGCAGGGAGAAGAAGGGGAGGAGTAGCTCTCTATGTAAAGGAAGGGATAAAAGCAACTGAACAAAAGAGTAAACAGGGAGGAGAGGGAGGCACTGTGGGTCACCTTAGAGACTGGAAAGGGCACCACAATCCGCACAGGGTTGTGTACAGACTCCCATGTCAGGGGAAGGAATGGACAAGGATATGATGGAAGGCATTCTTAGAATGGCAGAGAAAGGGAGATACTGTTGATGGGAGACCTGAATATGCCAGATGTTAACTGGAGCACATTTGCTGCAGCCATCCAAAAACAGGGCCATTCTTGACGCCCTACAGGTGGCAGGCATTAGACAGCTAGTTTGGAACCCACTCATGAGGGAGCAATCTTAGACCTTGTATTCTCAAACAGGGGCAGTGAGAGGATCTCAGATCTAGAAGTGGGTTGCCATCTGGGGACAAGTGACCATCAAACAGTGTGGTTCACGTTAAACTCAGCTACAGAGTCAAGCCATACAAAAGTGAGGTACTGGACTTTAGGAGGGCTGACTTTGGCAAGATGGGAGAGTGCCTCAGAAAGCACTAGCAAACAGGCTAGAAGGAGGTGTGGAGCAACAATGGGAATTATCAAACTGCCATCACAGAGGCAACAAGCCTTTGTGTGAAGCAAATAAATCAAAGCGAAAGAAAAAGCCACTATGGTTCTCAAGAGGGTGGCTGTGAAAGTCAGGAAGAAAAGATAGCATTCCAGAAGTATAAGGAAACACAGAAGGAGCAGGACAGACAGCTGTACCAGTTAAGGCAGAAAGAAGCAGGGAGGGAAGTCAGAATAGCAAAGGCCCAAACTGAGGAAAAGATAGCCAACTCAGTTAAGAAGGGAATAAAACCTTTTATAGGTACATCAGCGACGAGAAAGACAAAGGGAGGGATAGTGAGGCTGAATAGAATGAGCGGTTGGTGGGCAGAAGGGACAGTGAAAAGCAGGAATACTGAATGAATATTTCTGCTCAGTATTCCTAAAGAGGAGGAAGTGCCTAATCCAATTAACAGAAGCACTCTTGATAGGGGTCGATCCCAGTCCTTTCACAGAAGAAAGGGTTCTGCAAGAACTCCTAAAACTGAAGGTGGACAAAGCAATGGGTCCTGATGGAATTCACCCCAAATTCTAAAAGAATTAAGGAAGGAACTAGTGAAAACCACTAGGCTACTCTTTTTAATAAACCATGGGAGATGGTGTGGTACCCGAGGACTGGAGGAAGGCGGATGTGATTCCCCTTCACAAAAGTGGGACCAAGACAGAGGCAGGAAACTACAGACCTGTCAGTCTGACCTCTGTGGTAGGGAAAGTGATGGAGTCACTTCTGAAGGAAAGAATAGTTGAGTACCTAGAGGTCAGTGGAGCACAGGATCCAAGGCAGCATGGGTTCACAGCGGAAGGTCATGTCAGGCAGATCTAATAGATTTCTTTGACTGGGTGACCAAAGTAGTAGACCAGGGAGGGCTGTGGACATGGCCTACCTAGACTTTAGCAAGGCATTTGACACAGTCCCACACAAAGATTATTAGTCAAATTAACCAGCCTGGAGTGGGTCCCAGGGTGGTAGCCTAGAGTAAAACATTGGCTGGACAACAGGACACAGAAGGTAATTGTAAATGAGTCCACTCTGAAGAAAGGGCTGTTACTAGTGGGGTACCGCGTGAGGGTTCAGTATTGGGTCCAGTCCTTTTAATGTCTTCATCAGTGGCATTGCAGAGGGACTGAAGGAAAAGTATGCCTTTTGCAGATGACACAAAGATCTGCAACAGGGTTGATACACAAGGAGGCGTGGAAAGGATGAAAAGGGACTTGGCAAGGTTGGAGGAATGGTCAGACGTATGGCAGCTAGGATTCAATGCAAAAAAGTGCAAAATAATGCACCTGGGAAACAAGAACCCAGGGGAAGGATACACAATGGGTGGGGAGGTAGTAACAACAACAAAACAGGAAAGGGACCTGGGGGTAATCATATCAGATGACCTTAAGGTTAGCAAGCAATGTGAAGGCAGTAGGGAGGGCCGGGGTATACTGGGATGTATAGGAGAGGCATCAGCAGCAGAAAACAGAAAGTTGTTATCCTCTGTACAGACAGTTGGTGAGACCCATCTGGAATAATGTGTCCAGTTCTGGAGACCCCATCTCCGCAAGGACATAGACAGGATAGAGGCAGTCAGAGGAGGGCAACTAAAATGGTGCAGGGTCTCAAGAGAAGCCGTATGAGGAGAGACTAAAGGAGCTTAACATGTATACCCTTGAGGAAAGAAGGGAGAGGGGGGACATGATAGAAACTTTCAAGTACCTCAAGGGAATCAACAAAGTCCAAGAGGGTAGCATCTTTCAGAAAAAGAGACTTGCAAGAACAAGGGGACACAATTTAAAGATAGAAGGAGGGCGGTTCAGGGGCAATGTGAGGAAGTATTATTTCACAGAGAGGGTAGTGGACGCATGGAACAGCCTTCCTGAGGAAGCTGTGGGGTCTAAAACTGTGGGACAATTCAAGAATGCATGGGACAGACATAAGGCAATTCTTGTGGGGGGCAGGAAGATATAGGCTGTTGGTTAACTAGGATCTGCGGCCTATCCTGTAGGTAGGGAAATGGGCAGACTAGATGGGCCTAGTGGTCCTTATCTGCCATCAAAGTCTATGTTTCTATGTAAAGACTTCATCAGTGAAGACAGAAATAAGCTGCCCGCATTGTGTGCATCCACTTTAGCTATCCTGTTAAAGCCCGAAAGTAGTTGTGACAGATTCAGGTTGAAAACAGCCTCCCTCTCCACCAGATGATGCAGGAAGTTCCAACCTGCTGGAATTCCACTTACTCCATGATACAGAGAATGCCTGAACAACAGAAAGCCGTCCATCAATATGCAGTCCAATATGGCATTGGGAAAGGAGACGTGAATATCAACCCCAATCAGTGGCGTCTGGTGGAGGATCTTTGTTGTTTCTTTAAACTCTTTGAGGAGGCTACTCAAGTGGTAAGTGCTGATGATGTTGGGCTAAGCCACATACTACCCTTAATTTCACTCATCATGCTGAGACTGCAGTGTCTCGAGCCACAGTTTCTCAGCAATGATGACGTCAATGCTGCATCAGTTGTGGGAAAAATGTTAAACACCTTCCTAGGTGATGAGCGCATTGTAAGTATATTCAAAGCAGAACATTACACTTTGACCACACTTTTGGATCCTCGATTTAAGGACACAATTGAAACATTCTTCAAACCACATGACTTTAAGAACCCTGAATATTATCGTGAACTATAAATTGAGAACATGTCAGCACGTATAATTGAGAAATGTAGTAAATCATCAGTGCCCTTTTGGCTACATTCAAATTCTGCACAAAATCTGGTGGAGAAGGAGGGAACAAAATCTGCTACTGCTGGTACTGAAACTACTGAATTTTCTGGCTGCCTAACACCAACCAGAACTGCTGCTATTACTGGGGTGACTGCTGCTGCACCACAAGAAGACAAACCACTGTGGGGCATGCTGTCAGACTTTATCAGAGAGCTGGAAAGGCTCAGCCAGCTATTGTGATACCAGAAGTACCTGCTGAAAATGGTGAAAGATATGGAGGAGACTGTGCATCTCATCGCAGGTGATGAAGCATTACTGTATTGGCAACAGAAGAAATCAGTGTGGCCTTCTTTAACTGAGACTGCAACTGAATATCTCAGTTGCCCACTCTCCAGCATATATTCAGATGGAATTTTCAGTGCCGCTGGAGCAATGGTAAATGGCAAAAGAACATGTCATTCCACAAACAATGTAGAGCCTCACTAAAAATGAATCTGCCAAAATTCAAAAACATATACTGTACTGTCCAGGATTTATGCAGGCTGACGCTAGCATTCAGATGGCACATCACACGGATGATGATGATGGAAGGGATTTTGTTGTCACTAGCCTTTCTACCTGTCTTTCCTCTACCGGTGGGTCCCCCTGTCTCCTTCTGTTCTCTTAAGTTCCCATTCATTTAGAATCTCAAACAACCATTTGCTGATGGTTCTTTTATGTGCCACTCAGGTCCAACCTTATAATATCCACAAGATATAAATTGTTTCCATCATCCTAACCTAGAAAAATAGAAAAGACTAGAATTTAAAAAAATTATGTTCCCATGTACTGACTGACCATTATGAGAATAAAAATAATAAAATGCCGGCCCGATGGCACTGACGGTTGAGGCGCTGGACGCCACACCTCGCTCCATGCTGGTGACCTGGGTTCGGGAGCAGACTTGGGTCACTGGTGGGTTGGCTGGGGGAGATAGGCTTGAGCATCCCACGACAGCTCAACTTCTCCAGGGAGGGTTGAGGCCGAGGCCCACATACTTGCTTTACTCTGAGCGGAGGCTCAGAGTACTGCAAGTCCCCATTCATAGGGGAAGGGCGGCCACTACACAGCGTGGACTTCGGCACTTGGCAACTTGACGTCAGGGGGTCACACGCTGTAGGGGAGGGAGTAAAGAGGAAACACACCTGCTGGCTCTGGGAAGACAGGTTTCTTGGAGCGTGCCTCCAATGTGCCCCACTCACAGGACCACCTCCTTGACCTGACGAAATGAAGTATTATTGGGGTGAAGGCACCCCACCTTGTCCCCACTCGGGGGGGGGACCAAAGCTCCGTGGATGATTAAGAGGTATGTTTGGGTGGGCGAGAGGCAGGAGGATGACTCCTTGGATGCTCTGAAGGGTTGGGGCCAGCAGGCAGTAGGCAGTAGGGAGGAATAAATAGAAATTTCAAAAAAAAAAAATCCCTGCTCTTACTCCCCCTCAAGTCCAACTCCAGACCCCCTGGACAACTCCCTCTTACAAATATAATCCACCCTCCATTGTTAGACCCTCAGCCCCACAGCTGGTGCCATAAAGGAAAAACTGCTGATGGTATAATACTGTCATGGATCTTTTTTAATTATTTTGAATATCTTTACAGGTAGGTGAAGGGAGAGGTATTTTCATACTTGGGCATCTAGTTGAAGAAGAATGGGAGCCAGTAGTCAGAGTGTACTCATTGGAAAGGTGAAAAAGGGGGATCCTGGGTACAGAAACATAGAAACATAGATTTTGACGGCAGATAAGGACCACTTGGCCCACCCAGTCTGCCCATTTCCCTACCTACTGGATAAGCTGCAGATTCTAGTTAACCAACAGCCTACTTTCTGCCACCCCCCACTACAATTGCCTTGTGTCTGTCCCATGCATGTCTGAATTCCCCCACTGTTTTAGCCCCAACAACCTCCCTAGGAAGGCAGTTCCACGCATCCACCACTCTCTCTGTGAAAAAAGATTTCCTCACATTACCCCTGAGCCGTCCCCCCTCTATCTTTAAATTGTGTCCCCTTGTTCTTACACATCTCTTTTTCTGAAAGATGCTACCCTCCTGGACTTTGTTGATTCCCTTGAGGTACTTGAACATTTCTATCATGTCCCCTTGTCCCTCCTTTCATCAAGGGTATACATATTAAGCTCTCTCAGTCTCTCTTCATATGATTTCTGATGCAGACCCTGTACCATTTTAGTTGCCCTCCTCTGGACTGCTTCCATCCTGTCTATGTCCTTGCGTAGATGAGGTCTCCAAAACTGCACAAAGTACTCCAGATGGGGTCTCACCAACTGTCTGTACAGAGGGATAACCACTTTCCTTTTTCTACTTGTGATGCCCCTTCCTATTCATCCCAGTATCCCCCTGGCTCTCCTTACTGACTTCTTACATTGCTTACCAACCTTTAGATCATCTGATATGGCTACCCCCAAGTCTCATTCCATTTTTGTTGTTGTTAGTACCTCCCCTGCTATTGTGTACTCTTCTCCTGGGTTTTTGTTTCCCAGGTGCATTACTTTGCACTTCTTTGCATTGAATCTAAGTTGCCATATGTCTGACCATTCCTCCAACCTTGCCAAGTCCTTTCTCATCCTTTCTACCCCCACCTTGTGTAGCAACTCTGTTACAGATCTTTGTATCATCTGCAAAGAGGCATACCTTTCCCTCAAGACCCTCTGCAATGTCACCTATAAAGATGTTAAAGAGGACTGGACCCAGTACTGAGCCCTGAGGTACTCCACTAGTGACCCCCTTTTCTTCGGAATGTGTTCCACTCACTATTACCTTCTGTGTCCTGTTGTGCAGCCAGTTTGCAACCCAGGCTACCACCCTGGGACCCACTCCCAGGCTGGCTAACTTGATTATTACTCTTTTGTGCGGGACTGTGTCAAATGCCTTGCTAAAGTCTTTATCTTTACTGATGATCATACCCGGGAGGCAGGATCCCCCTTTTCTCCTTTCCAACAAGCACACACTGACTACTGACTCCCATCCTCCTTCAACCAGATGCCCAAGTATGGCAATACCTCCCCTTTCACCTACCCTTACACAGATCCCTCTCATACCCTTCTCCTTAGTGATATCACATCATTTTCCCTAAACCCTTTGGCTTTTAGGAAACATCTACCACCCTTCTTCACCATTCAATGAATGCTACCAAAAAAGTAACAAATCATCTCTCTTCTTCCTCCTCTATCCATTCCACCTCCTAGTTCATTGGACATTGTCCCACCTTCTGTGGTTGAACTTGCACCTGACTAGTTTTTCAGAAACAGCTTCTTCTGTCTCTCATATATGGAAGTAGTACTTGCTGGCTGTCATCACTACTACCATATAAGATAGTAGCCAAGAAGTTCTGTGGTTCGAGAAAGAGGTGGGGGAGGGATCATAGGGAGTGTGAGACAAATGGGGTAATATTGATGGCATAGTTTTGGAGGGTATAGGAAATAGGGCAGGAGGGTGAACTAGAGGGACTGGAGAGAACAGGGGGTAGTATTGATTTTTACTCAAAAATAACAGAAAACCCAGAATTGTTAGTGGATGCTAGCCACCCATGGCCACAGCATTTGGGCAGCTATCTGTACCTGGGTCCAACAATCGGGGGAAAATTTTAATTATTTTAACAGGGAGCAGCTCAGTGGGGGTTAACTCTTTGGGCTGCAACCATAGATTTAGATTAGAAAGAACTAAATGTCGGGGATGATGTATGATATACAACAGATTTAGATTACAAAGCGCTAGATGTTGGGGATGATGGATGATATACAACAGATTTAGATTAGAAAGCGTTAGATGTTGGGGAGGATGGATGATATGCAACAGATTCAGATTACAAAGCGCAAGGTGTCAGGGATGATGGATGATATACAACACTATTTTACAGCATCTACCAGATATAACCAGGTTCTACAATATATAACCAAGTTCTGCCTGGTTCTACTTGATTAAAAAATCCACACAAGTATTTTTGCATGTTTGGGAAAGTACATGTAGTACTAAGAAAGGTAAGTTTTGCAAAAGTTTGGTACATTAAGAATCCTATGCACTAAAACATTACAAAGCATACCATTCATAGTACTACATGTACTTTACCAAACATGTAAAATACTTGTGTGAATTTTTTAATCAGGTAGAACATGGTTATATATTGTAGAACCTGGTTATACTCAGTAGAACCTGGTTTAACTTGGACGAACCTGGTTATATCTGATAAAACCTGGTTCTGCCTTGTAGAAACTTTTTGGGTTCTACTCAGAAAGTTCATGAGGTAGAACTTTTAGAGGTTCACACAGCCCTACCACATGGTCCCCACTGCACTGTGGAGAGGGGGCCCATAGAGCACTCCGACCGATGCCAAAGTCAGAGCACAAGCCACATCCCATCATTCTAAGGCTGCTCAACTACTTAGGTAAAACCCACATACAGGCAAAAGTCTGAGAGATTAAGGACATCTGGCAGGGCAAGAGACTCTGTTTTCAATTATCTTAGCCCCCAGGTACATGCCAAGCAACTGAGCTACCAAAACATTAAAAATAAACTTTACGCAGCAGGAATCAAATTCCTTATGTTATACCCTGCCTGCCTGCCAGCAGATAGCTACCAGATAAGGGGGAAACTAGTTTTGCTCAGCATTAGACACCAATCATGACCTGCATAAACATTTCTCCAATCTGTTTCCCACCCAATGATCACCAGCTCGTTGGATATGATCCCTGCAAGCCAGAGCAAACTCCAACAGCACCAATTTAAGCAAGCTACAATTTTGCTTTTGCACTTAAAACAATGCTTTCATTCCTGTAGGATTTATTCACTGCCTATGGTGGTCAATTCCTTCTCCTTCTTCACTTCCCCAAGCTTTCAAGGAACCACAATGGAACCTTGCACTTTTCAGACTGTGGGCCACAAGGCACACCTATAGCTTTCCTGCCAGTGGTGCTCAATCTCCCCTTTCAATTAACTCTGGATCAAAGAGCAACTTAATGTGTCAGATGCCCCCTATTGGTGAGTCACCAGTTTGTTGTTTTGCTGATAAGTTCTAAATGTTCACAACAAGGAACGTTGCTTCTGAAAGTTTTGGGTTTAGCAAAAGCCATTATTTCTGATTAGGTCAGATAGCAAGCAAGGATAGATAGCAAGGTGCTTGGCTGTCTGGACCTTGATTCAGCATTCAACTGTGTTGCTGAAGAGGCAAGTTGTTTTGGGACACCCTGACACACATTGTTTTTTGGCTCTTGATTTGGGTGAGCTTTTTCACTGTGTTTTCATGTTCTGTTGATTAACTTGGGCACAATTTGATTGACTTTTGTCCATTGGCCTTCAAGTTATAATCATTAGATACTGAATTAGTGGTTCCATAACTGGTGTTACAGAGTATACTGTGCATCACACACTGGGAAGAATTTATTGACAAAAAAAAGGAGTTATTTTGCTGGGATGGGCTACACTTAAAGGATACCTAAACCATCTTTTTTACACATTTTGGTTTTTTTTAATGACTCCATAGGCTTGTAAAGGAGAGGCTGTTGTTTACATTGATACTGAAACTGTATTTATTAAAGCAGGATAAATGCAGTTTCATGGCATTTGAAAATTGTAAACACATACTCTCCTGATTCAAAAATCCTGCTCTAGGAATCCTAAAATGACTACCTTGATAATGTCATTGATAAGAGAGATGCCCAGCTGTGCAGATGTAGTCTAGCTGTGCTAACCATATTCAAATGTGAATAACTTTAAAATGAAAAATGATAGTATGGTATTGTGAATACAAAAGCTGTTCAGCACAAAAATATCTACAAAATGATTGGTGTTTCATTTATAGATACTGTTTAGTTTTTTAAAAATTAGTAAAAAAAAGCAGCATAACATTCAATTATGTTTCACTTTTTCAACAAACAAATGCAAATAATATTAAAACAAAACAGGATAGCAAGGTGCTGTGAGCACATTTTTTCAGCATAAAAATATCTACAAAATGAGAAGTGTTTCATTTATATGTGCCTTTTAAGTTTTTTTTATAATTATCAAAAAACAGCAGAAAAATTATTTTTCACTTTTTGAAACAAACAAATGCAAATAGCTTTGAACTGAAAAATGACAGCATGGTACTTTGAGCACAACATTTGTTCAGCAAATAAATATCTGTAAAATAAGTAGTGTTTCATTTATATGTGCCTTTTGTTTTTTTTTATAAATAGCAAAAACCAGCAGAAAGTTCAATTATTTTTCACTTTTTGCAACAAACAAATGCAAATAGCTATAAACAGAAAAATAGTAGCATGGTACTTTGAGCTCAAAAGTTATTCAGCATAAAAATATCTATCAAATGAGTTTTATATATATCTTTTAGATTTGCTATAATCAGCAAAAAATGGCAGGAAACTTAAATTTTTTTTTTACTTTTATTGAAGGCATGGCATAAATGGAATAAGCTACTTCCCTACTGGAAATATTGCTAAATTATTTTGTTCTCATGCCCTCCTCCAAGTAACTAAACTGCAATTTGATTTTCAAATAGCTCCGACTTCCTGCCTTCCAAATAGGGGGAGGGGGTGTAAAACTGTTGTACATTTAATGTTTCCATTTCTAGTTTTCCCTCCTCTGTCAGCCTTGCTGTGACAGGTTGAGCCAATGATTCTTGTAGTCCCACTTTACATTACCAGGCAAAGTGATCTAGGGCATGCTGCATTTCTCATGCAGCCACCCATTGACACTTCCTTGTCTTTCTTGCATTTAGTCAGTGCACATGAAAATGGCCTTTGCCATACTACCCAGAACAACATCTCGCTCTGATGCCATTTCCCATTTTTTGGTTTCACTTTGTGTCATTCAGCTGTGTGCCATTTAAGTCAGAATGTTACCTGTTTTTCCAGCCAAAGAAGCTAGGGGCCTGGTCCTCCTCAGAGCAGCCACCTGCTTACTCTCCCACATCCTTATCATGCACTTCAATGGCAGCATAGGTGCCTTGGGCACCTGAGTGAAGACATCCACACTTCTCAGGTGAATGATGATACTCAGCTGCACCTCATGCCTCATAATGCACCTCACAACCCACCTGGGCCCTGCAGTAATTTAGCATTACCACACACCCTGTTGTGTGTCATTACTTACTTACAATTTATAATGTGATCCTATGGGAATTTTATATTGTACTTCTCAGGAGATTGAAGACACTCAGCTGTGCCTTGTGCCTCACAACCCACCTGGGGCATGCAGCAGTTTAGCTTTGCTGCATACCCTGATGTGTGGTACTGATCTCTTAAAATTCATGCTGTAGCTGGTCTGGTGTTGCTGAGGGTTGAGGCAATAGACCCCACACCTCATGCTACACTGGAGACCCAGGTTCAGAAACAAGCCAGGGCCGTCAGGGGTCAGCTGGGGGGAGGGAGGGAGGACGGGAGTTGGACTGAGCAACCGCAAAGCAGCTCTCCTCTCCTCTCCTCTCCTGGGGAGAGGTCTTGCTGCTCCCACCGCATGGCTGCCCCCAAGTGGAGGCCCAAGGGTAGTGCAGGTCAGAAATTAAACAAGAATGGGTGGGTGCTGCAGGACTGTGACATGCACATGTCTCCACACACTTGCATGTGGCTGTAGCAAGGGATGGGGAGAAAAAAAAGACCTGGCAGGCTCTATGATGATCCCAGCAGAAAGATGGGACCAGGTGTGACCCCCCTGAGGTAGGGGGGCAGAGCCACCTGCCAGTTCCTCGGGAAAAATTGGGAAAAATCTAAAATAAAAAAAGTTGTAATGTAATCTTATTCAAATTATATACCACACTTCCCAGGTGGTTGAAGGCACCCAGCTGTGCCTCATGCCTTATAACCCACCTGGGGCATGCAGCAATTTAGGCTTGCTGCCCACCCTCCCATGTGTTACAGCTTGCTTACAATTTACAATGTAATCCTAAGGGAATCATACACCACACTTTCCAGAAGCTGAAGGCGCCCACCTGCACCTCATGCCTCACAACTCACCTAGAACATACTGCAATTTAGCATTGTTTCACACCCTGCCATGTGTTTTTGCTTACTTACAATTTACAATTTGATCTTATGAGAGACATTTACTGCACTTCCCAGGTGGTTGAAGGCATTCGGCTGTGCCCCATGCCTTACAACCCACCTTGGGGGTGCAGTAATTTAGCACTGCTGCACACCCTGCCATGTGTTATTACTTACATGCTGTACCTCCAAAAAAGTGGAAAAAAAAAACAATTTCCAGCCACATTTTGCTGATTATAAAAAATCTAAAAGGTATCTATAAATGAAACACTACTCATTTGGTGGATATTTTTGTGCTGAACAAATGTCATGCTCACAGTACCATGCTATCCTTTTTTTTGTTTTAATATTATTTGCATTTGTTTGTTGAAAAAGTGAAAAATAATTGAATTTTCTGCCGCTTTTTTCATAATTTTTAAAAACTAAACAGTATTTATAAATGAAACACTAATCATTTTGTAGATATTTTTGTGCTGAACGTTTGTGCTCACAGTACCATGCTCTCATTTTTCATTTTAAAGTTATTCGCTTTTGAATATGGTTAGCACAGCAAGAATAAATTTGCACAGCTGGGCATCTCTCTCTCTCTCTCTCTCTCTCTCTCTCTCTCTCTCTCTTCAATGACATCATCAAGGCAGCCATTTTAGGATTCTTAGAGCAGGATTTTTGAATTAGGAGAGGCTGTGTTTACAATTTTCAAATGTGATGAAACTGCATTTTTTTGGCTTTAATAAATGCAGTTTCAGTATAAATGTAAACAATAGCCTCTCCTTTACAAGACTATGGAGTTATGTTTTAAAAAGCAAAATGTGTAAAAAAGATAGTTTAGGTATCCTTTAAGTTACAAAGATTGTGCATTGCTAGGTAAACACATTTCTAACCCATAGATAAATATTTAAACCAGTAAACCAGGGGGAGAATGGATGTGCACCCAC
The DNA here is from genome assembly GCA_016271365.2 of Neoceratodus forsteri. Lineage (NCBI taxonomy): Eukaryota > Metazoa > Chordata > Ceratodontiformes > Ceratodontidae > Neoceratodus > Neoceratodus forsteri. The sequence continues at coordinate 517,573,928 of CM028136.1, read as the reverse complement.
TTCTCTAGAAACAACAGTTCCAAGTAATACTTCTCTTTCTAACAAAGAACTTAGATTTTTGATGTTCAATGCTAGAGCCGCTCGCCTCCTGGCCGAAACTCTGATCCACTTGAGCCGGATCCAAGCCTCTGACCAGGCTGCACCTGCCCTCTGAAGGTGTGGCCGTGGCCCTGGAACCTGCTGCTCCGTCGCTCGCCTCCTGGCCAAAACTCGGATCCACTTGAGCCGGGTAAGAAGTCCTCCTCTAGCCGGTGAAGCCATGAGTGCCACCATTGGCCCAGCGTGCTCCGTGCTGAACTCTGATTGGACCCAGCCATTTCCACTGAGCCCTTATTGGCTGTACCTCCTGCTGCTACTCTGACCTGTCTCAGGGCCATTCTGCCCATTGACTTTAGTGCAATTTAGCCAAATTTTTCTCTCTCGGCCCACTCCCCAAGCTGTAACTGCCGCTGCCTTTAGGTGGCCTGTTTCTAACTGTTATTACTGTTAGCTTGCTAAAAAAGCTGATTCTGGAATAATTGTGAGTGTGTTAAAAAGCCGATTCTGAATTAAGTAAATACTGTGCTGTGTAACTGCGTAGACTGCCTTCCTGTGCTTCTCCCTATCTCCGACCATCTTGGTTTCTCTGGGCCTGAACAGCCCCCCCTCACGCTTGCCCAGTGCTCTCTTCTCTCCCCCCCCCTTGTGCTTTGCCCTAACTGATTTTTTTTCTCTCTCTCTCTTAACTGCCTCCCCCACTACAGGACAAGTTTCCCCCTAAGCACTTGTCGCTGCCCCCGCCTCTTGCTTGCCTGCTCCAACCCCTAATTTTTCTTTAGCACATCGTCACTGTCCCTGTGTCCCTAGCTCTTCTACATCATAACCTCTCCCTTCTCCTCCCTTCCTCTTCCAGATCCAAGCCTCTGACTGGGCTGCACATGTCCTCTGACGGCACAGCCGTGGCCCTGGAACCTGCTGATCCGCTGCTCGCCTCCTGGCCTAAACTCAGATCCACTTGAGATGGGCAAGAAGTCCTCCTCTATCCGGTGAAGTCGTGAGTGCCGCCATTGGCCCAGCGTGCTCTGTGTTGAACCCTGATTGGACCCAGCCATTTCCACTGAGCCCTTATTGGCTGCACCTCCTGCTGCTACTCTGATCTGTCTCAGGGTCATTGTGCCCATTGACTTTAGTGCAATTTAGCCAAATTTTTTCACCCCCCACCTTCCACCTTAATTAAATAGACCTCTCGCCATGTCCACCTGTGTTGTCCCTCCCATTCTTGCTCCCTATTGGGCCCTGTCTTCTCCGCCTTTCTCTCCCTCCACCCCCTCTCCTCCTACGCTTGTCCTGCCCGCTGCTCCTACTGCCTGCCTGTCCCTCCCCCCTTTCCCCATCTAGCTCTGTTAAATATGTATACCACCCCCTCAAGGTTCTATCTCCTCCTCCTCCTCCTCCTCCTCACTGTTCTCCCCCTCTGCTCCATTTTCCTTCAACCTGTTTCCCATCCCCTCTCCAAAGCTATGAACTGAGTTGCTCCTATTGCCACACTGGCACACTTCCTTACGAAGTTAACCCTGCCCACAGGGGACACCACCTCACTACAAATCTGCACCTTTGTACGAGTGTGCGCTGGACCCCACTATCTTCCCATTATACAATGCTCTTGCTGTACTCCCGTACCCACTCCTCAGCATACTCCTTCACAATAAAGACTTGCTAGCTCTCCATCAGGGAATTACGCCTGGCCACCATGCAACTCTTGCTCCTACTCCTGCTACTATCAGGAAATGTTCACCCCAACCCAGGTCCGGAGACAGCAAGGGTTCCCACCCAAACCAAGCAATCGGGAATTTTCTTAATCATATGCCTGAACATCTGTAGTTTACTACCGAAGCTTGACCAAGTGCAAGCCTTTGCAAGCATTCACCACCCCGATATTCTGGCAGTGGTAGAAACCTGGCTCACCTCCTCGGTGCCTGATTGAGCAATCTCCCTCTGAGGCTATAATATCTTTAGGCTTGATCATAAGTCTAAAAGAGGGGGAGGTTGTGCACTGTACCTAAAAGACAATCTTCTGGGGCACCCTGTCCACATGGACCCACTGACATCCTCTGCTCAGTTACTACACATCAAAATCCTACTTGGTGCCCAAAATAAAGTTCTCACAGTCATTACCATTTATATCCCACCTAAAGAACAGGGACCAGGCCTCAAAGCTTTGCTGGACCTCATCAAAACACTACCACCTGACTCCAAAACCATCCTAATTGGTGATTTCAACGTAAACTGGCTGGGAGCTGAGGCGGGAGCTGTCAGGGATTCTGTCACATCGGCAAATCTTACCCAGATGCTGGACTCCCCAACCAGAAAGAACTATAAAACTGGAACCAGCACACTACTGGACTGGATCCTGACCAGCCACCCCACTCAGATCACAAACTCCACTGTCCTGCTCGACTCACTCAGCGACCACTCTCCCATCAGCTGCACCTGGTCAAACAAATTTTGTAAACCCCCATCAGAAATCATCCTCAGCAGAGTCCTATCTCGGGGTCACCTATCCCAACTAAAATCACACCTACTCCGTCAGGTCTGTACCCCATCTACAGGGCCACTGACACAAATACTGCCCTGGAACAATTCATCCTCATGTTTAATGAAGCCTGTAACATCTACGCCCTGCTAAAAAAGTGCAAAGTTAAATCTCTCTGCAACCCGTGGCTATCTGGTGCCCTCATAAAGAAGTTAAAACTTAGGAACCATCTCTGGGAACTGGCTAGATCCACCGGGAAGCAAGCTGACACTCAAAAATATAAAAGTGCACAGAATGACTGCACCAAATCCATTCACCAACAGAAATCAGACTACTACAAGAAAGCCCTCATTGACTCATGGGGAAATGGGAGAGTTTTCTGGGATAACATAAAAGACATCAGTGGGAAGCAATCCAAATCACTACCGACCATGCTCCAAGTCAATGGGAGTACTAGACTGGACCATAAAATCATTGCTGACACATTCAACAATGCATTCACTGACCTTAGCAGTGTTCTCCCCCCAGATTTTTTCAATGATGGTGACGCTCCTCTATCTGCCCATCCCTCTCAAACCAACAACCCCCCTTTCTACTTCAAGGCGGTAAGTAGAAATGAAGTCCGAAAGTACATCTCCAAAGCCATCTGCAACACCAGAACAAGCACTGATACACTTGACCTAAAACTTCTGTCTCTCACACTAGAGGGAAGTCCTGGGGCCTCTCACCAGGATTTTTAATCTTTCCCTCTCACTCAGCCAGTTCCCAGACAAATGGAAGTCTGCTACAGTCACTCCTATCCATAAAAGTGGTGATAGGACCATACACGGGAACTACTGCCCAATCTCTATCCTTCCACCTCTCTCTAAGGCCCTGGAATGGATAGTAGCTGACCAGCTCACCAACCCAACCAGCTCACCAACCACCTGGGCAAATATAACATTCTCTGCCAGCAGCAACATGACTTTAGAAAAGATCACAGTACTGCCACTGCCTTACTTGAGTTCACGGGTGCCATCCATAACTCTCTCAACAATGGTCTTCTAACTGGAGCAATATTTATAGACCAATATTTATAGACCAAGGCTTTTGACACCATCCACCATTGACTCCTGCTTGGTCAACTACAGAACGCTGGGCTGTCCACTTAATCTGTTGGCTGGTTCAAAAGTTACCTGGGAAACCGGTCCCAATGTATGAAAATTGTGGATGTGCTCTCTGATACTAAAGAGGTCTGCTCTGGTGTTCCCCAGGGCTCCATCCTGGGCCCACTACTTTTCAGCTTGTTCCTCAACACACTCCCAGACTCTTGTGCCCAACAAATCATACTGTACACTGATGATGCGGTCATTCTTGCCTCCCATCAGGACCCAAACCACCTACAACTGAACCTTCAGCATGGCTTCACCTTGGTCGAGAACTGGTTCACAAAACATAAGTTGATTCTTAACCAGAAAAAAACCAAAACCATGGTTTTCAGCAGCTCCCATAACAAACATAAGCATCTCCATCTCTCCATAAACACCAGCCAAGGTGGCCCTCTGGATCAGGTCCAGTCCTTCAGATATCTTGGGATCACCCTAGACTCCCACCTATCCTTCGCTGCCCACATAAATAACATTGCCAAAGCTGCGAACTCCAGACTGGGACTGCTCTATCACTTCTGGCACCTCCTAACACAACAGGCCCTAGCAGCTGCTGTCCAGAGCTCCATCATCTCCCCGATTGACTATGGCCTTTTCATCTACGGCTCTGCCACTGACGCAGCACTCAGAGGGGTAACTACCATCCTAAACAAGGCCTGTCAACTCATCACTGGTGCCAAACGTTTCGCACACACACACATGTGACCTCTACACTCAAATTGACTGCAACTGGAAAATAGAATAAAATACCAAACCTGTGTGGTTGCAGAGAAAATCCAGATGGGCCTTGCTCCACCCAGAGTCTGTACCCTCCTTCAACTGAAAATCAACAGTCGAACCATCAGGGGATCAAAGACACTGCTGTTTCAAATTCCTTGCTGCTGCACAACACAAGGCCAAAGATCCTTTGCCCATAGAGCCCCCACCTGGCTAAATTATTTTGCTAGTAACACTATCTCTACCACCTTGCTTGGTGCTTTCAAATCCAGGTTCCAAAACACCCTCATTGCCTCCAGCACCTGTGAATGCCCTGGCTGACAAAATGGCAGTCTTCTTAATACCCGTTGTGCAGGGCCTTGGCCCCATCTCACACTTGCCCTCCCTGGGCCCCCTTCTCATGCTCTTGTCCCCCTGACAATGCCACATTGGCTGCTTGACCCCACCATCCCTGACCTCACCTCACCTCACTATCCCCTCTCCTCCCCTCACCTCCCCTATCCCATCCCAACCCTTGTTTCCTTCTATTCTCACCTGTTAACCCCCCATTTCTTTTTTCCCTCCCATCCTCTCTCTTCTAATCCTTTGTTCCGCATCCCAGCACAGTATGGTTTGTGTCTTGTCTCTAAATCAATCCCAATGTTGTTTTTTTTTTACCTGTTGCAATTTATGTTGTCTACTGTAACATGAGATGTGGAAACTTTGTAAAAGAGCCTTGGCTCAAAGGTACTTGTAATCCTAGATTCAAATAAACAAATAAATAAACAAAATAATAAAACTGATGAACTTAAATTAAAAGTGTTTCAAGATAATAGTGATATTATTTCAAGCACTGAAACTTGGCAGGATGACAAGTCCTTGTGGGAATTTCGTATTCCCAGATATGATGTATTTAAATGTAACTGCTCAATCAGGAAGGGTGGCAGTGTGGCTTTGCTAGTCAACAGTAATTTTTCCTGTATTCTTCACTTCCCCAAGCTTTCTGGAAGTAGGAGAGACCAACTGGTGATTTCTATGGGTGCGCGAGTAACCAGGGAACAGTAGCACTGGGACAGTATTAGTGTTTAGTCTAATGACTCACTGAAAGCAAGGTCAGTGTGCATTTTTGGATTCTGTGCTCATAATGGGGTGGATGTCTTTGGGGGGTGGTCAAAGCAGTGAGCGCATCACCAGTGATGTCAATCCAAACAACCTGACCCACTAAATGTACAGCCCCTCCACACTGCAACCTGCAGCACTGTGAGGGCAGGCTGTGTAAACACATAATTGATGTAGGAGCAGCCAGTGCAGCAGGAAGGGAGTGGTGCAAATGCAAGAGCATTGCGGCTGTGTGAACACGGCATATATCACCAAAGCACAATAAAAGCTCAGTAGGGAGTGCCTAATAACAGTTGAAAGCATGCAACACAGAGTTTTCTTCTCATAAACAGCAGCAGTCCCCATCAAAGGGGACAGATAAAAAAAAGCTGTTCAGCCATCAGATAAGCATTGTAGAGATGGTGACGATACCAGGGTGCCCTAAAGGGGGAACCCTGATTCCAGTGATAGCAAAAATGTATTTATTTCATTTTGGTAACCGGGTGAGCCCACTGAGACCAAGTTCCCCTTTTCAGGGGCAACCCGGAATTAATAGCAGGTATACAATCAGAGTAACATTTCATATCAGACAATTACACCATTAAACAGTCACCATAAGTGCTGCTACATGGAGTGAATGAATACAAATAAAAGAGCCATAGAGCAGTTACTGGAACCAGTGCCTGCCAAGAAAAAAACAAAAAGAAAAACATGTCAAACATGTCCATGCCACTCCTGTTGCAAACAAAACGGAGCAGGTAGTGAATTAAAAACAAACGCCCTCAACAGAGGACATGGCCAAGGTATGGCAGTTTTTCCAAGACTTCCAGGATATGAAAAACTTCCTTAGCATGCCTGCCCACCCCTCCCCATGCTCAATTTCCAGACCACTGGTCTACGGGAGGAGGAGGTTATGTATTACAAGGAGGGGTTTCTTCTCACAAGCAGCAGCATTCCCCATCAAAGGGGACAGGCTAAAAAAGTTGTTCTAAGGGGGCACCCTGATTCCAGTGATAGCACATTTAAAGATATTTGTGTGTGGTGTGTGTGAAATTCCCTATCCCCAAATTTCTAAGCGCTTGTGTTGATTGAAAAAAAAAAAAAAACTCAAAAATACAAGGGTGGTTTCTATGGGCAGCTGAAAGGGTTGCCTAGATATAGCACCAAGGGACTTCTGGGAATTCTAGTCTCTCATGGGTATTCTGCGGAGACTTCCCAGGAGCAGAACGGTTTTAATATTTGAGTACAACATTATTTTATGGCAATTTGGGACTCGGTAGCATTCACAGAGTTAGCTGGGCCAATTTTTTACTGATTCTAATTTATTACGGCGCATGGAGCACTAGCCTGCTTTGACCCTCACTTCCGAGCCCTTCACCATTTAAGCTAGGCCCCTGCAAGAAAGGCCAAGCACAATTAAAGATATGTGCGTGTGGTGTGTGTGAAATTCCTGATCTCCAAATTTCTAAGTGCTTGTGTTGACTGAAATAAAAAAAAAAAGAAAATGAGAGAGAGAGAGAGAGAGAGAGAGAGAAAAGGGTGGTTCCTGTGGGCAGTTGGAGGGCGTTGCCTCAATACAGCACCAAGGGATTTCTGGGAATTGTAATCTCTGATGAGTATTCTGCTGAGACTACACAGGAGCAGATCAGTTTTAATATTTGAGTGCAACATTATTTTATGGCAGTTTGGGACCCAGTAGCATTCACGGAGTTAGCCGAGCTGATTTTTTTATTGATTCTAATTTATTACGGCACATGGAGCGATAGCCTGCTTTGACCCTTACTTCTGGGTCCTTCACTATTTAAGTTCAGCCCAAGCGAGTAGTGTTAAGTGCGGGTGGTGCCATTGCTAGTGGATGTGACACGAGCACAGGTAAGTGCATCTGCCTGCATCCACAGAGGGAGCAGACCATCCCACTTAACCCCTGTAGTCTAGAAAGGTAAATGTTTTTGCAAAAGTGATACATAGAACTCCCAGGGTAATATATAAATTTGAAATCTGTAGGTGTCATAACCTACTAAAGATCACAGAAATTGAAATGATGGGACACTAGTAAATCAAATATTCATATACATCCCAAGAACATGTGTTTGGAGGTAGTTTGGCATGACTGTTGATTATTGAATATAGTGATAGTATTCTAAGAGCTAGTGAAAGAAGACCAATATATATTCAGAGGAAACAACATATATCTAGAATCATTTCTATTTTAAATACCTCAGACTACACAATGGAAACACTGTTAATGTTGGATAGGGAACTAGGAATTAAGTAGTGTAAGGAATGTAATATGTATCTATTAGTGGAACTCCCATACAAGCAGAATAACTCTATCTGTGACAGATGTAAAACAAATAGGACTTTGCTAGGAGAAGTGCAGGAAATGCAAATATGGCTAGATGGCTAGAAAAAATAGAGGCAGTTTGGACAAAATTGAATCAGAGACAAAAAATAGAAAATCAACAGTATTAAAAAAATAGAAAATTCTAATAGACAAGACACTAGAAATAAAAATGCATTGGATTCAGATTGCCAGGGTAAAAGGACAGAAGAGGACAAAGAAATTGAACAAGATTGGTGCATGGTAAGGGAGACCAAAAGATCAAAGAGAGGAAAGTAAACAGATGTACATATCATTCATTTTGAGAATCAAAATGGGTTCAGTATATCAGAAAATGAGGTAGAGAAAATAAATACTGATCCAACATCAAAAGCGAATGAGGGAAAAGAAACCGAGGGAATGGAAACGCAAATCACCGAAACAATAATAGTGGGAGGCTCTATCCTGAGATTTGCAGACAGCAAAATATGCAAAAGGAATAAAGAACATACCAAAGTTATTTGTCTCCCAGGAGCCAAAACTGAAGATAAAAGGCTGCAGCTAAAGAACCTTACTGAACCACAAAAAGTTCCACCATTAATGATAATTCATGTGGGAATAAATTATATAAATAAAACCCCAGTTTTAGAGACACAAAAAGAATTTAGAGGAATAGGAAAGTTGATTCAGAAATACAAATGTCAAGCAATATTTTCTGAAATACTACCAGTGCCATGAGCCTGAGCAGAACAAACAGACAAAATAAGAAAAGTAAATTATTGGCCAAGTATGTGGGCAACAAAGGAAAACTTTACATTTATGAGTGTAACCTCCCCCCAACGGCCCACCTTTTTTTCCTGTCAGCAGGGCTGCTCCACTCACATCTAGGCACCACCGAGAGGGGTGGGGGTAGTCACTACAAATTATCTTTTACAGAAACTCTGTGTGGACCCATTCCTTCTACTACTGAGCCTGCCATCCTTAGACAGGCAAACCAAGTGTGGCAACTACCTAGCTCACACCTGGGGGGACCATTTAGCATGGCCATCAACCTGGGTCTCTGGGAGAAAACATTTGCTCAGCATTATGCTAGGTTTGTACTTCTGGTCAGGGCCACCCAAGTAAATCCAGACACTGGAAGCAATAACTGAAATGCCCAAACCAGGAATGGGATTCTAGAGTGTAGCTTTTATTCACATAACACAGAGAATAGCAAAGCAAAGATGGACCCCCCCAGGGCTACACTCACTGGTAATGCAGATTACTGAGGTACAGAGTGTCACAACTCCACTCAGCAGGTCAGGCCCTCTACTCCCACAGTGCCAACCTCCGAGCATAGTATTGTGAACAGTTAGCAGAACAGGGTAACCCTCCTGTCTGTTTTGTGGGTTCGAATCAAACTTTGGTCTCAAGTTCTGGAGGGATTCAAACTGTGAACCTCTTGCTAGCATACTCAACATACAGGCTCAGATAATTCTGCTCTGGGGGGGGCAGATATCTTTTGCCTATGGGCACCTAACCAGGCGTACAAAATGAACCCTTAAAAAACTCTATGAAAGACTGTAGGAAAAATTCTTACCTTTTTCCCAGTTTGGTAAAACCAGTAAGCTTTGTACAGTGTCAGCTTTAGCCATATATGCTTCACTTGTCAAGAAAAATAATTTCAAACGCACACCAAGTAGTCTCTAAAGTAGAGGTTTACTTAAAAATAGATAAAAAATGTAAAATGTAAATAAAGAACCGTATATCACAAAAACATACAATCACTTAAAATAATAAGGTTTTAAATACAACAAAATCTCCTACCACAGTACCCTTAGACTTGTCTAATCTAATGTATTCTTCTACCAGTGCATGATGTTACTTTTTCAGAGTTCAAGCATGTGTGTCTCTTAGTGGAAAACAGAATACTGTTTTAAAACTGGCTTTGCCAACCTCTTTGCATGAGGTCACCTAGCTCCTCCCCATCAGAATATAAAAATTATACAACCAGGATGTCATCACTCAGAAGGTAAATTAAATAAGGTTAATTTCTAAGTCCTTCTTTCATCCATGAGCAACATCCTGTTTTTCCAGACATCAGAGGAACATTTATGACTTCGTAGTAGTGTGACATAACCTGGTTTTCCTCCTCTAAATGTCATAAAATGGATATTTTCTATCCTGTCAGTTGGCAAGCTACAATTAAGCTAGATAAACAGGAGATGCTTAATTTAGGTATCTTCTAGCCTGTAATTATCTCTTGGCCTTCCAGGTAACAACTTGAAGCTAAAACCTGGGGGGGGGGGTCATTCCACAGGCTGTTTTCAGCATGTCTCATGAGAGAGACTCAATAAAACATTTTTATATTACAAAAATCATAGATTAATCAGAACCAGCTGTACAAGCGTCACAATCATCCCTACCTAGACTGAATGTGGGGACTCTATCCCCTGCATGGGATAAGCTTCCCAAATCGGTTCACTCCTCATAGATGCGAGACAACCCATCCGAGTTCTGATTTTCCACTCCAGCCCTATGTAGAATTGTCATGTCATACCCCTGTAAAGCAAGACTCCATCTTAGCAATCTACCATTGTTTTTTCCCATCTGTGTCAGCCAAACTAGGGGGTTGTGGTCAGTCTGTACCACAAAATGCTGCCCATACAAGTATGGTTCCAACTTCTTTAGGGCCCACACTATGGCAGGACACTCCTTTTCCACAGTGGAGTATGCCCACTCCCTGGGAAGTAACCTTTTACTCAGATAGGCTACAGGCTGATCTTTCCCTTGGCTGGATGTCTGACTCAGTACTGCCCCAATACCCATGTCTGAGAGGTCAGTTTGAATTATAAAGGGTCTGCTATAGTCAGGACTTGTCAAAACAGGAGCACTGCACAGTGTCTCCTTCAGTCTGGTAAAGGCTTCCTCACAGGCTGGTCCCCAGGTAATGTTCTTTGGAATCCTTTTCTTTACCAGGTCAGATAGAGGAGTAGCCAGGGTACTGTAATTGGGTACATATTTTTCTATAGTACCCTGCTGTCCCGAGGAAATTCCTGACCTGCTTCTGCATTTCTGGTCTGGGGCCATGCCCAGATTACCTCTATCTTTATTTGGTTAGGATGGAGCTGTCCTCGGCCTACCACATGCCTGAGGTATGCCACCTCTCCCATGGCCACCTGGCACTTCCCAGCTTTGACAGTGAGCCAGGCCCTCTGTATCCTGCCCAGCACTTCCCTAAGGTGGGAAAGGTGTTCCTCCCAGCTGGCACTAAAGATGGCAGTGTCATCCAGGTACACCATGGCGTACTCCTCAGCACCATTTAACACCTGGTTCACCAACCTTTGGAAAGTGGCCGGGGCGTTCTTCATTCCGGAAGGCATTATTTTAAATTCAAATAAGCCTATTGGAGTGATGAAGGCTGATCTCTCCCTAGCTCTGTCCGTCAACTCTACCTGCCAATACCCCTTGGTCAGGTCAATCATCATAAGGTAGGTCGCCCCTCCCAACTTGTCCAGGAGTTCATCCATCCAGGGCATCGGGTGGGCATCTGACTTCGTGACTGCATTCAGTCCATGATAGTCCACACAGAAATGAGTAGAGCCATCTGACTTGGGTACAAGGACTACGGGTGAGGCCCAAGGGCTGTGGGATCTCTGGATTACCCCTAAATTCAGCATCCCCTCCACTTCCCTCCTAATGTCCTTTTGGACAGCCTCTGACACCCGATATGCTGTCCGCCATATGGGTGTCTGTGTCCCTGTTCTCCAAATTGTGCGTCACTAAGGAGGTTAGTCCAGGCTTGGCGCTAAACAATGGGGCAAAGTCTGCTAAAATCTCTCTTACTTCCTGGATCTTGTCTAGGGTCAGCTGGGGAGACAATTTAACTGCCTCCACAGAGGACTCCCATTTACTTTCCTCCAGCAAGTCCAGAAGGAGGTCTCCTTCATCTGTCCCCTCCCCAGGACTACACACTGCAAACACCATGTCAGCCCTATTTGCATATGGTTTCATCATGTTGACATGGTACATCCTTTCTGTCTGTCTTCTGTCAGCCAACGCTATAATGTAGTTCACGTCATTTACTTTCCTAGCTACTTTGTACGGTCCTGTCCTCTCAGCCTGCAGCTTGTCTTTCCGGACTAGAATAAGGACCATGACTTCCTGACCCACCATGTACGAGTGAGCTCTGGCTCTACGGTCGTACCACACTTTTTGTTTCCATTTTGAAGCTGCCAGTTGGCTCTGGGCTGTCCCCATAAGCTCCTTCAACCTTTCCCTAAACCTAAGGATGTAATCCACAATGGGAGTTCCCTGGGTGAAATGCTTGCCTTCCCAGTCCTCCTGGATCAAGTGTAAGGGCCCATGTACCTGGCGTCCATATAAGAGTTCGAAGGGGGAAAATCATGTTGACTCTTGGGGCATCTCCCTGTATACAAACAACAGGTGGGGAAGGTATTTCTCCCAGTCCCTCCCATGTTGTTCAGCAAATGCCGAAAGCATTGACTTCAGGGTACCATTGAATCTCTCCCCAAGCCCATTGGCTTCTGGGTGATACAGTGTCATGCATCTCTGCACCACCCCACACTTCTCCCACAAACATTTCATCAGGTCCAACATGAAGGAACCCACTCGATTGGTGATAACCTCCTGCAGAAACCTAACACGGAAGAAAATTCTAAGTAAGGTGTCTGCCACTTTGTCTGTCCTCAGTGAGGATAGGTTGACTGCCTCCAGGTACCGGATGGCATAATCCACCATGGTCAGGATGAATCTCTTCCCTGAGGAGCTGGGGGTATTTAAAGGCCCCACAATATCCATTCCCACCCTCTAGAATGGCTCCTTCACTATGGGCAATGGAATCAGGGCGGCTTGGGTTTTCTTGCCCGCCGTCCCTATTTCTTGGCACCAGTGACAATACCTGCAATACTCTTTCACCTGCTGGGTGAAGTTAGGCCAGTAGAAATTCTGGGCCAACTGCTGCGAAGTGCGTGTGATTCCCAGATGATCAGACAAGGGAATATCATGTGTAGTCTTGAGCAACTGCTCACGATACCCCTGGGGAACGACAAGCTGCCTGCCTAGCACCCCTCCCTCTATCTGCACAGCCTGAGTATACATAAATCCATTTTCCCAATAAACCTTATGTCTATCTTCACCTCCCTGTGCTCCGTCAGAGCCTGCCCAAGCCCTCAGCTTCTCTAGATTAAGGTCACTTCTCTGAGCAGCTGCAAATCCCTCACACATTCCCAAGGCATGGGATAGATCCCCTTCAGTTGCTAAACTAGGGTCCCTAGCACTAGCATCAGGGCACTCAGGATCACTGTCAATCCCAACCCTCTGACAATGGGTCACCCCTCCCTCTTCGAAGTAACCCTCTGTAGCTGTTTGGTTACTTGCTACTGGGGAAATTTCTACCCCCTTTTCATTAATCTCCATATCAGGAGACACAGGCTGGGGAACCAGCCTCCCAGTGGTTTCCACAATGGCTTCTGTGGGGTTCAGGGAACTACAATTTTCCCTTGCTGCTTGGCTACGGGTAACTGCACACACCATCTCCTGTTTGAGATTGTTGCTCAGGATCACATCCACTGCTAAGGTTTGGGCTACAGCCACCTGTTGCACAGTTCCCCCTTTTTCACCCCAGTCTAGGAGAACACTAGCGAGGGACAATGTTTTCTCCTCACCAGTAAAGTCCTGTACAGTGATGTATTTATTGGGTATAAGCTGACCCGGCTCTACTAGATCCCCTTTTACCAATGTCATGGATGCCCCTGTGTCCCTTAACCCTTGTGTCTATACACCATTCACCATGACTGGGTGCATGTGTTCCCTCATGTTCATAGGCATGCTTCCAGGGACACACAAACAACCCACTTCTTTCCTAGCCCCACCTTGCATATTATTGCTCGTCCATTTGGGACACTGTCTGGCAATATGCCCAGTTTCTTTACACAACCAACATTCACTTCTTTTCTCAGAGAAATCTTTTCTCTGAAACCTGGGGCTAACTGGTTTCGGTGGAGGCAGTGAGGGTTTTAGCTGCCCTGAAGGTGTGCTTTTCCCTTTCTGTGCTGCCACACCCATCCCATTCACTCTCAAAGCAGGTCTGCTCTTGGCATAGCAGTCCGAGAGTTCAGCAGCCTCTTGCACTGTTTTGGGATCTTGGTCCTCCAGCCAGGTTTTTAGCTCAGCTGGACATGCCCAATAAAACTGTTCTAACGGAATCACATTTTCAATTTTGTCAACAGAGTTTGCTTCAATTCCTTCCCACCAACATTTTAAAAACCGACGTTGTTTTATGGCAAGCTCCTCATAGCTCATGTCAGGGCTTCTCCTGAGCTTACAGAATTTAGCTCTGTATGATTCAGCAGTTAATTCAAATTTCTTTAACAGTGCAGCTTTAAGTTTGCTGTAATCATCACTGTCCTCATTGTCCATTTGATCCAATGCATCCCGAGCTTTCCCGGTGAGTAGCGGGGATAGTTGGAAGCTCCAGGACTCTCTAGGAATTTTAGCCAGAATACAAACTTTTTCAAAAGAATTTAAAAAGGCATCCATATCCTCCCCCTCTTTAAATTCGGCTATCAATTTGGAATTCAATTTGTAACCCAGTCCTGCAGTCCCAGTTAAACCCAAGCCACTTACCTGCTCTGGTGCTGGTGGTTGGAGTCGTAGCTTCTCCAGTTCATGTTGCCACTGGTGCTCACACTCCTCACAGTCCACCTCCCGCTGTTCATGGTCCACTTCTCGCCATTCTCGCTCTGCCTCTCAGCATTCTTGCTCCCTCTTCTCTTCTACAGCTTCCTGTTTTCACTCTGCCTTGTGGCGTTCATGCTCCCCCTTCTCCTCTGCAGCTCGCTGTTCGCACTCTGCCTCATGGCATTCTTGGTCTCTCTCCCTCTGGAACACCAGCTCCATTCTGCGCAACTCAATTTGCAGCCTGAGTACTTCTGGATCCAGGATACTGGTGACCTTCCCCGCTGCTGTGCCCCTTCACTGACACTGGCCCTATTGGCCTCCTCATTGGATCTGGACACTGCACTGGCCGCCAGCCCTGCCACGCTCAAGGTATGGTCCTTTTCTGTCACTGTCTGTGACTCAATGCTCTGGGTATCTGCTACCATCAGGGCATCCATGAGGTTCTGTTTGGTGGCTTTCACCTCAAACGGGACTCCTCTGTCCCCGCACAACTGCTTAAGTAGTCTACAGTGTGCCTGCTGTAGTTGGAAGCCATCTTCTTTCCTAACTATGGCTACTCTGACTTGTACCTTGGAAACAAAAAATAAAATGGATAGGAACTTGACTGTATGCCAAGTGATATAGTTATGTCTCCTTTTTAAGAAATAAATCACTGCCTTTTTCTGTCTTTGCAAGTGAGCTGATGGTCTCAAGCTGACACACTGAACAATAAAAGCTTGTAATACCAAAATTATCACACCGCTGCCAACCAATCTGTCACAACCTCACTCAGCAGGTCAGGCCCTCTGCTCCCACATTGCCAACCTCCGAGCGTAGTATTGTGAACAGTTAATAGAACAGGGTAACCCTCCTGTCTGTTTTGTGGGTTTGAATCAAACTTTGATCTCAAGTTATGGAGAGATTCAAACTGTGAACCTCTTGCTAGCATACCCAATGTACAGGCTCAGATAATTCTGTTCTTTGGGGGGGCAGATATCTTTTGCCTATGGGCACCTAACCAGGCATACAAAATGAACCCCTAAAAATTCTATGAAAGACCGTAGGAATAATTCTTACCTTTTCCCAGTTTGGTAAAACCAGTAAGCTTTGTACAGTGTCAGCTTTAACCATATATGCTTCACTTGTCAAGAAAAAGAATTTCAAAGGCACACCAAGTAGTCTCTAAAGTAGACAGAGACACTGGCCCTATTGCCCTCCTTATCGGATCTGGACACTGCACTAGCTCAGAATTATCCGAGCTGAGACTGAGACAGAGAGAGTGAGAAAGCAGCCACAGCTTCCTTGAATCAAGGAGGTTATTTTCTAGACTGCACTGAACTGAATTATTACTTTTTGGACCTGTGTAAGTAACTAGTATGGATTCTGTTTTTGGGGTGGACTTTTCTTAGTTTTAACTTTAATTTGCCAGAGAGGAACTGTTGCTGGGAGATATTTGCAGTCATTTGTGACTAGACCTGTTACTTAGCCTTTGTGAAATAGGTGTCTGAAAGGAAGGAAGGCACTCCCTGGGGTGGAGGGTAAGAGTAGTAAGTGATTGTTTCTGGGACGGCATAGGTTTACTTCCTCCCACCCTTCCCCTCACCCCACCCTACCTAAGTGCAAACTTCCTTTATAGCAGGGGTTCTGACATCACTTCCCCAAAACTGCTAACAACATACACCTGTTCATATCCTTAAAGGCACAGCACACTGAATAGGGGTAGAGACACACAAGCTTGCACACACTAAAACAAGAACAAAAAACAACAAAAAAAGCATCTGTAACCAGAAGAGACACAGACATGTGGGGAGTGGTGCAAAGCACTGGCTGTGGAGCAACAGTCTTCCCGGAGACATTCTGGAGACTGCATTGCTGCCCTATTTGCAGGCACCTCTCTGGTCTGAGGGAGAAGGTTGTTCGTCTCCATGCTGACCTGGCAAGGATTCGGGAAACTTCCCAACCAGGGACCACCCAGGCCACCACTACTACCTCAGAGGTTGACAAGAAAGAGGAGTGGTTGGACCATGGTGGGCTCAGGGGGGGTGAGGGTGGTGGAACAGAGGTGCATCCCTCCAGTTGTGCCTCTCCACAATTCATTTGCCACTCTGGCAGAGCATGGTTCCTCTATGGAGGCACCTGCAGTGGAGACCAAGGAGGATGCTGGGAACCTCTATAATGGAGACTCACAAGAGGGTGGCCCAGGACCCCCCAGGGGAAGGAAACAACTCCTGGTGGGGGACTCAATTGTTATGGGGTAGAACTGGGGGAGGTAGGGGAAGGGAGGTAAGGTGCCTGCCTGGCACCATGGCTTGGAGGGACAGGAAATGAATCCTCAGGATCATGGAAGCAGCAGCAAGGGGAGGGAGCTGGATGTCATTATCCACCTAGGGACGAATGACCTGGGTGAGAATGGGATCAAAGCAGTGCAACAGGAGTTTGTGGAGTTGGGGAGGGGCCTTAGACAAGTAGCACACGCAGTAACTTTCTCGGAAGTGCTACCTGTCTATGGCATTGATGAGGCTAGGGTACTCCAGACCATGGGATTCAATAACTGGTTGAAAAGCTGGTGCAGTGCTCAGGGATTTGGCCTCACTGGGGACTGGGGCTCCACTTGGAGGCATGCAGGCCTATACAGGTGTGATGGTCTGCATCTGTCTGGGAGAGGAACCAGGATCCTAGGTGATAGGTTTAAATGCTTCCATGGCAAGCATTTAAACTAGCCAAGGGGGGAGGCACTGAAAAGGAAAAGGGAAATCCTAGTCCCCCCAAAACAAATCAGGGTAATTAATGAGGTAAACACCAAGATAGAGCAGTCGGTAGGGAGAAGGGCAGGAGTAAATGGAGAAAAAGACAAAGGCAGTAGGGACAGGGATGGGGCAAAAAGAAATAACGCCATAAAAAATGGAGGGTAATGAATACCAATGCCCATAGTCTAGGTAAAAAGCTCCCCGAAATGGTGGCCTTGATGGAAGAGGGATGCCTGGATATTGTGGCAGTCACAGAAACATGATACATGGAGAACCATGACTGGGATGTCAACATACCAGGGTACACAATCTACAGGAGGGACAGGGAGGGAAGAAGAAGAGGAGGAGCAGCTGTCTATGTAAGGGAAGGGATCAAAGCAACAGAACTAAAGGGTAAACAGGGAGGAGAGGAGGCACTGTGGGTCACCCTGGACACTGGAAATGGCTCCACAATCTGCACAGGGGTTGTATACAGACTCACATCTCAGGGGGAGGAAATGGACAAGGAAATGATAGAAGGCATCCTTGGGATGCAGAAAAAGGGGATATATTGCTGATGGGGGACCTGAATATGCCAGATGTTGACTGGAGCACCTTTGCTGCAGCCACATCCAAGAGCAGGGCCATTCTCGATGCTCTACAGGGGGCATGCCTCAGACAGCTAGTTTTGGAACCCCCTCAGGAGAGAGCAATATTAGACCTGGTATTGTCAAATGGGGACAGAGAGCGGATCTCTGATCTTGAAGTGGGTAGCCATCTAGGAACAAGCAACCACCAAACAGTGTGGTTCACAATGAACTTAGCTGTAGAGTCAAGCCACACAAAAGTGAAGGTACTGGACTTCAGGAGGGATGATTTTGTCAAATGAGAGAGTGCCTCAGAAAAGCACTAGCAAACAGGCAAGAAGGTGGGGTGGAGCAACAATGGGGAAACATCAAAACCGCCATCACAGAGGCAACAAGGCTTTGTGTGAAGCAAATAAATAAATCAAAATGAAAGAAAAAACCACTATGGTTCTCAAAAGAAGTGGCGGGGAATGTAAGGGAGAAAAAGATAGCATTCAGGAAGCATAAGGAAACACAGAAGGAGCAGGACAGAGAATTGTACCAGTTAAAGCAGAAGGAAGCAGGCAGTCAGAATAGCAAAGGCCCAAACCAAGGAAAAAGATAGCCAACTTGGTTAAGAAGGGGATAAAACCTTTTATAAGTACATTAGGGAGCAAAAGAAAGACTAAGGCAGGGATACTGAGGCTGAACAAAGAGGAAGGTGGTTGGGCAGAGAGCGACAGTGAAAAAGCAGGGATACTGAATGAATACTTCTGCTCAGTATTCACAATGGAAAAGCAGGGGGAAATACCTAATCTAGTCAATAGAAGCACTCTGGATAGGGGGGTTGATATTAGTTCTTTCACAGAAGAAAGGGTTCTGAGAGAACTCTTAAAACAGAAGGTGGATGAAGCAATGGGGCCTGATGGGATTCACCCAAGAATTCTAAAAGACCTAAGGGAAGAACTAGTAACACCACTGACTACCCTTTTTAATAAATCATGGGAGGATGGTGTGGTATCTGAGGACAGGAGGAGGGTGGATGTCATTCCCTTTCACAAAAGTGGGAGCAAGACAGAGGGAGGAAACTACAGACCTGTCAGTTTGACCTCAGTGGTAGGGAAAATGATGGAATCACTTCTGAAGGAAAGAATTGTTGAGTACTTAGAGACCAGTGGGGCACAGGACCCAAGGCAGCATGGATTTACAGTGGGAAGGTCATGTCAGACAAATCTAATTGATTTCTTTTGATTGGGTGACCAAAGCAGTAGACCAGGGAAGGGCCATGGACTTGGCTTACCTAGACTTTAGCAAGGCATTTGACACAGTCCTGCACAAAAGATTGACAAATTAGCCAGCCTGGGAGTAGGTCTCAGGGTGGTAGCCTGGATAAAACACTGGTTGGACAACAGGACACGGTGAGTAATAGTAAATGGAGTCCACAGTGAAAAAAGGAGGGTTACTAGTGGGGTACCACATGGTTCAGTATTGGGGCCGGTCCTTTTTAATGTCTTTATAAGTAACATTGCAGAGGGACTGGAAAGGAAAGTGTGTGTCTTTGCAGATGACACAAAGATCTGCAACAGGGTTGATATGCAAGGTGAGGTGGAAAGGATGAAAAGGGACTTTGCAAGGTTGGAGGAATGGTCAAATGTATGGCAGCATAGATTCAATGCAAAGAAATGCAAAGTAATGCACCTGGGAAACAAAAACCCAGGGGAAGAGTACACAATGGGGGGTGAGATACTGACAACAACAAAAATGGAAAGGGACCTGGGGTAGTCATATCAGATGACCTAAAGGTGGACCAGCAATGTGAGAAGGCAGTAAGGAGGGCTGGGGGGATACTGGGATGCATAGGGAGAGGCATCACCAGTAGAAAACAGGAAGTTGTTGGCCCTCTGTACAGGCAGTTGGTAAAACCACATCTGGAGTACTGTGTACAATTCTGGAGACCCCATCTCCGCAAAGACATAGACAGGGTGGAAACTGTCCAGAGGAGGGCAACAAAAATGATGCAGGGTCTGCATCAGAAGACATATGAAGAAAGACTAAAGGAACTTAAGATGTATAGCCTCGAGGAAAGGAGGGAAAGGGGGGACATGATGGAAACTTTCAAATACCTCAAGGGAATCAACAAAGTCCAAGAGGGTAGCATCTTTAAGAAAAAGAGATGTGCAAGAACAAGAGGGCACAATTTGAAGATAGAGGGGAGTGGCTCAGAGGTAATGTGAGGAAGTATTTCTTCACAGAGAAGGTTGTGGATACATGGAACAACCTTCCTGAGGAGATGTAGAGTCAAAAATAATGGGGAATTCAATAATGCATGGGACAGACATAAGGCAATTCTAGTAGAGGGTGAGGAGGAAGTAGGCTGTTGGTTAACTAGGATCTGCAGCTTATCCGTTATAGGGAAATGGGCAGACTGGGTGGGCCAAGCAGTCCTTATCTGCCATCAAATTCTATGTTTCTATGAGGTTTACTTAAAAATAGATAACAAATGTAAAATGTAAATACAGAACCATATATCACAAAAACATACAATCACTTAAAATAATAAGGTTTTAAATACAACAAAATCTCCTACCACAGTACCCTTAGACTTGTCTAATCTAATGTATTCTTCTAACAGTGCCTGATGTTGCTTTTTCAGAGTCCAAACATGTGTGTCTCTTAGTGGAAAACAGAATACTGTTTTAAAACTGGCTTTGCCAACCTCTTTGCATGAGGTCACCTAGCTCTTCCCCATCAGAATATAAAAATTATACAACCAGGATGTCATCACTCAGAAGGTAAATTAAATAAGGTCAATTTCTAAGTCCTTCTTTCATCCATGAGCAACATCCTGCTTTTACAGACATCAGAGGAACATTTATGACTTTGCACCAGTGTGACATAACCTGGTTTTCCTCCTCTAAACATCAATAAATGGATATTTTCTATCCTGTCAGCTGGCAAGCCACAATTAAGCTAGATAAACAGGAGATGCTTAATTTAGGTATCTTCCAGCCTGTAATTATCTCTTGGCCTTCCAGGTAACACCTTGAAGCTAAAACCTGGGAGGGGAGGTGACATTCCACAGGCTGTTTTCCGCATATCTCATGAGAGACACTCAATAACACATTTTAATATTCCAAAAATCATAGATTAATCAGAGCCAGCTGTACAAGCGTCACACAGAGCACACTTCCTCACTACAGACCCTCAGGTTCTGAATGGATCTGGGCACACACAGCCCGAACTTGTACACTTCTCTTCTATTCCTTGACATGGCACCCTGGCCAGTACTAGTACACTTTTCCATATGGCATGGAGGTTGATGGTGGCTCCCTAAACCACCCATGAGCACTATCTAGCTCTCAGAGAAAATCCAAAATCCCACATCTGGGTGTTTTCTTCAGACACTGGCCAAGTGCCTGAAAGAAACTCATAGGTGCCCAAACTGAACCCGGAGAAGTAAACCTGGTTACACCAGATGGGGGGGTCTCCCACCTCTTGCTCCCAAATCTATACTCGGCCATTCATTTGGTTACAGCACCTTTCTTCGAACTACTGTTTGTAGATGCTCTGTCAAAATGTTTAGCACATTTAACATTCTACATTTCACTCTGGAGGTGTTCTGACTTTAAAAGTTCTATAAGTGGATATGTTTTTACCTTAGACCCCCCCACTGGTGCAGATGCTTCTAAGTCATACACAAACTAAAAGTGCTGTACTTGGCAAGTCTTCCTTTGACCCCACAGTAGGCAGACACTTTTACTCTAAACTCTGTCTCGGTGAACACTGTCTCTATATCAGAGGAGAACTCACCATGGTATGCAGATGCCCCAGGGCTACTTTCCCACAACAGATTCTCTGGTAGTCACAGAACAAACTCGATTCTCAGGCAGCTTCTCCCTCTCCAGGCTGGACCAGGGGATTGCCCCTGAATTCCTGGAATTCCTCCATCCCCCCAGGGATGGGGCACTGGAACAGCTCTATGAATGGTCTCTACCACTTTGCTCTGGTCTCTTCTGTGTTCCTTTCTAGGGTGAGAACACACAACCCCTTCTTCTCTCAGGTAGCTCTATATCAGAGCTTGGCTGTGAGGAGCAGCACACAGCAGCACTCCTCACTCTCTTGAGTCTCCACGCAGACTGCTCTCTAAGACTGAACTGAATCTCCCAACGTTCTACTGCTAATCCCTGCAGCTGGCATTTCACTGTGGCTTAAGCTGCTGTGAGAATTTGAAAGTGACATCATCACTCCAGCTCAGCAAAAACTGAAAACAGAGTGTGACAGTGTGAAACCCATTTAACTGGCATCTCACAAGCTGCCTACTCCCTGTGTGCCACTGGTTCTAAGTGGGATTCTAGTAACCCCTGGTAACAAGGGGGTTACATAAGAAATGGGGATACATTGGCATATAGACAGGATCTATATTTCAGGGATGGTCTCAACTTAGAAAAGTGGCGGCGTTTTTGGGAAAAATGATTAAAACAGCCATTAGTTTTAATTTAAACTGATAAATGGGGGGGGGGGGCGTGAAATTATACACAAAAATTCTACAAAGACAAGTTCATCAACAGATGTAATTATGGAAGGGGTGTTTAAATAATAAAAAACTGAACCATAAATACATTATAAAATCCCTAAACATTCTGTACTTATATGCTAGATCCTTGAATAATAAACAGGATGATTTGAAACTAGTTATTGCACATAAGGAATTATGATGTAATTTCTGTAGTCGAGACGTGGTGGAAAGATAATATAAATTGGGCTCAGGAATTTGAGGGGTATACACTATACAAAAACCATAGGCAGCACAAGATGGGAGGGGTGTGACCTTATATGTAAACAACTGTTTAAAAAGCTTACAGGTCAAGGGTACCAATGAATACAAAGTTAAATTAGAATCACTATGGGTTGACATAATAGGAAAACAAAAAATATAACAGTTGGTACATGCTACAGGCCACCAGATAGCAATGGTGAATATAATGAGAATGTATTAAATGAGATTAGAGAGAAATGTGAGAAAAACAGGCATATACTAAAAAAGGGTGACTTTAGTTTGGGCTACATAGACTGGACAAATGAAACAACTAATAATAAATCAGAAAATGAGTTGATGGATATAGTTAATGAGTATGGATTGAAACAAATGGTGGAACAACCAACTAGAGATAATAAAAATACTAGATCTAGTCCAAGCAAATCAAATCAAAATTTTATTGACAATTAAAAAAATGTCTTTACAATTAATACGTTATAAATACACCTTACAATCCTTATCTTAAAATCCTTATTTAAAAAAGCCTATTAACAGTTCTTACATTTCTTCCAAAATAAATTACATAGTACATCATACTCAATGCTACATTTCATATTCATTTATAAGCATCATCTGCTATTTTGCACCCAGTCCATGCAAATATGTAGTTCTTTTCCTTTCTATGATTCTGCAGTATTTCGCTATTTTTTCCAATAGTTTGCTGTTTTTCGTCTTCAATAAATCATTGACTTGATATCTTGGTTCCATATCTAGGGTTGTTAATATATCTCCAAGCAGCAATTTTCTCTCACAACTATTTAAAGGACAGAACAAAAGCAGATGTGCTGGATTATCTATGCCCAGGTTGCATGCACATGTATTTCAATTTGTCATCACATATAGTTTCCTTAGGGAGTGGCTATCCATATAACCAAATCTAAACTTGGTAAAGATTTCCTTAACTGGGGATTTTTCGGTTTGTGCAAATATTGTTCTATCCCAAATTCATCTTTTATAGATCTAGTAATAACTAATGTAGAAGGACTAAACAATAGATGTGAAACTCAGGAACCCCTAGGACCAAATGATCATGCCATGATTACAGTCAATTTAGATTTTAGAATTGGACAAGTTGTAAACAATCATAAACTGTATAATTATAAGGCAGGAAATTATATGGAAATAAAAGAAATAAATCAGTGGAATAGGGAGGCCGAGTTCATGAACAAATCGGTTAATGCTAACTGGGACATACTCAAGAATAAAATTCTAACCTTTGAACATAAATGGGTTCCCAATAAAAATAAATATAATAACAGGGGGAATAAAACCCACAAGGATGAATAATAAAATATATAGATTATTAGCAAAGAAAACACAAATGTACAAACTGTAGACTGAGGATAATACTGAAGTAAATAAGACCAGGTATAGAAATAAGGTTAAAAAATGTATGTACGCCATAAGGAAGAGCAAAAGAACTTATGGAAGATGTTTAGCAAAATATTCAAAAAACATTAAGGAATTCTGTGGGTACATAAGTTCGTTAAAAGGAAACATACATACGATTAGTACATTAATACATAATGAAAAGATAGCTGATACAACAAAAGATATGTCCAATGTACTAAATGATTATTTCTGCTTAGTATTCAATACTGATATTGACACCGATATGGAACTGGGGCTACAAACAAATTTATATATTAGGGCCAAAGAGCTATTTACAGAAGACAGGATAAGGGAGGAAATGAAGACGCTAGACCCCTATAAATCCCATGGGAGTGACAACCTAAGTCCTTATCTGTTGTGTAATATGTAAGCAATAATCCACAACAGGGTATGGAGTTATAAGGATTTAATGCATGCCTCGGGTGCCCTCACAGCACCCAAAGAGTGCATTAAATCCATATAACCCCATACCCTGGAGCGGGTTATTGCACTTATAACATGTTTTTTTTTGTAGAAAAAAAATAATTCACAGAAAGACTTTTATTCCTCTTGAAATACAAGAAATGTTATTGTATCCTGCTGACTTTAAAAGTAGTCCCCAACAAGTAATGCATCTGTGACTTAGATGAACACACAAATGCAAGAAATCTATGATTTGTATGATTTCTGACATTTGTTGTCCATACTCATAACATACATTGTCATACGTTACAAAATGCTTTCCTTTCATAACTCCCTGACACGCACACTCCTTGGAACACATACTGCTGCCGTCTCAATACACGGCTCACTGCTGACTCCATAACAGATGCACGGTCATCTGCTTGTGACACAGAGACACACACGCACATACATGATGGGGACAACACAACTTCTGGGCTATATTTATAAAGGAATTGCTCACCTACAGCAAACACTGGCCTGGTCTCCCATTTTCTCACGACTCCTGGCACTATCTCTCAGTCACTGTCTCTGACTTTTCTTGTACTGTGTCTGTGAAGCACACTCTGCTCCATGTCAGCTCTGCTGCTTCAGCTTGCTGTCTCGCTCTCTCTCAGTAACTGTCACTGCCTGTCAGTTACGAGTCCCCATTATCCTTTATGACCATGCTGCAGCTGACTCTCGCTCCAGGATTTTTACATGGCTGCCATTCTGATTTTCTTTGCTCAGGACTGAATGAGTCCCAGCTGCAGTTTCCCTGACTCGCTTCGCAAAACTGTGCGTTAAAAGGGAATTTAATGCACGGCCAAAGCAACTGGACCAATTGGGCTGCACATTTTTGCCAACCCATGTTATAAAACTGATTACAATTCTAAGCTGGTATGTAAGTTATTTACAGCATCTTTTTTTTTAAAGGGGGAATACTATCAGACTGGAAGTATGCTATTGTGGTACCAGTCCACAAAAAGGTAGTAAGGACAGCCCAAATAACTATAGACCAATAGTTTAACACTAGTATTGGGCAAAATTATGAAGAAAAAATACTGAAAGATCATATAACAGATATAATGTCCAGTGCAGGAAAAACAGACAACACTCAATATGGCTTTAAAGAGGACAGGAAATGAGTTCTAATATGCAGCTGTTTATAATGTCACCACTTACAGAAATAATATCCATCAGCCTGAAAGATCCATATGTAACTGTACCTCAATACAAAGTGATGTGAAAAACAGTATTTTGCATTGTTTTGATTTTATGGGCAGCATTCTGGTACAGTTCTCTTCATGGAACCAGTGACCTGTAGTTTTAACTATGTCACAGTCTGAGCAAAGAACTCTAAGTATGGTTCTGATTGGACAATAGCTCACATTTAGCATTCTGTACTCAAACCGTGACATAGTAAACACTCCAAATTAATGGTTCAATGAAGAGAACTGTACAGAATGTTGCCCATCAAAAGAAAACAATTGAAAACACAGTTTTTCACATCAGTGTTTATTAAGGTGCAATTAAATATGACTCCTTTGAAGGCAAGTTTATCACTTCTCTTACTAGGAACATTACTAACTGCTGCCAATTAGCACACATTTCCTGTCCCCTTTAAGAACAGTGTGTGTCATGAACCTGATTGCCTTCTATGAACCAATCATTGAATTATCTCTGCAACTCATCTCCAGGGCAATGCACTGGACCAGATATTCTCCCTGGGGCTCAAGGTGAATGACTTTGGGCTGGTCGGATCATTGTGCCATCAGGTTCTGCTTCAGGGCCTCTCCATGTAGTTCATCCCCTGTGGAGGTGGTCCAGTACCAACCTTTGAGAGGGTTAGGACCTGAAGGACTGATGTCAGTACTGGACACCTCGGAAATGTTGGCAGCATGTGTTGAGGGCACGGAGGCTGCGGTGCTGACCTATAATAGGATCATAACTGGGGCCCCTTGACCTTCCAGTGCAGGTCTGTGTATGCCCCTGGTATTGTGCTTTGGTTCTCCATGGTTTGATGGCAAGCTGAGGGCTCTAAAATCCGGGAGACAGAGGTTGGATCATCATTGGAGGAAGTCTAAGGCTGTGGGGGACAAACTAGTTCTGATTTCCCATTGTGAGAAATATCAGAAGGCAGTCTCTCAGAAGGCAGGCTTTCTGTCAAGAGAGATTGCTGCTGGAAAGAATCAACTAGCTCAGCTCTTTCAGACTGTAGACAGGCTGCTCCATCCGGCCTGTCTGGGTCCCGTAAGTAAAATTACAATCGTAAAATGTGAGGAATTCACTTGGTTCTTTTCTGATGTAAACAATATGGCTGCCATGCTGGGCCAGCTGTGCATTTGAGCTCTATGCTGTGAGCTGCTGTTTTTATTGTAGAGCGTTTTTATTGTTTTATTTTGATTTCTTTTCCAGCGTTTTTATTTATATTATTTTTTGTGTTTTGTAAACAGCTCTTTTATCTGGAACAAGTTTTTGGACAGTTAGTGAGAGACGCTGCAAATGCACAGAGCGTTTCTTTTTCGGGTTCTCCATTCTGAACGCTGAGTGGTATAAATGTTTTTATTACCGCTGAAGTAAGTTGAACTGGACTGGCTTTCCTTGTTCTGTCCAACTTTTGGATTTTGTTTTGTGGGGCGGCATCTAGAGGAGGAGTCCTGCACCAAAGAAAATCTTCTGTTTGAGGGTTTGAGCAGAGGGAGTTTCGCTCCCTGAAGAGATGTGTTCTGTTGCTTCCTGGCTGTTTCCTGGCTGCCTTGAACTGCTCCTCAATTGGATTATCTGCTGGTTGTTTTTGGTGGAGAACTTGGGGCTTAGCTGAATTCCTCTTTGCTGTGGACATTGCACTGTTGGATTGATCTTGGTTTTGTGTGGGACTATCCGCTGGTGTGGAGGAGGGGGTCTAATCTGTTCCAGGGTGCTTTACTGTTGGATCCCTTGATGCGCAGGAGTCGGGGTTGTACCAGTTGGGGAGTCGACTGTTCTGCCCTGGGGCTTCGATATCTTTGGGGAGTTGGCCGGTGGGCTGTCTCTTGCTGAAGACCATAGCTGCAGCAGGGGAACATTTCTGGCTGTGGTTTCCCCAGGTTAGAATATTTAGGGCCCCCTGTTAGCTTTCTGGCGGTTGGTGAGTCTGGACTGTGTTTAGTCAGAGAGTCTGACACTCCATATGAATATTTATATGAAGACTCGCTTGGAATAAGAACTGGATTTTGGTTACAGTCAGATCTTTTATTCGTTACTCAGTTTACAACTGGAAACAGTGAAAAGCATTTGTATTTTTCTGTTGGTAACATTTATGGCTCTGTCTTTTATATGAGAGGTAGTTTGGATAGAACCATTTCTGGTTTAAATTTACTGGGTAGTGAGAGTACCTGATCAGTCTGCTACTTTCCTAATAACTTTTCAGCTTAACCTGCCTATGTGAGAGGTTGTGTAGGGGGCATGTCTTTGCTGCACTGTTCCCCCAAGTAACATGAGTACCTGGCCTTTCATCTTTCTCACCCAGCCGAGGGTTCTATTCTGCCTTTGTGAGAGACCGTGCAGATTGGACCTTTTTTGGACATCTACTTGGCTAAAGTGTGAACTCCACGAACTGCAGTTGTTCCTGAGGGACTTTTAGTGACTGGTTGAATTTTTAGTTGAAAGTGCTGTTTGCGTTAGTTTTTTACTTTATATTAGTTTTACATGTTTTATTATAATTTGATGTTTTAGTTATTATAATTTTATTTTGTTTATTGATTTTGGTTTTTGGGGTATTATTTTGGGGTTTTTAGTTTTTATATTTAAAGTGCGGCTCTGGTTTGGATTGAATATAGAATTTGGGGTTTTGCATTTTTCCCATTGTGTTTGTATTATTTTGGGGGAATGTGCCTGCTTGCCCCCCCACCATCCTGTGCTATTCGGCCTCCACACTCCGCGCCCTCCACCAATTCTCTTCCTCCCTGCCTGCTTATATCAACCTGTGCTGTCGACGCTGGGGATTGCTCGCAGGAGGGAGGGTGTGTGGGGGGGCACGGACAGCAGAGTCCAAACGAGTGGCGCTCTCCCATTGGGGTGGTCAGGACTAGAAGACACTCTGGGGTGAAATGGCACCTGGAACGTAGTGATACTTGTCTAGTCCCCATACCCACGGGCACCTCCTCTTTGGGAGAGCAAGCAGTAGGGACGGCTCGTCAACATCATCCAACTCGAGCGCTGTTATGCAATGCCAGATCCATTAGGAACAAGACCACTCTTATGGCGGATCTTGTGGAAACTGTGGCTCTGGCTTGCATTACCGAGACCTGGTTAGATGGAAACGCTGCCCCAATTTTAGATGCGGCAGTTCCCTCTGGGTACTCGGTTATACATCGCCCGAGACTGGATCATGGGGGGGTGGGGTTGTGGTCTGTTTCAAGACCTAATTTGGCCTAACTGGTGTTCCAGTTAAGGAGGTCACATCATTTGAGTGTACTGTGGTAACTGGTGTGTGGTGCAGGATAGCCCTCATTTACTGTCCACCAGGTGATGAGAAGCTGTTTCGGCAGGAAGTAGCAGATTTTGTCATCGACATGGCATTGGAGTCACCCAGACTGATGGTTCTGGGCGATTTCAATGCCTGGGTCGATGATGAATCTTTGCTTTTCGGACACTTCCTCCAGGTGATGACACCTATGGGCTTCACACAGGTTGTTTCCGCAGTTACCCACAATGGCAGTCACTTTCTTGATCTGGTCTTCCTCCTGGGGATCGAGGCCTCTGACTTTGTGGTGGAAACTGTTGGTTGGTCTGATCACTGCACCGTTAGGTTCAATTGTTCTGCCCCCCCTGGGTAAGTCGGCCCCTGTGGAGATGGTCAGTTATCTCCCTTTGCGGGATGTGGTCCCTGAAGACCTGGTGGCGGTAATTGACCTCTTGGTGGTTGATGAGACCAGCATAGATCCCGAGCTTTTGATCACGGCCTATAATACAGCCATTTCCTCAGCTCTTCATCTGATTGCTCCTGCCCGTGTTAGCCCCCCTTCTGCTTCTCCCTCGGGCTCCATGGTTTGATGGGTCCCTGAGGGAACTGCGGAGGTTGGGGCGTAGGTTAGAGCATTGTTGGCAGAGTTCTGCCTTGGATGCTGACCATCTTATTTTGTTAGAGCATTATAAACTCTATCAATCAGAAATTTCCCATAAGAAGGCAGAATTCCTGTCCAGGGAAATTGCTGTTGCACGGAACCAACCGGCTCAACTCTTCCGAACTGTGGACAGGTTGTGCAACCCGAGTTTTTTCACAAAACTAGTGTGATGAGATTGCTTGTTTCTTTGCGAATAAGGTGGCCGACATCGGGTAAGAAGTTCGTCAGTCTCTCTCTATGGGGGTTGCTGTCAGTCGGTGCTCAGTCACAGAACTCGTGGTTTCCTGGAGTACCTTTGATCGGTTCCATGTCATCTCAGCGCAAGAAATTACCGCGCTGTAATTTCAAGCGCGAGCATTTCACCGCATGCAATAAACACGCCTAGTATTAAAAGCGCAAGGCATCTCATCACAAATATCCATCTGGTAGCAGGTCGCAATGTACATTTTGGGCTGAGAACAGTCAAGTGGGTTCGTTGGTCGGGAGGAGCGATGGGAGCATTAGAGAAGGGTAGTAAAATATGATGTTGGCATCAGCAGAAGAGATGCTTAAAAATAAGGATGCACTTTGAGACGGGAGAAAAATCTGCGGTAAAATCAGAGTCAGTTGTGAGGTATGGAGGAGGTCTGTTCTACACACTCCCTAAATTGTACAGTAGAAAGTTTAGTAAGAAGGATGGGAACTGGTGCCTGGTGTGAACCCATCTTCTCCTGTCTGCCTCTGAATATATTTACAAACAAAAACAAGCCACAGACAAATGTACCTTTCAGGCAGCCGGTATCTCACGTTCAGTTTCCCTACTCTGTTTTTTGAGCTTACTTTGTTATGCGACAGAATGGCAGCTTAGCGGTTATTGTAATTCACTGTAATGACTGCACTGAAATGCTTACACGGTATTGCTTGCGCTGAGATGACGTGATACCTCTTTGATCTGCCGAAGTTCGTTGATATTAAGAGGATTGTCCCGGGGATGTGTCCCACATGCTGTAGTTTAGATCCAGGCCCTACTTCCCTGATTTTTGGTTGTAGTGATACTATCGGCCCGGTCTTGGCTCAGATCATCCGGTGCTCTTTGGATTCGGGTGAGTTCCCTTGCCCCCTGAAGGAGGCAGTGGTGACACCCCTCCTGAAGAAAGCTTCTTTAGACCTGGAGAATCTAGCGAACTACAGACCTATCTCTAACCTTCCTTTTGTGGGAAAGGTTATTGAGAAAGTTGTGGCAGCTCAACTGGAGAACCATTTAACCATCCATAATTTATACGAACCTCTCCAATGGGGTTTTCATAAGAAGCATAGTACCGAGATGGCTCTGGTTTGGATGCTTAGTGATCTCCTGATGGTGAGAGATCGGAGGAACCGTTCCATCTTGGTACTCCTTGATTTGTCATCAGCTTTTGACACTGTGGATGAACGGGTTCTGCTCGAGTGCCTGAGGTTCATCTGTGAGCTGTTAGGTACAGTACCCAGATGGTTTTCATCTTTCCTCGCTGGTAGAACTCATAGAGTTGTCTCGGGAATATTTTCTTCCGAGTCTTTCTCTCTGCCTTGCGGGGTTCCTCAGGGCTCGGTGCTGTCTCCCATGTTATTTGCAGTGTATATGCTGCCCCTCGGAGACATTGTAAGACGGTATGGGCTGAGGTTTCACTGCTATGCTGATGATACCCAGCTCTAATTGTCTTTTGCCCTTGACCAGGTTAGTGTTATCTCGGTACTGAATGGTTGCCTCGTAGAAATCCAAGATTGGATGAGTTCTAGCGGTTTAAAGTTGAACGCAGGAAAGACTGAGGTTTTGGTGGTGGACCCGGGTCGCAGGACAGAGGGGTTGAGGACTGATCTTCCCTCTGGTTTAGTCCGGGGGGGTGCAGATACTTACCTCTGAACGGGTACCTGACCTGAGAGTGGTGCTTGATGACAGGCTGACCCTTTGTCATCAGGTGTCGGCCGTAGTCAAGCTGGCCTTTTATCATCTTAGGAACATTGCCAGGGTCAAGCACCTTGTTCTGTCTAGTGATCTGCCTGTTCTGGTTCACGCCTTTGTGATTTCGCGCCTTGACTACTGTAACTCCCTTTACTTAGGGCTTCCTGGGGTTGATATCTGCTGCTTGCTGCTAGTGCAGAATGCTGCTGCACGTTTGTTGACTGGGGCTTCTAGAAGATCTCACATCACCCTTGTGCTGTGCGATCTGCACTGGCTGCCTGTTCAGTGGAGGATCACCTTTAAGGTAGGTTTATTAACCTACAAAGCCCTACACAGTCAGTGCCCCAACTACTTGAAAGAGCTCCTTGTTCCTTACACCCCTCTGCGACAGCTCCGCTCGGCTGATGAGGGGTTGCTGGAGATTCAAGGTTAGTTTAAAATCTTCGGGGGCCTGTGTCTTCAGGTTTTGTAGCCCCTACCCTGGAATTCTCTGCCCGGTCAGCTTCACAGGAGTGCATCGTGGGTGCTTTTAAGCATTTAAAACCCATTCATGGGGTAAAGCATACTCTGAATCTTTTTGATTTTATTTGGTATTTATTTTAACTGTTTGATTTTTATTTATCTGTTCAGCACCTTGATATTTGAAAGGTGCTATATTAAATAACATTTATTATTATTATTATTATTTTCAGATAGGGTGCCCTCCAATAGGGCCAGTATTACTCCAGCGGGGTGTTATGTTCCCAGGAATGGTCTGCATCTGGGCCAGAAATGCAGCTGATGTTGGGGTGAATTTGGGACAGTAATGGTGAAAGAGGTCTGCTGGGCTATCCTGATGCTGTGGCCAACTTGCTGTAATCTGGACCTGGCCCAATGCAACTCTTGATGAGCTGTGTCATCCAACTCGACCCTGTGTTCACCAAACTCTTCTGGTGTTCTCTGCAGGAGGGGCTTGTTCCAGCAGCACTTAGTATGCTCTGGTAAGGCCCCTGCTGAAAAAAACATCTTTGGACCCAGATGTTTTGGCGAACTACCATCCAGTCTCTAACCTTCCCTTTCAAGGGACGGTTATTGAGAAAGTGGTGACGCTGCAACTTGAGGAACACTTGGATGCCTCTAACATATATCAGCCATTCCAGTCAAGTTTCAGAGCTAGGCATAACATGGAGGCAGCCCTGGTTAGTGTGCTTTAATGACCTGCTCAGGGCTAGGGATACAGGACAGAGATCAGTTCTTGTCCTCCTCGATCTTTGTGCAGCATTTGACACCATGACCATGCCGTACTTTTGGACCTTGAGCCTGATGATTCTGTCCTGTGGTGTGCCTCAGGGCTCAGTCCTTTCACCAGTGCTGTTCACTGTGTACATGATACCCTTGGGCATGGTGTTAGATAGTTTGGGGTTGGGGTTTCACTGCTATGCAGATGATACCCAGCTGTATCTGTCTTTTGTGCCCGGGGATTCAGGTTGCCATTGACATGTTTAATAAATACCTGGCTGAGATCCAGAACTGGATGGCTTTTAGCTGACTGAGACCGAACCTTGAGAAGACTGAGGTATTAGTCATTGAGCCGGGCCAAAAGGGCGGATGGTGTTGGAGTGACTGGGCTTTGGCTTGGTGACTCTGGCTTGCTAGTCTGCCCTTGGGTGAAGAGTCTGGGAGTCATTCTGGATGAAGGCCTGACAATGGAGGCCCAGGTGTCAGCCATAGTTCAGAATGGCTTTTTTCATCTTAGGAACATCTGCCAGATCAAATCCCTTATTGCCCCCCCAAAACTTGGCCACACTGATCCATGCATTTGTGACCTCGAGGCTAGAGTATTGTAACACTGTTTATCTCAGGGTTAATGGAGGTAAAGTACGATGCCTGCAGTTGCTGCAGAACACAATGGCAGAGTTACTCATGGGGTTGTCAAGATCTTACCATGTCACTCTGGCACTACATGACTTGTGCTGGCTGCTGGTGAAGTGGTGTATCTCATTTAAAATAGGTTTGTTAATCTATAAAGCCCTGGTCTCAGCCTACCCGAGTGAACTTTCACACCCGTACACCCCAGTTCCCACTCCGATCCTCTGAGGAGGGACTTCTGATGGTCCCGAGGTCAAGATTAAAAACTTTGAGCAACCAAGCCTTTGAAATAGCGGGCCCAGGCACTTTGGAACTCATTACCCAGGACCCTGATGGAGGCCCCCTCAGTGGACATTTTTAAAAAGGGGCTAAAAATATTTCTTTTTTAGCAGGCTTTCAGGGAAACAATTTAAGGTGTACAGCACATCTTTTTATAGTTTCACTAAGTGAGTTTTTGTATTTATGCTATTTTATGTGATTGTTTTTAGTGGGAATTGCTATATTTTCTGTATTATATTTACTTTGTATGATGATCACTACTTGTTTTGTTATGTGTATTTTATGTTTTAAGTTGTATTTTATTGTAATGGCACCTTGGGCCTCAGGGGAAGGACACCACATATAAATAAACTCTACTACTACTACAACTAATTATATGATTTAAATACTCCTAGTGATGTGGTCTGCCTTGATGTCACTAAGGCCTTTGACCAAGTGCCACACAGGAGGCTGATAAGGAAAATAGGAAACATGGGTTTGGATACTAGGTTGGTTAAGTGGATTGAAGAAAGGCTGGAAGGGAAGACATAAGTTGTAATAATAGGAGGATCATTGTCAAACAGCATTAAAGTAATGAGTGGAGTACCGCAAAGTTCAGGCTTGGGACCAAGCCTGTTTACACTTTACATATCAGACTTGCACGTTGGAATGAAAAGTAACATTAGTAAGTTTGTTGGTGACACAAAAATGGGAGGACCAGCAACAAACTAATGCAAATATGTCAATAATACAAGAGGATCTAGATAAAATACAAACCTTGTCAGATACATGTGGTATGAATTTTAGCAAAGATAAATGCTGTGGCATGCATTTTGGAAAACAAAATCCCAAGCAACAATATTATTTGGGTAAAAATATATTAGTCATAAAATGGCAAGAAAAAATCTAGAAATCTCATTGGCCAAGACAGATTAGCTGACTGTACATTAATTCTCTGTATATGCACAGTCATCCTGGTCCTAAACCACATTACACAATGAGCAGATCAGTCCTCCTACAACCAGAACTATCTTCCATCAGTCTCCCTACAACCAGAACAACCAGAACTGATCTTCCACCACAAACATGGCTGCTACCTTTACACTGTAGAAACCTTCAACTGGGCCTTAAAATTAAAATGATCTTAAATATAAAATAAAACAAATGAATTAAATGTTGTTTACCAGATTGTCACACTCTCCTTACACACATAAACAAATTAGAAACATTAAGAATTGTTTATAGTTTTCATTACAACTGTTTGTTTGCTAACAATGAAAAATACCTTTTCTATCTTTACCTGCTCATCAGGGATATCTATTCTGCTTTCCCTGACAAGTGAGATAATTGAGACTCTGGTTCTAAAACAGGCCTTTGTTGTCTGTGAGTACAGTATGTTAGTAAAGGAACATTCTGCTAGTAGAATTGAGCAGAATTTTGAATCCCTGTATTCCATGGTAAACATTCCATGATAAACATTCCATTTCTTGAATGTGGGGAAACACAGAGGGAAAAAAACAGAATGAAGAAAGTAAGCAACAATATTATATAAACAAAGAGAAAAAGTGAGTTATGACTCACCCTGCTATTTATCTTTTAAGACAGAGTGAGCAGTTCATGACGCTGTCAGTGAGTGTGGCAGTTTTGAACCACGCTCATGCTTGCAGCACTGGGGAACTGAAAAGCCTCTGTTATGGCTTCCTTTTAGTTTTGTCTACAGAGTGAGGAGAATGAAATAAAATAAGGGGACTATGTGTCATACTTAGATTGAGAAAAACAGCATTTGTGAAGTGTTGCGGCTGGCAGGGGAATATGAAGCTTAAGTGCCGATGCTGAGAACGAGGAGCACTTGGATGACAGTGGGCTCAGGGAGGGTTAGAGCAGTCAGGCAGAGGCACATCCCAGATCCTATGCCACTCAAGAACTCATATGCCACACTGGCAAACGGGGACAACCAAACAGAGGTACCCAGAGAAGTGAAAGGAAAGGATGTGGAGGTTAGTCAAGGAGGTGACCTCACGGGAAAGCAGTGGACCCCAGAGGAGGAGGGGAATTCTGGTGAGGGACTCCAGCCACAAGAGGGATCCAGCTAGGAACACAGGACGGGGAGGACAGAGGTGAGGTGCCTACCAGGTGCCATGGCATGGAGGGACGGAAGGAAGATGCTGGGGATCACTGGGAAGGCAAGACGGGAGGGTGAGCTGGATGTCATTATCCACCTAGGCACTAATGACCTGGCAAATGGGGAGCCAAAGGAAGTTCAGGAAGAGTTTAGGAAATTGGGGAGGGGTCTCAAGCAAGTAGATACTTCTGTCACTTTCTCAGAAGTGCTACCTGTGAGAGACAAGGGAGAGCATAGAAGTGCATGCACCAGGAACTTTAACTCATGGTTGAAGAACTGGTGCTGTGAGAAAGAGTTTGGATTCATTGGTGACTGGGGACCCACCTGGAAGGATGGAGGTTTGTTCAAGCCTGACGGCTGCATCTATCCTGAAGGGAATCCAACACTCAATGATAAGTTTAAATGCTACATTGACAAGCATTTAAACTAGCAAAGGGTGGCAGGCCAGCAAGGAGGGTACCTTACTTGCTCATCCCCACAGCTAGCAGTGGAACCAGTGAAACAGAGAGTTGCTGTCTCTACTAAGCAGTGTGCAAAGATGGAGATTAAGCGCCCAAGAGGTGGATAGGCAGAAAGGGGCAAAATTCAGCAGAAGGGCAGACAGCAAGGAGAACCAGGGATAAAGGACAACCAAGGAAGGCTGGAGTAGAACAGCAAAACAGTCTAGGGAGGTCAAATCATGGAAAGCCATGTGTGCAAATGCCAGGAGCCTTAGCAACAAGATGGAAGATCTGGAGGCTGTCATGGTGCAGTCAGACCTGGACATTGTAGCCATCACTGAAACCTGGTGTAATGATAACCATGACTGGAGATGGCCATACCTGGCTACAACATATCCAGAAGAGACAGGGCAGGAAGGGGAGGAGGAGGGCAACACTGTATGTGAAAAATGACAGAAGGCCACAGAGATCCAGGAGGAACAAAATGGGAGAGAGATACTGTGGGTTAAGCTGGAAAGGAAAATGGGGCCAGCCACCCGCACAGGTGTGGTCTATAGACCACCAGCCCAGGAGGAAGAAACAGATAGGGAGCTGATGCTAGCCATCCAAAGGATGGCAGACAAGGGTGAGGTAGTACTGATTGGAGACTTCGATATTCCAGACGTGGACTGGAGCATCCCAGCAGCAGCAGCAGCTGGGAGCAGATTTATCCTGGACTCCCTTCAGGGTGCCTTCCTCAAGCAACTGGTCATGGAACCAACTCAGCAGAAGGCAATACTGGACCTTGTGCTCACAAACAGGGACAGTGTGATGGGGTAACAGTGGGGAGCACCTGGGAACAGTGACCACCAGTCACTGTGGTTTGAAATCACAGAAAGAGCAGAACCAAACCACACAAAAACACGTATCCTGGATTTTAGGGGCAGACTTTGGGAAAATGGGGAGATACTTGAAAGAGGCATTAAGGGAATGGGGCAGGAATCAGGGGTTGAGGAACAGTGGGCAGTATTTAAAATGGGGATTACAAGAGCAACAGAATTATGTATTAAGCAGGTTAGCAAGAGGAAAAGGAAGAGGAGACCATTATGGTTTTCCAAAGAGGTAGCAAAGAAAGCAAAAGCCAAAAAGATTGCATTCAGGCAATACAAAAGACACAGGCAGAAGGGATAGGGAGAAGTACCAGGAGAAGCAAGGGAGGCAGGGAGGTCAGTAAGGGAAGCCAAAGCTCAGACAGAAGAACACATTGCAAAATCAGTGGGTAGAGTGGACAAAACCTTTACAGGTACAAGTGAAAAAAAAGAAGGCAAAGGAGGGATAGCAGAGACTGAAGGGGAGGATGGGGGCTGTATGGAGGATGACAACAGTAAAGCTGACATATTGAACAGGTATTTTACTCAGTCTTTACTGAGGAAGAGGAGGGTAATGGGTCTGAATGGAGTACAAGGGGTGAGAATGGTGCAGAAATGGACACAAGTCCCTTTACGAGAAAGGGTCCTGAAGGAACTGGAAGTAATAAGAGTTGATAAAGCAATGAGGCCAGATGGGGTGCACCCCAGGGTCCTTAAAGAACTAAGAGAGGTGGTGGCTGAACCTCTGGCTATCCTGTTTAGCTGATCACTGGAAACAGGGGAGGTACCCAAAGACTGGAGGACAGCAGATGTAGTCCCCTTATACAAAAGTGGGAACAAAGAGGAAGCAGGGTACCACAGACCAGTCAGCCTCACCTCGGTAGTGGGGAAGATCATGGAAGCACTACTGAAGGAGAGATTGGTGGAACATCTGGTTATCAATGGACTACAGGACCCAAGGCAGCATGGTTTCACCAGAGGAAGGTCATGTCAGACCAACCTCATTGAATTTTTTGACTGGGTGACTAGGGAGGTGGATCAGGGGAGGACAGTGGACATGGCCTATCTGGACTTCAGCAAGGCCTTTGACACTGTGCCACAGAAGAACTATTGCACAAACTGGGGAATATGGGTGTGGGCAGGACAGTAGTGTGGTGGGTAGGTAACTGGCTGGGTGGCAGGACACAGAGGGTGGTGGTAAATGGCTGTCACTCCACAGAGGGAAGAGTGACTAGTGGGGTACCACAGAGATCAGTGCTGGGACCGTTCCTATTCAATATCTTCATCAGTGACATTGCACAGGACCTAGAAGGCAGAATTTCACTGTTCGCTGATGACACAAAGCTCTGTAACAGAGTAGACACACCAGAGGGTGTAGACAGAATAAGAAGGGACCTGCAAAAACTTGAAGAATGGTCAGGGGTTTGGCAGTTGAAATTCAATGCAAGGAAGTGCAAGATAATGCATATGGGGCACAAAAACCCTGCACAATATATCAGTTGAGGGGTGAGGATATAGCATACACCAAGCAGGAAAGGGATCTTGGGTTATCATCTCTGATGACCTCAAGGCAGGAAACAGTGTGACAAGGCAGCAGGTAAACCAAATAGGATGCTGGGATGCATAGGCAGGCATCACCAGCAGGAAAGGGAGGCCATAATTCCACTGTACAAGACACTAGTGAGGCCCCACCTGGAGTACACTGTACAATTCTGGAGACCTTACCTATGTAAGGACATAGACAGGGTAGAGAAGGTTCAGAGGAGGGCAACAAAGATGGTGCAAGGATTGCATCACAGGTCCTATGAGGACAGGTTGAAGGAACTGAACATGTACTCCCTGGAGGAGAGGAGGGGGAGAGAGAGGATATGATAGAGACATACAAGTATCTTACAGGGAGGAACAGGGTGCAGGAATACACTATTTTTAAGCGAAAAAGATGTTCCAGGACTAGAGGCATGGGATGAAGTTGGAGGAGGGGACGATTCAGAGGAAGCGTGAGGAAGATTTCTTCACAGAACGGGTGGTGGACAAGTGGAACACCCTGCCAGAGGAAGTGGTGGGGGCTGAAACAATCACGGGATTTAAGAATGCATGGGATAGACATAAAGGAATTCTAGAGGTCAGGGGTAAGGGGCAACAGACTTCTTGGAAAACATAAACTGAACTTACAAGCTCAAATGGGCAGACTGGGTGGGCCATAGGCCCTTATCTGCCGACACTGTCTATGTATGTATGTATCTATGTAAGTGGGCAGGGAGGCACACACTGTATAACTTTACTTTAAGCTAGCATCAATAGGCAGAAGGACTATTTTATGCTAAAAGCACAGGTTCACTTACATTTTTACTTATTTAAAAATGTGTTTAAAAATAAAAAAACTGCTTCTAAAAATAAAGAGACATTTTATAAGAGCAATAAGATTGTGAATTACAGTGTGATAACCACACTCCTAGGGACGACCAGCACGAGGCCGAATAAGAGCGCAGTTATAACACCATAATGCACACCCCATTGTGTCTTATTGCTTACGTGTAGTATAGGAAAGTGATCTGTGGGTTATTATACGGCCTAACCTGTATTTCTCAATAAATAAACAAAAACCCAGGGGAAGAGTACACAATGGGGGGGTGAGTTAATAACAACAACAAAAATCGAAAGAGACCTAGGAGTAATTATCTCAGATTACCTAAATGTGGACAAGCAATGTGAGATGGCAGTAAGGAGGGCTGGGAGGATACTGGGATGCATAGGGAGAGGCATCACCAGTAGAAAACAAGAAGTTGTTATCCCTCTTTACAGACAGTTAGTGAGACCGCATCTGGAGTACTGCATGCAATTCTGGAGACCCCATCTCCACAAAGACATAGACAGAGTGGAGGCTGTTCAGAGGAGGGCAACTAAAATGGTGCAAGGTCTGCACCAGAAGACATACGAGGAGAGACTAAAGCAGCTTAATATGTTTACCCTTGAGGAAAGGAGGGAGAGAGGGGACATGATAGAAACTTTCAAGTATCTCAAGGGAATTAACAAGGTACAAGAGGGTAGTATCTTTCAGAAGAAGAGATGTGCAAGAACAAGGGGGCACAATTTGAAGATAGAGGGAGGACGGCTCAGAGGTAATGTTAGAAAGCATTTTTTCACAGAGAGTGTTATGGATGCATGGAACAGCCTTCCTGAGGAGGCTGTGGAGTTGGGAACAGTGAAAGAATTCAAGAATGCATGGGACAGGCATAAGGCAATTCTAGTGGGGGTAGGAGGAAGTAAGCCGTTGATTAACTAGAATCTGCAGCTTTATCCATTAGGTAGGGAAATGGGCAGACTGGGTGGGCCAAGCAGTCCTTATCTGCCATCAAATTCTATGTTTCTATAACAATCAAATTAGAAATAAAGCACTGGTGTAACCCCCCTGCAAATGGGGGTTCCCAAAAGACTTCCAGGAGCTTGCTTGAATGCTCCAAGCCTGAATGGTGTTTGGCATTTAAGCCATTTATCAGTGAGTGTTTTTAGAGCCTCTGGTACTGTCTCTTTAAGAGCTGTCTGCTTGCAGACATAATTAGTTTGTATGGGGGACTGTGTGCTTCTCTGAGTACCACTCGAGCTGCTGCCAATTCACTTCATTTTGCAGTCACTAGGAGTGCAAAGGAACCTATCTGAAAGATGTAACTGTTTGCCAGAAATTATTTAGAGTAATAATGAAATTACAGTTTGTCTAACCTGCTTTCTTTGCAGTCAGAACTGTGTCTGCTAGTTCCCCATTCTAGTTTTGAACTGCTGAACTGGACCAATCAGTGTGGGGTAAGCTAGCTCTAAAATGGTGCCTTGGACGAATCAGAACTTGGACTCATAATCTGAGCCAGCCACAAGAGGATTGTATGGGCAGTGACTCTGGGAGATGTAGTTTAGACTTCAGTGCCTTTTGGACCAACAGCAGCAGTCTATTGTGTGACAGCCAATCCAGTCAAGAACTGGGAGGAACTCAAAGGAAGTGCCCGGTTTTGTCGGTTGGAGTTTCAGTTGAGCTTTGGCAGTGAAGAAGGAAGGAGCCCTGTGCTTTTCAGTGTGCAGTTTTAGTCAAAAACGGTGTAAGGCCCAGAGTTCGGTCTGCAGCTTGTGTAACAGCTTGTTAGGACTGAATCCGTCCTGTGAAAAAAGAATCAAAGGATCTCTGAAGAGTAGAAACCAGGCTCACCCTGTAGAAGACTGGAGGAATTGCTGAAAATTGCACTCGGTCTGTCAGGAACTGAATCTGCTGTGTGTTCTCCGGGTATTGTGCAGTAATGCGATCGGGATACAGATGCAGCCTGCCTGGTATGAGTGCTTTCTTTTATATGGATGTGTGAAGAGGTTTGTGTACCTCAAGTGAGCCTCTTGACATTGTGGGACCCTATCCTTATTTGGAGGTCGTGAGTACTAATTCAGGGTCGCTCCCTGTTGAATTGCCACATTAAATCCAAATGGAATTACTGTACTGCTGACTGTTTAATTCTCATTTTCTCTGTGTGAAAGGGCCCCTACCAGCTGCCACGGTTTGGACTAGCCACTAGGGCTTGGGTACCCAGGGACAGTAACTGATAGGGATAGGCCTGTGCACAGAGCCATAGGTAGATTATTAGAGTGATAAGCTAATTAACCTGATTTCCCCCTGTCCTTGTTATATCCCCTAAATAAATCAGAGCTGCTTGTTTCAGCAAAGTTATACTGCCTGAGGTATTTGTCTATGTTAAAGTACTGTACTGTGATTGTTGCACTGTATCTCATTTCACAGGAGGTCCCAGTGCGGAACCAGACCTGGGGGTAAGTGTTATACTGTGAGGTAATTCTGATATATTGTGTGGGCCACTAGTGGGAAGAAAGGGGGGCTGCAGTGTCCCAGAGGGCTGTGACCAAGTTAGTTTAACTATTGCAAACCCTGACCTCTGGGTGGAGGCACCCGCCATTGGATCCAGGCCCCTCAACCTGTTAGTGGCAAATCAGGCAGGGGTAGTAGCCCCTGGGATAGCGCCATCTAGGGGTTACACTAAGAACTTTAAGTAATATAAAAATACATTTTTGTAACAGACATAGAGATGTTATTATGCCTCTATATAGGCCACACCTTGATTACTGCTCTCAGTTTTGGGGCACCTGCATTAAAGGAACAAATTGAAGCATTGAAAAAAGTGCAGCGGAGACTGACTAAATTTATACACGGTCTTGAAGGACAGGATTGTAATAAAAGACTAGAATCTGTAGGGTTATATAGTTTGGAACAAAGGAGAAAGAGAGAGGACTTAACTGACAAGAATTTATGTGCAGTGATGAGGCTAGTTTTAAAGATTGCACTCATAATACAAGAGGTCACTGATTGCAGTTACAAGGGAGAAGCTACAGGACAAACATCAGAGGGTCTTATTTTACGCAGAGAGTGGTGGGACCATGCAATGCTCTGCCTAATGAAGCTGTTCAAGGAAAATACATTGCTAGTTTTAAAAGGTTGCTGGATTTCAACATTTTGAAAGTATCAGAGTAGTCCACTGAGCAGTGGGGGGATAGACAAGAAGGACCTCTAGGTCTATTCCTGTTCCTAATCAACCTTAGTAACCTAACCCAAAGTAGGAGGTGGTAGGTGAACCTATAGAACTTGATGGTTCTTCCAAGAGTTTGGTTCCCCCCGGCCCACAAATGATTATATGTCTTATTCCACATTCGGAAAACTGGTGAACACACTCAACATCCCTTCTTATGAAACAGAGGAGGATGAGGAGGAAGTGGAGTTCATGGGTACGATACAGCTGGCCCCCAAAAGGAGGCTGCTAGTCCCCATCCACAAATCATTCTTAGGCAGGCAGCATATTTGGCATATAAATCTCCATACCAGAAAGCACTGTGGAATGTAGTGCTGCCACTGCCTGACAAGGTAGATGGTGAAGTGGCACAGGACCTGGCTGCCACAACAAAGTCAGCCCTGGATGCCACTAACTACCAATTCCACATGGCTGTTGACTCCAGTAACTCTGCTTCACAAGTCTTGGCTCATGCATTGGCTCTGAAGAGGTTCTCCTGGCTATGGACTACCACTCTTACCCTGGATAACCAGACTAAAGCCATTGATTTCACCAATTGAGTGAAATTCCCTATTTGGTGACAAAACAGAGGCATACATGAAAAAAGTGAATGAGTACAAGTCCACTTATAAAAATATCACTGAAAGGAGAAAGGTGTCCCATTTCCTACAGGCCCTGTGGAATGGGAGGCAGGGGCAGGGACTGCGATTCAAGAGTTTATGCCCCCTGTGAGTACCATCCCCAAAGAGGTTACCACAAAGGTAGGAGGGACTCCAGATGTACTGCAGCATCAGCCTCTAAGCCACAGCCAAAACAAACTCTGACAGTTCTGCCCAGGTTGTCAGTCAACCATTGCCAGCGTGGGAAAGGCAGACCCACTACCTTCAGGAATGGTTAAAAATTTACCACAGATAAGTGGGTCCTGTAAGTAGTGTGTTTGAGATATTCTCTACTATTCAAAAGGTTTCCAAAGCTGCAGAGAACAAAACACTTCCCAGCCCATTCACTGACAAAAAGAATTCTGCTGGAATTGGAAGACAAAGATAGTGGAAAATGTCCCTACCTCACAGTTACTGTAGGAAAGGGCTTGTTTCAAGATTATTTTCTGATCTACAAAAAACAAAGGGGTGTGGTGACCCATTTTAGATTTAAGATATCTGAACGAACATATCAAAAATGAAAAGTTCAAGATGGTCACACTGGACTCAGTGATACCATTTCTACAGTCAAGAGATTGTTTGGGGTTATTGGATCTGAAAGACTCCTGCTTTCACATTCAGTCAGACTCAGTCACCAAAAATCTCTCTGGTTCAGGCTGAAAAACAGCCAATACAGCTTACGGTCCTTCCCTTTGGCCTCACCTCAGCACCAGGGGTATTCACAAAGTGCCTAGTCTTGGTTGCAGTGCATGTGAGAGGACAACATATGGTGGTATTTCCCTACCTAGACGACTGG
The DNA here is from genome assembly GCA_016271365.2 of Neoceratodus forsteri. NCBI lineage: Eukaryota > Metazoa > Chordata > Ceratodontiformes > Ceratodontidae > Neoceratodus > Neoceratodus forsteri. The sequence continues at coordinate 517,530,034 of CM028136.1, read as the reverse complement.
CTAATCTGAGGGAAAACACAGCAAGAGGCAAGGTGCTCCATATGACAGGTAAGGAGCACACTAAAGAATCTGGCATTCCTTGCAAATCTGCAGAAGTCTCAGATAGACTGGTTCAGGTGCTAGACTTCATAGGTACAGAGCTGGATACTCTGGTGTGGAAGGCTTACCTTCCCAAGGAAAGGGTATCAAACCTAACTGCCATGGCAGAATCCTTCACACTGGGCCACCCAAGGCAAGCAAGGGATTTTCTGAAGTTACTGGGCCACATGGCCTCTACCACAGCAGTGGTAGATCAGATTTCAAATGAGTGAAAGGGACATTCAGTACCATCTAAGGGATCACTGGTCCCAAAAGAGGGATTCACTGCCCAAGCTAGTGCTAGTCACAAAGTCCATTGTGCAGGCACTAAAGTGGTGGAACAAGGAAAGTAACCTCAGAGAGGGCATTCCCTTTCTCCAGCAACCCCAACAAGGATTTTCACTACAGATGCCTCACTCCTAGGGCAGGGCCCCCACCTGGAGGATCTTATAGTAAGTGGCATCTGAAGCCCACAGAAGAATCAGGAGCATATAAATCTTCTTGCGCTTGAGGCAATATTGTTAGCAATGCAGTCTTTTTCCTCTAAGATGCAACGTCAGTCTGTTTAAATTTGCACAGACAGTACCACAACAATGACCTACATAAACAAGTGGGGAGAAGCAAGATCCTCAAAGCTGTGCACAGAAGCTGTGAGGATCTGGGATCTGGCTTATTCTCTGGACACAAAGCTCTTTGCAGTACATCTGCCAGGCAATGATAATGTGCTGGCAGATTCCCTAAGCAGCATCAGCCAGGGAAACCATGAGTGGACCTTGAACCAGCAAGTGCTGGCCTCAGTCTTCAGAAGATGTGATATCCCAGAAATAGACCTGTTCACCTCCTGGAAGAACAGTCAGCTCTCAAAGTTCTCTTGCAGGCCACCAGCAAGAAGTACAGTCCCAGAGGATGCCCTAGATCTGGATTTAACAGGGAAGTTTCTGTAAGGCTTCCCACCATTCCCACTCATACAGAGAGTGCTCACAAAGCTCAAGAGGGAACCAGCAACATTGATTCAAATAGTTTCAGACTGGGCCAGGCAGGCCTGGTGCTCAGTACTCCTGACCCTATCCAGGAGGAACCCATTCAGCCTGCCACAGAGAGAATAGTTGCATAAGAAATTACCATAACAGTAGATCTTCAAGGGAATCTCTGTCATCAGGCCACACCTATGGAACTCAGCTGTCAGGCATCAGAACCCCATGGAAGCTTTTTCTGCAGCAGTCTATTGTGGCTGCCCATGCCAACATCCAGCTCCGACGTCACATACCCTATAAAAGTACAGGTGGTCCTGCTCCCTCCTCAGTCCTTTCCCTAGCCAGAGGCCATGAGAGATAGGAGTCCCACCAGGGAACCGAGGAGAGAGACAGATAGAGAGAGAGAGAGAGAAGATGCCTAGCTAGCAGAAAGGCTGGAGCAATAGGACAGCCGAGCTGGAGAGAGAGAGAGACAGAAAGGGGGACAGAAGGGGCGATGGCATGACCTGATGACAGAGATTCCCTTGAAGATCTACTGTTAAGGTGAGTTCTTATGTAACTGTTCTATCTTCTTCAGGGATATCTCTGTCATCAGGTCACACCTATGGAATGAGTCCCAAGCAGTGTTGAGAGTAAGGACAGTCTGGGAGGCAGGAACACCTAAGAAAGAAGGCCCTCAAGCACAGCTAGGCCAAAGCCTGCCCTTCTTCTGGAGGCAATGTCCAGACTGTAGTGCTTGGTAAATGTGTGGACAGTACTCCAAGTGCCAGCAGCACAAATCTTGGCTGCAGACATGCCCCTGAAACAGGCAACTGAAATGTCCATACCCCTGGTGGAATGGCCCATAGTAACACCAGGAAGTTCCTTACCATACTTCCTGTAACAAAAAATAATACAGTTTGCCAACCAGTTGGACAAGCACTGTTTCAAAACTGGAGTGCCCTCTCTGCTAGGGGCAAAAGAAACAACTGAGAGGACTTCCTGCAGTCCCTCGTATGGTGTGTACAATAACACAAAATTCTATGCACATCCAAAGTATGGAGCAATGCTTCCCCTGGATTGGTATGCTCTGGATAATAAACAGGCAGGTGGATGGATTGATTTAAGGTAAATTCAGACACCACCTTACTTGCTGATGTAGTGGACCACATTGAGATTGTCTGACTACACCAACATAGGGCCCAGAGAAGGATGGTTCTGGAAGACCTGGAAGGCATACAGAACTGCCCTCATTTCTAAGACATTTATGTGGAGGTGAGTTTTCCAGTGGGATCAAAGACCCTTGGTCTGATAGGGGCCCAGGAAGGCTCCCCAACCCATACTCAAAGCATCTGTGGTAAGGCTTTGTTGAGGAGTAGGGATAAGAAAAGGGATGCCCTTTAAGAGATTGGCCAGATCTATCCACCAGTGATTCACTCTGCATACTGGCAAGGAGACAGGGACCAGCTGATGTAGGTCATCTGAGCGCTGATCCCACTGAACCCTGAGGGTTCACTAGGGAATCCCCATGTGCAACCTGGCCAGAGGGACCATAACAATGGCTGTAACCATGAGGCCTAGAAGCCTGAGGAGTGACCTGGCAGGGACATGCCGACTCTGAGCCACCTCTTGGGCTTGAGCAATAACGTGGTCCATCCTGTCTTGAGGGAGAAAGGCCTTACCCTGGGTGGAGTCCAGGACTGCCCCATGCACTGCAACCACTGAGAAGGGGTCAGCACTGACTTGGGATGATTGACAGTGATGCTCAAGGAGTAGAATGACAGCAGGGTGTGCTCTAAGGTGAACAACAGGAGCTCCCTGGACTGGGCCTTCAGTAACCAGTCATCGAGATGTAACCCTCCTGTTACCCAGGGTTACTAGAATCCCAGTAAGACCTAGTGGTAGATAGGAAAGGCAGCTTGTGAAACTCCAGTTAAATGGATTTCACACTGTCTCACTCTGTTCTCAGTCTCAGTTGAGACTGAGGGATGACATCATTTAGAACTGTTGCAGCTGCATAAGCCAAACTGGAATGTTGCAGTTGGAGGTTAGAGTAGAACGTTGGGGAATCTGAAGTGAGTTGAGTATAGTCAGTGACAGTCTGTAGTAGAAGTGCTCTGCTGTAGGCATGCCCTCAGAACTCTAAACTCTGTTAAAGAGCTATCTTTTCTGTATAGGTGTGTGTTCTCACCTGAAGAGGAACAGAAGAAGAACATGTTGAAGTGGTATAGACCACTTTCAGTGATTCAGGGCCCCATCCCTGTGGGGATGGGGGGAAGGAATCAGCCTGCTTCCAGGGGCAACTCCCCTGGTCCATCCAAGGAACGAAGAAGCTGCCAGATTTAAGTTCATGCTGAGGCACCAGAAGTTCTGGATGAAATTTTCTTTGAGGAGAAAACACCTGTGGGGCACCTGCAACCAAGGGGTGAGTTCGCGCTGCTAAAGGGCCATGTGTTTTCACCTGAAAACAAAATGAAACTAAAGTGACTGTTACTGTGGGGTCAGGAAAAGACAGCCAAGTACAGTTTGGAAGATGTGGGGATTGGACTGAACAAAAGTTCACAAATCTGCAGTTGGCAGCACACAGCATCAGGCGGAGCCTGTTGGAGAAGGCCCCTCAGAGTGTGGCAAAAAGCAAGAGGGTGCAGATTTATAGACAGAACAATGTGCTGATGTTTCAGAGTCTGAGTCACAATGAGATATTTCAGGAAGAGCATCAGTAGACCCTTGGAGAGGGGGGCCTAGCCCAAGTCTCATAGGTTAAGATGAGATGAGGGAGGCCTTTGAATGGGAGGTTTCAACCTCCGTGTCCAGCAAAGAGTGGACAGTCTCAGGAGTGAGGATGACTGCTCACTCCTGGGTACAGATTCTCAGAGAGGATGAAGAAGAGGGGGAACCTATGTGGCCTTGTGAAAAAGGAACTGGTACACAGCCTCAAGCTCTTGCCTTAGAGGAACGCATGGAACAGAGTGTGATTTCACTGCCCTGGCTGTGCAAGAAGGAGCCAGGGATCCATTTTTTGTGTCATTAAGAATATGTAGCTGGCAGAACCAGGACTGGCCACCCCCAAGCCAGGCCAGAGGTCTCAGGTTGACCAAAACTAGTAAAGAGGAAAGACTGGTTCGTAGGAAAGCGAATGAAATCTATGAGATGTCCTTTTCTACCTTTCCTCGGAGAGTCTGGGAGGAGATTGAAAAAAGCAGGAAATCCTGGATTTGGGAAGAAGCAATGAAATATGTGCATCCTGGTGCAAACAAACATGTCAAGAACAGAATGTTTCAAGAAAAATACAGCCAGTGGAAAAGAGGCAGGACACTGTTTATGGACACTGTTCGACTTGTGGATGGAGAGAGACATGAAACCTTTCACAGTGTGAATTATGAGTGCCCAGATGGGGTAATAATTCCAGCACCTGACCCACTGTGCTATTGGCCACAATGCAAAGACCTTACTGTGAATGTGCCCATGCCTACCAAATGGAAAGCAGAGCAGTGGTAGCCAGTGCTGCCACTCTAGCCGTTGCCATACCTATGTTGCTCCGCCAGTCTGGATGTCCAGGACTCAGGTGCCCCACATTCATCAGTTCTACATTGTACTGGCTTTCCAGAATCCATTGACTGGCCCACCAGATGACTTCAGATCCAGAGAGGACACCAGCCCAGCTGTATCCTGATCCATCGCCTGGGTATCAGATGACTTCAGACCAGCTGTTTTCCTTTTTGTTCCTGTTCCAAGGTTCCATCTCCAGAGATGACATCAGCCCAGCAGTTTCCAGATGTGCCCTCCTGTTGTTTCCCGGAAGATGCCCACCCAGCTGTATTGGAAGAATGCTGCCAGGGAGAGTCTTCGGCTGAGGACCAGGTGTGGTACCATTTTTGTTCTACAAGGGGTTGGTAAATCCAGACTTTTCTATTCTTATGACATTGCAGTACACACCCTAAACTAGCAGACTCCAGATGTTTGAACTGTCCTCAATGACTCTCCCCTTCAGGACTTTGGCTCGCTAGAACTGTACTTCACCAGGCTCCAGCCCAGGACAGACTCTTTAATGGACTTGCCTTCGGGCACTGTGGTCACTAGATGGGACTTTTAGGGCACTCCATCCCCCAAATACGGTGTATTGTAAATAATGTCATTGTTTTCTACTGTTTTCTAATGTTTATACTGTTTTTTCTACTTTTCTAAAAAAATCTTTTTTGAGATTCTCCAGTGTTCAGATGGCAGGGGTTTAGATAGACTGTGTATGCAGATTATGAGTGTGTGTTGTCTTTCTTTTTCTTGCAGGTGTTCCTGAAGAAGATAGAAGAGAAGACAAGAAGAGGAGGAAGGACTCAGTGGAGTTCCTCAGTAGTACTTTACAGTGTAGTGTTGAAAGTACTGTTGTTGTTGTTGTTACTGTGTGTAACTTTTCCTTCCACAGATATGGTTGTGGGGGAGTATGGGAGTAATGCATAGTGTATGGTATTAGCTCCTAGTGTGTGGTTGCATGGTGTCCAGGGTCAGGGAGAGGTCCCCTGTTTGTTTGTTTTTTTTTTGGGAATTTTAAGTTAGAGGCAGACAGGTTTTCCCTAGAGGGCTAGGGGTATAGACAGGCTGTGGTCCTGAACGGCTGTAGGGGACGCAGTACTGATCTAATAGGGCTATGCTCTGGACAGTTCTTCCAGAGCCACTGGGTACCCATAGTCAGTGGGTAGAGTAGAGGATGATGCATCAGCTGATGGCCTCTGGGCCCTTAGTGTTGCCTGCCTGTGCTTAGCACATGGTAGGAGGGGGTCTGATTACCCCCTCTCCGTAGGTAGCACATAGGGTAGGATGTCCTAGGTCAGGTAACTAATGACTGTGGACAGTCATTTTCCTGGCCCATGGTGACTGTAACCCCCTGTTACCCGGGGTTACTAGAATCCCAGTAAGACCTAGTGGTAGGCAGGGAAGACAGCTTGTGAAACTCCAGTTAAATGGATTTCACACTGTCTCACTCTGTTCTCAGTCTCAGCTGAGACTGAGGGATGACATCATTTAGAATGGTCGCAGCTGCATAAGCCACACTGGAATGTTGCAGTTGGAGGTTAGAGTAGAACGCTGGGGAATTTGAAGTGAGCTGAGTAGAGTCAGTGGCAGTCTGTAGTAGAGGTGCTCAGCTGTAGGCAGGCCCTCAGAGCTCTAAGCTCTGTCAAAGAGCTATCTTTTTTGTATAGGTGTGTGCTCTCACCTGAAGAGGAACACAAGAAGAACACATTGAAGTGGTAGAGACCGCTTTTAGTGGTTAAGGGCCCCATCCCCGCGGGGATGGGGGGAAGGAATCAGCCTGCTTCCAGGGGCAACCCCCCTGGTCCGGCTAAAGAAAAAATAAGCTGCCTGATTTAAGTTTGTGCTGAGGCACCAGAAGTTCTGGATGAAATTTCCTTTGAGGAAAAAACGCCTGTGGGGCACCTGCAACCAAGGGGTGAGTTCGCTCTGCTAAAGGGCCATGTGTTTCTACCCGAAACAAAATGAAACTAAAGTGACTGTTACTGTGGGGTCAGGAAAAGACAGCCAAGTACAGTTTGGAAGATGTGGAGATTGGACTGCTTAACCCTGTGGGGGGTCTAGAGTAATGGACACAGCCACTTATTAAGTATGTTCAAGTTCAGCACAAATAGGATATAAAGACAGTAGATTGAATGTGAATACATTTAAAAAGAATTTACACAGCAAAGTGTTTTAAAGGATGAGGTGTTACAGTCCAGAGAAATGGCCGAGTATGAATTATGGGAACGAGAGGTGGGAGACCCGCATCAGTAGTAACCAAATTCACCTCTACGGATTTACTTTGGGACACCTGTTGCTTTCTCTCAGGTACTTGGCCAGTGCCTGAGAAAAATACCCAGATGTGGGATTGATAAGGAAGATTCCCTGATGGAGCAGAAGTGCTCATAGGTGGTTTAGGGAGCCACCAGTAAATGTTTCCATGCTATATGGAAAGTGTCCAAAGGGCTGGCAAGGAAGCCGAGCCAGGGGAAAACCCAGAGCAGAGTACAAGTGTGGGCTGTGTGCCCAGTGTGTTTCAGAGCCTGAAGGCTAAAGTTAATGAGGATGTGTTCTGATCTCCATAAATCTGCATTACCAAGAGTGTAACCCCGTAGGGGTCCATCTATGCTTTATTTATTCTGTTGGATGTGAATAAAAGCCACACTTTAGAATCCCACTTCTGGTATTGGACATTACAGTTATTGCTTCCTTTGTCCGGAGTTACTTGGGTGCCCCTGCTGCAGAGGAGCCAAACCTAGCCAATGTCCAGAGTGACATATTCCTCCCCAAACCCATCCCACCAGGTAGAGCTGTCAGATAGAAACGGCATACCTGGGTGGGGGTTACACAGATATGGGAACACATAGAGGCTGTCGCACCGAAGGGCTGCTGCTACAGCTGCTAAGCACTTGGTAAATACTTGTGGTGCAGAGGATAAGCCAAAGGGTAACACCATGAACTGGTAATGCTCCCCCTGGAACAGAAACCACAGATACTACCTGTGAGGGCAGCAAACCAAGATATGCAGGTAAGCATCTTGCATATCGAGAGAGCATAGCCAGCCATCCTGCTTTAGCAGGGGAAGAAGGCTGTGCAAAGTAACCATCCAACACTTTTTGTACTGGATAAAAAGGTTCAGGTCCTTGAGGTCTAGAATGGGCCTCAGGTCCCATGTCCTTTTGGGAACCAGGAAGAACCTGGAGTAGAACCCCTTGTTTCCTGGCACTGGTTCTAGGGTCTGTTTATAGAGCAAGGTGTGGACCTCCTCCCTAAGCATTTCTATGTAATCTGGAGGGTAAAATGAGGGAACCGAGGGAACATCTGGGGGCTGCTCTAGAAGTTCTAAGCCTTGGCCTGTTCAATTTATCTGCAGAATAGGGACAGATGGAGGGAGAACTGACCTGTGACCACCACCACCTGGCTTGGGAAGGGAGGAGGGGGTCTATCAAGGAGTTAGGTGGAGGCTAAACCAGCAGCTGGGGCTGCACCTCCTCCTTGGGATTGCTTGGCATACGGACTAGAAGAGGAGAAGAAGGGGGAAGGCAGGGTGGAGTTGGCTCTACATTTACTCTGAAGCTTGGCTCCAGGACCCAACTTGTGAGAGGCCTTACAAAAGGAGGACCTCAGCCTACTCCTGGGCTGGGTATGGTACAGGGAGTTGACAGACTGAATAGCCCTGCCAGAGGCCTGCAGTTCATTGATAATATACTGTGTGTCAGCTCCAAAAAGTTTGTGATCCACAAAAGGGGCATTCACCACCATTTGATGGACATCATTCACAAAGACAGAGACCCTTAGCCAGAAGTACCTTCTAAGGCAAATGCCAGAGGCAGCTGCCCTGGCTGTAGTATCAGCCATATCATAGGTATCTCTGAGAAGATGCTTACTAAAATATTCCAAGGCCTGGAGCACCTTAAGAAGCTCCTGTCTCTGGGAATCCTCAGGGAGGGCCTGTGCAGCTGCTTTTCCTTTCCACCAAAGGGCATTCTGGTACTCAAGAGGAAACCACACCTCTTTAGAGCCAAAGGTAGTATAAGAACGCCATTTCAGTAGTAAGCAGGACGCTAAATAATTCTCCTTATGATAAAAGCAGGATTTATACACTGTGAACAATGGTAAGATAACAATTAGAGACAATTTAACCATTGTACTATGTTTAGACATTGAACAGTATTATAAAGAAAATTAGAAAGTTATATTGTCACTGAAAATCATAATCAGTATACTGCGTAAAGTTCAAAATAAGGGGTTGTGAACTGGCATGGGGAAACAGGTTAAAAGTAGAAGGAACGTTTTTCCTGTTGAGGACTTAGCATGAGATGTCTATGTTTTGAAGGCAATTTATACGGATTTCATATTAAACTGAATGTGAATAAATTATGTGATGAATCAGTATTCAGCCCCTTCATGCTAGCATACAAAAATGATGGCAATGCATATATGTCTTTATGGATGCTCAGCAGGAGATATATGGGCCTGTTCGTTGAAACCGATTCTCTCCCCTTGGGAGAGAATGTATGGTTGTTAGCAACAACTTCGGAGAGATCCGAAGGTACACTAAGTGATACATCACTTTGGTGGGAACAACGAACAGGCTCAAGAGGACACCGCACCTCTCAGAGCTAGAGAGAGCATGGATCTAACAAGCAGGATGCCAAGTAAAAAACGTTTTCAATTGTAAAAGGATTTATATTCTGTGGGCAATAGAGAATGTTTTGCGGTAAATCATATTAAGAAATGAGACATATTAAAACATGAATTCGAGAGTATATAAGCAAACTCTAATAAGTGTTGTTTCTATAATATTTAGATGCTGGACAAGAGTTACGGAGAGATTTGGAGAGTTACATTATTGTTGAATGTGATAATTAGTGGTGATTTGGGACAAAAATGATGGGTTTATCTTGCTTGCTGAGGTAAGAGAATAAAAAAGTAAAAAATAAATTAATTACTGTAATAATGTGGATCTATATGAAATTTAATGGAACATTTGATAAAATTAAATGACAACATTAGTAATAATGAAGTGGCAAATTTATTTAAAGCTCAGAATAAGGGGTTGTGGAATGTTATGGGGAAAACAGGCTGTTGCAGATATAAATATTTTTTTCTGTTGAGCATTTGGAATGAGACATTATGCGCTAATGATGGTTGTTTGATGTTATATGTTTTATAGGAGCTGATGAGTATAGCCATATGGAAATTGTTGGTTACTTAAAAGAACTTCAAACAACTAAATATTAATGGTAATTTGTACATAATATTCTGAAATGATAATTAATGTATCTGAAACATATATGGATTTAAATATGTAAATATTAAAATATGTAATTTCTGTTTTAAACAGATGGAAACTGTATTATGAAATATGCCCCGTGAACAAGCTCTGAGGAGCGAAATGTAGGGGTGAATAAAAGAAAATAAGAAGTGAAAGCTGCATTAGAAGTGATTTATTTGCTGTGTGAAGTGATTATCCCCAGTTCTCATAAATATATTGACATTCTGGTACTTAATCAGATGAGCCAAATAATTGGCAATCCGAAGGCCGAGGATGGCAGAGGCACATGTCCTCGTGCCCCAAAGGTCCAGCCTCCTGGACTCCCAGTTGGGAGGTAGAGAACTAAGGTGGTTAGGGGCCTTAGTTCTGTCATGAGTAGCTTTGATATCCACTGAGTCAGTTTCAGGCTGGCCCGCATAAAATGGCAATCCTTGAGGTGCCTGATAGAGCTTTTCAGCCTTTCTGGGCATGGGTGGTACCATGTTGGGTCTGCACCAGGCCACTGTAGCAGCATCATTCAAGACTGGCAGCAGGGGATGAATAACCTTAGGTAAAGACTCTGGGATTTCCAGGGAATCCACCAAGTTCCTCCTAGCTTTATCTTCCTCCTCAGTTTGAAAACTCATGGAGGAGAGTTGCTTCGTAATGATGAAAAAGGAGGGGGTCCTCAGAGGGAGACCTGGGGGTATACTTAACAGACTCCTCACTCCTGGAGGAAACAGTGTACCTGTCAGAGGACTCCACATCAATGCTTTCCATCTCATCCTCTTCCTCAAGGAGGATAAGATCAGGATGGTATGCCTCTTTGATGGTGGCCTGCTTCGAAGTAGGGACTGATGGATGGAGTACCAACAGCTCACTGGAGTGCACAGGTAGAGTGGGTTGGATTGGCATTGACACCAATGAATTACCTGATGGCGCAGGCAACAATGGCCCGGGCCGTGAAACCAGCTGTTGAAAGAGAGACATGGTAATAGAGGTAAGTATAGTATTAAAGTCGATGGCAGAAAGTGGAATTGTTGACGGAAGGGGCATGTAGCCCTGTTTCAGCGATGAATCACTGGACGGGGACAGCACCTGTGGACCTCGAAGTTAAAGAAGTCGCAACAGCAGAGTGGGATCTGATGACCCTGAGGTTGGTGGCCCCTCCACAGCTCTATGACAGCTGGGAGATAAAGCCACTGTAGGGAGCCTGATCAGAGCGGAGGCCTGCACGGGGCAAGGTGCCAACGCCAAAGTAGTTGATGGGGCGATCCCTAGAAAAGAAGAAGAGTCATCCAATGGGGACCAGGATCGCCAACAGGGGGGAATGGTCCTTAGGTCACTTCTTGTCCCGTCGAGAGCTTTTGCCCGAGGATTTGTCCCGAGCGTTGGTGGCCTGGGAGCCAGTATTTCAGACAGTTCTTTCAGTTAAACTGGGGTAAAATAATTGTAAATGTTCATAATAGTACCATGTTTTAGTACTAGTATGATAATATAGTAAATGAATTAATGGTCATTAGCTGTTAGGAGGAGGATATGTAATGTCTTTTGGTGTTGGTATTAGCACTTTACCGCTATTTGTATGTATTAAATTACAATGCTTTTTTATATGTAATTCTGCACTTGCACTTTAAATGTATGTCAAGTGATCACACATAGGTATAGTTGATTGTTATTTAAGGATACAAACACCAGGGGGTATCATCTTTGAGAAAGCCCACAACTGGGTGAAACATGAAAAGATCTGACTGTGTCTGTATGCTTTGGATTTGCTGCTGCTGCTTGAGTAAAGGCTTACGAACTTAACAATACTATCAGCCTCTGGACTTTTATTTGGAGGTGTGTGGAGAGTGCCATGACTGGATTTGACACAAATAGGTATTTTTAGTCACAGAGCACCCTGTGCACTTGTGCGGCTCTATCTATACAGCCTGGGGCTCTAGAGGACCCCTGCTCTCCACTGGCTGCCTGTTGCTCCATGAGGAACTTCTGTATGGTTTTACTGCATTGGTTTCGTGGTTTCGGGTGGTGAGGTTAAACTTCAGGCAGGACTTATAGGTGAGGACATTGTGACTGGGCCCAAGACAGCAGACACAAAGTTCATGTTCATCGGTGGAGATCTTCTTTCCACAGCAGCAGTGATAGAAAAGAGTCAACAAAGGTGTAGTTCTTGACATACAAAGGAAAACATTACTTTAAACTAAAGTGATTCACAGTTAAGGAGAAGAAAAAAGGTAAGTCAATTTGGCAGTCGAACTGAGCAATGTAGCTTCTGCAGAGTCCGTGTGCGATTACTTGACAGCGGGAAAGAACTGAAAAGGGAGCGAGGCCACCTGCACTTTTATAGGGTGTGTGACATCAGAGCCCGACGTCAGTTTGGGCGACCCTAAAAGACTGCTGCAGAAAAAGCTTCCGTGGGATCCTGACGCCTGATGGCTGAGTTCCATAGGTGTGACGATTACAGAGATATCCCCAAAGAAGATCTACAACATACTGATCCTATCTCAGGGCAGACTAACATTCTCAGACCTAAGAACATTATGTCAGAGGGCATGGTTACAGGGGGTATGCCTTAGACAACTAGTATTGGAACCCACTTGAGAGGGAGCAATCTTAGACCTGGTACTCTCAAATGGAGATGGCGAGAGGATCACAGATTTAGAAGTGGGTAGCCATCTGGGAACTAGCGACCATCAAACAATATGGTTCACAATAAAGACAGCAGTAGAGTCAAGCCATAAAAAAGGCAAAGGTACTGGACTTCAGGAGGGCTGACTTTGCCAAAATGGGTGAGTGCCTAAGGAATGCACTAGCAAATGGGCAGGAAGGAGGGGTGGAAGAACAATGGTGAATAATAAAAACTGCCATCACGGAGGCAACAAGCCTTTGTGTGAAGCAAATAAAACAAAACGAAGTAAGAAACCACTATGGTTCTCAAAGGAGGTGGCAGGGAAGGTTAGGGAGAAAAAGAAAGCATTCAGGAAGTAAAAGGAATCACAGAACGAGCAGGACAGAGAATTGCATCAATTAAAGCAAAAGGAAGCTGGGAAAGCAGTCAGAACAGCAAAGGCCCAAACCGAGGAAAAGATAGCCAACACAGTTAAGAAGGGGGATAAAACCTTTTATAGGTACATCAGGGAGCGAAGGAAGACCAAGGGAGGGATAGTGAGGCTTAATAAAAGGGGGGGGTGGGCAGAGGGTGACTGTGAAAACGCAGAGATACTAAACAAATATTTTTGCTTAGTATTCACAAATGAAGAGGGGGAGGTACCTAAACCAAACAATAGAAACACTCTGCATACAGAAGTTGATACCAGCTCATTTACAGAAGAAAGGGTTCTGAAAGAACTCTTAAAAATGAAGGTGGACAAAGCAATGGGGCCTGATGGGATTCATCCCAGAATTCTAAAAGAACTAAGGGTAGAACTAGTGACACCACTAACTACCCTCTTTAACAAATCATGGGAGGATGGGGTGGTACCCGAGGACTGGAGGAGGGCAAATGTGATTCCACCTCACAAAAGTGGGAGCAGGGCAGAAGCAGGCAACTACAGACCTGTTAGTTTAACCTCAGTGATAGGGGAAACGATGGAATCACTTCTGAAGGAAAGAACTGTCGAGTACCTAGAGGTCAGAGGGGCACAGGACCCAAGACAGCACGGATTCACAGTGGGAAGGTCATGTCAGACAAATCTAATCGATTTCTTTGACTGGGTGACCAAAGTAGTAGATCAGGGAGGGGCTGTGGACATGACCTACCTAGACTTTAGCAAGGCATTTGACACAGTCCCAGACAAAAGATTAATATACAAGGTAGCCAGCCTGGGAGTGGGTCCCAAGATAGTAGCCTGGGTAAAGAATTGGCTGGAGAACAGGACACACAGGGTAATAATAAATGGAGTCCAGTCTGAAGAAAGGGGGGTTACTAATGGGGTACTGCAGGGTTCAGTACTAGGAGTGGTCCTCTTCAGTGTTTTTATAAGTGACATTGCAGAGGGACTGGAAGGAAAAGTATGTCTCTTTGCAGACGACACAAAGATCTGCAACAGAGTTGATACACAAGGTGGGGTGGAAAGGATGAGAAGTGACTTGGCAAGGTTAGAGGAATGGTCAAATGTATGGCAGCTTAGATTAAATGCTAAGAAGTGTAAGGTAATGCGCCTGGGAAATAAAAACCCAGGGAAAGAGTATACAATGGGGGGTGAGATACTAACAACAACAAAAATGGGAAGGGACCTTGGGGTAGTCATGTCATATGACCTAAAGGTGGGCAAGCAATGTGAGAGGGCAGTAAGGAGTGCTGGGGGATACTGGGATGCATAGGGAGAGGCATCACCAGTAGAAAACAGGAAGTTGTTATCCCTCTGTACAGACAGCTGGTGAGATCCTCTCTGGAGTACAGCGTGCAGTTCTGGAGACCCAATCTCTGCAAAGACATAAACAGAATGAAGGCAGTCCAGAGGAGGGCAACTAAAATGGTGCAGGGTCTGCACTGGAAGACATATGAAGAGAGACTTAAGGAGCTTAATATGTATAGCCTCAAGGAAAGGAGGGAGAGGGGAGACATGATAGAAACTTTCAAGTACCTCAAGGGAATCAACAAAGTCCAAGAGGGTAGCATCTTTCAGAAAAAGAGGTGTGCAAGAACAAGGGGGCCCAATTTGAAGATTGGGGGCGGTTCAGAGGTAATGTAAGGAAGTATTTTTTCACAGAGAGGGTTGTGGATGCATGGAACGGCCTTCTGGAGGAGGTTGTGGAGTCAAAAACAGTGGTGGAATTCAAGCATGCATGGGACAGTCATAAGACAATTCTAGGGGGCAGGGGTAGGAAGAAGTAGGCTGTTGGTTAACTAGGATCTGCAGCTTATCCATTAGGTAGGGAAATGGGCAGACTGGGTGGACCAAGCGGTCCTTATCTGCCGTCAAATTCTATGTTTCTATAGTTCCTGAAGAGGTAGAATTTTCTAGTTTGAATCTATCAGAGGAGGTGCTGAAAGTGCTTAAGGTTTCCATGAAACCAGCAACCATGAAAGCATATTCCTCTAAGTGGAAGAGGTTCTCATACTAGTGTGTCCCCAGAAAGATAATCCCAGTGCAACCAAGGCTGCCTACGGTTCTGGCCTATGTGGCACACTTACTGTCCTTAGGTCTGATACCTTCAACCCTGAAGGTACACCTGGCAGCTGTGTCAGCCTACACATCAGCAGACAAGAACAAGTCCATGGCCTCACAACCTGTTTTTTTTTTTATTATATTTTATCATTTTACATAATAAAACAACAGCATACATTATACTCATGCCAGATATCAAAGAGAATCCATACAGTATATCCAGTGTATCAGTAATAATTAATCTAAACAACCTGATTTCCGGATAAGGGGGTATTCCTTTAAAATAAAAGTTTATAGCTGAAAATAGTGTCCCAGATAGGCTGCACCCTACAAGACTTTTTGGCAATCATTCAACATTAAAGGAACTACCAAACATTTGTACGCATCATCCTGTGTTGTTATGGGCCCCAATCCCAAACATTTTCTCCTACAAGTATTGAGTGTTCAAACATTATACAGCCCCCCCTCCAACTTACAATCAATCCAACACTGAAATATACCTTTGGCCATGGGATTTCTAACCTTCGTCACACTATACTTGTACAATGACCCTCCACGTGGTTTTAAACTAAGTAGCGTAATAGCCTGGGACAAACGTCCCCTCAATTTTGTAAATTATAACTGCTATAGTGGCTATAAAACAGTAAGACTTATTAAAAGTTAAAACATTAAACTAGTTACAACCACACTTCCCTCTGTGTTAAAAGCAGCCATTCAACTGCAGGAAAACATTCAATCTGTAACCACTGCAGCAGCTCTTATGTACTTTAACAACTGTGAAAGTGGCAAGCATTAAGACCTCTCAAACTGAGGCTACATACAAGTGTAAGAAATCAAGTGCATCATTGTTCAGCTAGCTTCCTCGTCTGAATCAGCCAACTGCCGGTTCCCAGCACAGTTGAATTTCTTGGCTATAGCCTCTGCTTTTCTGCCCACCTCTTCAGGGTCAGTATACTGGTAGGTATGACTGGCATAATGTACCCACAGTCTGGCCGGCATCAGCAGTGAGTGGGCCACCCCCAGAATATGGAGTTTTGCCCTGACCCCACCAAACTTCTTGCACTGGGTCCTGGTGGAATAAGATAGGTCCAGGAAGAGTTGGACCATGGCTCCCTAGAAGTTCAGCCTGTCAGTGTCTCTGGCTGCCTGAAGAATCTGATCCCAAGTACCCTGGCCTGAAATGATAAGGACAGCCATCAAGGGCATGTTGCATCGAGCTGCAGCTGGCTGAAGGGAGATTCAGTAAGCTTGAACAAGCTTCTCCTCCTTGGGCTCTGAGGTCAGGTTCAAAGCCCCCGGCAGTGATCCTTGAAGGAAATAGAGTAGGCCATCTCCTTCACAGTTCTCGGGGAGGCCTACAATATGCACATTGGAGGCCCTTTGAGAGTATTCGAGTGCCTCCAGACGTTATCTGAGTTGTGTATTCTCTTGTGTAAGTTTGCCGGATGTAGCCATTGCTTTTATTGTAGTAGATTCTACGGCTGAGCCCGTTTTAACTGCGGCTTCCATTTTATTGTCCTGCTCAACAAATTTGGTAAGGATGGATTCAACCTTCGTGTTGATAGCCTGCATTGATTTCTGTAAAGCCTTCCACAGAGGTTCACTCCCCAAAGCGAGTTTAGCTAGTGCCTCATGTTGTTCCATCTCAGCAGGCTGATTTTTTGAACCACCTGTAGGATATCTGTTTGTGCATCCCATGTCTAAAAAAAAGCATCAAAAGAAGCAATACAGTCCAGAGAATACAGTTCTATCAATGCAGTTTTGATTTTTACCTCAGGAAAAGGTTGATTTTATTAATTTAAATGCTGTTGGGTATGGAGCCATAGAAACATAGAAACGTAGAATTTGATGGCAGATAAGGACTGCTTGGCCCACCTAGTCTGCCCATTTTCCTACCTAACAGATAAGCTGCAGATCCTAGTTAACCAACAGCTTACTTCCTCCTACCCCCCACTAGGACTGCCTTATGCCTGTCCCATGCATTCTTGAAGTCCCCCACTGTTCTTGACTCCACAACCTCCTCAGGGAGGCTGTTCCATGCATCCACAACCCTCTCAGTGAAAAAATACTTCCTCACATTACCTCTGAGCCGCCCCCCATCTTCAAATTGTGCCCCCTTGTTCTTGCACATCTCTTTTTCTGGAAGATGCTACCCTCTTGGACTTTGTTAATTCCTTGAGCTACTTGAAAGTTTCTATCATGTCCCTCTCTCCTTCTTTCTTCAAGGGTATACATATTAAGCTCCTTTAGTCTTTCTTCAGAAGTCTTCTGGTGCAGACCCTGCACCATTTTGTTGCCCTCCTCTGGACAGCCTCCACTCTGTCTATGTCTTTGCGGAGATGGGATCTCCAGAACTGCACACAGTACTCCAGATGGGGTCTCACCAACTGTCTGTACAGAGGGATAACAACTTCCTGTTTTCTATTATTGATGCCTCTTCCTATGCATCCCAGTATCCCCCCAGCCTTCCTTACTGCCTTCTCACATTGCTTGCTTACCTTTAGGTCATCTGATATAATTACCCCCAGGTCCCTTTCTATTTTGACTGTTGTCAGTATCTCACCCCCCACTGTGTATGCTTCCTCTGGGTTTTTGTTTCCCATGTGCATTACCTTGCACTTCTTTGCATTGAATCTGAGCTGCCATACATTTGACCATTCCTCCAACCTTGCCAAGTCCCTTCTCATCCTTTCCACTCAATCTTGTGTATCAACCCTGTTGCAGATCTTTGTGTCATCTGCAAAAAGACATACTTTTCCTTCCAGTTCCTCTGCAATATCACTTATAAAGATATTAAAAAGGACCGGTCCCAGTACTGAACCCTGCAGTACCCCGCTAGTAACCCTCCTTTCTTCACTGTGTACTCCATTTACTACTACCCGTTGCGTCCTGTTGTCTAGCCAATTTTTTATCCAGGCTACCACCTTGGGACTCACTCCAAGGCTGGCTATCTTGTGTATTAATCTTTTGTGTGGGACTGTATCAAATGCCTTGCTAAAATCAAGGTAGGCCATGTCCACAGCCCCTCCCTGGTCTACTACTTTGGTCACCCAGTCAAAGAAATCTATTAGATTCGTCTGACATGACCTTCCCATCGTGAATCCATGCTGCCTTGGGTTCTGTGCCCCACTGGCCCCTAGGTACTCAACAATTCTTTCCTTCAGAAGTGATTCCATCATTTTCCCTACCACTGAGGTCAAACTAACTGGTCTGTAGTTTCCTGCCTCTGTCCTGCTCCCACTTTTGTGAAGAGAATCACATCTGCCCTCCTCCAGTCCTCGGTACCACCCATCCTCCCATGATTTGTTAAAGAGAGTAGTCAAGCGGTGTCACTAGTTCTACCTTAGTTCTTTTAGAATTCTTGGATGAATCCCATCAGGCCCCCATTGCTTTGTCCACCTTCAATTTTATTAGTTCTTTCAGAACCCTTTCTTCTGTAAATGGACTGGTATCAGACCCCATCTTCAGAGTGTTTCTCTTGTTTGGTTTAGGTAACTCCCCCTCCTCTTCCTTTGTGAATACTGAGCAGAAATATTCGTTCAGTATCCCTGCTTTTTCACTGTCACCCTCTATCTACATTCCCTCCCCTTTATTAAGCTTCAGTATCCCTCCTTTTGTCTTCCTTCGCGCCCTAATGTACCTATAAAAGGTCTTATCCCCCTTCTTAACAGCATTGGCTATCCTTTCCTCGGTTTGGGCCTTTACTATTCTGACTGCCTTCCCAGCCTCTTTCTGCTTTAACTGATAAAGTTCTCTGTCCTCCTCCTCCTTCTGTGTTTCCTTATATTTCCTGAATGCTGTCCTTTTCTCCTTAACCTTTCCTGCCACCTCTTTTGAGAACCATAGCATTTTTTTCCTTCGTTGTGTTTTATTGATTTGCTTTACACAAAGGCTTGTTGCCTCTGTGATGGCTGTTTTGATCACTCCCCATTGTTCCTCCACCCCTCCTTCTTGCCTGTTTGCTAGAGCTTTTCTGAGGCACTCTCTCATTTTCCCAAAGTCGGCCCTCCTAAAGTCCAGTACTCTTGCTTTTGTATGGCTTGATTGTAGTTGTTTATCGTGAACCACACTGCTTGGTAGTCGCTTGTTCCCAGATGGCTACCCACTTCTAAATCTGAGATTCTTTCTCCATCCCCATTTGAGAGTACCAGGTCTAAGATTGCTCCCTCCCGAGTGGGTTCCAATACTAGCTGTCTGAGGCATGCCCCCTGTAGGGCATCAAGAATGACCCTGGTCTTGGATGTGCCTGCAGCAAAGGTGCTCCGGTTAACATCTGGCATATTCAGGTCCCCCATCAACAATATCTCCCCTTTTTCTGCCACTCTAAGAAAGCCTTCTATCATTTCCTTGTCCATTCCCTCCCCCTGAGATGGAGGTCTGTATACAACCCCCATGCGGATTGTGGTGCCATTTCCTGTCTCCAGGGTGACCCAAAGTGCCTCATCTGCTCCCTGTTTACTCTTTAGTTCTGTTGCTTTGATTCCTTCCTTTACATAGAGAGCTACTCCTCCTCCTCCTCTTTTACCCTCCCTGTCCCTCCTGTAGATTGTGTATCCTGGTATGTTGACATCCCAGTCATGGTTCTCTGTGTACCATGTTTCTGTGACTGCCACAATATCCAGGCAACCTCTTCCATCAAGGCCACTAGTTCAGGGAGCTTGTTACACCGACTACGGGCATTGGTACTCATCACCTCCACTTTTGATAGCCTTACCCCTTTTAGCCCCATTTCTGTCCTTACTGCCTTTGCCTTTTTTTACATTTAAATCTGTTCTGCTCCCTAATAACTTCTGTACCTTGGTGTTTACCTCACTAATCACCATGTTTGGTGGGGGGAGGCTCAGATTTCCCTGCTCCTTTTCAGTGCCTCCCCCCTTGGCTAGTTTAAATGCTTGCCAATGAAGCATTTAAACCTCTCACCTAGGATCCTGGTTCTCTCCCTGGACAGATGCAGACCATCGCACCAGTATAGGTCTTCATCCCTCCAGGTGGCTCCCCAGTCCCCAATGAAGCCAAAACCCTAAGCTTCACACCAGTTTTTCAACCACTCATTGAATTCCCTGGTGAGAAGTGCCCTAGCATCTCCCTTGCCATAGACAGGCAGCACCTCTGAGAAGGTTACCGTGATCACGCTGCTTGTCTAAGGCCCCTTCCCAACTCTACAAACTCCTCTTGCACTGCTCTGATCCCATTCTAGCCAGGTCATTTGTCCCTAGGTGGACAATGACATCCAGCCCCTCCCTTGTGCAGCTCCTCCCATGATCCTGAGGATTCGCTTCCTGTCCCTCCAAGCCGTGGCACCAAGAAGGCACCTTACCTCCCTTTCCCCTTCCTCCCCCATTTCTACCCTCAATGATTGAGTCCCCCACCAGGAGTTGTTTCCTTCCCCTGTAGG
This sequence comes from Neoceratodus forsteri, assembly GCA_016271365.2. NCBI lineage: Eukaryota > Metazoa > Chordata > Ceratodontiformes > Ceratodontidae > Neoceratodus > Neoceratodus forsteri. Next base: position 517,509,730 of record CM028136.1, on the reverse strand, counting down.
GTCCCATGCCACCCTCCTGTGGGTCTCCTTTGTGAAGGTTCCCAGCATCCTCCTTGGTCTCCACTGCAGGTGCCTCCATAGAGGAACCACTATCCACCAGAAGACGAATGAATTGTGAGAGAGGTACAGCTGGAGGATGCAACTCTGTTCCACCACCCTCTCCTCCTTGAGCCCACCTGGTCCAGCCTTTCCTCTTTCTTGGCAACCTCTGAGGTAGTGGCATTGGCCCTGGTGGTCCCTGGGTGGGGAGGAGGTTTCACGAATCCTAGCCAGGTCAGCCTGGAGATGGGCAACCTCTCTCTCAGACCAGAGATGCCTACAATCTTGACAGCATCTGGCCTCAGAATGTCTCCTGGAACACTGCCGCCCCACAGCCATTGCACTGCACCACTCCTATCATGTCTTATTTGGTGTCCTCTCTACTGTTTCTCTGGATGCTTATTCTCTCCTCTCCTTACAACTCTCACCCTTCCTGTTCTGGGACAGCAACTTCCTACCTTCTTCAGTAGCCTCCTTCTTCCTTGCTCAATATCAGACCAGAGCCGATCTTGAACCAAACTTGTTGGTAGGTGTGCTCCACAGCACCCCCAAAACCTGTTTTTAAAGAATTATTTTAGGACTGTAGTCACCTGTATCCCCATATAGGGGACCCAGTCTCCTTGGGACTTCAGCATCTGTCTTGCCCAGCTGATGAGACTTCTTTTGAGCCTATGGCTATAGCTGCTCTAAAATATGTCACATGGAAAATTGTTTTCCTAATAGCCATGACATTTGTTAGAAGGGTATGCAAACTGCAAACCCTCTATACAGATCCAAACTGCATAATCCACATGGATAAGGTAGTCCTCAGGAACAACAGGAAGCTCCTACCTAAGGTAGTGTTGAAATTCCACCCAAACCAGTTAGTTGCCCTTCTTGTGCTATACTCTGAACATTCTAGTACAGATGGACAGAAACTATACTGTGGATGTAATAGAAGCACAGGTCTCTATATGGCCCAGACAAGAGATGTCAGGTCCCAGAGTACACAGCTTTTTATCACCTGTGAAGAAGTGGAAAAGGGTAAACCGACAGCTGAGAGAACAATTTCTCATTGGAGAGTTTCTTGCATACAGTTCTGTTATGAAAAAGCTGGTAAAATACCTCCCAGAGGCCTAAGGACACATTCCAAAAGGGTACCTCTGCCTCTGTGGCAGATACAAGGGGATCCCCCACCTAGACATTTGTAAAGCAACTACTTGAAAAACAGTGCACTCCTTCACTAAGCACTACTGCCTTGACATATAGTCCAGGAGGGATGCGAGTTTTGGAACTGCTGTCTTGCAGAACCTTTTTTTCCAAAATAGGTTCAGGAACCATCCTCTCAAGATAGTGCTAGTGAGTCTGCTTTTTTGTAAAGTATCATAAATGGATTCCTGTTGTTCAAAGAAAAAAAAATAACTCACTATAGTAATGTTGTTTCTACTAAGGGATCTATCAAGATTTATAAACCCTGACCCTGTCTCCCCTTCCAGAACCTGAAAATAGATTTGCACAAGAACCAGTTCTTATTTTAAGGTTGTATGAATATTCCTTATTCCAGTTCCTCAGCAATTTTTAGAATCTGATAATTTAAATTTTTACATGATGTTTGCTTTAAACTTATATGGTATTTAACAATTTTAAAGACAAATTTTGAAAATATTTGGTAGCCATTTGGCTAATTTTAGTGGTTGCAGCTTCCTTAGCTATAGAAACAAATCTGAAGTTAATGCACTAAGGGGGGGGCATGCCCACAGTGCAGAGTTTAAACTTATATTCTACGTTCTAAAATTAGCATAAAGTTCTATCTCCAGGGCATCACACTCTGGTAGGATGACACTTGTTTTATAAATAAAAGAAAGAACATTACTTTGGTGAGTATTTTTTTCTTATCAGACACTGAGATTGAGAATTATGACATTCAAAAGACAAACAGGCGCAATCACAATTTTCAAGCGGATGCACTGTCAGATAGTATTCATATTTCTTATTTTAAAGCTTTAAATTCCTTAGAAGTATTGTAAGAAATTAATAAGTTAAATGCCTCAAAAGTGACTGATCCTGACCAAATTGAAATTAAATTCCTAAAATATTCAGCTAACTTAATTTCCCCCTGTACTCTCTAAACTTTTTATTCACGTCTCAAGTAATCAATTTTCCCAGATTATTGAAAATATTCTGAGGTGGTTCCCATTTTTGAAGGAGGTAAGAGTAACAGTCCCACTAATTTCTGACCAGTGGCTCTGTTGTGAACAGTCTCCAAACTGAAAAACTGAGTAGACAACAACTTCATGAATACCTTGAAAAATGTGTTATTTACTTTTACCTTTCCAGTCAGGATTTAGGGCCAGGAGGTTGATGTGCACTACACTAACAGACTTCGCTGATATAGCTAAGGGTTTGGAAAGGGAGAAAGTCTGCTGGTGCAGTGTACGCTAACCACTGAAAAGCCTTTGAGTTAGTAGATTACCAAAATTTGTTCTCAAGATTCAAACAGACTGGTAGTTGACTGGTTTCATTCATATTTAGTAGACCAAACTCAACAAATGACAGTTGGTAACTTATTTTCAAATAAAGGGTCCCCATTTAGAGGGGTATCCCAAGGATCTATTTTAGGCCCTCTTTGTTTTTGATATATGTTAATCCCTTGCCACAATTCATAAAAAAATATGAAATTTTTGATTTTACATGGCCACTTGGTTCTTGTGGACAGAGCTAATAACAGTGAATTGGAATACAAAGTACAGCTAGACTTTAACATTCTACAACAGTGGTTTAAGGAATCAAAAATTGTATTAGGTGTTAAAAATAACAGCGAACTGCAATACAAAGTACTGCTAGATTTTAACATTCTACAATAGTGGTTTAAGGGATCAAAAATTGCATTAAGTGCAAAAACAAAATGCAAGTGATACACTTTAAAAATAAAAACATAAAACAAAAATCAACATCAGCACTACAGATTAAGCTTTAAAATGGAACTAAAGTGGCAAACACAGATTCTTATACTGTAAATATTTAGAGGTTGAAAGTGATAACTCTCTTATATTTGGTACTCATATCAGCAAAACTGTGACAAAAGTGAGCACTAGATTAGGGGTGTTCTGATGCAAAGCATCTGCAGTACCCAAAAATGCAAGAAAAATAATCAGCCAAAGGAAAGAGCTGGCAACATACTAACATACTAAAAGCCAGCAGAATAGGCCTCATGGTCTATCATGTCTGCACAGTAGTCAGCCCCTACTGGGTGCTCGCTTCTCCACCGCCACCCCCCCCCGAGAGTGGGTTTTTCCGGCTTCAGTTTCCCCACCTGTTCCACCTCTTCTCTAATCCCTCCACTGTGCCCTCTTCCACCAGACTCCAGGGCAGTGCATTCCATGGCTCCACCACCTTCTCAGTGAAGTAGTGTCTCCTACGCTCCCCCCGTCATTTCTCCCCTCCAGCTTCCACTCATGCCCCCTGGTGGTTATCCCCTTCCTTAGCCTGAACACCTCCTTGGCTCCACCCTTATTGATCCCCTTTACATACTTGAAGACCTCTATCATGTCCCCCATCTCTCCTCTCCTCCAGTCTCTCCTCATAGGGCCTCCCTCCCATGCCCTGAATCATCCTGGTTGCCCTCCTCTGGACCCTCTCCAGCAGTGCTATGTCTTTCTTAAGGTGAGGCCTCCAGAACTGCACACAGTACTCGAGATGTGGCCTGACGAGGGCATTATACAGAGGGAGGATCACCGACCTCCTCCTCGAGGTAATCCCCCTGGCTATGCATCCCAGTATCCTGTTTGCTTTTGCTGCGGTTCTTCGACAATGTTCAGTGTTATTCATTCTGACGTCCACCACCATCCCAAGGTCCCTCTCTTCCAATGTGTCTTGCAGTGTGACCCCCCCCCCGGGTGTAAACATGGCCTGGGTCTCTGACCCCCAGATGCAGCACCTTACATTTCCCTGCATTAAATTTCAATCCCCACCTCCTTGACTACCTCTCCAGCATATCCACGTCCCCCTGGAGTGCCTCTCTCCCATCCTCCCTGTCTGCCAGTGCTCCCAGTTTTGAGTCATCTGCAAAGAGACTCAGCCTACTCCTAACACCCCTCCCTATGTGTGAGACATAGGCATTGAACAGGAGTGGCCCCAGAGCCGAACCCTGGGGGACCCCACTGATGACCCTTCTGGGGGAGGAGACTATCCCACCAATCATAAATTTGCCCCGTAAGCCAATTTTCTACCCACCTGAGCAAGCAGACCATTGTGGGGTACCAAATCAAATGCCTTGCTGAAGTCCAGGTAGAGGATGTCCACCAGCCTATGTCGGTTCAATGCACCCATCACCCAGTCGTAAGACTCCACAAGGTTGGTCTGGCATGATCTCCCTGGAAGAAAACCATACTGCTTGTCGTCCAGGTGCCCCAACCGTTCCAGCTGCCCCCCAAGCCTCTCTTTGATAATGCCCTCCATTACTTTGCCTACCACAGACATTAGGCTGACAGGCATGTAATTTCCCATCTCCTCTCTAGACCCCCCCTTTGTGGATAGGCACCACATGGGCCACCCTCCAGTCTTGAGGTACCCATCCTGTCTGCAGAGAGATGTTAAAGACTGCAGCCAGTGGAGCTGCCAGCACATCTGCCAGTTCCTTCAGAACCCTTGGATGCAGCCCATCCAGTCCCAGCGCCTTCTCAGTCTTTTGCGACCAGAGGGCCTCTCTCACCCTAGCCACTGTGATTTCTCCCTCCCAGCCCACCTCCTCATGCATCTGCCCTCCCCCTCTAGATTTGGTTCACCCGCTACCCTAGCCTCTTCCAGTCCTCCAGACTCCAACTGACCTCACAGTTCTGTGGGCTCCCCTTCTCTCCCATCGGGATTTTGATTTTTGATTTTGATTTTTATATTTTATTCAATTGACAAGCAAAAGAATAGGAGGCTCAACTGAGACAAGCTCATTTCCAGTGAGGTCCTTAACACATACTTAAATACATACATAATTAACTTAATCATAAAAAAGTCCCACAAACATAAAATTATTTACAATGACACAACCATCTAGACATCATACAACAAAAAACACATACTTAAAATGCACTTATATGCCCTATTATAGGGCGAGACATGAGATAAGACCTACATAATTACTCACCATTTAACCTTTTAACAGCTTCAGATTTAAACCAACTTTTTATTTCACCCAAATTAAGGCTAGATCCAATTGGCCTCAGGTAAGTTGGGAGTGAATTCCATAGGTTAGGACCCAAATAGAAAAAATGTTCTCTACCCAAATCCGTCCTTCTTCTGGGCAAAACAAATTCCATACCCTCAGCAGAACGTAACCCTCCTCTAATTATCCTAAGCTGAAATTCCTCACTAATATATTCTGGTACCCTACCCCTAACTAATTTAACCATATATAACAAAACATGAAATATCCTTCTATCATTAGGGCTTATCCAATTTAAAGATTGATATAACTCTCTCCTATGAGTTCTCTTAGGAACATCTAAAATAAACCTAGCTATCTTATTAAAGGAAATGTCTAATCTAGCCAACTGGGTTGAGGTAGCCCCTGTATAAATAATATCCCCAAAATCTAACAAAGGAATCAAGGTAGCCATAGCCACCTGTTTCCTTACATTAACATCCATACAATTCCTAATTCTATAAAGTGCACCCAAACGACAATTAACTTTTTTAATTGTTTGTTCTATATGGAAAATCCAATTCAATGATCTATCCATATACATCCTAAATATTTATAACATTGGACTTGTTCAAGGGCAATGTTATCCACTGTCATTACACTCAAACCCAAATCGGAATAAATCTCTTTATTTTCCCTAGAAAAGAGTATTACCTGGGATTTTTTTTGGATTAAGAACAAGATTAGATTCTCTATAGAATAACTGAAGCTCATCAAATGCTTTCTGGAGAGTAAATTCTATCTGAGTTAATAATAACCCTTTCACATAAATAATAGTATCATCTGGTACAGATGACACTGTACATCAGAATTGGTCAATACAAAATTATTCATATATAAATTAAATAATATTGGACCCAAAATGGATCCTTGGGGTACCCCAGATATTATCTCCCTAAAAACCAGAATCCCATCCATTCACTGAAACCATTTGTTTCCTACCAGTTAAATAAGCCTCCAACCACCTAATCACCTTTGCCAAAATTCCCAAAGCAGGTAGTCTGGACAGGAGGATGCCGTGGTCCAGGGTATCAAATGCCCTGGATAGATCTACAAAATTGCTCCCACCGACATCCCCTGTCCAGAGCACCCACAATATCCCAAGTAACTTTCAGCAAGGCAGAGGTTGTACCATGTAAGGGCCTCAAAGCCAGATTGAAACTTATTAATCAACCTACCATTTTCCAAATAAATCTGAAGTTGTTTAGCTATCAATCTTTCAAAACCTTAACTACTATTGGTAATAATGATATAGGCCTATAATTCTCCATTAAAGACCTAGATCCGTTCTTATAAACAGGAATAATTTAGCGATTTCCACACTTCAGGAATTTCCCACTCATAAGGGACATGTTATAAATACTAGCCAGGGGATAAGAAATAACCGGAGCAGCATATTTCAACAAAATACTAGGAATCTCATCCAATCCACCAGCCTTCCTAGTATTTATATTAAGTAATGCATTTTCTGTTTCAGATGGAGATATTAATTCAAACACAAACTCCTTGTCCTTCAAAGGAACAGCCTCTATAGCTCTAACTTGAGAATTTAAAGGAGAAGAACAAAACTTAACCTGTGGTGAGGCCTTTTTACCCACTGTTATAAAAAGATCATTAAATCCATCCACCACCCGAGGGCCCATAGGGACTTCAACATCCCCCATTTTAAACTTCTCAGGATAATCCACTTGTTGATCTCCTTTCACCCTTTTTAAAACTTGCCAAAATTTCCTTGGATCATTAGTCAGATTAAAATTCAATTCCCTATTACAATAGTCTTTTTTAACCTTCTTAAGTTCATAATTATAATAATTCCGCATCTGTTTATACTTCACCCAATCATTGTCCAATTTTATGATATTAGCCACCTTCCAGGCCTTATCCCGCTGTTTCTTAATTTTAAATAAGTAGGAATTGTACCAAGGGGAATTATTAGACTTTATTTTCCTAATTTTTAAAGGGACATGCCTATTACAAATTGTCAAAAAATCCTCCTGAAATAATCTCCAGGCATCAGCAACTGTAGGAACCAACTCCACCCTTCCCAAATTAAACTCATCTAATTCTAACATAAAATTTATATAATCAAAATGTTTAAATGATCTATAATAAACTGTTTTTACTAATGGAAGGATCCCCCACCTCCCTCAGTAAAGATCGAGGCAAAGTACTCATTTAGTACCTCTGCTTGCTCCAATGCTTCCTGAGCCCACCCCTTCCCGGTCCTAATCCTGCTGATCTGTGCCCTCACTTTTCTTTTCTCCCCTATGTATCTACAGAATCCCTTCCCCCTCTCCGGATATCCCTAGCCAGGTTTTGCTCCATCCTCACCTTGTCCCCCCTCACCACTCTGGTGACCCTCCTAGCCAGCAACTCATACTCTCCCCTCTCCCTCCCCCCTTGAGTGCTTAAAGCACATGTAGGCAGTCTTTTTTTTCCCTCACCGCCACCTGCATCTCCCTGGTCCACCAACATGGCTTACTGACCCTACATTGCTTTCACCTTACCTTAGCATAGGACCTAGTAGCCTCCTGCAACCCCTTCTTAATGGTCTCCCACAAGGTTCCATCATCCATGTCTGGCCTTATCTCATCCAAGCACCCCCAAAGAATCCTACCCATACCCTCAAAGTCCGCTCCCCTGAAGTCTATTACTACTGTATTAGTGCAGTTATCTTCCCCCCAGGTACAGCAGAAATCAGACCGTGGCGTGGTCACTACCTGCCAGTGAGCTGCTCACCTCCAGGCCCCTTATCTAGTCACTCTCTGCTAGGACAACATCCAATATCCGTCCCTCCCTAGTAGGCTCCCCCACCTGCTGGACTAGGAAGGCATCCTGAAAGACATCCATCAGCCCCTGCTCCCTGGCCACAGAGGATGTCATAATGTCCCAGTCTGCCCCTGGCATATTAAGGTTACCCAAGACCATCACCCTATCCTTTCCAAGGCCACAGTGACCCCTGATGTTCTCAACCAGATTGTCCTCCAGGTCCGTGTCATTGCGGGGGGTCTGCATACCACCCCTATTTTCAATCTTTTACCCCCCCCTCATTTGCAGGGTTACCCAAATCACCTCCATGTCCCCATCAGCCTCCTCCACTCCACTAACTACTATGTCATTTCTGACCATCAGTGCTACACCCCCCTTCCTACTCCCCTATCCTTCCTGAACATTGTGTAGCCCTCTAAGTTTAGGTTCCAATCATTCCTCTGGGTGGCCCATGTCTCAATAATTGCTGCCATATCCACTGCTCCCTCAACTAGCATTGCCTGGAGCTTGGGCATTTTATTGTCCATGCTCTTGGCATTGATCAGAGCCATCCTCCACCCCGTCCCCTCTCCCCTTCCATCCCCAGTCTTCACAGTCCTCTGTCACACTTTCCTGCACAGTTCCCCATGGCTTTGCAATGCAGCCTGCAGCCCCCATTGCATGTCCTAGTCCTGAATCCTCGAGCAGCCCCCCCTGGAGCTGTCATTTTTTTATCCCTCCCCCCTTTACAAGTTTAAACCCCACCTCTCGCCTATGAATCCAGAAAGTTTCAGTTTAAGGATCTCCCTCCCCTCCAGGTTGAGGTGTAGCCTATCCCTGGCATATAGCCCCTTATCCTCCCATGTATCACCCCAGTCCACCAACTACCCATACCCCTCTGTCTTGCACCAGTCCCTGAGCCACTAGTTCACCCCTCTAATTTTTAGCTTGTTCTCCCCGGTCACCCTTGGTACTGGCAGAATCTCAGAGAAGGAGACTGAGCTTCCTATAGCATGGCAAACCCGGGCCAGCTCCCGGAATCTTGCCTGTATCTCTAGTTCACTGTTCCCTTCTAAATTGTTTGTTCCCAGGTGTACTAGAAAGTCTGGGGATCCCCTGCATTCCCTTGCCATCGAGTATAGCTGGAATTTGGCCTGGTGTACGGATAGGCCTGGGATACATTTAGTCTTGACTGGGCTGCTTTTTCCCTCCCCAACCCCCTCCCACTGGATGCCCATGGTCATGGAGTCACCCAGTAGAAGCATCTTCACCTCACCCCCCAAATTACTAGCCCATTTGTGCCCTTCCAGGCTCCTTCTTCTGTCACCGACCCCCTGCTTGCTCCTCGCACCTCCCACAGTCTGGGTGTCACAAGTCTTTGTGTGCCCTTCCAGGCTCCTTCTTCTGCCTACAGCCCCAGCTTGCTCCTTGCACCCCCCACCACCTGGGTGTCACAATTTGCCCCCCCAACTCTTCTCTGGTCTCCCCATTTGAACTGGTGCCCTCAGATCCCCCACCCAGGCCTCCTTTTACCGATTCCCTTCTTGTCTCCCTCACCCCTTAGGTTCTGCACTTTCCAACCCTTCTGCAACATTGCTCCCTGCCCCCTCCTACTCCCCCGCTGATTTCTCCCACCTTAAAACTGGCCTATCCAGAGTGCTCCTGCTGCACTCCCCTTCCTTGGTTGATTTCCCCAGCCTCGACGCTGGCCTGTCCTGAGTCCTGACCACTTCCACCCTGACATCGCTCTGTGTGCCCCATCTACTGTACCTCCCTCAAACCCAGACTTATGCCCCTCACCCCTCCCATCTGGTGCCCTGGTCTCACATTGCCCCTGACCTCCCCTCCTTTGGATTTGGCTCCCTCTCCTGTTCCCTGCCCCCTCTGCTTTCTGACCAATCCCTCCCTGTCTGCCTGCTCCCCCCACCCGCCATCCTCTTCCACCTCATTTTCCAGATACAGCAGGGTGAAACGATTTGTAAGTGTGATGGCTGCCCCAGGTTTGCTCTCTGCTGTTCCCCCTTCCTCCTTGGCTCCTTCTGGGCAACCCCCTTCCTATGTAGTGATTTTCATACTTTGCTTGTTTTGTGCCCACCCCAAGCGACCATGTGGTCCTAGTCCGCCCTCCCACCCCAACCCTGGGTATGCCATTTTGACCTCGTCCAATGTCATATGGTTCCTGCCCCCTTACCTCTACCCTCCCCTCCCACCCCAGCTGCCTCCTGATCCCCTGACCTCCTTCCTAAGACCTGCCAACTGGAAACACTGGGCATCCTCCAAACCTCCATGCTCAATCCAATATTATGGCTGCCCCGCACCCTGTACACCCAACCACCCTACCAAAGATGCCTGCTCTTGCGACTCTTACACCCATCCTCATTTTGGGTGCGAGCTATTTGGCCCTCTACCAGCAATAATAGTTCCTATACAGTCAGTACACAATCACTTTACCCTCTCCCCCAGCAGTAGTCAGCAATACCCAATCAATTAGTACAACAGTTTGCCCCGCAGCAGCAGTCAGCAATACCCAAGCAAGCAAGATGCACGTAACCACTTGCCCCCCCCACAGTCAGCATCAAGTCCAATACTCTTAGTGGCCCAATTCAACCAATCATAATGTGTCCTTTTCCAAGGCTCCACCCCCACTGACCATTTAATTGAGGTTGAGATCAGTGCTGGGGTGGGTGGGAGGAAACAGCTCTCCTCTATTCTGGTAGCGGCTGGGCTCCCAGACTTAAATAGCCCAGCCACGATGTTTAAACTTGGCACCCTGTACGCTGATTGGCTCTGTACACTGTCCCCATCTTCACTGGCTTTCCAGTGCTGCTCCCAGCACCGATGCAGCCCCTGGAATCAGTCACTGCCACCGTGGCCCCCCGCTACTCCTGCCACCATCGATGCAGACCCCAGCTCCTCCTTCTGCTGCCCACACAAACCATGGCAACCACAGCTCTCCTCAGCTCTCCATTGAGAAAGTTGACCTCTCTACATCCAGGTGGAATGCCTGGGTCATGCATTTTATGACTCAGCACTCAACAACATCCAATAAAGCCTCAAAGCAAAAATGCTGCAGACTTGCACAGACTGTATTTCAGCTCCAGACAGATGAAGCACTCAGTAAGAGGGTGTGTAGGCAAGCTGTCTCAATGTTTTGCACACATGCACTTTTTCAAGAGACTGACCTTGCAATGTCAAAGGACCACATTTAAAGTGCAATCTTAAAGCAACAGGCAGTGCAAAAACCATTACAAAGTGCAATTGTGCAATAGGTCAGTTCATGTAACAATATTAGAAAAAAGTGACACAGTACAAATGTATAAAAAACACACAGAGAAGAAATGTTAACAAAAGTTGCATAGTTTATGGATCAACTTCAAAGGAAGCAGTAAATATGGCTAATAAAGATGGTGTGACTGTTGCATCAGGATTACATATAACCATACGCCCCTTAGTTTAAGTAATGCAGTACTTCATGCCAGTGGACAACATGTCCTACAGTACTTATGGCAAGCTCCAGTTTCATCAGTAAGTCAAACGTCCCATACAAGGCTGTGAGTCAGTAATAATACTCATTTGGTCAGATATCAAAATTCACTATAATGTGTCTATATGATGTTGACTATTAAATCTGTGAAAAAGGTACATTGTCCCTTTGTCCAAATTAGCAAGGAAACAATCCCATGGTGAGTATTATTTTGATCTTTGTATAACAAAAAAATAACAATGAAATCAGAGAATTACACAAATGCCTCAATTTCCAATCTATTGTTTAGTCCAGGATATACAGTAGCCAATGTTCTAAAAATCCAGTAGGACTCCCTTTTGCACAACAATGCTTCCTGATCTCCTTCCCCCAAATTAAGTAATATTACTTTTTCCATTCCCACAAAAGACCAGTCATGTGCAGATCCATAAGTTCTAACCACACTATAAATGTATTTATTAGAACTTGTGATCAAGAGTTAAAAGAACGTGTGTATCAGGAACAAGAAAATGTCAACATGATAGGTGATGAATTTAGAGCTATACAGAGTTTACAAGCAAACTATGCTATAACAATTAAGCATGCAGATAAGGAAGGGAGGGAGTGTGGCAGTACAAGATTATGAAAAATATATTGCAAAGGTTAAACGTCAGTTAGCAAACAGAAAATTTTACAAACCTTTATCATCTAACTTCACACCTGCCTTTAAAAAGCAGATTGATGGTACCTTAGATATGCATTGGAAGAGGGCATTATTAACAAAGACACCTTGTCATTTTTTGACAAGAGATCACCCTAAATGCCCTACCACCTCTATGCTCCCTAAGGTTCATAAAAAACAGGACTCCCCACCTGGACATCCCATTACATCAGATATTAATTCCCTGACAGAACCCTTGTCCAAATTTATGGATTTTTATATGTATCATTTGTCAGTAGTCCTCTGTCATATATCAGAGACTCAATGGAAGCACTTGTCCTCATGAGGGACATCCACATCGAGGATTCATATTTGCTGGTGATGCTCAATGTGAAGTCCTTCTACACCAACATACCCCATGGGGAGGGCTTAAAGTCTCTGAAACATTATTTAGAATGCAAAAGTGTAAGGGGGGCCAGGTGGTGCGTGGTGACGCAATGCGCTGGATCCTGAACTAAGCAGCATGGAGCTGCTGCTTCTCCCCTCTGCTCCTCAAATGGTATAGTGTCTAAACCTGGTGGGTGTGCAGCGTTGAAAAATATGTAAATGCTTAACTAAATTTTAGTTACTGGTAGCATTTTGGTACCAGAAGCTCAGGATGACACTGATGAGAGTGCCGAGGCACCACAAAAATAAGTGAAACCGGGAAGGTGGCAAACAAAGTAAGATCTCCAGTGGTTGGGAAGTCCATCTGTAAAAAGCTTTTTAAGTGGGTGTGGGCAGGACAGTAGTGTGGTGGGTAGGTAACTGGCTGGGTGGCAGGACACAGAGGGTGGTGGTAAATGGCTGTCACTCCACAGAGGGAAGAGTGACCAGTGGGGTACCACAGGGATCAGTGCTGGGACCGGTCCTATTCAACATTTTCATCAGTGACATTGTGCAGGATCTAGAAGGCAGAATTTCACTGTTCACTGATGATACAAAGCTCTGTAACAGAGTAGACACACCAGAGGGTGTAGACAGAATGAGAAGTGACCTGTAGAAACTTGAAGAATGGTCAAGGGTTTGGCAGTTGAAATTCAATGCAAAGAAGTGCAAGATAATGCATATGGGGCACAAAAACCCTGGCACAATATATCAGTTGGGGAGTGAGGATATAGCATACACCAAGCAGGAAAGGGATCTTGGGGTTGTCATCTCTGATGACCACAAGGTAGGGAAACAGTGTGACAAGGCAGCAGGTAAAGCAAATAGGATGCTGGGATGTATAGGCAGGGACATCACCAGCAGGAAAAGGGAGGTCATAATTCCGCTATACAAGACACTAGTGAGGCCCCACCTGGAGTACAGTGTACAGTTCTGGAGACCATACCTATGTAGGGACACAGACAGGGTGGAGAAGGTTCAGAGGAGGGCAACAAAGATGGTGCATGGATTGCATCACAAGTCCTATGAAGACAGGTTGAGGGAACTGAACATGTACTCCTTGGAGGAGAGGAGGGAGAGAGGGGATATGATAGAGACATACAAGTATCTTACAGGGAGGAACAGGGTGCAGGAAAACACTATTTTAAGTGAAAAAGATGTTCCAGGACTAGAGGGCATGGGATGAAGTTGAGGGAGGACGATTCAGGAGGAAACATGAGAAGAATTTCTTCACAGAACGGGTGGTGGACAAGTGGAACACCCTGCCAGAGGAAGTGGTGGGGGCCCAAACAATCACGGGATTTAAGAATGCATGGGATAGACATAAAGGAATTCTAGAGGTCAGGGGTAAGGGGCAACAGACTTCTTGGAAAACAAACTGAACTTACACGCTCAAATGGGCAGACTGGGTGGGCCATAGGCCCTTATCTGCTGACACTGTCTATGTATCTATGTATCTATGTATCTATGTAAGTCTAAATAAGACTGTCTCTCTGTTTTTGTCTGTGGAGCTAATTTTTTTCTACTCAATTTTCATTGATGCAAAGAAAATACACCAGTTTGACATTACATCACTTAATATGCTACTTCTACTACTATTACTATATCTAATACTATTATTTCTATTAGAGAAGCCTTGACGATATCACTTATCTACGCTGTACATTACAATTGTACGAACAGAATCTCCTTCAAGTCAATAAATGTCTTTCTTTATACAGTCATAATGTGTTTCTTTTTCTTCTGTTCTCATTCTTCAGGAGTCCATTTGTTAGAAAAAAAAAGAAAATAAGAGAAGGAGCCCCCTCAAAGAGAGGACCCCTAACCTAAACAAACTCCTCTCGGTGTAAAGTTATAACTGGAAGACCTTTCCTTTCCACCTATGGTGCAGAGAGCCTATGGACCTCCTCTCAAGATTAGCTGACATCTGAAATCAAAAAATTCTCCAGTGTTTTTTAAGACTCCCTTTCTGAGTGGAGCTAATTATGTAAGACTTCTGCAGGAGAGTGCATCCTTTTCTTGGTAGCAGTAGCAATCTGGACCTTGAGGAGGTACCAGAATTGGTCCACCTGGACGTTGCTATCACAAATAAGTCACACTACAAGCTGCTTTTTCTTTCATGTGTGCCTTAAGTTGCAAACTGCACTTTTCACAGTTTTTACAATGATGCTCAATCTGCCTATTTCACCATGGGATAAGTGCTGTCAGACCCAACCTACAGTGTTTATCGAATTCTGAAAAGAGGTGCCATACAAGAAATTAAAGGACAAGGGTCTTTGGAAAAGACACCATGAGATGCCAAGTGGAAGACCACCAAGATAAGTAACCATACATCACAATCCTGCTACCCTTCATTAAAAGAGCTTAAACTCTGATAAAACTTTGAGTATCCAGCTATTCCTGTTTACACAGCTATTTTGAGGGGAAAAAAAGGGTATGCACAGATTAAATCGGAACCTCTGAAGTTTGGACTGTAATGTTTGCCCCTCGGTGAGGCTGTAAAGTGATTAAAATAAATTATCAGCCAACTAGAACCATTTGAAAACTAATTAACCATTCTTTGGGGGTGAAAAAGGTTAAAACAAGGGTGAAACAGATCTGCATATGTGGGACACTGAACAAAATGTTAAATTAGGAGGGAAAAGGCTCTGCAAAATCTTTCAAGCTTCTGGGGAAAAATCTAAATTACAAAATGAAAAAAAGCACTTCTGAATCTGATATAAAATCAAATACAGATTTAAGGGGTAGGAAACTAAAGCAATTGAGACTGCCATTTAAAAACTGTTGTTGGCTCAAAATTAATTAAAATGACTCCAAAGCTTGACCCCAAAAGAAAGAAGGAAAAAAAAGGGAACTTTGTCCTTCCAGCAGCAAAATGTGCACGGTCCCCACAAGAAACAGAAGGGTCCCCTTCCAGAGGGGAGACAGAGTTATCAACAGTCTCCCCGACTTAGGAGAACCAGTCCAAACCTCAGAGGATGATCTTGTCTCATGAGAAGCTGGAAATACTGGCCCATCTATTCTGGATGGGAAACAGGAAGACGCAGGCCCAAGCACCTCTGAGACTCCTCAAGAGACACCACCCGAGTGGGCCCAGCAGTTAATAAAAAATCTGAATGCTTTACAGATATCAATAGGAAAATTGCAATATCTACCAGACTCAATTAAAGCCATTTCAGATAATATTCAAAAGCTGGATTCAAAATTGGAACAGGGGATTAAACACATAGCCGAAGTGGAAAAAAGGCATCTGATTTGGAAGATGCTGTGTGCCCTTTGTCTCATGATGTGAAGGACTTAAAAAAGCAATAAGATGCTTTTAAGTGGAAACTAGGTGATCAAGAGAACTGTACCAGAAGGAAGAACATTCATATTTTTGGAATCTTCCCCGAGTGGGAGACAGAAATGTCACTTAAGTGTAATGTGATGGATATTTTTTCTAAAACTCTGGCATCCGAGGAAGGCATTCCAATTTTAGTTAGAGTTCACTGGCTGGGAACAATTAAAGCAATACAGAAATATAGACCAGTAATAGTTAAAATGTTAACTTCAGAAGGGAAAGATTCTATTATGCAGGCTTTTTATGGTTTAAAAACATTTGTATACAAAGACCAATCTAGCTATCTTAGGAATGATTTCTCAAAGATTTTGTGGGAACAAAGAAAGAAATTTGGGGAAATTCAGAACATATTATGGAAAAAGAGTATCAAAGCCTATGTGGTTTTTCCAGCTAAGTTAGAAGTTTTTCTGAATAATAAAACTTTGTTCT
The DNA here is from genome assembly GCA_016271365.2 of Neoceratodus forsteri. NCBI lineage: Eukaryota > Metazoa > Chordata > Ceratodontiformes > Ceratodontidae > Neoceratodus > Neoceratodus forsteri. The sequence goes on along the minus strand of CM028136.1, from coordinate 517,493,451 downwards.
ATAATTCTCTATCAGAAGCCCTAGCGGATTTAAAAATCAGACTGCCTACAATCTTTACAAATTTGGAAAATGATTGAACTCTTGGGTTATAGGATTTCAGTAGCGTATATCTATAAATCAAATCTGGGAATCTGTTCTTAGGTTACATTGTAAGATCTAGGGGGGGAGAGCTAGTCTTAGGTTCCAGCCTTGTTGCCAAGTTTTTTTTGTGTGTGGTGGGGTATGTCAGACTTTGGTTTTAGGCATAATGGGTTGGGGGCAGGGGATTAAAATGAGGAAGAAAATAAAATTTAACTGGTGGAGGGAATACTGTGTCACACAAAGAGTTAGAAGGGAAGTGGTGAAGTTAAATCAGTCAGATGGGATCAGTTAAGGGATGTACTTGGAATGTAAATGGGATTAATTCTCCTGTGAAGAGAACTAGGATTTTGTCAAGAATCAAGAAACTTAAATCCAATGTTACTATGCTTCAAGAAACTTTCTTGAATGAGAAAGAAATGGAGAAATTTACAAAGAAATCTACTGGTTGAATGCATTTTTTTCTTGGAGAATCTAGTAAGAGTGCAGGGGTGGCTATATTAGTTGATAAAAGTTTTAAGGGAGAAATCCTTGGTTCAGTATCAAATAGGCAGGGAAGAATTATTTTGGTAACTACCAAATTAGATCATCATAGAAACATTTTATTTTGCTCCTTATATGGACCCTTCAAAGGCTATGCCTGCTTCCTGGCTGAATTAAACAAAATTAATGTTCACCTGGAATGGGGGTCACTACATACTAGGGGGATCTAAACTGCATACTTAATAGCTCCCTGGATAAAACCTCAAAGAGAAGTAGCTGGGATAAATATAAAGTGAAATTATTACAAAACTTCATAAACTCTAATAATTTAATAGACACATGGAGGGATCTGCATGGATAAAGTAAGGGCTTTACTTACTTTTCACCAAGAGACAGAACACATTCCAGGCTAGATTATATTTTCATATCCAGGGAACTGTTGATAGAGACCCTGGGTATAGCGCAGTGGTTTAGGGCTCCGAGCTACAAACCAAGAGACCTGGGTTTGAATCCCACAGCCCCCACTTATATACTGTGTGACCTTGGGCGAGTCATTCAACTTCCTTGTGCTCCCAAGTCACACCTGTAAACAAGATTCAGCTTAGTGTGTCTCTCTTGGTTAAAAAAATGCCAATATAGAAACTAGATGAATATTGGACCATAGCCCAGTGTGTTGTGATCGCTTCTTAGACACCAATCCCAAAACACAAAAGAAGGGCCTATGGTGCTTTAATAACAGCCTATTAAAAGATAAAAGATTTCTGGCTAAAATTGCTCAGGTTATGGATCATTTTATGATTAACAATAGGGTCTTAGGGAAGAACATAACAGATTGGTGGAATGCCTTTAAGGCAACAGTAAGAGGTGAAATTAAATCAGAAGCTTCATGGAAAAATAAACAAAGATTAAACAGGCAGAGGAAAATAGAGAGTAAATTACAGGATTTAGAAAAAGCAGTTAAAGAAAGGGATGTCACAAAAGAAAGAGAGTTACAAGAGCTCAGGAGAGTGATAGAACCCACAGAGTATTATGAAATAAAAAAAACAAAGGGCAAGGTCAAATAGGAACTGGAAGACTAATAGTGAATTGATAGGAAACGTCCTAGCGAAAAGATTACAAGCCCTAGAAGAAGAAAGAGCAGAAATAACTTCTATATAAACATCTGAAGGCCAGATTGTGACAGATCAAGGAGAGATATTGTTGACACTTTTTAAGTTTTATTTCACTTTATATACTTATGAATGCTCCCCGATACAAGAAGACTTGGGATATTATGAAAAGTTTGCCAAGAGGAAAATCAGTACTGCTGAAGCAGAAGCCCTTACTCAGCCAATATCTGAAAATGAAATTAAAATAACTCTTCACCAAATGGCAAAATCTAAAGCTCGAGGGGTGGATGGCTTTACATTAGATTTTTTTCTAGCACTTGAAAACACAATTGTCCCTCTCTTTTATAATCTTTTCAAACAGATTCAACACCTAAAAATAATTCTGCCATCTTTGTTTCAGGCATATATTTCAGTATTGTTAAAGCAGGGGAAACAAAGTAATAAAGTTGAAAATTACAGACTCATAGCAATTTTAAATGTTGATTATAAAATCTTTTCAAAAATTCTCAATAATAGGGCACGCCCCCATTAGGTAAATTGATACATTAAAACCAAGCAGGATTTATTCCTACTATATCTATCCAATCTGGCCTACTTAAAATACAATTTTTGATAGAATACATGGAAAAATCTGATATTCTGGCAGCCCTAATGGTATTGGATGCCACCAAGGTATTTAATATGCTAGAATGGCCCTATTTATTCAGCACACTCAAATCTTTTGGATTCCCATTGGAATGTGTTTGAATTATTAAAACAATTTACTCTAAACCTCTGGCTCAAGTAAAAGTAATGGGAATTTTTCAGATTTTATAGAACTTCATAGGGGAATCAGTCAGGGGTGTCCCCATCATGTTCCCATTTTGTTATAGCATTAGAACCCTTGCTAAATGAAATTAGGGCAAACACTAAAATTCAGGGTATTAAAATAGATGCAGAGGAATTAAAACTCAATGCATTTGTGGACGATGTCCTACTAGCCATGCAAAACCCAGAACATAGTACACGGGATCGGATTTCAGTAATTAAAAGATTTTCAAATGTTGCAGGTTACAGAGTTAATGAAAACAAAACAGAAATGGTTATTTTTCATGTACAGAACCCAGCCTTAATACAACAATATATAAATGCATCTATTAAGAAGCAGGGTATGAGATATTTGGGTATGTATATCCATAATAATATACATAGTTTGTCTGGGCTGAACTTTAAGGAATTATATGACTCTTTGAGGGATATACTCCAATTTTGGGGTAAAATACTTTTATCTCTCTGGAGGAAAATATAATAATAAAAATGATGGCAGTACCATATCTGTCTTATAGACTACAAATTGTGGTGACCCCCATTCCAGGTCCTTAGTTTAAACAAAGAATTCAGGAAATTCATTTGGAACAAAAAAACAGCCAGAATTTCTTGGAATAAACTTTGCCTTCCATTAGATCAGGGAGGATTAGCCTGGCCAGATTTAGAGAAATTTCATCTGGTCTATATAATGAAAATGGTCATTAGGTGGGCATATAATAAAGAACTTGATCAAACAACTTTGTCCTTTATAAATAATATACTTAGGACATTATTTTCTGAACAGACTGATATCACCCAAATATTGTTTATGGCCAGGAAGTTGAGGAAATCTAGAAGTTTAATAGTAAGACACATAGCTGATGTGGTGATTAGATATACAAACGGAACTAAATGGGATCTGCATCTCTTGCTTGATAATAAAATATGGAATAATCCCAATTACAAACTGAATGGGGCTGTCCTACCTAATAAAAGGTGGGAGGGGAAAGGAATTAATAGTTGGAAAGATTTTTATGAAAAAGGAAACAAACTGCATTGGAATTCCTTTAAAGCAAAATATCAGCTGGGTACAAATCAGTTCCTTTATTTTAACCAATTAAGTGGTCTGTACAGTAAGGACTATAAAAAATGGGAGCGGGCACCAAATAATAGGGATCTGAGACATGATCTGTTAAGAATACTTGATAGTACAACAACTAAACTGATTGCTTGGCTAATGAGTAACCTTCATAAATCATAAATGCACATTTATCGAACAACAATTCAAAAGTGGGATAAAGAGCTGAAACACATATGTACAGTCCAACAATGGGCTTTGGCCTGTAATGCAATTTGTCAGTATAAACTGACTAGAGATGGGGTTATCCAATATAAAATCCTAACAGGGCTTATTATTCTCCATTCACACTATACAGGATTAAGGTGGAACATAATCTTAAACCATGGGACACCCAATGCTGATATTTTTCATGCCTTTTGGGAATGCAAATTGAGTTTCGATTGGTGGTCTAATGCTTTTGCAGTTTTAAGCCAAATAGGCTTTAAATTTCCACACTGGAATGATCCAAAATTCAAATTCTAGAAATGTATAATATTAAGGGGCTGAAAATGGAAGACAGATTTATTCTTAAAGCTAATATGATGGTGATTCAAAGACTGATATTAAAAAAATTGAAATACAGAAATTCTTCCATCCCTTTTCCAAAGTATGAATGGAGACAGTTGTTTCTGACAGTACTTTATAACATAGGATATTTTTGTGATTTCAAGTCAGTGTGGAAATTGTTCCAACAAGGAAATAGAGCAATGGTATACAAATGACTTTCCTACACCAAATAAATAGAATTAAATAATATAAAGTATTTATTTCTATGTAGATGAATTCCTTTTCACTTTTATACTGTACCTTTTTAAGATAAATGTATGAAATTATTATGTACTTTTCATTCCTTACTGTCCTTGGATGAGAAATGTAAAAATATGAATTATCTATGGATGACCTTTTCCTCACCTGGTTGAAAATGTTGCTTGTATTTCTCAATAAAAAATGACAATTAAAAAAAAAGAATGCAAGAGTGTAAAAAAATCTTCCCACTGAATTTCTTATCAGGTTAGCACAGTTTGTACTACAATGCAACTGCTTATTTCTTGGTGAACACTTCCTCCAGATTAGTGGTATGGCTTACAGGGGCAACATTTGCCCTCAACTACACCAACCTATACCTTGAAGACTGGGAGGAGAAATATATCTATAATGCTTCAAATAACAAATTTCTTGACAGACTTGTGCTTTGCCACTACTACAGTGATGATATCCTAATGATGTGGTGGTGTGATGAAAGTGAACTACGATCATTCATTGATTATTTGGAAGGCGTTAGACTGAATTTTATGATTCGCTGTCACTTGTGACAGAGAGACAATATCAGTTTTGAATATTCAGATAACTAATGAGGAGAGGAGAGGAGAATGAGGGGAGATCTGTTATATATGTGGGATATAACTGGCTTCTCTCTTTTCCCATAGGGAGACCATAGTGCAATTTGTCATTATAAAGGAGTGTTTATAATAGCAAACACATGCACAGTTTCCCTTGTTCTGCACATGTGCACGCCTCACTTCTACCACTCCTGACCGCTCGCTGCTTCCGTTTGCCCAAAACAGCACCACCAGAAGAGCTGGGCAGTAAGTTATTTTTATAAATTTACTTCAAAAGTAGACTCTTCAGAAACAGAGCAGGTGTAGTTTATGGTTCCTGGTTAGAAAAAAAAAAAATTTAAATGCTGCACATTGAATTACGGCAGGGCACCGGACTAAAACAAAGCTGAACCATGGCTGCACTGGAACATCTTTATTTTATATAATTGCTGAAGAGAACAAGGGAAACCCAGCAATTATATAAAATAAAATATGGGGTAGTGTGTTTAAACTCGAAGTTACACATGCCTTCGGTGTTCGATACTAACATAAACCCCTCGAGCTTCGCTCTCGGGGTTTATGAGCATCTAACACCTCGGGTGTGTGTGTAAACTTCTCATTACACACACCACCTCACACTTTATTCTATATGTTATAAATGATCCTTATTTATTTACAAAGCTGAACTTTGAATACAAACAGGACAATATTAACAACTGCTCACCTACTACAGCTAAGTTACAGAAGATATAATACTGCTAAGAGGGGATCATGGTTTTTCTTCTGAACAGTAAAGACATAATAGTTTGCAGGAGTAAAACTTCCTTTAAGAAAAAGCTTGATATATGGTAACTAGAATAACAAAGTCTTGGGCAATAAGGGATACTGGATAGGAGCCCCATGGGCATTTTGCCTCTAGCTCCTGTAACACCTCAGTATAACTAAGAACTGTGAGGAGGGGGTTGATACAGATCTATGTAGCAAGCCAGCAGATAGGAACACCCTCCTCCTAGTCAGTTCATGTCAACCTCACCACACCATCAGGAATATACTCACTAGTCAGTTCTTGAGGGTACAGCGCACCTGCTGCACAGAGAACATTTTTGAAAAAAAGAGCACAGGAGCTGCAAAGTAGATTTACTGAAAGGGGGTATAACTATTCAGATGTGGTAAAAGCCCACAACAGGGCAAGGGCACCAACAAGGATACTCAATGCCATGAGTTAGGGAGAACAGCCTGGGTAGAGGCAGGATGAATTTTGTTACAAGCTTCAGTACTAGAGCTACATAGCTAGAGAACATCATACATAAGCATTGTGGTATTATCCAGATGGAACCCAACTTTTTGGGTCATGTGACTCAACCACCTAGGATGATGTATCACAGGCCCGAGAACATTGAAGACATGGTGACACACAGTATGCAACTACTAGAGAAAAAGAGGACATGGTTTCCCCCATTGTATGAAATGTAAATACTGCGGGGTTGTGGCACCTTGTCCTACCTTTAGGAATCCTGGTACAGGGGAAATGATTTACACTAAAAAGTTTATAAACTGTGACACCACCTCAGTAGTTTACATTGTTACCTGCTCTTGTGGTGTGTTCTGTGTTGAACATACCAAAAGAAAATTTAAGGAAATAATAGGTGAATACATGTGGTGCATACAAAACTGCAGTTTCCATTCACCTCTTTCTGCACATGAGATACAGGCAGCTTATGGATCAGCACATGATTGGCCTTCTGTGGGACTAGAAAAAGTAGTACTTAATTTGAGGGGGGGGGGTGATCAGGAAGCATTGCTGTGCAAAAGGGAGTCCTGCTGGATATTTAGAACATGGGCTACTGTATATCCTGGATTAAATGATAGATTGGAAAATGAGGCATTTTTGTAACTTTATGATTTTCTTGTTCTTTTTTGTTTTACATAGGTCAAAAGAATACTCACCATGGGAGTGTCTCTCCTTACTAATCTGGATAAAGGGACACCATATCTTTTATCACAGGTTTAATAATCTATATCATATAGACACATTATAGTGCATTTTGATGTCTGACTGAATGAGTATTATTCCTGACATGTGGCTGTGTGTGGGATGTTTGACTTACTGATGAAACTGGAACTTGCCATAAGAAGGACATGTTGTCCATTGACAGAGAGTATTCCGTTACTTAAGCTCTGTAAGGGGCATATGGTTAGAAGTAATCCTGGTGCAACAGTCTCACCATCTTTATTAACCACATTTGCTGCTTTCTTTGAAGTCCATCCACAAACTATGCAACTGTTTTTAACATTTCTTGTCTGTATATTATGTGTGTTTTTATACACTTGCACTTTATCACTTTTTTCTAATATTGTCACATTAATTGATGTATTGCACAATTGCACTTTGTAATGGTTCTTGCACTGCCTGTTGCTTTAAGATTGCACTTTAAACATGGTCTTGTGAGTTGCACCAAATCATATGCCAGTAATCTCCTGGATGGTTTTTAGTTTCCAAATAAGCTGTTCCAAATATAGATTGACTAACAGGAGGGACTGTGGGCAACTTTGCCTGGTACCCCTGTGTAGTGAGAATGTTAGTGAGAAGACTCCATTGCAGTAACTGGAGGCACTAAGGTTAAAATATTATACCTGGACCCAATGCATATATTCTGCAGGGAATCTGAATTTATCCAGAATGGTAAAAAGAAAGGCCCATGATACTCTGTCAAAAGCCTTCTCCATGTCCAGAGACACCAGGGCTGCTGTGACACATTTCCTAAGGTGGTCCAGGTTACAGGTAGGCATGAAGCCCACCTGTTCATGCCCTATGAGGCCTCCCCATACACTGTTGAGCCATTTGGCAAGAATTTTGGCAAGGATTTTCATGTCCTGAGTAATAAGGGAAATGGGTCAGTAATTTGAACGTTTGTCTGGGTCCTAACCAGGTTTGGGGAGTAGCATAATCATTGCCTTAGTGCGCGATCCAAAATGCCCACAGTATATATGTAGGTAAAGGTTTGTGATAGAAGGGAGTCAATTCATATGCAGAAGTTTTGTAAAAGCTGACAGTAAAGCCATCGGGCCCCGGGGCCTTGTCTGATGTGAGAAATGCGATGGCTGTGAAAATTTCTGAATTAGAAATAGGCTTGGCAATAATGTTTGTTGGTCTGGTGAGAGTGGGGGTAGGATGACTGGTTTTAAATAGGCTTCAATGCCTTTGTATGAGGGTGGGTCAGGGGAGGTCTCATAGAAGGAACTATAAAAAACATGAAATTCTTTAGCAATGTCCCTGGGGAGATTTTAAGAGTCTCGTTCCTATCCGGCCTGATATTTTTAATGCACCTGGCAACCTCCTGTTTTTTTTAGAAGAATAATAATCAGCATTTATATAGCGCTTTTCATATACAGTATATCCCAAAGCGCTTTACAAACAATGATAGACTGGTAGTGAAGTGACTGAATGTGTAGTGGTGGCCATATCGCACACCAACGCCCACACACAGCCTGGACAATTGCATAAACTGGTTTATGGGAAGGGGAATGCTGGCCAGGACACCGGGACTGTCCTCTACTCTTTGCAAAGAGTGTTATGGATTCTTTTACTTTCATCTGGACACCCACCAGGACAGCACCAGGATGGGTAGAAGGGACCTCAGTTTAACATCTCATCCAATGGACGGCACACCCCAGCAGTGCAGCACCCCCCTAATACTGCACTCAGATGCCAGCATTTTAGGTGCAAGTCCAATCCTGATGTGGGATGAGAACCCACAACCTTCTGGTCCACAGCCAGATGTGATTTAACTGTAGGGTCATTAATTTACTGGCTTTGTCCCCCTGTTCTACATACAGTATCTTGCATGACTTTTAAAAATTGCACGTTCTGCCTTTTTTCCCCAAGTAGCTCAGTATATTTGTCATGGAGTGTCTATAGTTTGGCTCTGATATCATCGGGGTAGTTGGGTTCAGTCTGGATTCTATCTTCCTAATTTCCTCTAACAGCCTTAGGGCCATTGATGCTTGTTCTTTTTTCCTCACAAAGGACACTCTGATTAGTTCTCCCCTAATGGTGCATTTACATACTGCCCACTCAGAGTCTCACCTGCCAACACTTTCGGCATTATATTGCCTATAGTTGATAATGGTGTCTTATTTTTTTAACTGTAAATTTGTCCTTCAGTAACCTGACTGTTCAGTTTACAAGTTGTATCCCCTATTCTGTGAGTAAAGGTGTGCTGTATTCAGATTGGTGAGTGATCAAATATGACTGGGGGAAATTTGGCTCGAGTGTACCGTAATCCATGGAGGATGGCCCGGCTAATGAGAAAATAATTAGTTCTTGAAAATGATTTGTTAGCAGGTGAAAAAAGGTGTACTTTCGAGAGGTGGGACACAAAATTCTCCATGGGTCACACACCCCTAGGGAAACAGTCATGTCTCACAATGCTCACTATCCAGGTGAAAGCTCTGATCTGTTCCTCCCCATTCTGTCCTGGTCTGGAGAGAAAAATAAATTCCAGTCCCCACCTGTGATGCTAGGGAAGTGTAAATATAGGGACAGAATTTCTACAATGTTCATAAAGAAAGAAGGGGTGTCAGTACTGGGCCCAGTAGTAATTTGGTGTTGTCAAGGTTCCCTGTGAGAAATAAGACAGCTTTTATTTATCTGGTGCCCAATCCCGGAGGCTCTGGGCACTGTACAAATACAAACATAAGAGCAAAAAAAACAGTGCATGCATAAATAAATAAAAGGTTAAGAAGTCAAATGAAAGCAACAGACTTAGAATCAGAATAAACTAGCAGAAGTTCTAGGGGATACTAACATCCCTAAGGATCAGCACCAGGAAATGCTTGGGCAAATAAGTAGGTTTTGAGGTGGGTCTTAAAAACCGCAACTGAAGGGGCCTCCCTCACAGATGGTGGAAGCGAATTCCATAGGATGGGGCCGGCGACGCTAAAAGCTGTGTCACTGGCAGTTTTTAACCTCATCCTGGGGATTGCGAGGAGGCCCCTAGAGGAGGAACTGAGGGAGCGGACATTGGTAGCAGGTGCTAGAAGGTCAAACAGGTAGCCAGGGCCAAGTCCATGTAGTGCCTTAAAAGTAAGCAAGCCCACCTTAAAGAGGACCCGCCACCTGACCGGCAGCCAGTGCAGTTTGCACAACACAGGGGTAAATGACTGAACTTGGATAGTCCAGTGAGTAGCCTGGTGGCAGCGTTCTACACCACCTGCAGTCAGTGGAGTGTGCCTCCAAAGACCCCAAAGTAAAGCACATTAGAGTAGTCAAGCCTGAATGTCACAAAAGCATGTACCAAGGTGGGGAGGTCCCCCGGGTGGAACTAGGGGCTTAATCCCTGCGATATTCCTCAGGTGGTAAAAGCTACTTTTGATGATGGACGACACGACACTTGTGGCTCAAGTGTCAGTCCATCATTGAGGGAAAAAAAAAACACCTAGATCACGCACACTGGAGGACACTTTCAATTGCGTAGGCTCCAGGACTAAACTCGCTGCTGCACTAGAGGCAGTCCTATCATGCCTTGGGTTCGACTCCACCAACAGCACTTCCAGCTTATCGGGGTTCAGTCGCAACCAGCTGGAGGACATCCAGTTGTTGATCTCAGCAAGGCAACTATTTAGCATATCTATGGTGTCCGATGTTCCAGGTGCAAAGGAAAGATACAATTGGGTATCATCAGCATAGCAATGAAAACCCACATTGTACTTCCTAATGAACTCACCCAGGGGCAGCATGCACACAGAGAGCAGCATGGGAGACAGGACTGAACCCTGAGGTACTCCATAGGACAGGGGGCTGGAGGGGGAGTAATTCTCCATCACCACCCATTGCCTCCAATCCATGAGATAGGGCTCAAACCAGCAGATGACAGTGCCAGCAAGTCCACAGTAGTCCCTGAGATGGTTGAGTAACACCACGTGGTCCACCATGTCAGATGCTGAGGAGAGATTGAGGAGAATGAGAATTGACCCCTCTCCCCTCTCTCTTGCCCTGAGGAGGTCACTGTGCACCTAGACTAACACTGTTTCAGTGCTATGCCTCGCACAAAACCCAGAATGGAATGGCTCATAGATATCAAATGCCTCAAGGTGCTTCTCAAGCTGTTGCACCACAATCTTCTCTACAACCTTACCTAAAAAGGGAAAGTTGGAGATTGGTCTATAATTCGTCCAAAATGTCAGGGTCTAAGGACATACTATGGTGAATACCTTAAAGGGGAAGTCTCCCATAGTTTCACACCAGTATTTTCCCAGCTCCTTATGTGTAACTGTTGTGTGCCTCCTCCAGTTGCCAGCAGTCCTATTGCTGTCCAAATCTAGATTATAAATAAAAATATACAGCTCCCGGAAGTTATCAATGTGTTTGTCCTCCATGTTACCATCAATGTTGCTGGAGGATGATGTCATCAGAGCAACAGATAATGGTGCTGCACTAAATGCAGTTCCACTAGTAAACCAAACCCACAATGTTTGGTTCCCCACTTGAGTAATGGAAGAACCCTTTAAGTGTTGTGCACATCCTGAAGTGCAGGTCTAATTGGGACTAGGACCCTGTGAGTGTGATGCAGCACTGACTGGAGGTATATACAGTATTCATATAAGGAAGTGCCTGTATGTGTTGTGTTACTGTTCTGGTTAGCAAAAACAGTTTACCCAAGAAATGACTCTGGGTGCAACAAGAGTTTTAAGTAGTATTATACAGCTGTTGTATTATGTTATGTGTGTGTTAGCATTCTCTGTTTTGATTGACACCAGCAGTGAGAAACAATATTGCAAATATGCCCCTTTCCCTTTGTAACTAGGCAGTTAGTGATTGGATGGCTGCTGTAAGGCAATAAAGAGTTCAGCTATAACAAGGAATAGGTTACCAGGAAAGCATCAGTTACAGCATATGGAAGAAGGGTAATCTAGTAGTTAGAGCACAGGCACAAGAACTATAAGACTCTGGTTCAAATCCTAAAAGAGTCCCTTACTCTCTAACCCTTAACACGTTCCCATAACCTCCTTGGGAACTGTGATGGCCCCTCAGGTCCATGACTTTAAAAGTGCCCCATTCTCATTATAAATCATTAGCAGTGATGTGGGAGCTACAACACTTCACTTTGAAGGTACTGAGGACAAGCTGTGGCAGGGCACCCCCCTCCCACTTTGTAATGCCAGCATTTGAAGTAGGATATCCCTCACAAATCAGATGCTACACTTCATCTGTTGTAGGTAAAAAAACTAATCAGTCTCAGTGTTTGTAATGCTCTGTATTTACTTAGCTTATTCCTCCCATGTCATATGCACTCTGTGTCTTAGTATGTCTAGTCAGAAACTCAGATTTAAGGAGCATTTGAAATGTAAAACAATACACTTTATAAAGTAAGTGATTTAACTCTCCACTTTCAGGCTGCTGGGGGGGGTATCATATGTGCAAAGGAGGAATTCAGTCTTGTGCAATTCTTTGGGAAACTGCTCAGGCCTACCTTGTGAATGAATCTTCTCAAGGTTGTTCACCTGGTTCAATACAGATTGACTGCTTGATTGACTGATTCAGTCTACTGCTCTCCACAGCATGTTACAACGGTCTCAAAGAGACATGAGCAGTACAAGGAAACAGAGTTTGTTTCATGTGAATGAAACACTATTAGATGTATTATTTGCTCTACACATACAGTATTAAAGCTACAAGTACTACTCCCTGTGTGAGTTGCATGACAGAACTGTCTTAAGTCATTGCAAACTTAAACTAAACTCAGGATAGACAGCATCGATACCCTTATGTTTTCTTCTGCACTGTTGCTGCTGTGACATCAAGGAATGGGAGGGGGCTGTATTACAAGTGACTCATTTGCATGTAAATGAAGGCTTGCTTGACACTTTACTACCTTGTGTCAGAGCCTCAGACTCTAGATATGTGTTGCAACAGAAGAAATGACTGATCTCTTATTGACATATGTACAGTACTTGATGTGATGTATAATAAATCAGAAATATACAGGAGTCTTCTCCTTTAATTTTCATCTTTGCATGGCCTTGTCTGAAACGCAAAGGATTAGCTGCATCCCCAGCGTTAATATTTCCTCACCCCCTGCACCCCCCTCAAGAGCAAACATGATTTAGAGCAGTAAAAATACAAGAAAGTATCAATAACAAAAATTAACAACAAAGAACAAAAAGCACAGAACGTTACCCTAGCTGGCGCTATGGTATTGTAGTCCCTAGACCATACTCCAATTGATTTATGTGGTGCTGATGGAGAATGCTCGCAACCATTCCTCAAGCAGTTTCGAGCATAATGTGCCCTTATGCCTTAGCTGCTAGTGGTTACCTGCCATCATGACAGCCCATCTGTGGTGGGTTGGAGAATATAGGACACTGAGGCCTTTATGTAAATTTGGCTTCATGATGGTGGGGCGGCCTTAGTGACATAACCTCCTTGGTTATAAGCTGTGCACTGAAGGTGGTTAACTGTCTTTGACTAGAATATAGCCCCCCACGGAAGAAATTAAGTTGACATGACTAGTTTAACATTCTCTTCTTTACCCATTGTCGATGCTAGGCTTGAAGATGAGTACACACTGTGCCCCCCCCCAAAACAAAAAACTTTTACTAATAGACTGTTTTAAATTGAGCTGTAGTTTTAAACTATAAAGCATATAGAGGCTAAAACAAGAATTGTCCATGAGTTTAAGTAAGCGTGTCTGTGCATACAGCCTGCATCCCTTCAGGATCATTCCTGTGGTCCCTCTGTGTTAGGCCTGCTCTATCTCAGGGTTGCTGTGAGTTGTCAAGGTGGTTGTGGCCTGCTGACTAAAAAGACAGCAGTTATTGATAACTTGGGCCAGGTCAGGTGTTGAGCCCTGAAATAAATATGAGGACCAAAAGGGGGCATCTGACACATTAAAGGGACACTGTCAACCTTTTTTGCATCATATTATTTCTAGGTAAAACCCCACATTTTATGATTGCTTACCTTCTCTAAAATTCATTGATGTTGCTGTTTGTTTAATCTGCCTCCTTGCTTATTAGAACTGAAATGCATGGGAATGTATTGTTATTCACAGTATTGTTTTGCTCCAAATTGTTTACCTAAGCTTACTGCAGACTTCTTGAACATTAGAAACACCCTCAAACAGTGCAGCCACTCATGATACAATAGTCTCATCTACTCCCACTGCATAACGAATAGCTAGATAGTGTTGGGGGTGTTCCTGAGTCTGGGAAAGATGCAGTGGTAGTTGGTCAAGAAATGTAAACAAACATGTTTTGGTGTGGTAACACCAGTATGGTTGACACTCAGTTGTTTTACTTTTTAAGGAAAAAGGAGTCTGAATCAAACAATCAGTTATATCAGCAGTCCCTATAGAATGAAAACAATCATAAAATGTGTTTTGAAAAATTAGGGACACTTTGAGGCCAAATGGGGTTGACAGTTTTAATGGAAATGGGAGTGTGAGCACCACTGGCTGGGAGAGATACAGGTATGCCTTGTGGCCCATAATCTGAAAAGTGCAAGGTTCCAGTGTGGTTCTGAAACTCATGGGACCAGTGGAGGATGCTGGGAGGAAAGGCTTTGCATGGGAGCAAGCACAGCAAAGCATTCACAATGCAGGGTAACGTGCTTGCTCCAATACATGTCCCTACTCTTGAGCCACCACAAAATAAGGATCCACAGTGCACTTCTGGTGCTCTGGAAAGTGTCTACAAAGCCAACTTTGTAGCGCATTAACCTGTGCCCATGAGTTGATGTGCTGCAAAGTCAGCAGTGTAAACAAGCCTATAGAGGCAGACTGAGAAGCCATAACTTCTTCTCTTTTTTAAAGTCCCTTTCTTTTGGGTTTCAGGGCAAAACTTTTTACAGAGCTTACAACTGATAAATCTTGTGATCTGCACCCAGGCACTTTAAACAAAGCTCGTGGCAGTCTGCCCTTGCCAGAAGCTGAAAACAGTTTACACCGTTATTGAAGGCCTGTTGGTCCTGTTCCCTTTTTAGGTATATCAGTCCTGCCAACAGCTGAAAGACCTTTTAAAACAATTATTTGGTTCTCAGTAAACAAGAGCAATAGTTAAAATGATTGCACATTGACTTAAAAAAAAAAGTCAGTTCTCAGTATGCAAGCGTGATGGTTAAAATTACTGTATATTATTTTTCCCTCACATGCAGTGAGAAGCCGTTATAAAACAAAGCGGTCTGCTTATTTTAACAAAAGGGCAATTTGGTTGCCTAAAAACCGGAACTGGGTGTAAAGAATGCCAGAAACTGCTGAAATAAAAAAAACCTTGGAGGTTTATTAAGCTTTTAGTCAAATACAGTCAGTTCCCTTGAGGTGGGAACTGCATTTCAAACGTGGCCTTCTGCAGTTCCTAGAACTGACTGAGAACTACAGAAAATTGCAAAATATTAAATAAATAAAAAATGAACACCCTAACACAGAGTATCAAGAAACTAACTAATTTTAATAACAGAAGACTGGAGCTGATGTCACTATGACTACTCTCTTCAGCAGAGAAACAAATCTGATGTTAGTGCACTGGGGGAGTGTGACTACAGTGCAGAGTTTAAACTTGTATTCTATGTTCTAAAATTAGCATAAAGTTCTATCTCCAGGATATCACACTTTGGTGTGATGATGCTTTTTTGTAAAGCATCAATGATGGCTTCCTGTTTGAAATTACAAAAGTAGGAATTTTTTTTTCATTTGGCTGTTTGGCCCCAACCACTACCCATTCCTTGCCATTGGTCCACCTGCCCATTTCCAAATCCCATCGTCACTCCCCTTCTATCATAAAGCCAGTGGAGATCTGCACAGTGTGGGATCTGAGGACCATGGGAGCCATCATTCTCGGCAGCCATGCACATGTTTTTTTTCCCTCCTTGTGTGTCTCTCTTGGTCCCACCCTCCACCCCAGCTGTCTGGCATAGACGCTGGTGGCCTTGGACAGAGTACAGCACACTGGCAATGTGCCACCCTTCACAAGAGGGCAAGCTCTCCGGCTCACCTTGAAGGGCTGCTATTGTGCCAAGTCCGGGCTATTTCCCTTCCCAGCTGGCTGCCCAACTTGTGCAAACTTAAGCTAATTTTCGAACCTGGGTCGCCAGCATGGAAGTGTGTAGAGCTACCACTGAGCCATTGGGCGGCCCTTATAAAAGTAGGAATTTAACAAATTAACTGTTTGTGAGACTGGTAACTTTCTTCCTACCTCATCCTTACAGCTAATTTTTTGAGTTCTCCTTATTCACAGCTTCTACTTGTTTTATTACACTCATACATACCTGGACTTGCTGATTTTTTTTGTTGTAGTTTTTTTTTTTAATCATACTCTTGCATTTGTTTCTAAGTATTGTGTATGTATTGCTATGACATCAGTCCACAGCAACAGCAACCGGTTGTTCACAGTAAAACAAGAGAAGTCAAGATAGAATTTGGAACCTTCTAGGAAGCCAAGTTCTAACATTATCTTCTATTATCAAGGCTTAAAATTCAGGTTCTGGTCTATGGAGAATTCACCCCTAGGTTTATCAAATGGGGGAACCCACATTTTTGGAGGAAGGGATACATTTTTGGAGGAGAGGGGGGATTTCCCTGAGAAAAATTACATTTAATTTGCAGATGTGTGTGTTAATAAGAAATGTGCGTACACTGAAGTGGCATTTGGTCTTCCTTTTTGTGCTTCTTTGTATGCACTGTTTGATGACAAACTGACAGATATAAAAGGTGGTGACAATTCAGTTCATGTTAGTTTTTAAAAATAAAAGAAATTTAGATTTAGTATTAGCCATATTGGTCCTTACAAGAACAGATCCACAATCAAATGATTTGATACCTTTTAATGGACCAACATAAATATAACAACCAGAACCAAGTGCTCTAACTTTTGAACCAACCAGTCCTTCTTCAGAAGCCTAAACTTAGGCTTAGGCTTCTAAAGAAGGATTGGTATCAAGTCATTTGCTTCTAGATCTAAAAATAAAAGAGACAGTGGGTGAGACTGTAGATAGCAAGCGCAGACAGTCACTGGAAAAAAAGCAGACTGAACGAAAACACAAAATACTGAGCTAACCTGGCAACTGAATGAAATAAAAAACCCACAAAATACTGAGCTAGCCTGGCAACTGAATGACCACCCCCACACACAAAGTACTTTGCTAACCTGGCAACTGAATGAAAAAAAAAAATAATGAGCAACAATAAACCTGGCCTTTCCTTAAACTTTGGCCCCTTTGACTGGTGAGTGAGGCTGAGGCCTGAAGCTACCATAAACAAGATCTGGCACAGCCACTACAGCTGTAAATGCATTAACTAGATAAGGGTGTGTCATGGGCTTAAGCATAAACATGAATTGCCGTTGCATACACTAACTGAATCAAAGTATGGTACATTGAGAAAGGGCAGATATATTAATATAATGCCATCTGTATTACAGTTACCTATATGTTTCACATTTTATTCTATGCACGGTTATAGCAATCAACTCAACAGAACCGGGCCATCATATACATGAAGGTACTGTACCTTAATTGCAAACACTCCTGAGATAACTATATGTTGTGACAAGGTGGAAGATAAACACAATATTGAGACATGTTTAGGAAGACATTTGAAGTGTTTGATTTTTTTTAGAGATTGCAATACAGTACACACACATAAAATTAGTATAATATAAAAGTGCATATACCCAAATGTCAATGTACATCTTACACATTTCATTACAAGTTGTTCTCTTGAAGGAAGCTCTTACTATACAAGGCCTAAAAATGGGCGATAGGTAAAAGTAAACTGGGGTAGGTATGTTATTGAGGGTATTGCATAGTTTACCTTTTATACCTGCTCCACCCCAGGCACACACACTATGAAAATCAACAACCCCTTGAAATGAAGCAAGAGGAATTAGTACAAGGACAGAAACAAGTAGGAAACTGAATAGATGGGCAGACAAGCAGAGTATGGTAAGTCAAATAACATTTCAAAGTCTCACTTTCATAATTCATTTTTTACAAATGTGTCTGCACAGTTGACAAATTTTGTAAACAAATTGTAACAATGGGAGTTATTCCACATATGTTCATAGGTGCCACACATGCAGGTGGAGAGATTTAAGGCCAGGATGCACCAGTCTGCACTGCTCCTGAGTCAGAAGATCATGGTGGAGAGGCAGAGGTACTGGGGGGTTCCATCAATAGCTGTTGAAGCAGAGGGAACCAAATCTAATGAGGCCAAAGAGGGGCTATTAGAATCATGTGAGCCCCTTCCACCCATAGCTTCAGGAGAACCTTCTGAAGCACTGAGAAGGGAGGAAAGGCATACAAGGCTCTCTATGTAAAGGAAGGGATAAAAGCAACTGAACAAAAGAGTAAACAGGGAGGAGAGGAGGCACTGTGGGTCACCTTGGAGACTGGAAAGGGCACCACAATCCACACAGGGGTTGTGTACAGACCCCCATGTCAGGGAGAAGGAATGGACAAGGATATGATGGAAGGCATTCTTAGAATGGCAGAGAAAGGGGAGATACTGTTGATGGGAGACCTGAATATGCCAGATGTTAACTGGAGCACATTTGCTGCAGCCACATCCAAGAGCAGGGCCATTCTTGATGCCCTACAGGTGGCAGGCATTAGACAGCTAGTTTGGAACCCACTCGTGAGGGAGCAATCTTAGACCGCGTGCTCTCACATAGGGCAGTGAGAGGATCTCAGATCTAGAAGTAGGTTGCCATCTGGGGACAAGTGACCATCAAAACAGTGTGGTTCACGTTAAACTCAGCTACAGAGTCAGCCTACAAAAGTGAGGGTACTGGACTTTAGGAGGGCTGACTTTGGCAAGATGGGAGAGTGCCTCAGAAAAGCACTAGCAAACAGGCTAGAAGGAGGTGTGGAGCAACAATGGGAATTATCAAAACTGCCATCACAGAGGCAACAAGCCTTTGTGTGAAGCAAATAAACAAATCAAAAGCGAAAGAAAAAGCCACTATGGTTCTCAAGAGAGGTGGCTGTGAAAGTCAGGAAGAAAAATAGCATTCCGGAACTATAAGGAAACACAGAAGGAGCAGGACAGAGAGCTGTACCAGTTAAGGCAGAAAGAAGCAGGGAGGAAGTCAGAATAGCAAAGGCCCAAACTGAGGAAAGATAGCCAACTCAGTTAGAAGGGGATAAAACCTTTATAGGTACATCAACGAGCGTGAAAGACAAAGAGAGGGATAGTGAGGCTGAATAGAATGAACGGTGGGTGGGCAGAGGGGGACAGTGAAAAAGCAGGAATACTGAATGGATATTTCTGCTCAGTATTCACAAAAGAGGAGGGGGAAGTGCCTAATCCAATTAACAGAAGCACTCTTGATAGGGGGTCGATCCCAGTCCTTTCACAGAAGAAAGGGTTCTGCAAGAACTCCTAAAACTGAAGGTGGACAAAGCAATGGGTCCTGATTGAATTCACCCCAGAATTCTAAAAGAATTAAGGAAGAAACTAGTGAAACCACTGGCTACTCTTTTTAATAAATCATGGGAGGATGGTGTGGTACCCGAGGACTGGAGGAAGGCGGATATGATTCCTCTTCACAAAAGTGGGACCAAGACAGAGGCAGGAAACTACAGACCTGTCAGTCTGACCTCTGTGGTAGGGAAAGTGATGGAGTCACTTCTGAAGGAAAGAATAGTTGAGTACCTAGAGGTCAGTGGAGCACAGGATCCAAGGCAGCATGGGTTCTACAGCGGGAAGGTCATGTCAGAGCGAATCTAATAGATTTCTTTGACTGGGTGACCAAAGTAGTAGACCAGGAGGGGCTGTGGACATGGCCTACCTAGACTTTAGCAAGGCATTTGACACAGTCTCACACAAAAGATTGATAGTCAAATTAACCAGCCTGGGAGTGGGTCCCAGGGTGGTAGCCTGTAAGACATTGGCTGGACAACAGGACACAGAAGGTAATTGTAAATGGAGTCCACTCTGAAGAAAGGGCGGTTACCAGTGGGCACCGCGAGGGTTCAGTATTGGGTCCAGTACTTTTAATGTCTTCATCAGTGACATTGCAGAGGGACTGGAAGGAAAAGTATGCCTTTTTGCAGATGACACAAAGATCTGCAACAGGGTTGATACACAAGGAGGCGTGGAAAGGATGAAAAGAGACTTGGCAAGGTTGGAGGAATGGTCAGACGTATGGCAGCTAGGATTCAATGCAAAAAAGTGCAAAATAATGCACCTGGGAAACAAGAACCCAGGGGAAGAATACACAATGGGTGGGGAGGTAGTAACAACAACAAAACAGGAAAGGGACCTGGGGTAATCATATCAGATGACCTTAAGGTTAGCAAGCAATGTGAGAAGGCAGTAGGGAGGGCCGGGGTATACTGGGATGTATAGGAGAGGCATCAGCAGCAGAAAACAGGAAGTTGTTATCCCTCTGTACAGACAGTTGGTGAGACCCCATCTGGAATACTGTGTCCAGTTCTGGAGACCCCATCTCCACAAGGACATAGACAGGATAGAGGCAGTCCAGAGGAGGGCAACTAAAATGGTGCAGGGTCTGCAAGAGAAGCCATATGAGGAGAGACTAAAGGAGCTTAATATGTATACCCTTGAGGAAAGAAGGAGAGGGGACATGATAGAAACTTTCAAGTACCTCAAGGAATCAACAAAGTCCAAGAGGGTAGCATCTTTCAGAAAAGAGACTTGCAAGAACAAGAGGACACAATTTAAAGATAGAAGGAGGCGGTTCAGGGGCAATGTGAGGAAGTATTATTTCACAGAGAGGGTAGTGGATGCATGGAACAGCCTTCCTGAGGAAGTTGTGGGGTCTAAAACTGTGGGAGAATTCAAGAATGCATGGGACAGACATAAGGCAATTCTTGTGGGGGGGCAGGAAGATATAGGCTGTTTGTTAACTAGGATCTGCGGCCTATCCTGTAGGTAGGGGAATGGGCAGACTAGATGGGCCTAGCGGTCCTTATCTGCCGTCAAAGTCTATGTTTCTATGTTTCTAAGAACCTCACTGTCCAGCAAACAGACAGCACGTCTCACCAGAAAACACCATGCCTGGGAACAAGAGAGCAAAAATTGGGTAGTTTTGCACTGGATGGGGAGATTAAAAGGTCTATTCTGGCCAACCCCACAGGAAAATAAGCTTTTGATCACCTCTTCATTTAGCTCCCAATTGTGAGCCCTGTCAGTGGTGTGGCTGAGACTGTCTGCCAGGACATTGCTGATTCTCAGCACAAGGACAGCAGTCGGGGGAGGGCATGCTGGACTGCCCAGTACCATACTCGCATCACCTCCCAGCATAGAGAGTACGAGAGAGTGCCTCCCGGTTTGTTCATGTACCAGACCACAGACATATTGTTGGTTTGAATCAGGAGTGTCCACATACATAGAAGACGCTGGAAGTCATGGAGGGCATACAGCACTGCCCCCATTTCTAATGCACTGGTGTGTAGAGACGCTTCAGCTGAGACCATGTTCCCTGGGTCTGATGATCTTCTAGGTGGGCTCCCAAGCCTTGACACAAGCATCCATTGTAAGTGCCATGGTAGAAGCATGGGGTTGAAAGGGGAACCCTCGTGGAGAGATTGGACAACTCCTGCCACCAAAGAAGAAGATCCTTCTTATGTACCCAGACACTAGGACCCTGTGGTCCAGGTTGTCCAGCCGCTGATCCCATTGGACACAAAGAGTACATTGGGTCACCCTCATATGCAGTCTGGCTAGAGCAACTGTAAAGATCATAGCTGTCATCAGCCCGAGAAGATGGAGGATCAACCGGGCTATGGTCCAGCATGAGTTGGCCACTAATCTGGCCTGTTCCTGCAGGGTCTCCGCTCTGTTCAATGGGAGGAAGGTCCTGCCCTGGACCATATCCAGCACCTCCCCAAATTAATTATGGGATGGGAGATGTGGGACTTGGGATAGTTGATTGTTATTCCAAGTCTGGAAAAGAGGTCCAGGGTGAAAGAGAGGGACTCCCGCAGACTGCTCTGTGATGGGGGATGACAGAAGCCAGTTATCCAGATACAGGCATAATTAGATCCCTCTGTGGCATAGGGCTACAGCCATCACTGCTATGCACTTGGTAAAAACCTGAGGTGCTGAGAATAGGCCAAAAAGGAGAGCCTTGAACTGGTAATGTTCCCCGGAAGGCAAACCAAAGAAAGCGGCAGTGGGCCTGGAAGACAGAGATGTGCAATGTAAACATCCTGCATGTCCAGCACACAAAGCCAATGGCCCTTGTGGATCAGGGGTAGAAGTCTCTGGATGGTGAGCATGCAGTACCTCTTGTACTCGACATACAGGTTGAGCATGCTGAGGTCCAAGATGGGTCTTAGGTCACCCGTCTTTTTGGGCACTAGGAAGAAATGGAAGTAGTACCATCTTCCTATCTAGCCGGAGCCACAGGCTCTATGGCTGACTTTTGCAGAAGAGCCTGGATCTCGTCCCCTATCAGAAACGAGTGCCTTGGAGGATAATGGGAGAGGCTTGGGGAGTTGTCTGGAGGCCTGTCTAGGAACTCTATGATGTAATCTCTTGCTATTAACTGAAGGACCCAAGAGTCCATGGTTATGTCCTGTGACCCCAGAAGGTGGAGGGCAAATCTCCCCCCCCACTGGTTCTCCTAGAGGTCTAGATGAGGCGGAGGGTCCTCCACAAGTCAGAAGGCTGAGGGGAGGGAGCTGACAGCTCCTCCTGGGGGCTTCTGGGACTTGGCAGGGGGAGTAGGGGTTCCTGATGCTGGATACCATTTGGCCTGGTGTTTGGCAGGGGCCTCTTTGGTCTGGCATCTCTGTTGCTGACAAAAAGGCTGTTCACCTTTGTAACCCTCTTGGCACATGAAGCGGACATCACTGATGGATTTACTACAGTCCTGCAATTCAGTGATAATATTCTTGACATCACCTCCGAATAACACAGATGCTCTGAAAGGGGCATACAGGTTGAAGGTCTAGACGTCTTGTGCCAGGCAAGCAATCCTGAGCCACAAATTTCAACTAATGCAGACAGCAGTGGCTGTGGTGTGAACAAATGAGTCTACTGTGTCATAAGTGGCCCAGAGGACATGACTACAGGAGATTTTAGCCATTCTCACCATCTTGGCAATCTCAGCCTTAAGCTCCTAGACAGCTTCCAGCTTGGACTCCAGTGAGGCCAGGGAAGATTTCTGGTAGGAAACCACATGAGCCGCATAATTAAGGAACCTGAGGGTGCAAGTGCAGAATCTTGTGATGGAAACTGTCCAGCTGCTTAGAATCCTTATCACAAGAAGATATGCTCAAATGTTTAGGTTTAGAGGACTGGTTGTGGGCAGCAGTTATAACAACTGAGTCTGCATTAGGATGACCAGTAAGGTGTGTGACCCCATCTGGGGGGGGTGGTACATCCTGTCTGCCTATTCTGAAACAGCCAGAATGGAGGAAGGCTGTCACCAGATAGTGGACGTCAGGTCTTCTTGGGGCTCAGTCCAAGGCAGTATGGGCATAGGAACTGTGTCAGTCATGTCTAGATGCTCAGCAAGCCTTTTTTGCTTTGGATCCTGTTCCTGGATGGCCCAGCCACAAGCATTTTGTATAGTTATGAGGAGTTCTGCAAAGGAAGGTTCCCCTTGAGGGGACTCCTTAGGCTGAGGCTCTATAGGTGTATGCGTGCCAGAGCTGGAGGATGAGCCAGAGTCAGAGTCCAAAGAGTGCATGCTGGGGTTCTGAACCCTTTTTAGAGGAGTGTCCGGGGTTTTATTCCTGACCTGGTGTCTAGAGGAGCCTTCTCCGGAAAGGTGGGAATCCACAGGAGAGGCTGATCTAGAGGTTGGAAAGGAGGTGGAAGTAGAGACTGCCAATGGTTTCCAACGGTCAAGCTCTGAGGCAGGTCAAGTCCTGGCCTCCTGAATCAGGGTCTGAAACACTGCCTGGATATCAGCCTAGGGCTGCTGTGGAGGCAGAGGCTGAGGAGGAGGAGGCTGGTATAATGGATAGCCCTGCGACTGATATTCAGGGTATCCATGAGCCTGATAGGAGTAGGGAAAGCCAGAAGGAGCATACACTTGATTAGACATAGCCCAGCGTCTAGTACCCCAGTACATAATGGGGTTGATGACCAGGCATTGGATACCCTGGTAAAGGGTACACTGGGGGCAGACAGCCTGGAACATTGCTCATAGGTCCAGCCGGAAGCGGAGCTGAAGGCCTGGCAGGAGGCCCAGAAGGACCAGGCATTGGCCCCATAGGGACATTTGAAGGGGCTGGCACTGCATCAGGCACAGAAATGTCTGGCACTGGAAGATTTGGCACCTCAGAGCCTGATAGAAGGCTGTCCAGTGTTTGAGGAATGGCCGGAGTGCTAGACATACCCTGACCTGGCAAAGGGTCACTTGACATCGGGGTGTGAGTAGAACCAGATTGAAGACCAGCCGTCATCAGGGAGCTGGAGTCCAAGATGGCAGAACCTGGTTGTCCAAGGGGGCTTGGGTTGAGGAGATCCCGATCGAAGGTCCCTGGAGGAATTAACAGTAGGCCCAGTGGGTGAACCAGGAAGAGACAGCCCTGGCAAAGGAGGGAGAACCTCCAGATTAGTGCCCACCTCTGGCTCTTGATCTTCAGGCAAGCCCAGACGGTCTGGTTGGGTCAGTGGGAGCGAGGAACCCTCTAAAGACTACTGTATGTCCGGCAGCTGGCTCAACTTGACGTTGGGGGTATCCTGCGACCCAGATGGGAGAGCCTCAGCTGTGTGATCCCCAGAGGAACTGGGAAGTGACTTATCAGCCGTGGTCATGCAGATATCAGCAGAGCTAATGTCTGACTTATTAGCCTAGGACATGCAGATAACAGCAGAGCTGGAGTCCAACTTACCGGCTGTGACCGTGTGCTCCTCAGTGGGGCTTGGGAGTGACTTATTGACCTGGCTGCTGGTGACAGATCCTGAAGAAGATATGGGCCTAAGGAGCACAATAGAGGTTATGTCATCCAAGAAGAGCCCCGACTGCACCGCGAGTAAAGCAGGCAGGGAGGCAGTGGTCTGATCCACCACAGTGGTAGGAGACCTGGCAGTAGGGGTACTTACCAAAGTGGAGGCCCCTCCGGTGTCAGTGGTGCCCAATGGTCGCCGCCAAGTGGATGGAGACCTATCTCGGTCTTGGAGCCTCTTCTTGTCCTTTTTGGGTTCTGGTGTTGGAGAAGATTTTTTCCGCAAATTCTGCAGCTCCTTTTCCATCAAAGCTAGGCACTTCTCCAGCAAGTGGGTTTTGAGCTTTTTCTGTTGCCTAATCCATGTGGCATGGTTCAAGGATTGGCAGGGCGCACAGTCCTTGACCCGATGTTTGGGACCTAGGTAGATCACACAGCGGAAATGCTCGTTCACATGCAGGATCTGTGTGCCGCAGGACCCGCACTTCTTTTCAATGCATCACCCAACTGTTCATGTTCCTGAATTGTACCTCCACTATATCCCATGCTGTAAATTGTCACTGTTATTTATTTGCTTCCCCTTTTTTCTGTTTCTCTCTCAAGATTTCTGTATTAGACCTGTTTATGTTATACCTGTTTATACTGTATTTTACTATGTAATTGTTTGATCTGGTGTTCTGTTCTCTTTTTATGCTTAACTGGACGTTTGCATAAATGGGCATTTTTGCTCACGTACCTTTCAGTACAAAATAAAGATTGACCGATTGATTAAAAACTGGACTGACAGACCTGAACCACAGCAATTCTGTAAAAATCCAAACTGGCCATACTGGGTGCAACTTGCACAAATACTGCTGGTCCGGTCACTCTGGTTGCACTGTTTAGTCTGACTTTTACCTATCTGGTCTGTTCCTGGAAGTTTGTTTTTCAGCCCTCCCTTGGCGTGGTTGAAAATGGAACAGTCAGGATCAGACAAGTAAAAGCCAGACCAGATCATCCGGAGTGAGTGGATCAGCAATATTTACACAAGCTGTGCCCAGTCCAGATTTTACAGCTCTGGTCCAGGTCTGTTGAGCTGGTTTTGACCCATACCCCACTGCATTTGGCTTAGTGACATACTGTACAGATGGATGTAGAGTCTACCCTATTGAAGGTTGAAGTTTCAGAAAACCATTATGCTAAAAATACCAAGACTCACAAAATTCCTGATGATCCCCCAACCCCAAGTCACACTTAGTCCTCTACCAAAGAAATGCTCAAATATTGGTGCCTCTACATCCACACCATTAAGCTTTTAATGCCATCATGCCACTTCTGCTGCAATGAGCTCCCCCATCCATGAAGTCCCATTCTGTTTGTGGCAGCCTCCCCCCCAAAACCAGGTAATTTTCTAGGGAGCAACTCTTTATACCACATCAACTAAATTACTGCTAAAGTCCTTATTTTTAAACATTTTGAGACATTTTTGTTTTTGTATATCAGTAGTCAGGAAAAATGGATTTGTGAAAGAAACCAAAGCCCCCATTTATCAGTTCATTTAATCACAATACTGCATGTTATGAACTGATCAGATTCTAAATGTAACCTAAGTCAAACAAAAATTAGACACACACACACACATCCCTATTTGTAAATGAGGTTACTATCATTCAGTTAAGAACATTCAGTAGAATAGAAACAGTAGCCCAGAACTGCCTGCCCAAGAAAATGAAGATGGTGTAATATTTGGAAACAGGCATTGTCGTGGGGTGAGCTTCTACAGCATTTTTATATGCCTGTTGAGTGTATAAAAGTATTTTTTTCCGTATTTCCTTCATATATTCTAAAACATTTACATGTTTGATGTAAAGATCACCTTCCCAAGCTTCCTTTATTACATCTAAAGGTCCACAGGGATTACGGCCATACAACAACTGGAATGGTGAAAATCCAGTGGAGGTCTGAGGGACCTCCGATAAGCAAATAGGAACAGTGGAAGATAATGATCCCAATATTTCCCTTCATCATCCACAAATTTTCGTAACATGCATTTTAATGTTTGATTAAACCTTTCTACAAGGCCATCTGTTTGTGGATGATAAGGGTCGTTCGTGATGGCAGTAATACCAAGCAGTTTATAAAGTTCTGATAGAAAAGCTGCACAAAATTTGCTCCTCTGTCTGTTAATATTACTTTTGGTATTCCCAATCTGCTACAATAATCAAGAACCTTTTCAGCTATTTTAGCTGTAGTGATAGTCCGGAGAGGATAAGCCTCCGGATACTTGGTGGCATAGTCAGAAATAACCAAGATGAACTTATTTCCTTTAGAACTTTTAGTCAAGGGGCCAACAATATCCATTACTATTCGCTCAAAGGGCTGTGTAACTAGAGGTAAAGGTCTGAGGGGTACTTGGTCTCTTTTGGTTACCTGGTTAATCTGTTGACATTCTGGGCAACTACGACAGTATTCAGCAATGGAATCATGGATACCAGGCCAATAAAACCGTTGTAGGAGCCTAGCTAAAGTTCTTTCCCTCCCTGCATGACCAGCACTGGGCATATCATGAGCAAGAAATAATAAGTCAGACCTATATTTCTTAGGGACTATTAACTGCTCAACCTGTTCTTGGGTGGTAGGATGGACACAGATTCTGTACAAAATATTTCTTTTTGTTACTATGGGTTTTGGTTAGATTATCTGATCCTGCTTGTGTAAATATAGAAGTAAGAGAGGTATCTTCTTTTTGTTCCTGAGCTATATTGTACATCTGTAGTTAGGGCATCAATTCTACAGGTGTTTTCTTTTTCCATTGTTTTTGTACTTTCCTTTTTCTGCCTTAGTATTCCTATTTTCCCTAACTTCCCAAAGATTTCATCCTGGAAGGAAAAGGTAAATCATTCTGTTCAGGATTAGTAGCAATCTGAGATCTAGTAGCAACTGCGACTAAATTATCAACATTTACATTCTGACAGGAAGATACTATTTGTAAAATCTGTCATAATCTTGACCTAAAATAAAAGGAACAGCTAAAGTGGAACTACCCCACAGTAACAGTGTCCATAAGTCCATTTATAACAATTGGTACTGCAGTTGTTGGATATTGATGAATGTCTCCATGAATACAAATTATACCTGTTGTGGAAACAGGATTTGTCAAATGAACCAAATCTGCTCGAATGAGGCTTTGTTTGCTGCCAGAGTCTACAAGTCCATCAACAGTTTGTCCATTAACCTGTACAGGAATAATAAAGTTACCCAAGTCTATTGAAGCAAAATAGGCCGGGTCCTTTCTTTTTAGGACAGAACCGGCAATATGTCCCAAGCCATGACAATAATGACATTCTATTGTAGTTTCTTTTGTTTAACAGGAACAGTCATATTTTCTATTTTAACACCCGATGTTATGATTAGTTGGAAAGAAAGGTCTTACCGGTGTTGTTGTAGTAGTAGGTCTAGTAACAGGGTTACTGTCTGTCCTTTGGAATCCTTTCCGCAGGGGCTGTCTGGTGGCAAGAAAATCCTCAGCCAGCGTGATGGCAGGATCTGCATTATCTGGATTATGTTCCCTGATCCATAGCTGTACATCGGCAGGCATAATCTGTATGAATTGTTCCAAGATAAACATATCCATGACGGCCTTCACTGTCTTCCCCTCTGGTTGGATCCACTTGCCACAGAGGTCTTGGAGTCTGGTGTATGTTTCTCGAGGTGGAATATGAGACACATGTTTTAAGGATCGGAATCTTTGCCTATAGGTTTCTGAATTGATATCGAAATGTTTCAGAATCTCCTGTTTAACTGCTGTATAGTCATTAACAGAAGCACTGTCCATGTTGGTATAGGCTAATTGTGCTTTTCCTGTTAAATAAGGGGCAAGATCGAACCACCCATTGTGTTGGAGGCCAATTACATGCTTGTGCTACCCGTTCAAATGTTGTTAGAGAGGACTCAATATCATCTGATAGTGTCATTTTAGTTAGTTTTATGTCTTTTGGAGTGGTTTGAGCCCCCTGTCCTGCCCCTAAGGTCTGTAACAATTGTATGGTGTCTGCCCACCTCTGGTCCTGTCTTCTGCGTTCCTGCTCTCGTTCCTGGTACTCCCGATCTCTTTGTCTGTCCTGCTCCACTTGCCTTAGTGCCAACCAGCGTAACAGCTCCCGTAAATCATCTGGGGGTACACTATCAGGTCGTTCCCCTGGCTCCTCCATATTTACGGCCTGCATACGAATGGTAAGTTCCTCAATGTCATCAGGGACCATACCCGTTTTACGCTTCGGTCTAACAACAGGAGGAAGTCCTGACAACAGTGGTTCCCCAGTTAATAGTGTCTGGCTTCTTGTTACAGCTCCAGATGGCTCCTCCATTTTATGGGCCATGTACCTGCTGTCTCAAATTTAAGTCAGAGATACTAAAAACCAGTATCTACTTCTGGGATCTTTTAGTGTGAATCACCAGAGTACCCCACTTGTGGTACCAATTTGTCGTGGGGTGTAAGAAAAGACTTTTACAAGAGACAGCATAAGTGGTACAACATACCTTGAATAGGTATGATTTTTATTAAAAAAAAATAAATTTGAAATAATAAAAGTTAGAGACTCACTTTGTTCAAAGTAAAGAAAACAAATACAAAAAGCACAGGTTTGGCATGAACAATTAGAGCTATTCTACCAACATCAAACTGTGCCTGACCTCTCAGAGATCTCTCTGGGAGAACCAAACAGGTCCTCTCCCAACGACTATCTGAATTACAACATCAGTTCTGCCTTGATATAGGACTGTGATCCCACCCACAAATTGAAACTCCACCAATCAATTAATACAAATACTGAATTTATACATACAATTCCAAGTATTAATTTCCTTTTTACATACAATCGGATTCTCCTGTATGAATAATCAATATAAACCATTATGTTTATTTTAAACATTGGATCTTGAGTGATTTATTCCTTAATTATGGAATATGAGCTGTATTAGGCAAAGTACCACTTAAATAGAAGGAGGGGTTTGGCTCTTGTATAACAATGACCAAGATGTGCCGCTCACTCCCTCCCTATAGGACACACCTGGAGAGTCAGAAGGTTTCTTCATGCAGACACAGGGTTACCTAGCTTGCTAACAGGACTTGGCTCACAAAGAACAGTAATGTATTTCAACTTCCTTAATTCATGTACTCACAACACAGAATGTACAAATGTACACAGAAATACTACTGTGCTGTTTGAGATGCATAAATACTGCTCACTAGGAAGTTAACCTTTCTTTTCTTTCCCAGACTATACAATCTTAAGCGCTCATACTTTTACCATAGGGATGCAGGATAGACACAAGATAAAATATTAGTATGGGATTATGAGCTTGTTATCTTGCTCTGTGTCACCTGTTTCCTAGACTTTTCAGAATGCACTGAAAAACGCCATACATTCATAATATTTCTTTTAGCTTCCCACAC
This sequence comes from Neoceratodus forsteri, assembly GCA_016271365.2. Classification (NCBI taxonomy): domain Eukaryota; kingdom Metazoa; phylum Chordata; order Ceratodontiformes; family Ceratodontidae; genus Neoceratodus; species Neoceratodus forsteri. Next base: position 517,463,258 of record CM028136.1, on the reverse strand, counting down.
GGGTATGGCAAGGGTTTTACTAAATAGATTTATCCAGTTTTCTGTGTCCATAATCATGGAATGCACTAGGCTTTAGAATTAGCTGTTTTACATTACTTAAGAACCTGAAGAGTAATTGAAAGGAATAGATTTGATAGCGGTGGCCAACACGCTATTTAATTAGAAAATAAGTACAGAAGTACAGACATAGAAATAAGAGAAGGAAGGGAGAATTTAAACAAAATAAATATGCTGTTTAAGCAACAAAAAAAATATATATATATATATATATATATATAATAGGAGAAAAAGAAACTTCAGGTCTTAGTTCTGCAAAAACAGTTTTTTTGGGGGGGGGGGAGAAAAACAGGCATCACTGGGACTTTTTGATTTGGAATGTCCTGCAAAGTAGCAGAATGACTGCTCTTAGGATGGTGGTGTCAAATGGCTTAATGAGGGCACAGCAGAGCTTATTTGTTGTGCAGAAAGCTCCAGTAAGTGTTTAACTCGTTCTACTTCCAATAGCTTTCTATGATGTCTGTACTATCCATTGGTAATCTGACACAGAATGACTGCCAGAAGATAATGAGTCAACTTTCTGTGGGCTCAATTAACTCCTCAAGCCAGAGGAAAAATAGTGCTCTACACACACAGACAGTGTAGTGATGAGGCTTCAGTGGAGGAATCTATTTTTAACACTCCATCATGTTGTTTGGTATCAAAAAATAACATCAGGCCTTTTCTGAATGCAAACTGTCTGCTGGGTTATGCCCACAACCGTAAAAACCAAGTCTCTTTTTTACTGTTCTTCATTTTTCTCTATGTGTATGAAGCTCTTTCAAAATCTGCAGTTCCTCTACTTCCACCCAATTCTGAGATCATCATTAAGTTCTGCAAGTTTTTATTGTTCAGAGAGTTCCTCAATTTAGATTTTATTCACTTCTGAGTACTAAAACCATGTTCACATTCAGCACAAGCCACTGGTATAGCCACTGTAGTCTGTTAAATCTTTTCAAACTCTGGAAACACACTTGGAAGTTGCTTCAGTACAACTTCTGCAAATTGCTGGAATGACATACTGTGGTAACATAGAAGTTGTTGGCTGATACGGACCTCTTGGCCCACCTAGTCTGCTCAGTTTTCCCTGCCTACTGTGCCACTGCAGACTCTACTTGATCTCTAGTCGTCTCCTCCCCTTGCCTTACAAACAAGGTCCCTTTGTATCTGTCCTATGCATGCTTGAATTCCCATCATTTTGGCACTCACCGCCTCCACTGGAAGACTGTTCCAGATATCCACCACCCTCCCCATGAAGAAGTATATCCCCACATTTCCTCTGAGCCCCTCCAGCTTCATAGCATGACCCCTTGTTCTTGAGCTTCTTTTTCTCTGGAAAATGCTACCTTCCTGTACCTTAATACCTGTAAGCCCAAGTGGGGTTACCTTTGGAGTTGCAGATCATTGTCCTCTTGGCGCTGGTTGCAGTGCAGTGCTGCGTCGGTGCTGGGGGAGCTAGTGCCTTGCAGCTTCATTTTGCCATTTGCAGTTCTGGTTATGTTTGGTGTGTCCTGGTAGGCCAAGTCTGTGGTGGGTGGACCGAGCACTGGGTGGTGGTCTCTGCATCTCTGGGAGGATAAGGATCTGGGTCCGGTTTTCTGGGTCAGCCATGCCTGGGACTGCATAGAACGGGAGTTGGAAGGAAGAAAAAGGAATTATAAATAATTTACATGGCTCACACTACCACGCATGCATGGCTGCCGGGCAAAGAAAATTTAAGAAGCAGCTGCTACAATACGGGGAGTAGTTTCAGCACCAGCTGGTGCCATTAGTACCACCATTGTAAATAGTTATTTATGGGACTATGGGTCCCTGGATCTTTGAGAGCAGGAAGAGTTTGGTGCCTATGAGATCAGTCCAGATTGGACCTCTAGTTTTGGCAGGTTTTCTTGGCACTGAGGGGGAAAGTATAAAAGAGAGAGGAGTGTGGGCAGATGGGGGGGGGGAGAGAGAGAGATCAGAGATGGAGAGAGGTCTGAGCTGGGATTGTTTTCCTGCTTGGCCATGGAGGCCGCAGTTTGTTTTCTTTTCTCTGGGGTAGTGCAGTGATGATGTTTGGAGGATGTAGTGGCTGCCATTTCCTCAGGAGCCCCTTGTTGGCACCAGACTGTAGATCAGTCCCTTGGGGAAGTAAGGGAGCTGCTTGATAGGAGAGAAGTAAAAAGGAGAGACTGCTGCTGCTGGCATCTAGAGTCTGGAGGGAGTGGGCTTAGCGCTGCTCACCCTGAGGGCCTCTACTGAGTGGAACCCCCTGTGGAAACAAGGAGCAGAGAAGGACCAGGGGAAAAGAGAATGGCACCTGCAAGGTGAGGGGATCTAGGGGTCCGGGCAAAGACTCTGGTTCCAGAGACTTTTGCTATTGCACACATTATGGAGAGACAGTGAATAGGGGTGCCATTGGGTTCGGGGGTCCAGGGACTGCAGTTCCACATGGCCCCAACTGGAGACTGTTCTGGTTCTGTGTTTGAGGAGGAACTGATGCTGTTTGCTGTTAAAGGCCTGATTCAGCCAAGAACTATGCTGCCTGTGTTTGGATTGTGGCTGCCTAGTCTTTAAGGTAGCTGCCTGGAATTTAGCTTCTGATGTGACTTTCACAGTTCAGAGCACCAACTGAGCTTCTGATGTGACCACATGGTCCAGAGCAACTATTCTGTGTGTTTTCTGCTCTATGGAGTGACTTTCCTATTCTGTATTAACTGATCATTAAATGGGATCCCCTCGTTCCTACAGTTCTGGTGTTTGCCTTGTTTTGTTTGGATGTTAACAAGAGCTTTGCCTCCACAGCCTAGATCCCAGTGTGTGTTTCAGAGTGGCATCTAATGGACCTGGTACCAGAGGACCATGGAGGAAGACAGCGAGAGGCCTGCATGGGAAAGACTGTCTACAAAATCCTCGGAGGCGAAGATGGCAAGGCTGGGAGTCTGTATAGCGCCCCCCCTTGGACTTCCACCATCATACCCCTAGATGTGGGGAGGGATAGTTTACAGTATGGGGGCTCATCTGGAACATGATTTTGAGGTACCGCAACCCTTGGCAGACTCTAAAGTGGGGTGCAGGTAAGCTGTGGAAGTCCCACATCAGCTGAACTAGATAACTGCACAATCAAAATGGCATGTGGGACTGGGACATTTTGCGCCTTTTCCTGTGGGACTGCATTTGCAATTGCTTCTGTCTATGGCTGGGACTGGAGCAAGAGTAGACTCTGTGGGAGCAGAGACTATACCGTGGGAGGCACCCTGTGTTACCTAGGGCACAGGTTGGGTGTGTGATCTGCCCGGTAATTTAGAGCCCCACAAACTTGGAACTGTTTTATGTGGAACAGTGGCCTTTTGGGGAAATGGATACTCTAATGGGGAAAAAGACAAACAACAGGGTGTAACTGTTTAAGCAATGTTACTATAGTGAAAATATTAACTTTTCTGCTATTGCATTTTCTATGTCGTATTATGGATGAGTTGCACACGGTTTAAAATTGTTTCACAGTTTTAAGAGGGATGTTTGGCTAGGGAAATAGAAAAACTAGACTGTTTATAGTGTGATAATGTTTGGGGTTAGCTAAATTACTTTTATTAGCTGAACTGAATTCATATTGGGTATTTGGGAGAGAACATTTTTTATTGATGTTCTTTCAATGTAATTTCATAACTCATGCTTAAAGTTTTGCATTTATGTTTTTTTCTTTTACACTTGCTATTTATGCTCCCTTCTCTGTCGCCGTATCCACTCCCTTCCTTGGGTTCCCCAATGGTGAACCTGGCAGTGTGACAGAGGGTTTACCCCAGCCTCAGATAACCCCCTGGGTGGGGTAGGAGGGGACACCCCAATCCCTCTAGCCAATGTACAACTTGTCGGGCGGCCCATTCACCCCTGCCAGAACACCGTGGCCGGTCTCCTGGAGCAGACATGGGTCAGTTTCCACTTTTTCTGTGGAGACGTGGTTGTGCCATGACATCAAGGCATACGCCGATGTCGACCACACTCCTCCCTACACTGCTGCAGCACCGGGCTGCCTATGGCTCCCACCTCCGCTAGAGGTCGGTCCAACAATGGGCCTTCCCATCCACCCTCCTCAGGGCAGACAAGCAGTCCTGTGGACACTCAGCCTTCCTTCTCAGCCCTCCAGCTCCTGTGGTTGTTCCTGAACCTGGGTTGCTGGCGTCACAAGCAGCAGCACTACTGCTGCACCAGCAGACCAGTTTTTTGGTTTCATCGCATTTCCATGTAGTCCAAAGCAGGCAGCTGACAGCAATAATAGGGTTTAAGTGGTAAGTTGATTTGTATAGTATAGGAACCTGGGACGTGCATTCTGTAGTCTGAAAGCAATCCGTCTAGCAGGTTCTTGTGGCAGGTAGCCAGGTAGGATTATTTAATGGGGGGAGATGCCATCAGTCAGGCTAAAATCAGGGGGTTAGTAGGTCTGGCAGTGGGTGGCCCAGTAGGAACATGATCCCAGGTGGTTTAGAGAGCTGGGATAGTGTTAGTCTTGATAGTGTTAGCCTAGGTATAGTGTAAACATAGTGTAAATAGTTTTGTGGGTTATGGCTTGCTGGGACGGCGAGCATTTAATGGGGGTGGAAGAGTGAAAAACCCCCAAAGCAGGCTTACCTTTGGAGTTGCGTCACCTTGTCCTCTCGGCGCCAATTGTGGCACAGTTCTGCACCAGTGCTTGGGGGGGGAGCTTGCGCCTTGTGGCTTTGTTTTGCTGTTTGTGGCTCCGGGCGTGTTTGGAGTGTCCTGGTCAGCTCGGTCTGTGGCAGTTGGACTGAGCACTGGGTGGTGGTTTCTGCACCTCCGGGCGCAAAGAGGTCTGGGTACAGTTGTCTGGGTCGGCCAGGCTTGGGACGGCATGAAACAGGAGTCGGGAGGAAGAAAGAGGAATTGTAAATAGTTTATGCATCTCACACTACTATGCATGTGCATCCGCCCAGTATAGAAAATTAAAGGAGTGGCTGAATGCATAAGGAGTAGTTTAGGCACCGGCCGGTGCCATTACAGACATCACATCACTGTAAGTAGTTATTTATGTGACTACATGAGAGCGGGGAGAGTTTAGCGCCTATGAGATCAGCGCAGATTGGACCTCTGGTTTTGGTGAGTTTTCTTGGCACCGAGGAGGAAAGTATAAAAGAGAGAGGAGCGTGGGGCGGGGTGGGATCGGAGGTGGAGAGAGGTCTGAGCTGGGCCATTTGTCCACTCAGCCATTGAGGCTGTGGTTTATTTTCCTTTCCTTGCTGTAGTGCAGTGATTCAGTTTGGAGGACATGGCAGCTGCCATTTCCTCGGAAGCCCCCTGTTGGGGCCAGACTGTACAGCAGTCCTTTGTGAGGGATGTAAGGGAGATGCTTGTTAGGAGAGAAGAAAAAAAGGAAAGACTGCTGCTGGTACCTGCAGCCTGTGGGGTGGGCAGAGCGCTGCTGGCCCTGAAGACCACTACGGAGCGGGACCCTCTTTGAAGGAGCAGAGAAGGACTGAGGGGAAAAGAGAATGGCACCTGTGAAGTGAGGGGATCCAGGCAAAGCCCATGGTCCTGGAGGCTGTTTGCTATTGCACAAATTATGGCGAGATGGAGAATAGGGGTGCCAGTGGGTTCCGGGGGCCAACCCCTGGTTCCACATGGCCCTAGCTAGAGACGGGTGGGGTTCTGTGTTTGAGGAGGAACTGGTGATGTTTGCGGTTAAAGGCCTGATTTGGCCACAAACTATGCTGCCTGCGTTTGGATTGTGGTTGCCTAGCCTGTAAGGTAGCTGCCTGTAATTTAGCTTCTGATGAGACCTTAATGGTCCAGAGCACCAGTTGTGTTTTTGATGTGACCACAGGGTCCAGAGCAACCTTCTTCTGTGTTTTCAGCTCTATGGAGTGGCTGTTTCTTGTTCTGTTTTAACTGTTCATTAAATGAGATTGTCTCATTCCTATAGTTCTGGTGTTTGCCTCGTTTTGTTTGGATGAACTGGTTGCTGTTAACTCATTCTGTCCTGGGCAGTCATTTTGTGTCAGGTTAAGCAGTGGATGATTCAGACTTGATATGAAGTTATTGTAAGTAATGAGTTTTTAAAGGGCTTTTTGAGGACCACATATTGTGTTGCTGAAAATGAACTGCCTAACACAATGTTAAATGTGTTCAGTTTCTGAAGGAAATTGGAGTGTCCATTCATTAAAGACTTCAGAACAGATAGCGTGTACAGCACCTACACGAATATGGCTGGACTTTCTGAAATGCACGAGGCCACTGCACAGACCATGATGGAGAAGCTAGATGTTGCTGTGAAGAATAGCCCCATTAGTAAGTTTGATAGTGGGTGAATCCACAGACTCTAGCAGTAGCAAGAGACTGATAGTTGACATATGATACTTAGACAACACTACCCCATGTACTCGATTTTATTGCAATTGCAGCGTAGAAGTTACAGAAAGGCTGATACTATTTACAGGGCTCCTTGTCAACTTCTGAATGATAGGGGCATTACAGGTAAAAAAAAACAACTTGCTGTCTGTACTGATGGAGCATCAGTTACGACTGGTTGTCATGGAGGTGTAGTACAAACAATAAGAACTGATTATAACCCTGAATTGTTTGGAGTACACTGCACAGCCCCTCGGTTGTCCATGTGTGCCAGTGATGCAGTTCAGTCCGTGGAACAAGTGAAAAAATATCAGCAAGACTTGAGATCCATTTTCACCTTCTTCAGTAATTCCGATATCAGAAGCAACAAATCATATGAACTACAGAAACCGCTGGAAGAACCATTTCTGAAGTACAGTTAGCCTCATGCAGTTCAGTGGCTGTCCATTTCTGGTGCAGTGTCTATGTGGAGGACTCTTAAACCATTAACAGATGTGTGAAAACATATGTCTGCATCTAGTTCACCCGACAGTGACAAGGCAAAAGGACTGTTGCTGTCCGTCAATTTAATTTTGTGGCTGTTTCTTGTAATGCTGGACATCTTGTCACATATTGCTTTTCTTTCAAAACATTTCCAAAGGGAAAATCTTGATTCCTCCACTGAACTACCAGTGGTCATGAGCACAAACGAGGCTGTAAATCCAAGTCCATCAGTCAATTTTTCAATACTGATCTTGAAGGCATTAAGTATAAAAGTGATAAACCCTGACATTCATACTCAGAGACCACCTTTTGGTAACTTAAAACGCACATACCTCAGTGATTTAACTGATGAACTGGACAGATGTTTCTCCAATGAAACCCAAGACATAATAAGCTGCTTCTCCATTTTAGAGCCCAAGAGAGCTACAATTGCGACGTCTCTAGACAGAATTCTGAAGCACTGTTCTGAAGTAGCTACGGAATCTGCAAAATGGGAATTCATTTTACTAAAACAGATCATGGTCTCAGATGATTACTACCAGTCTCTGGAGAGAGACTCAAGCAAATGAATATATACTCTGTGGAGGACAGGAGGGAATAGGGGGATATGATAGAAATATTCAAATACCTGACAGGTATGTAAGCCCCCTTCCCCACGTCTAGGGATATGATGGTGAAAGTCCAAGGGGGAAGGGAGCTATACTGCATACAGAGTCCACATACCTGGATGGCCTGGCTTACCAGACCTGATGAAACCGTGGTGCCCATGGACCTATGGGTGCTGGCTGTTTAACTGGAGAAATGAAGAGCATGGGTCTTCACCTGCCCGGCCTTGCCATCTTCACCTTCGAGGCTTTTGTAGTCACCAGGCAGGCCTCTCACCATCTTCCTCAATGGTCCTCTGGTTCCAGACCCATTAGATGCCACCCTGGAACACATACACACTGAGCTGGGCTGTGGAAGCAAAGCTCTTTTTAATTAAGTTGCTCATCAGTCTGTGCAGAAACTTTATCTATTGCCTGATGGTTTGATTCGGTGTCTAATTTTTTTTTTAATACTTTAGTATCAGCAGTGCTACCAGAATGTCTTAATAGAGTGACTGCTTTGTAACAAGTGCTTTTAAAAGGAATGGATGCATAAGGCATACTAACAGAAAATCTTATCTGGCCACTGTCTTTGTCAAACAACAACTAGCTATGTTCAGCCACTTTTGCTGGAATTTATCTCTCTTGTTTTTTTTTAAATAGGAGCTACAGGTTGGTGCAGTATTTGTTGTGTCTGCTCATCATTTATTAATTCTTGTGGCTTGAGTTCTGGTGCAAGGTCTTGTATGTCTACTATGCCTTCTTTGAGTAGCCTTATTTCTGGTACTTGTTACTTAGGGGCCTGCTGAACATTTGGTTGTTTTAGAGAAACATAGACTTTGATGGCAGATAAGGACCACTTGGCCCACCTAGTCTGCCCATTTCCCTACCTAGAGGATAAGCTGCAGATCCTATTTAACCAACAGCCTATTTCTTCCCACCCCCCACAAAAATTGCCTTATGTCTGTCCCATGCATTCTTGAATTCTGCCACAGTTTTAGACCCCACAACCTCCTCAGGAAGGCTGTTCCATGCATCCACCACCTTCTCTGTGAAATAATACTTCTTCACATTGCCCTGAACCGCCTCTTCTATCTTTAAATTGTGTCCCTTGTTCTTGCACATATCTTTTCTGAAAGATGCCACCCTCTTGGACTTTGTTGATTCCACTGAGGTACTTAACGCCTCTATCATGTCCCCCTCTCCTCCTTTCCTCAAGGGTATACATATTAAGCTCCTTTAGTCTCTCCTCATATGGCTTCTCTTGCAGATCCTGCACCATTTTAGTTGCCCTCCTCTGAACTGCCTCCATCCTGTCTATGGCCTTGCGGAGATGGGGTCTCCAGAACTGGACGCAGTACTCCAGATGGGGTCTCACCAACTGTCTGTACAGAGGGATAACAACTTCCTGTTTTCTGCTGGTGATACCTCTCCCTATACATCCCAGTATCCCCCCAGCCCTCCCTACCTCCTTCTCGCATTGCTTGCCAACTTTAAGGTCATCTGATATAATTACCCCTAGGTCTCTTTCCATTTTGTTGTTATTTACTACCCCCCATTGTGTAATCTTCCCTGGGGTTTTGTTTCCCAGGTGCATTACTTTGCATTTCTTTGCATTGAATCTAAGCTGCTACTTCTGACCATTCCTTCAACCTTGCCAAGTCCCTTCTCATCCTTTCCACGCCTCCTTGTGTATCAACCCTTTTGCAGATCTTTGTGTCATCTGCAAAGAGGCATACTTTTCCTTCCAGTCCCTCTGCAATGTCACTTATAAAGACATTAAAAAGGACTGGACCCAGTACTGAACCCTGCGGTACCCCACTAGTAACCCCTCTTTCTTCAGAGTGGACTCCATTTACAATTACCTGCTGTGTCCTGTTGTTCAGCCAATGTTTTACCCAGGCTACCACCTTGGGACCCACTCCCAGACAGGTCATAAATGATGCATGTTGTGTCATGTCACAGTTTGTTTTTAATCTAAGTTCATGGGACACAACCCCAGGTTATGGACTTCACCCCCCAGTTATTTCCCCAAAACAGTTCTTGCAAAAGCTTTTTTATTTTTTTGTTATTCTTTTATGATAAATCCAGTTGTTCTTGGGACACACCCAGGTAATGAACCTTCCCACCCCTAAGTTCCCCCCAAAAATTGCTTTCTGCAACTGGTTTGGAGTTGGTCCAGTTCTTTCCTTCTGACACCAAGATTTTTATATATATATATTTTACACTGGCATGCTCCATCTTTTTGTACATACTCTGTCAACTTCTGAATAACAAAGGCATGTTGGGCAACTTATTTTTTATTGCACCCTATCGGTGCTACCTCCTTCCCTCCCAGTCCAACAAAAAACATTTATACTTTTTTCTCTCCCCTAGACCTCCTTATTTTGTTGTGCTTAGCCTCCTCTTAATTTTTATAGGAGTTTTGTTTGGGCCAAATGCCCCTTTTATTTATTTGTCACTCACCAGATTTTTTTTATTTTTTTTATTTATATTTTATTAATTTTGCAGGATAAAACATAACATCTTTCCGGGTTGGGAAACATAATACAATCATAACAAGCGTGGCACACTATACAGGATAGGCATACCGACCAACAATTCAGGGGGAGAGTCGAAACAGGCACACTATACATACAGAATGAGCAATAAAATGTCATGGAATAACAGCCTTATGGTGGGTGGAGTGAGGGCAGAGGAGCCACTGTGGTCTAGTGACAATAACTCAATTTGGTTTGGGCTGGCACCAGAATGCCCTCATCAAAAACCAAAGTCCTAGATTTCAGAAGAGCAGACTTCAACCATATGAAGGAGCTGGTCTGAGACAAACTGATCAGGGTGGACAGCATCAGAGGTGTAGAGGAAAGAGAAGGAGCAATGAAGGGGGACCATTCTTGAAGCAACAAAGTCATGCAGGAGAACTGTTACAAAATCAAATGGGTACAAGAGACCAATATGGTTCTCAGAAAGGGTCACAGCAGCAGTGAGGCCCAAGAAAAAGGCTTTCACCAGGTACATGGAAAAGCAGAGGGAAGAGGACTAGGAAAAGTACCAAATAAAAACTAGGGACGCAAAGAGGAAGGTCAGGGAGATAATGGTAGACACAGAGTTGTGCACTGTGGAAGGGTCAGGGGTGAGAAAGGAAAAAAGGAAAAAGAGATGGGCATTGTTAGGCTACAAGAGGGGAGGAGAGTAGTACAGAAGATGAATAAAAAGCAGCCATCCTTAATGATTACTTCTGCTCTGTCTTCAGAAGGGAAGACCGAAAGCCCCTGCCTAAAAGTGGCATCAAGGCAGCTGTCAGGGACATTCCTGAAATAAAGCAGTCAGTATTTATGAAAGAAAGGGTCCAGAAGGGTTTACAGGACAATAAACAGCATGGGTGTGTGGTAGGAAGGTCTTGTCAGACCAAACTGATAGTTTTCTTTCACTGGGTAACAAAGGTACTAGATAAGGGCAATGATGTGGATTTACTCTACTTTGATCTCAGCAAGGCTTTTGACTCAGTGCTGCATAGAAGACTGCTGAATTACCTGCAGGACCTGGGTGCAGATAGGGACATTGTTAGATGGATAGGAAACCAGCTGAGAGACAGCAGAATGTGGTGGTAAATGGGGCCCAATCAGAAGAGAGGGAGGTCACGAGTGGGGTGCCACAAGGATCTGTTCTGGGTCCTGTCCTCTTTAATATGCTCATTAACGACACTGGAGAGGGCATCCGAGACAAGCTAAATCTCTTCACAGAAGACGCGAAGCTCTGTAGTAGGGTTAGATACTGATAAAGAGATCAGGAAGATGCAGAGGGATCTACAAAGGCTACAGAGGTGATCTCAGGTTTGGCAGTTGAAATGCATGCCAAGAAATGCAAGGTTATGTACCTGGGAGGAAAAAACAGGATGCAGTACTGAATGGAAGGGGTTAAATTGAGCATTATGTCAGAGGAAAGGGACATGAGAGGCATCATTAGTGTCTCCCTCAAACAAACAGGCAAGGGTAACAAGATCTATAGTAACGCTACTAGGATGCTGGGGTGTATCAGAAGGAGTACTGACAGCAGAAAAAAGGAGGTACCTCCGTGTAGGTCACTGGTAAGGCCTCACCTGGAATACTGTGCTCAGTTCTGGAGTCCTCACCTAAGACAAGATAGGGGTAGGCTGGAGACGGTGCAATGCTGGGTGATCAAGATGATTCAGGGTCAACAGGGCAGATTTTACAAAGACAGTCTCAAGGCACTGAACATACAAGCGCTGGAGACTAGGCAAGGGAGGGGGATATATGACAAATACCTTCAAGTTCCTGAAGAGAATAAACAAAGTGAACTGCAGGGAACTATTTAGCATGAGTACAGAGACAAAACCCTGTGTTCACAAGTGCAAACTGATGGGAGAAGGTTTAAGAGAGATGTGAGAAAGTTCTACTTTATGGAAAGAGTGGCGGAACCATGGAACAGTCTGTCAGAGGAGGTGGTGGATGCCAAGGCCATAAAGGGTTTCAAGTATGGCTGGGACAGGGTTAGTCCGGTTAGTAACAGCAGGGAGGGGAGCAGGGGGTGGACCTGGAGGAATAAAATCCTACACGGACAACATCCTGGGGCAGACAGGGAACTCTGTGCAGACTAGATAGACCGGTCTGCCATCATTTTCTATATTTCTAAGTTTTTTGAAGGTATTACAGTTTTTTGGGGCATTTTTCCATACTCTGTCTTCTATCTTATTTGTTTCTTAATTTTCTCAGTGACCCAGGGGAGACGATTCTTTGTTTGCTTATTAAGTCTAAAGAGGGCATTTCTGTTTCACGCTGAAAGAAAAGAATCTGAAAAGACCTTCACTGCCAAACCTGTGTCTGAAATTAACTCAACCTTGTTCTAATTTATTTGTGCCATCTGGTTTCTGAAGCCTATTAAACTAAAACTTTTTAAATACATCCGCTGAATGCTAGCTCACCAGCACAGCGGTAGTGCTACTGCTCGCGGCGCCAATGACCTGGGTTTGGGAATGAGGCTGAGGCATCGGAAGGTCAGCTAGAGGGAGGCAGGATTGGGCATTCCACAGGATGCTTTCCTCCTCCAGGGAGGGAGGGAGTCATGACCCAGTGCACTACCACCACTTGGGTGACCATGGATGATGGTGCAGGGGCTTGGCGAATACCTGGGAGGGATCCTTGAACTGAGCTAGCAGATTGGCTACATTGGGGTCTGCTGGCAACCAATCAGGTCACATGTTCCCACAGGGTAGGTGGGACAGAAAAATTGGAAACTGAGGTGCAGGCCTGGAAAGATGAAACCTCAGCCTACCTACCACGTCCACCATCAGACTCAAGCCACCTTCCCCTGGAGAAACTGCAAGTCTTCACCGCCACCATAGGTGGCCAGATGGACTGCATGGAAGAAATGCTGAAGGCATACCTGGCCCCGAGGGATAAGCCAGAGGGCAGCACTGCGGTGTGTCACAGGTGTGCTGGCGGTCCTGAATGGACAGGTGGCAGGGTTTCGGCAGGACGGGATAAGGATACTTGGCTGAGGTAGAAGAAGATCCCTGCTTGGCCCAGAGCAATGGATAAGCTATGTTCAAAACACCACCACCACAAAAAAAAAAGTCTGTTGAATGATGAAACTGTACTTGGTATCTTCTTGATATCAGGCTCTACTGTATATCCAATATAACAATGATCTCCTAAATTTGGTGTCCATAAGAGTGTCCCTTATTACAATATTCAATGTCTGGAATATTAGATCGAAGACATTACCCAGACTCTGGTGGGATCTCACCCTGTCCCTTCTTTTGTGGAGCTACATTCAAGTCAGAGAAGCCATGGCTGGCTATCAATATACTTAATATTTTACAAATTTGATTGAATGTTTTTAAAGCCACCTCATCATGAATCACTCCGAGCTGACTGGCTGCTACTATCACTACTCACATAATGAAGTACACATAATACATTTTATAAAAATATTCTATAAGCCCCAGTTACTTTTTATTTATTCAACAAAGACCCAACTAAAAGTAGATCTAATTTAGATAACTATGGGTCACTTGCAAATAGATACTTCTTTGATGCTTTTTTTTTTAGAACCAATTTAGAATGACTGCTAAGATGTTAAACTTCAATATAATCAAATCAAATTATCTCTAAAATCCCCTGAAAATGTTTTTCCTTTCATTCTGGTTTTCAGCAAGTTTAATGAATTGCTAAAAAGTCAGACATGAGAGAGCTGAATTCCAATTCTCTAAAGCATAGTTACAGTTACTGCCTCTTTTCAGCACCGGTTTCCAACTGAGGTGAACCAAGTTTACTGAAATATTCCAAATGAGATAAAAGCAGCACTTACAGTCGTGGCCAAAAATGTTGGCGCCCTTGCAGTTTTTTCTAATAATGCACCATTCCTTCCAGAAAATTGTTGAAATTAAAAAATATTTTGGTATCCACATATGTATTTCTTTGGTTTGCAGTGGAATAAAACACAGAAAGCAGAAAAATTTACTAAGTCTTAACTTATTCCACACAGAAATCCTTAAGTGGCCCGGACAAAATTATTGGCACCTTTTAGAAGTAGTTAGAAATAATTAGATTTCAAGCAGGTGATTCTCCTTCACTTTGGAACTGAACTCACCTGTGGTGAGTTGCAGGTGCCTGCAACATAAAAATCACTCATTCAACAAGAGTGAATAGAGAAAAGGACTCATTCTCCTGTTTTGTGTCACTGTGTGTACTGCAATGAGCATGGAGAAAAGAAAGACAGCCAGAGAATTGTCTGAGGAGGTCAGACAGAAGATTGTAGCCAAGCATGGACAATCTCAAGGCCACAAATCAATCTCCAGAGACCTTGATGTTCCTGTTTCCACTGTACGTAATGTTATCAGGATGTTTAAGGCCCATGGCACTGTAGCCAACCTCCCTGGACATGGCCGCAAGAGAAAACTTGATCAAAGATTGCAGCGCAGGATTGTTCGAATGGTGGAGAAAGCACCTCGATCAACTGCCAAACAGATTCAAGCTGACCTTCAGACACTAGGTACAACAGTTTCAACTCGCACCATCCGTCACCAACTCAATGAAAGGGGGTTATACGGTAGGAGGCCCAGGAGGACCCCACTGCTGAGAGAGAGACATAAGAAAGCCAGACTGGGGTTTGCCAAAACACACCTGAACAAGCCAAAATCCTTCTGGGAGAATGTCCTGTGGACAGATGAGACCAAATTAGAGCTTGTTGGTAAAGCACATCATCTCTATGTTTACAGAAAACAAAATGCAGCCTTCAAAGAAAAGAACGCCTTCCCTACAGTCAAACATGGAGGAGGTTCAGTGATGTTTTGGGGTTGCTGTGCTGTCTCTGGCACTGGGTGCCTTGAACGTGTGCATGGCATCATGAAATCTGGAGATTACCAGGCCATTTTGGAGCGCAATGTTGAACCCAGTGTCAGAAAGCTGGGTCTCCGTCGAAGGTCATGGGTCTTCCAGCAGGACAGTGACCCCAAACACACTTCAAAAAGCACCCAGGAATGGTTCATGACAAGATGCTGGACTGTTCTGAAGTGGCCAGCAATGAGTCCAGATCTAAATCCCATTGAAAACCTGTGGAGAGATCTGAAAACAGCAGTTGGGAGAAGGCACCTTCAAATCTGGAAGAACTGGAGCAGTTTGCACAAGAAGTGGGCCAAACTGCCAGTAGAGAGGTGCAGGAAGCTCAACCATGGCTATAGGAAGCGGTTGATTGCAGTTATTTTGACCAAAGGCTGTGCTACCAAATATTAAGTCTAGGGTGTCAATAATTTTGTCAATGCCATTTCTTTTCATTTTCTGATTTAAAAGGATATATTAAATTCTGAATCAAAAACAAAGGTTCTGTAATATTAACCGAGAAATAAGGAATTGTGGAGACCAAATACTGTACTGTTGTTAATTTCAACTTATGTTTAGAGGAAATAGTGAGTTATTTGAAAAAGTGCAAGGGTGCCAATATTTTTGGCCATGACTGTACTTCTTAGCTGCATTACATGAATAAAATTGTTGAGTACAAAAATAAAGCAGACTCTCACAGGTGAAGAGGAATCAGCATTTATATAGCACTTTTCATACACAATATATCCCAAAGTGCTTTACAATACAAGCAATGCTAGACTGGTAGTGAAGTGACTAAATGTGTAGTGGTGGTCATATCGCACATCAACACCCACACACAGCCTGGACAATTGCATGAGCTGGTTTTATGGAAAGGGGAATATTGGCCAGGATACCGGGAATGTCCCCTACTCTTTGCAAAGAATGCCTTGGGTCCTTTTACTTCCACCTGGACACCCACCAGGACAACACCAGAATGGGTAGAAGGCACCTTGGTTTAATGCCTCATCCGAAGGATGGCACACCACAACAGTACAGCACCCCTTAATACTACACTCGGGTGCTAGCATTTCAGGTATGATTCCAATCCTGGTGTGGGACAAGAACCCACAACCTTCTGGTTCAGAAGTGGATGTGCTACCAACTGAGCCACGCTGACACCTATGTCAGGTGGACTTATGCATGCAACTGCTCAGCAGACGCTAGTGTGGCTGCACTTTTGAGCTGATGATCAAACCACCCCTGTGGTGATGCCACTGGCTCTGTTTCCACCCCCAGTAGCCCCCCTGCTTACTGGTACTGGTGGGATCGAAGGCTGTAGCACACAGAGTCACAGACATTCTGGAGGTAGGGCAGAATCAGGTTGCTGCAGGAGCAGAGCAAAAAGTCAGTTATAAAGTGGCTGTGCCATGCTGCAGGCAGGGATGCTGAAATGTCACTTCTGAGTGCTCAGTTTGTTTCTGGCGCAGCTGTGGTTTGAAGTACATTTTTATTCACCCTCCAGTGATATCACCAGCTCCACCTCTACTCCCAGTAGCCCCCCCACTGCTTACCAGGATTGGTGGAATTTTAAGGCTGTAGCAGACCAGGAGTCAAAGATGTACTGGAGGTAGGGCAGAGTCAGGTTACAGCAGAAGCAGAGAAAAGTCAATTTTAATGTGTTGGTGCAATGCTGCAGGCAGGGATGTTGAGACATCTGAAAATCGGGGTATTTGTAATCTGGCCCGATGGCCATACTTTATTATGTGTTGCAAGCTGGCGATCGGGCCAGATTACAAATATCCCAGTTTGCGGGGTTTGTTCCATTTTAAGCAGCTGAAGGCCTGTAGAGGGGAAAGGTCATCGTGCATGTTGCTCCTTAGAAAAGTGCACCAATATCACATGCCAACCCATGGCAACATCTATAGTACCGATTCTATGCCTGCAGTATTCAGGGACTGTATTTGAGTGGACTCTCGTTTTGGTTGAACAATTCCTGCTTATCAGGTAGGGGCTGAGTAGAACTGGCCTGCCTGGAAGGGTGTCTTATTGGGCCAATGCAAAAGTATACGGCTGCATTAACCCTTTCAACTCCAAGTTTTCCTGTTAATAAAGGTTTTTTTTTTTCTGTTTAACCTGATCTGGTTATTGACCCTCAAATGGTAGCAGAATTAGTGGGTTCCTTACCAAGCTCACCAAGAGCTTTGGCCCATGTGGCTTAGTTGATTGGAATGTCCCCTGAACCTTGTTTAATCAGATCACACCACTTTACCAAAGGTGGTGTTGGCAGCACCATGTGCACAGGCCAGGCATGCCTTGCCATGGGGTCAGTCACAAGCCTTTTCAGTGCAGCAGATCCAGACCTGCAACGTAACATTACTCTTGTGCTTTTTATAGACTGCACCATTTATTTTTACTATATATTATACTTTTGGTTCTATTTGTCAAAACTGTCCAAATCAGAAAACCTGACCTGCACACCCTTTAACTGGTATCCACTGCATTGAGACTGATGGACACAGCCAGACAGAATACCATTTTCCTAGAACTGTAGGTACATCTGCTTATTTAAGGTTGTAATCCTAAAGTCTGTTAAATAAATAAATAAAAATGAGAACAGGAAGGTTCCTAATAAAGTCTTCCTTTATGTGGCCAGGTCAGGACCAGACCTCTCAACCTTTTGTCACTGAAATGCGAGACAAAGACACTCAAAATCTGAGACATACATTATTTAACACAAAGGTATTGTACAAGCTCAGAACTCTATGGAAACCAGTTCCATTATTTGTGCAAAGTTTATCAGCTTAAAATATTATAATGCCAGTAACCTGGGTTTGGGAGCAGATTCGGGATGTTGGGTTGGGTGGCCAGGGGACTGGGAAGACACTGTGCCAGCTAGGAGAGAGTGGCATCTGGTGTCCAGCACTGTAATAATCCCTGTGGTAGGCTGAGGGAGCTTGTCTCCTCTGCTACGTGTATGGAGATGACTGTCTTCTGCCAGAATGCCAGGGGAGAATGGGAGGCAAAGGAGACAACACACAAAAGCACATATGTACCAGTTGTCATTAATGATGGTGCCATTGTCCTCGTGCCTCCTCCCTTGTTGATCCCCCAGCATGACAGTGAGGGGAGAGTGTCAGACGGACTGGGGGGGCACTAGGTAGAAATGCCTGAAGCAGGTGCATGGCAGAGGCCGGGGGCCAAAGAGCTAGATATAAAAAATAAAAAAAAAAGAATATTTTTTTTTTTTTTAGCTTTACATTCACGTTAACACCATCTCTGCATAGGCAGAATGTTTTCCACGTGGACCAGACCAATTTGGAGAGACAAAGGACCACCCTGGTAATGTGGGATGGTTAAGGTTTGGTCAGGATCTACTGCTGCAGATCCTTCACATGGCAAGACATGGTATAACCATAGAGTTCAGTAGATACATGGAGAGAGGGTAAAGTGCGGACTGACGCTGACTCTCTTGAAGCCACGCGTCCACCATATTACCAGAGGATTGAGCTGCCAGAAGATAGTAGGAACCATATCCTTTCACCCAGATCCAAACAACATTTTATTACTTAAACTGTAGGTAGTCGACACTGGCACACTGGTCTGACACCACTAACACTGGTCTGATACCACTGCAAGTACATATTGGTCTGACACCACTGCAAGTAAGGCACTCCTCATCCTTATATATTGTATACACAAGCAAAAAATTAGCATACCTTCTGTTTTTCACCACAGTGTGAGTCTGCTGGCTACCTAAATTTCAAGCAATACTATGTCATGTGGATCTGGGTGAGAGGATGCAGTTCCTGCTGTCTTCTGACAGCTCAGTTCTCCAGTAATATGACGGACGCACAACTTCAAGAGAGCAAGTGTCAGTCCACACTCTAGCTCTCTCCATGTATCTGCTGAACTCTATGGGTATAACTAAAGGCAATAAAATACTGAAAACATGTGACTACAGGTCCAACTCTAACACCAAGCTTCAGCAAGCTCTACACTGTTTAATAAAATGATGCAAGTGTGCAACGAAATGTGAATACAGTGTCAACTGAAATACAGTAAATGTATGCTGTTACATTGCTGCATTTGTTACAACCAAGGGGAGTTATATTTTTTTAACAGTTCAGCACGTGTCTTCTAAGCAGTGCTGTGATTTCATTGTATTACCTCTCCTGCACTCTTGTAGAGGCTATAGGCACAGCTGAGGTGGTAGCACAGATCTTCATATGTTATTTCTTTCTGCTCCCCCAATCCCCCAGTCGACCACTCTTTCAGATGGCCTAGGGCCCAGATGCCAGCCCTCGTCACCATCCCATGATGAGTCACAACCCACATCTAATGCATTATGGGGGTAGTGAAATATGAAAATAGCTCTGTGTATATCAGAGGTATTGGCACATGGTTGCAGGCTGCATAGACCTCCAAGCCAGTAAAAGAAATGTAGGAGCTTGCCCCAGGGCTCCCAGATGTACAGGAATTCCTGTATTTTATAGGGACATTTTCCCATAGACTTTAGGGCTATGCAAAACAAATACTGTTTGGGACACACACAAATGCTGCACTTTTTACAAATATCACTCTAAAATATTTGTATCTGCGTTAGACCACATAAAGCGGTGTTAAACCTTGGTTTGGGCTGACATGAAACACCTGCAACTGCTACTGTTCAATACATGGATGCATATTTTCTTGATAAATCTGCACATTTTATTGAAACGTCTTAAACCCTTGGTCTTATGTCATCAATAACAACAGAAACAAGTCCAAAATGTAAAATAAAATATTTTGTGAACAATGATATGCAAACAAATACAAATACCGTGGACACAAATACAAATGTCAAAAAACAGCCCCATGTACAGCCCTGATAAACTTCCATAGGTTATACTGGGAAAACAGGGCAGTTCAACTTCCATAGAAAATAATGTAATCTACAGGAAAATCGCCTGGAGTCACAGGGAAAATGTCAAATCAATTGGGGAGCACAGTTACCCACACTGTAATGTTAAACTGATTTTCCATTCCCTATGGAGTTCACCCCTACTTGATGGAACTTTGTACAGTAGAACATGTGGCACTAACCTCAGCTTATTCTTTTGTCTCCTCTAAATGACTTGGTTTTGTGCCTCCAGCAAGTGTGGATGATTTCAAGATTGTAAACATGCTTTGTAAGACAACAACAACCAGGGCCGCATTAACTTAGAAGGTGCCCATACGCCGGAAACTTCATACACCCCCCCAAAAAAAAAAACATGGCTCAGTTCAGGGGATGGCAACAATGCATACAGTACTATTTTTGTTGCTGCCATGACTCCTGAACAAACCACCTTTTCACTGTACCACTTTGGCCACAGCTTTTGTTCTTGGAGTGCAGTTTTGTTTGCTTATGGATCAAGTTGTTACTGCAGTCGCGTCTCATAGGACCAGTACCGCACGTTTTTCTGTTACAGGCTTTGGATATTTGGCATCTCAGCTGCTAAATTACATGCCATTACAGTGGAGTCTGCCTACCTACTAACTGCCTAGCTAGAGCCCAACTGGTCTCCTTTGCACCAAACATAGTTTGTTTTTTATTGCTGTGAGGTTTTGATGGATTCCTTACTGATTTGTTAATTAGCCAAGATTCTCTTCGGTATTTCACTAATCACCATCTCTTCCTTGTGTGCAACGGGTTGTTTGAAAAGCCATTGGTACAATCTGCATACGGAGTGCTTAATTTCTGCCTTTTTTTTTTGGATCACCAAAGCATGAGCACGGACTCTGACTAAGCCAAAAATTGTGGATGAAACATAAAAAGAACAAACCTGGAGCACAGGCAGAGACTTTGAAAGGATGGCAGCATCTATTAGATGGAGGAGGGTGCGGGATTTTCTTTGCGGATTTCTAAGTCAGCCTAAGCCCTGAGTTGCACGAATCAGTGAAAGATCAGTTTCTTCAGACTCAAAAAGCTGAAAATAAGTGAAACTGACTTATTACAATTGTGTCTCACTGAAGAAATACATGGAAAAGCAATGGATTCCCAGTCAGGTCTGCACAGTGACAAAGGACCATTGGGTGACTTTTGAAAGGATAGTTAGTATAAATCAAGGTAGGAAGAGGCGCTTGAACTTTGTTCATTAGCTGAGCCTGATCCAGGACATTTACACAAGGAGTTAGTAACTCAGTGGGTCAGCTCTTCGAGTCCTTTGATATTTTCACTTACTGGAGGTAAAAACCCTGGGGGGAAAAAATCAAACCTCTTCATTTGTTCACTTGGGAACATAAGCAGGAGGCTGGTAAGGACAGAGGTCTGGGGTTATATTCGGTTTTAACTGAAATATTTGAATAGTTTTGTACGTGAAATTAGTTCTATGTGTTAAAAATTACTACTTTGAGTAAGAACTGTTACTTGGGCTGTGATATTGTAACTTTTGAGGCTTGGGAACACGTGTTTGGCAGTGATAATTAGAGTGAAATTTAAATGTGATGTTTGCCTGGTGTTAGGGGGAGGTGAAATTAACAGAAATCACCTTGTCTTTCATTGTTCACTTGGAAACATAAGCAGGAGGCTGGTAAGGACAGAGGTCTGGGGTTATATTCTGTTTTAACTGAAATATTTGAATAGTTTTGTATGTGAAATTAGTTCTATGTGTTAAAAATTACTACTTTGAGTAAGAACTGTTACTTGGGCTGTGATATTGTAACTTTTGAGGTTGGGGAACACTTGTTTGGCAGTGATAATTAGAGTGAAATTTAAATGTGATGTTTGCCTGGTGTTGGAGGGGAAATTAACAGAAATCACCTTGTCTTTCATTGTTCACTTGGGAACATAAGCAGGAGGCTGGTAAGGACAGAGGTCTGGGGCTATATTCTGTTTTAACTGAAATATTTTGAATAGTTTTGTACGTGAAATTAGTTCTATGTGTTAAAAATTACTACTTTGAGTTAGAACTGTTACTTGGGCTGTGATATTGTAACTTTTGAGGTTTGGGAACACTTGTTTGGCAGTGATAATTAGAGTGAAATTTAAATGTGATATTTGCCTGGTGTTGGGGGAAGGGAAATTAACAGAAATCACCTTGTCTTTCATTGTTCACTTGGGAACATAAGCAGGAGGCTGGTAAGGACAGAGGTCTGGGGTTATATTCTGTTTTAACTGAAATATTTGAATAGTTTTGTACGTGAAATTAGGGTGGTCAAACAGGTTGGCCATATTCCACCATGGCAGGCATCTTCAGAAGGGTTGGAGGCTGCACAGGCTGTGGGATGGCAATAATTCTCAATTGGGCCTGGAGAGAGGGAGGCTGCCCACTCTGTAGACAGCTATCTTGTATCAGGAGTGAAGTATATTGGTTAAGGAGTAAGCTGGGGGAGATGGGGGGGCTGTCCAAAGATGAGGTGTGGATATGGGCAGCAGAAGGGTGGGACTGAGGGAGGCTGGGGCAACGCCTGAAATTACAGGACGTTATGTTACAGCAAGCAGGAGGGGGGATATTAGGGACAGAGGACCCTTAGATAGGGATATTGACACTAAGGGGAAAGCATACAGGTGAACATTCCGAATACAAAGAGAGTGGAGGGGGAAGAGTCAGGAGGGGCTGTTGTGGGGAAGCCTAGTAGAGCAGGCATTGAGAAGGGAGGGGCTGTTGTGGGGAAGCCTAAAACAGCAGACTGTGGGAAGGGAGCTCCTAAGGAGAACAGAGCAAGAAGGGAAGAAGAGGGGCAGTTTAGAGGTGCAGTCAGGGGAAACTCGGGTTACTTGATGGAGGCTGACATAGAGTGTCACAATAAATTTGAGCTACTAAGCAACCTAGAGGGGGAGGAAGGGGTTGGTGGAAATGAGGAAACTTATACAGAGGCCGGGGGAGGGAGTCGGATACCCATAGGGCATCACAGACCGGCAATGGAAAGGATAGAAATAGTCCCAGAGGGAGAAGGGGAAACATAAATGTTAAGCAGATGGGGGAGATGCAACATATTGCAGACATGAGGGAAGAGGGCATGACTGGAGAGAAACTGGGAGACAAGGAGGTGGGAGAGGAGCCCCCCCTTCAGCAGGGGGGTCAGTACCAAGGATGGGGCCCTAGCTAAAGGGGACGCACAGAGAGCCTCTGGAGGCAGGAGTACTATTGCAAGGGGGCAGGATGGCAGTGTGGGGGAATGGAAACCATCAGGGCCAGGATAAATGGTTCGGATAAGAGAGGGTTAAAGGGGACACCTATTCAGAGGGGGTCTGAGTTAAGTGGGCAAAATAACGAGGGAGGCAGAAAGGGGAGGGTGACAAGGGGGTCTCTAATAAAGCAGGAAGACTCCCATGGAATTGAGATCACGAATAAAGGGGGGATGGGGGACTGAGAGGGCACAGTGGAGGTGACCATAAGGATGATGGCGGTGTTACAGGTTCTGTTATTGGGAGACTCGATGATTAGGGGTATCCAGTGGGAGGGACGGGGGTGGATGCCATAGCCAGGTGAAGGTAGTGAGTATCTCTGGGCTGACAGTGCACAGAGCAAAGTTCATGGTGTATGAACTGGTTAGGGATTGTGGAGGGAAACCGGATTGCCTGGTGCATTTGGGAACTAACGATTTAGAGGGAAATAGCGTTTTGGAAATCCAAGCAAGGTTCCAAGAACTTGCCGGAGTCTGTCGGGATAATGGATGCAACATTTCCTTTTCGGAGATATTTCCAGTACCAAAGGCCTCAGTGGAGAAAAAAATGAAGCTCACAGAGGTTAATGACTGGCTCAGGAAGTGGGGTGAAGAGAGTGGGTTGGGGTGTTAGGAACTGGAAAGGAGTTTGGGAGGATAAGGGACTGTATGCCAAGGACAGGCTTCATCTTGCCCCATTAGGAAGGAAGTCCTTAAACAGGGATGGCTGACTACATTCAAGAAAGGTGGGGTTTAAACTTGTGAGGGGAAGGGATAGGGAGGGCTGACCAGAAGCCCTCCTCCAGATGAGGGAGTAGCCTTCAAACCCAAGGGGAGGGGAAACAGACTGGGGGTGGAGGTTTCAGGAAGAGCAGAGGGAGGATGTAAGTATAAGGAACCTGGGTGGGGTTCAACAAAGGGGATCAGGGATAAGGGGTGGGGGTTGGTGTTAGTAAATGCCAGGAGCTTGGGAAACAAGTTGCCAGAGTTCCAGGCCATGCTGTTTTGGGGAGGTGGATGTGGCAGCGGTCACAGAGGCGAGCCAACAAAACCATGACTGGGACCTAAATGTGAGGTACACTATGCTTAGGAAGGATAGAAAGGAGGCAGAGGGTGGAGTGGCTATGTTCATTAAAGATGACATAGAAATTGCTAGGGTAGAAGAGGTAGAGGCAACGGGAGGCCTTATGGGTCACTCACGATCCCCAGCAGGAGATAAGGTCAAGCTGGGTGTAGTATATAGGCCCCCGGATGAGTGATGTTCTAGAGGATGGTTTGCTGGACAACATCATTGCCCAGTGTGGACCAAAGGAAGGAGTGGTGTTGATGGGGACCTTAATATGCCAGGTACAAACTGGGAACCATGTCCTCTAAGGTGGCCAAGGAGCAAAGGCTGCTGGACGGCTTCCAGGATGTGTTCTTAACACAGCATGTGATGGAGCCCACAAGGGAGGGGCATGTCCTGGACGTGGTTCTGGCAGATGGGGATCTGGTAAGGGACCTGGTTGTAGAGGACCCCCTGACTGGGAGCGACCACAATACTGTCTGGTTTCAAATAAGCATGGGGGAAGGGGGGTGAGATCTGGGACACTGGCAGTGGACTTCAGGGGGGCAGACTTTGTGGGCATGGGAAATATTCTCAAGGATCACTTGAAGGGGATTACATCAATGACAAGTGTGGAAAGGAGATAGGAGGTCATAAAATGGGACTTCATGAGGCAGTCAGGATCTGCGCTAAGTTGAAACGTAAGGGAGCAAGGTCACATAAACCATGCTGGTGGTCCAGTGAGGTACAGGTAGCGGTCAGAGAAAAGAAGGCGGCCTACAAAAAATATAAAACAACAAGAGGGGATAGGGATAAGGAAATGTACCATCTTGCATCTAGAAAAGTCACCCAGATGATGAGGGGAGCAAAGTCCAGTAAAGAGCAGCGGCTGGCACAGGGGATACATGGAGGGGAAAAGGGGTTCTTCCGGTGCATTGGGAAACGGAGAAAAACTAAGGGCCATCTCAGCAGATTGAGATCCGAAGGAAGGTGGGTGGAAGAGGCGAGGAGCCAGGCAGAGGTATTTAATGAGTACTTTGCCTCTGTGTTCACTAGGGAGGGGGATGGGATATCTACAAAGCAAGGCACAATGGGGATAGAAGTGGCAGTGAGTGGGATCAGGGGAGCAACAGAAATGGAGCAAGAGGGAGGGAGAGGTACCCCAAGGGTGTCACATCTGGATAAGGATAAAAAGGTCAGTATGGTGGAGGGGACGGATGATGTTATCTCCACCAAAAGGGTGTGGTTAGCCCTCAAGGCCCTAAAGAAAGACAAGTCTCCTGGGCCGGATGGCATTCATCCGAGAGTACTATGGGAATTGGCGGACATACTGGCTGCATCCCTGGCGGAGCTCTTCAACAGGTCACTTGAGACAGGGAGGGTACCTAGGGATTGGCGAGAGGCACATGTGGTGCCAATCCATAAAGGGGGGTCGAGGGAAGTACCAGGTAACTATAGACCCATCAGTTTGACCTTGGTGGTGGGAAAATTAATGGAGAGTATACTAAAGGAACGATTGGGGGTGTACTTGGAGGAGGTGGGAGGTCTGGATAGTCGGCAACATGGGTTTGTACCAGGTAGATCATGTCAAACCAATCTTGTGGAGTTCTACGAATGGGTAACATCAGAACTGGACAGGGGAAAGCCTGTGGATGTATTATTCTTGGACTTCAGCAAGGCGTTTGACTCTGTCCCCACAATGGTCTGGTGGAGAAACTGATGGGGTTAGGAGTAGGCCTTTGATGGTCAGATGGATTGACAACTGGCTAGCTGGACGCCCAGAGAGTAGTGGTCTGTGGGAGCTCTCGAACCCTAGAGAGCTTGGTAGTGGGCACCGCGAGGGCTCGGTCCTGGGTCCGATCCTGTTTAATGCATACATATCGGACATCAGGAGGGTATAGGTGTGAAATGAGTCTCTTCGCTGATGACTCCAAGATGGGAGCAGTAGTTGAGGGAGAAGAGGGGAGATTGGCCCTGCAAGGGACCTGGGCACCTGGAAGCTGGGCTCACACATGGAAATTAAATTTCAATATCATCACGTGCAAGGTGTTGCATCTTGGGCGGGGAAACCCTAAACACAGGTACACCCTGGGAGGGGAGGCGCTGGAGGTCTCAATAGGGGAAAAAGACCTAGGCGTCATGGTGGATGCATGTATGAATAACTCTGAGCAGTGCAGGAGAGCGGCTAGCAAGGCAAACAGGATGTTGGGATGCATCGTAAGGGGGATCACCTCTAGGAGCAAGGAAGTGATTCTGCCACTGTACAATGGACCGGTTAGACCACACCTTGAGTACTGTGTACAGTACTGGAGACCACACTTGAAGAGGGACATACAGCTCCTGGAGAGGGTACAGAGGAGGGCAACTAAGATGATACGAGGGCTAGGGGATTTGACGTATGAGGACAGACTTGAGGAGCTCTGCCTGTTTTCATTGGAGGAGAGGAGAGCGGGGAACATGACTGAGGTCTTCAAGTACCTCAAGGGAATAAATAGGGTAAACATGGAGGGATCTTTAGACTAAAGCAGGAGGTATCACCAGAGGGCATGGTTTGAAGTTGGAAGGTAGAAGGGTGAGGGGAAAAGAGGAGGAGGTTTTTCACTGAGAAGGTGGTGGACCTTGGAATGCACTGCCTGGCGAGCTGGTTCAGAGATCCACAATGGAGGCTTCAAGAGGGTGGGACAGACACAGAAAGTGGATGTATCAGATGATGGCCTGTCCCGGAGGGGTGGGGATGGATGATAAGGGTTTCTGGAACACAGGGGAGGGGAGGGTCTCGGCACCCAACTAGGGATCTGAGGTTCGAGCAGACTTGATAGACCGTAAGGCCTAATCTGCTGGCAAATAGTATGTTAGTATGTTCATTCTGCTCAGTGCTCCCAAAAAGCAGAAAATACTGCGGTTGGTCACTAGTGTCAAGAATTATGTTTCCGAGTCCCAACAGTGCTGATGTGCTGCAGCCCTTCTGAACTGAATCAATGCTGAGTTGCCATCTGAAAGAAAGAAAAGCTGCCCAAAATATGGCCTTCTTATACACCGAACAGACTGGCCCAGGATTCCCTGGCTGCACTAAGCAATTTGGCACCAGTGGGATTTTGAAATCCAAATCCGCTGCTGATTGGGGAGGTTCAGCAGCACCATGTCAATGAATAACGGAATGGGATCGGGAGGCAGGGACATTTGCTGTGGGGGGCAGACGTGAGAGACAGTTCAGCGTGAGTATTTTT
Organism: Neoceratodus forsteri; assembly: GCA_016271365.2. Lineage (NCBI taxonomy): Eukaryota > Metazoa > Chordata > Ceratodontiformes > Ceratodontidae > Neoceratodus > Neoceratodus forsteri. The sequence goes on along the minus strand of CM028136.1, from coordinate 517,436,095 downwards.
TTTCAATGGCGATGGGGGCAAAATGATGGCAAGGGTCACAGCGGGAGTCAGGATGGACTTTTTTTTTTCTGGAGCTGACTTCAACTTATGCTACTGAAACCTGCGCTAGGAGTGTGTGTGTATAGTGCGCTGCAAGGCCAGGATCACAGCACTCAGCCGACTGGTAGCACCAGAAGAAATAATGAACAAGCAGTCAAAAACATATATCTTACACTACGTTTACATGCACGGCTAGCGTTACCGGGTAAGTAGTTACCTGCTAACAACAGACTTACCCGGTAACTCTTAGCTGCGCATATATATGCCGCAGGTCTTTTTCAGGAGAATCCAAATCTTTGCGTGTTCGCGTTACACTAGTCAGCTGGAGCAGTTCTGTTCCACTGAGAATGCACTTACAAGCGGCTCAGCAGCGCCATTCTATAGAGTACTCCTCCTATGCAGTATTTCACCATGGTTATTTTATGTTTTTTTTATTGCCCAGGTGAGACACTAAGCTGAAAGCTTGTTTACAGCACAAAGAAGTTAAGTGACTTGCTCAGGGTCACACAATATGCAAGTGGAGTCTATGGGATGGGATTCAAACCCTGTTCTTCAGGTTTAAACCATTACGCTACACTGCCTCCTTCCCCTACTACTAACTTTCCCTGTGAAAGAGCAGCAAAAGCAGATATTGTGTATAGACAAAATTATTTTTATACAGATGTCCTCCAAAATTGAGAAATTGCTGTGGTATAGCGCAGTGCTTTAAGGCTCTAAGCTGCAAAGCTGGGTTTGAAGCCCACAGCCGCCACTTGTATACTGTGTGACCCTGAGCAAGTCACAACCTCCTTGTGCTCCCAGGTCGCACTGGAAATGAGCCCCAACTCAGTGTGCCTTTCCTGGTTAAACAATCCCCTCCCCCCCATTCGTTTATGTAGGAACCACTTCAGCATCTGGTGTCAGGTGTGTTCTCGGTAGCCTTTCACCTGTCTGATCCAGAATGTTGTGGAGTATCTTCTTTTTCTGTCCCAGTCAGGGCTGCAGTACTCCTCTGTGAAAGTACTTCTGCCAACCTCCTCAGCCTATCATGCACCTATAGACAGAAAATCTGTGGCTCAACTGGAGATTCCCCTCAACTTTCTCAAAGGTATTCTGCACAGGAATCCCCTTGTCTGTAAGCCCTGGTTCTAGAATTTGTGATCAAGACTCAGTTCAAACCTGTTACCTCCTGTAATCTCGGGTTTCTGCCCTGGAAACCCCCATTTTTGGTTGCAATCACACTGGCACATCGGGTGTTTGAGCATCAAGCTATGGTAGTTGACCCCTTTATCTGACCTTTCATCTAGATAGGTTACCCTTTAGGACTCATCCTTAGACTGTGCCTCAGGTGGTGTCTAAATTCACTTTGAATCAAGCCCATCGACCTGCCTGTATTCTTTCGGAATCTTCAAAACCCACTTGAGGTGCACCTGTACTCCCTGCATATCCACAGGACAAATCACTATTTTAAATTTCAATTCTTTGTTCATCCCTTCCTTCACACCAGTCCCTGCCTGCTCCAGATTCCTTCCACCACCAGCTAACCCTCACCTTACCTCGGACTCTGCTTTTGCCCCCATGGAGCCTTGGTTTGTCCCCCCCAGGTTATGTATAGGTTGGGGATATACCCTTACTAAGCCATGTATCAGACAGCAGGTTGCAAAGGTAGAGCTGGCCCAAGTGTACGAGGCCTCATACGGAGCGAAGACCAGGGCCAGTTTCCTAGTTTTCTCCCCAGATCCCAGATTATGTCAGTGCACGTGGGGGACCAGTGTGCAAGCAGGAGTTGTGCATGCACAATATGGGTCACTGCCCAACATCATCCCCTCCCATACTACTTCCTCTGCTGCATTGCCACCTGTGGTCACCCAGCGAGCAGTAAATTAATGGGGAAAGTTTGCCTCCCCAGAGGAGGAGAAGGAGAAAGTCCCCTTGGATGCTTGATCCTCTTTACTCCGGCAGGCCCTGGTGATCCTGGCTCATTCCTGAACCAGGGTCACTGGCATCATGAGCGGCAATACCACCGCTGCACTGATAGGCTGGGTTGGGCACTCTACTGTTATCTGAACTGCACCAAGGATGTCTGGCAGTCCCCTTAGTTGATTGTGCCCTTTACCCAGTGTATGCTGGGCATGATGCTGGTAACTGAGTGCCTCTCCTGGTGGATAGCTTCCTGCATTTCACTCTGTTACCAGAAGGCTGTCAAAACTATTCCTTATAAGCTGGCCCACTGGTGCAGAAGCTGAAGCAGCGAGTGTCACACGACCCACCACATCGGCAATCCCGGTTCGCGAAACAGGCCAGGATCACTGGGGGTCAGCTGGGGGAAGGAGGATTGAGCATCTACAGGCAGCTCTCCTCCTTTGAGGGAGGGGAACACAGCAATCTGCTACTTGCCTGCCACCCACTTGAGGCAAGAAATGCTTCTTGGAGGATCAAAAGGGCACACCCACGCCATGATATGCCATCAAAGCCCAACCTTGGGGATGGGGTAAAAAAAGAAGAAACCCCCTAATCGGCAGGATATGGCCAGTGATCCTGCCCTGCTCCATCCTCCCGATGGTACACAGTCACCCAATGAGGTAAGTAAGTAGTTGGGTTAAGGCCCCGGATAGTGAGAGATGGGGCCGGGGGGTTGCCATCAGAAGGGGGGGGCTACTCGGGGAGAATGGGACAAATAAAGGATGGGGGGGGAAGCATTCCTGATGCAGTTACTGGGCACACCACTAGGGGCATTGTAGCCCTTATGGCTTGTTTCAGGTCAGGCTCTGCATTCAAAATTTGCTTGGCTGCTACCTGGAGTAAGAGCCATTTGTTCACTAAACATTACAGGCTGGATCTGTTCTCTTGTAGGAGACCTGACCTTGGCCTGGCTGTACTGCAAGGCTGTCCTCCCTCGCAGGAGGGGGTAGTGTGACCCGCTGCTTGCCTGCACCTGGAAGTGTCTGGATGGTAGCGCAGTTCATGCACACTAAGACAAACCACACACAGGCACTTGAAGACGTCTCCATGGATGCGGAGTTCATTCGTTATGCCACTGTATGTGGGAAACTACTGGAAGGGCAACAAAATAGGAGGAAAACCCCTCTGGCTGCAGAAAGACATCCAGCCTCATAGGCCACCGCACTGGCAACCAGGCACCCTGCCATGCTAAGGCATTAACAGTGAGTTCTCGGTGGTTGAGTGATGGGGCTGGGACAGGGTAGAAGTGGTCCACCAGAGGTGTAGGAAGATAAAGTACATATGAAAAAAAAAGAAGCTAGCTGCATGATCATTTTCCACGACCTACTAATGCACCCTATGCCTGCGCTACACCATTTTATGACATCTATATAGGGAGAGCACGAACTGCTTGCCACTGAAGTCTATAAAGTGTCATTTTCAAACACTGTTTTTGTCAGTTTAAGTGGAAATGACTTAAAACTGGACCGAGTAGTCAACTAACAAGAGCCCTGTTAGTTGACCAATGGCTCCGATTTTACGAAATGTTCATTTAGACAGCCAAAACAGTGTCTGAAACTGACACTCCCTGGACTTCGATGGACCGCTTCCCCTATTCAGAGATCATAAAACAGAGCGTGAAGGCAGTACCATCAGGTATGAAGTAGAAAGGGATTGTGTTGCTAGCCCCTTGAGGGCAAATTATGATCCCTTCCCTTCCCTTCCTTTGGGGGGGGCTGTTTGAAAAAATTAAGTGCCACAGAGGTACTCCAATTGAAGTAATCAAGCTTTTATTATTTTTTTTAACATTTATAAAGTATATATCGAACAGAGAAAGGATCTTTGTTTTTATTTCCTTGTAGTCTGTTATTTGCAATTAAGTGTGTGTGTATTTTTTATCCCAACCTCAGGACGACCATCTGATTCCCTGCCAGCCTCCTTGCCTTACTATCTCCTCTGCCAGTTCATTGTCACACACACACACACACACAGAGTTGCTTAGTGGAAGGGCAGTGTGACGAAGTGGGTAGGGCTAGTGGGATGTTGGAAAGGTATCACCAATGAGGGGAGGGAGGTGGTGTTGGCACGGTATTGCTCACTGGTAAGACCTCACCTGGAGTACTGGTATGCAATGGAGCCTGCCACCAGGTGGGGGTGGTCAGGAAGCATGCTGCTAAGGCTGTGTGGGCCTCAGGATCCACCTCACAGTCATTTGCATAGAAACAAACAGAATTTGATGGCTACTAGGGACCGCTCGGCCAACCTAGTCTGCCAATTTTCTCTACCTGGTTCATATACCGCAGATCCTAAATGATCTGGGGCCTTAACCTCTCTTTCCTATCACTAGAGTTCCTTTATGTCTGTCCAATGCATTTTTTAAATTTCCCTACCATTTTTGCCCCTAATCCTCTGCTGGGAGGCTGTTCCATTGCACCCTTGCCATGAAAAAATACTTTCTCACATTACCCCTATGTATACCCCCTCTATTTTCATATCATGGCCCCTTGTTCTTGGAATACCCTCTTTTTTTTTTTTAAATGATACTGCCTTCTTGTACCTTATTTACATTCTTTAGGTATTTGAAAGTCTCTATCATATCCCCCCTCTCTCTCCTGTCCTCCAGGGAATATATATAAAGATCCTCAAGTCTCCCCTCATATAACTATTGATGCAGCCCCTGCACCATTTTTGTTGCCCTTCTCTGAACCGCTTCTACTCTGTGTCCTTCTGGAGATGTGACCTCCAGATCTAGGACTAGACCTTTGAGTCAGATACTCTTTTACAGAGGTTTCACATCAAAACAGATTATAGCAGTCAAGAACAGTAGTACAGTGATACAAAACTAAGATTAGATAATGGATAAAAGAGAGCTGACCTGGTGGCGCTGAGGGTTGAGACACTGGACGCCACACCTCGTGCCATGCCGGGCGGGGGGAGAGGATCGAGCATCCAGAGGACTGCTCTCCTCTCTTGGGGAGGGGGGATCCAGGGTTAAGTCCAGCACCGCAACTGCCCCCGGTGAAGACCAGAGGCACTACAATGCTCAGGGCTCAAAGAAGTGGGACGCAGAGCTGCGACAGATGTCCCTGGCATCACTGCATGCTGGGGCTCTGAGGGGGAAGGGAAGGGGAGAAGGCATAAAATCCAAGGAAAAACCCTGGCTTGCTGAGGAAAGAACAAGGGCCCCAGGGACCTCCCTCACATCCCCAATTCCAGGCACGCCACACTGGGGATTCACGGCTGACTTCACAAGAGGGACTGACCCTCTAATTTCATATAGACGCCGCCAAGGGAGGGTGGTGCCTGCCCCAGGGGTGATCCGGGGCGCTGGGAAGTCAGAGTGAAGGGAGATCCGGGGGTAGCCTGTCACGGAGGGGAGTAGAAGGGCTAATGTCGAGAGGGCACCTCTGAGAGATGCCTCAGTAAGCTGGTGAATAAAGTTATTTAAAAAAAAATGGATAAAAGGGAGTACATATTCAGAGATGTGTAAACACATTCTAATTAGCTTGTGCAGAGTTATGGACAGGACAAAAATTAAAACAGCTAGAACATGTAAAATAATAACAGTTCTGTTGTCAAAGTGCAAGAAACAGAAGTGCTAGCCGTCACAGATTCACTTAGCAGGTCAGGCCCTCTACTCCCAAAGTGTCAACCTCTGAGCGCAGTCTTGTGAACAGTGTAACAGACAAGGTAACCCTCTTGTCTGTTTTTGTGAGTTCGGATCAACCTTTGGTCTCCGTTCTAGAGGGATTCAAACTGTAACCTCTTGCTAGCATACCCAATGCACAGGCTCAGATACATCGGTCTTCGGTGGGCCAGATATCTTTGCCTATGGGGACCTAACCAGGTATTCAGAGATGAACCCTTGAAACTTAATAAAGACCTCAGATTTAAAATGCTTCTGTTTCCAGTTTGGTATCACCATACAAGCTATATGTCTGCTGAACCATAAATATTTCTTAGCAAAAGAAAGCAATTCAAAGACAGACCAGGTTTGCTCTAAAATTAGAGTTTTTACTAAAATACATAATAATATGTCAGACATACATTACAGAACTCTTATAACACAAGACATACATATCTTTAAACAAAACAAGGTTTAAAACAGTGCAGTTCCTACAACTATATTTAGATTTTGTCTAGCTTTCTAAATACATGTTTTCAGTGCTCAGATGCTTCCTTAGTCAGTGTCAGATACAAATGCATCTCTATAGTGAAAGAGAATAATATTTTCCAGCAGTATTGACCAACCCCTTTTTGATGAAGTCATCTAGCACCACCTCTGGTCAAATATCTAACAAAAAAAATATTTTTATACAACCACAGGATGTAATTTTATTAATCTATACTATACAGCTATACAGGATGTATTAATTCTGCAACCTTAGCATAACTCAAGTTTCAATGACCTCCCTTTTGATCTCATGCTGTACCCTCTTCACACAGGCTTCATAGGGTCATTTACAACCTTACACCTCTATGTAACATCCTAGCTTCCCTTAATTTAACATCATAAACCTAGTTTATGATTTTTCTCTTAACAAAATTAACTTAACAACTCTGTAATTAGCTCAGATAAACAGGATCCTTAATAAAAGTCTTCCAGTAACACATTGTCTCTAAAAAGACTGTGTGTGATACAATGCTATCAGCAGTTCTCTAGGCCTGCATATGTCAGCTAAAATCTGGGGGGGGGGATGAGAGAGGTCATTCCTAGAGCATTTGAATTTTCAGCAAAGACATTAATATATTTTATATTAAAAAAATATAATACAGCACTCAGAACTGGCTGTGTACGTCACACTCCTCCCCATCTAGACTGAATTTGGGGGATCTATCCCCTACATGGGATGAGCTTCCCAAATCAGTTAATTCTTCATAGACCCTAGACAGCCCATCGGCGTTCTGATTCTTAATGCCTGCCCTATGTATGATTGTCATATCCTTGCAAAGCAAGACTCCATCTTAGTAGTCTCCCATTGCTCTTTCCCATCTGCGTCAGCCAAACCAGGGGGTTGTGGTCAGTCTGCACCACAAAATGCTACCCATACAAGTATGGCTCTAATTTCTTCAGGGCCCACACTATGGCAAGACACTCCTTTTCCACCGTGGAGTACGCTTGCTCCCTGGGGAGCAGCTTTCTGCTCAGGTACAAAACTGGGTGATCTGTCCCTTGGCTAGACGTCTGGCTAAGTACTGCCCCAATACCCGCGTCTGAGGAGTCTGTCTGAACTATAAAGGTTTTGCTATAGTCCGGACTTGTCAAAACAAGAGCACTGGACAGTGCCTCCTTCAGTCTGGTAAAGGCTCCCTCACAGGCTGGGCCCCAGGTAATTTTCCTTGGCATCTTTTTCTTTGTCAGGTCAGATAGGGGTGCAGCCAGGGCACTGTAATTGGGTACAAACTTTCTGTAGTACCCTGCTGTCCCTAGAAAGCTCCTGACCTGCTTCTGGGTTTCTGGTGTGGGCTATGCATGAATCACCTCTATCTTTATTTGGTTAGGATGGAGCTGTCCCCGACCTACCACATGCCCGAGGTATGCCACTTCCCCCATGGCCACCTGGCACTTCTCAGCTTTGACAGTGAGCCCGGCCCTTTGTATCCTGCCGAGCACTTCCCTAAAATGTGAAAGGTGTTCCTCCCAGCTGGTACTGAAGATGGCAATGTCATCCAGGTACGCTACGGTGTACTCCTCAGCACCATTCAACATCTGGTTCACCAACCTTTTGAACGTGGCCGCGGCATTCTTCATTCCAAATGGCATTACTTTAATCTCAAATAAGCCTATCGGAGTGATAAAGGCCGACCTTTCCCTAGCTCTGTCAATTCTACCTGCCAATACCCCTTGGTCAGGTCAATAGTCGTAAGGTAGGTCACCCCTCCCAACTTTTCCAGGAGTTCCTCCATCCGGGGCATCAGGTTGGGCATCGGACTTCGTGACTGCATTTAGTCCATGATAGTCCACACAGAAACGAGTTGAGACATCTGGCTTGGGCACAAGGACTATAGGTGAGGCCCAGGGGCTGTGGGATCTCTGGATTACCCCTAAATCCAGCATCTCCTCCACTTCCCTCCTAATGTCCTTTTGGACAGCCTCTGACACCCGAGATGCTGTTCGCCATATGGATGTCTGTGTCCCTGTCTCCACATCGTGTGTCGCTAAGGGGGTTAGTCCAGGCTTGGCGCTAAACAAGGGGACAAAGTCTGCTAAAACCTCCCTTACTTTTTGGACCTGGTCCGGGTTTGGCTGGGGAGACAATTTTACTGCCTCCACAGAGGACTCCAGCTTACTCTCTTCTAGCAAGTCCAGAAGGGGGTCTCCTTCGTCCATCCCTTCCCCAGGACTACATACTGTGAACACTACATCAGCCCTGTTTGCATATGGCTTCATCATGTTAACATGGTACATCCTTTCAGTCCATCTACGGTCAGGTAACTCCACAATGTAGTTCACGTCATTTACCTTCCTAACCACTTTGTATGGTCCTGCCCACTCAGCCTGCAGCTTGTCTTTCCGGACCGGAATAAGGACCTTGACTTTCTGATCCACAATATGCGAGCGAGCTCTGGCTCTCCGGTCATACCACACCTTTTGTCTCTGTTGGGCAGCTGCCAGGTTGCTCTGGGCTGTCTCCATAAGCTCCTTCAGCCTTTCACTAAACCTAACGACATAATCCACAATGGGAGTTCCCTGGGTGGCATGCTTGCCTTCCCAGTCCTCCCGGATTAAGTCTAGGGGCCCACGTACTCGGCGTCCATATAAGAGTTTGAAGGGGGAAAATCCTGTCGACTCTTGGGGCACGTCCCTGTATGCAAACAACAGGTGGGGAAGGTATTTTTTCCAGTCGTTCCCATCTGTTCAGCAAATGCCCGGAGCATTGACTTTAGGGTACCATTGAAAGTTCCACTAGCCCATTGGCTTGTGGATGATACAGTGTCATGCATCTCTGCACCACCCCACACTTCTCCCATAAACACTTCATCGGGTCCAACATGAAGGAACCCCCTCAATCGGTGATTACCTCCTGCGGAAACCCAACATGGGAGAAAAACCCAAGTAAGGCATCTGCCACTTTGTCTGTCCTCAGAGAGAATAGGGCGACTGTCTCTGGGTACCGGGTGGCATAATCCATCACAGTCACGATGAATCTCTTCTCTGAGGAGCTGGGGGTATTTAAAGGCCCCACAATATCCATTCCCACCCTCTGGAATGGCTCCTCCACTATGCGCAAGGAGATCAGGGTGGCTTGGTTTTTTTTGCCCACCTTCCTATTTCTTGGCACCAGTGACAGACTGCAATACTCTTTCACCTGCTGGGTGAAGTTAGGCAATGGGAAATTTGGGCCAACTTGGCTAAGTAGTTCATCGATTCCCAGATAGGGAATATCATGTGCAGTTTTGAGCAACTGCTCATGATACCCCTGGGGGAACGATGGGCTGCCTGCCTAGCATCCCTCCCTCTGTACTGCCTGTTGTATACATAAGTCCATTTTCCCAATAAACCTTATGTCTGTCACCTCCCTGTGTGCCCTCAAAGTCTGCCCAAGCCCTCAGCTTTCTAAACTAGGGTCATCCTCTGAGCAGCTGCAAACCCTCACACAGTCTCAAGGCATGGGACAAGTCCTTCAGTCGCTAAACTAGGGTCCCTAGCACTAGCATCAGGGCCCTCATGATCACTGTCAATCCTAACCCTCTGACAATTGGTCACCCCTTCCTCTTCAGAGTAACCTTCCATAGCTGTGTGGTCTCTCGCTACTGGGGAAATTTCTACCCCCTTTTTATCAGCCTCCCCATCTGGAGACAGGCTGGGGAACCAGCCTCTCCGTGGTTTCCACACTGGTTTCTGTGGAGTTCAGGGAACTACTGTTTTCACTTGCCGCTTGTCTATGGGTAACAGCACATACCATCCCCTGTTGGAGATTGTTACCCAGGATCACATCTACGCTAACGTTTTAGCTACAGCCACCTGTTGCACAGTTCCCCGTTTCACCCCAGTCCAGGAGAACACTGGCCAGTGGCAATGTTTTCGCTTCACCCGCAAAGTCCTGTACAGTCACATATCTGTTTGGGATAAGCTGACCAGGCTGTACTAGATCCCCTTTCACCAATGTCAGGGATGCCCCTGTGTCCCTTAACCCCTGTGTCTGTACGCCATTTACCATGACTGGGTGCATGTGTTCTCTCATGTTCACTGGCTGTTCTCAGGAACACACACAAACTACCACTTTTCTTTCTGGTACACTTTACGATTATTGTTTGTCTCTTCTTGGACACTGTCTGACAATGTGCCCAGTCTTTACATAACCAACAATCATTTCTTACTTCAGAGAAATCTTTCTTGAAACCTGGGGCTAACTGGTTTTGTGGAGGCAGAGAGCTTTAGCTACCCTGAAGGCGCTCCCTTTCTTGCTGCCACGCCAGCCCCATTCGCTCTCAGAGCAGGTCTGCTCTTGGCACAGCGGTCCGAGAGTTCAGCAGCCTCTTGCACTGTTTTTGGATCTCGGTCCTCTAGCCAGGTTTTTAACTCTGCTGGGCATGCCCAATAAAACAGTTCTAATAAAATCACATTTTCAACTTTATCAACAGTGTCTGCCTCAATTCCTTCCCACCGTTTTAAAAACTGACGTTGTTTCATGGCTAGCTCCTCATAGCTCACATCAGGGCTTCTCCTGAGCTTACGGAATTTAGCTCTGTATGATTCAGCAGTTAATTCAAACATTTTTAGTAGTGCAGCTTTTAACTTGCTGTAATCATCACTGTCTTTATAGTCCATGTGATCCAATGCATCCTGAGCTTTTCCGGTAAGTAGTGGGGATAGCTGGAAGCTCCAGGACTCTCTAGAAATTTTAGCCTGAATACAAACTTTTTCAAAATAATTTAAAAAGGAATCTATATATTATCCCCATCCTTAAACTCAGCTATTAATTTAGAGTTCAATTTGTAACCCAGTCCTGCAGTCCCAGTTAAACCCAAGCCACTTACCTGTTCTGGTGCTGCTGGTTGGAGTCGCATCTTCTCCAGCTCGTGTTGCCTCTGGCGCGCCTGCTCCTCATGGTCTGCATCTCAGCGTTCTCGTTCTCTCTTCTCCTCTGCATCTCGCTGGCACTCCTCACGGTCTGCCTCCCTCTGTTGTCGCTCTGCCTCATGTTCCGCCTCTCACTTCTCTTGCTCTCTCCTGTCCTGGGACTCCAGCTCCATTCTGCGCAACTCAAGTTGCAACCTGAGAACTTCTGGATTCAGGATACTGGTGACTCGTCCCTGCTGCTGTGGCCCTTCACTGACAGTGGCCCTGCTGTCCTCCTCATCGGCTCAGGACCCCTCACTGGCCGCTAGTTCTGCCACACTCAAGGTCTGGTCCCTTTCAGTCATGGTCTGTGATTGCCTGCTCTGGGTATCTGCTACTGTCAGCGCCTCTATAAGGTTCTGTTTACTGGCTTTCACCTTGAACAGGACTCCTCTGTCCTCGCACAACTGTTTTAACTGTTCTACAGTGTGTCTGCCGTAGTAGGACGCCATCTTTCCTAACTACTGCTACTCTGACTTTGCACTTTAGAAAAAAAAATAAAATAGGTAGGAACTTGACTGTACACCAAGTGATATATAGTTCTGTTTTCTTTTTAAAATAAAACTTTGTCTTTTTTTTTCTTTCCAAGAGACCTTACGGTCTCAGCTGACAGGACAATAAAGCTTGTAATACCAAAATTATGCCACCGCTGCCAACCAATCTGTCACAGATTCACTCAGCAGGTCAGGCCCTGTACTCCAAAAGTGCCAACCTCTGAGTGCAGTCTTGTGAATAGTGTAACAGAGAAGGTAACCCTCATGTCTGTTTTTGTGAGTTCGGATCAACCTTTGGTCTCAGTTCTGGAGGGATTCAAACTGTAACCTCTTGCTAGCATACCCAATGCACAGGCTCAGATATATCTGCCTTCGGGGGGGCCAGATATGTTTGCCTATGGGCACCTAACCAGGTATTTAGAGATGAACCCTTAAAACTTAATAAAGACCTCAGATTTAAAATGCTTCTGTTTCCAGTTTGGTACCACCATACAAGCTATATGTCTGCTGAACCATAAATATTTCTTAGCAAAAGAAAGCAATTCAAAGACAGACCAGGTTTGTTCTAAAATTAGGATTTCTACTAAAATAGATAATAATGTCAAACATATAATACAGAACTCTTATAACACAAGACATACATATCTTTAAACAAAACAAGGTTTAAAACAGTGCAATTCCTACAGCTAGATTTAGATTTTGTCTAGCTTTCTAAATACCTGTTTTCAGTGCTCAGATGTTTCCTTAGTCAGTGTCAGATACAAATGCATCTCTAAAGTGAAAGAGAGTAATCTTTTCAAGCAGTATTGGCCAACCCCTTTTTGATGAAGTCATCCAGCTCTGCCTCTGGTCAAATATCTAACAAAAATATATTTTTATACAACCACAGGATGTAATTTTATTAATCTATACTACACAGGATGTATTAATTCTGCAACCTTAGCATAACTCAAGTTTCAATGACACCTCTTTTGATCTCATGCTGTACCCTCTTCACACGGGCTTCATAGGGTCCTTTACAACCTTACACCTCTATGCAACATCCTAGCTTCTCTTAGTTTAACGTCATAAACCTAGTTTATGATTTCTCTCTTAACAAAATTAACCAGCAGTTCTCTTGGCCTGCATTTGTCAGCTAAAATCTGGGGGGAGATGAGAGAGGTCATTCCTAGAGCATTTGAATTTTCAGCAGAGACATTAATACATTTTATATAAAAAAAATATAATACAGCACTCAGAACTGGCTGTCTACATCACACTAGTTAAAATAAGATTAGCCTCCGGTACAAGCAGTGCTATCGGGTGATCATAAAATAGCAGTATATAGGTTATGGGGGGAATCGAAAGCCCAGCAGGTAGAAGGTAGGAAGGTGGCTAAGAGAAGACTAGGGGGAAAAGCAGAGATGGGGAGGGAGAGAAGGGTAAAAGAAGGAAAATAGTAAGAGGTAGGAAGGGGCAGAATGTAAGTAGGAGCAGAAAGTACACAGGCAGTGACAGTGGCGTGTAGGGGAGGTGGTCTGTTAGGGGTTGACAAGAGCGAAGAAGGGTGGATAGGAGAGTAAGGGGTAGGATGAGAACGGGAAAAATGGATAACAACTTCCAGAGGCATGCAGCTGCCAACTTCTGAGTGGTAGTTAAAGTGCCTGAGAGGGGTGTAGGAGAAAGCAGGAAGGAGAACGGGGAAGGGCCCAAATACATACAAGTGAGGGGAAGACAGGGGTAAGCGAGGAGAGATAAAAAGAGAGGAAACGAAATATTGCTGAAGTGAGGAGGGGAGTTAGGTGTTATGATGCAAAGGGGGCAACAGCATGTGCTCAGGGTACTGCTGCCAGGGCTGGTGGATGGCACAGGATACTGCTTCTATGGTGTTTGGGGGAGGTCCCGAGGAGGTGATGTCAGGACAGAAGAAAGGGTTCAGGAGCCCGAGGACATGGCAAGTGGGGCTAAGGAGTAGGATGACATGGAAGTCCGGGTTTATTTGTCTGTGTGCAGGGCAGTGTAGCCCTGGAGTTTGCTGTCGGGGCTAAAGGAGTACCAATCACTGCTCCCGCTACTCTTCTCGCTCCACCTTTCCATTGCCAACAAGTCACCAGGCCCACTGAGCTGCCTTCATCGTCAAATACTGGTTTGAGTACTTCCCCTACTATCTCTCTTCCTTGCTATCCCCTGCTCCATGATCTTCTTATTCACTTTGCTCCACAGATTCCCACACTTACATTCTCCTCCCTTACTCCTTTGCTGGCCATGTGGCCTTCTGGTATAACCTTGCATCCATCTGAAATCTGTTCCCCTCCCCCTCCATCTTTCCCCTTCTTATGTCCCTAGAAATACAGGCTACTCAGCTGTAACAGTATTTCTAGGAGTGGTATATGTTGTTCATCCACACAGACTGGATGCAGTACTCCTAGGTTGGGCCTCACCATTGATCTGTACAGGGGTAACACCAGCTCCCTCTTTCTGTTTGTAGTACCCCTCCCCTTGCACTTCGGCATTCTGCTGTCCTTACCCACTGCCTTATTGCACTACTTTGCTACCTTCAGGTTATCAGATATGATTACCCACAGGTCCTATTCCTGTTTTGTGGTTGGAACACCTCCACTCCCAACTGGTATGTTTCCCTCAGGCTTCTGTGCATTATGAGCATAATTTTGCACTTTTTGGCATTGAGGCCAAATTGCCATACCATGGACCACTCTTCCAGCTTTTTATCAGGTCCTCCCCCATTATTTCCACCTCCCAAGTGTGTCCATTCTGTAGATTTGTGTGTTATCCAATCAGGCATACCTTCCCTTCCAGCCCCTCTGCTATGTCACCAGTAAAGGCGTTGAAAAGGACCGGTCCTAGTACTGACCCCTGTGGCATCCCTGGTGACTCTGCCTTTTTCTGATTAAATCCCATTTACCACAACCCTCTGACTATTGTTACTCAGCCAACTTTGTACCCAATTATATGACCTTTGGATCCACTCCCAGGCTGTCCAGCTTGTTTACCAGTCTTCTATGTGGAACTGTGTCAAAGGACTTACTAAAATCCAGGTAGGCCACATCCACGGCTCCACCCTAATCTAACTCCCTGGTCACCCAGAAGAAAAACTCAATCAGGTATGTTTAGCAAGATGTCCCACCTGTTAACCCATGCTGCCTTGGATCTTGCCAAGCCGCTGGTTACAACGTATTCCACGATCCTTTCTTTTAGTAGTATTTCCATAACCTTGGCCACAAAGTCAGAGTAACAGGTCTGTAGTTTCCCTACCTCCTCCTTGTTCCCACTTTTATGAAGTGGGACCACATCTGCACTCCTGCATTTGTCACTCCTACAGCCTGCACTGCTACAGTCTGTACTCCTTCAGTCCCCTGAATCTTCCCGTTTCCAGTGCAGGCTGAACAGGGCCATCAGATGTGCTGTCAGCTCCTAAGTTCTCTCAATATCGTGGGGTGAACCCCATCTGGCCCCATTGCCTCGCCCATCTTTAGTTCTGCTGATTCCTTGAGGACTGTCCCCCTCTGTAACTGGCTATTGTCCACCTCCCTTCCTTTGCCACCTTTATACCCCATCTGTGGCCCATCTCCAGCCCCAACCTTTGTACATATTGAACAACAGAATGCCTGATCGTCCAAAGTTTTAAGATCAAATTAAAATCACACCTCTTTAGCCTAGGTTTTAGTGATATTTAACATTATATAATTTTAGCCTTCATTTGTTATTGTTGAAATCTCTAGATTATATATGTTAGATTTTATGAATGTTATGGTTCTTATGTGGTTTTATGTACAGGCGTCTTGAATTGTAGTAAGGTGCCTTTTATAAATAAAATTGAATTGAAAAGTACGTGTTCAATATGTCTGCCTTCTTCTGGTTGTCTTCTACACACTCCCCTTTTGTCTTACTGTCCCTGCCTTGTTCTTTCTCTCTTCTGTCTTTATCCCTTTTTACTGAGTTGGCAATGTTCTCCTCCGTTTGTGCCTTGGCGCACACCAAGACAAGCCAAATACAGGCATTTGATGACGCCCGGAGGCGGAGCTTGTTCATTTTGCCACCGAATGTGGGTGTCTACTGAAGGGGCAACAAAAAAGCAGGAGAAATACCTCCTTTGGCTGCATGGTGACATCCGGCCTCATAACCCCTGCACCAATGACCAGGCCCCCTGCCGTTCTAAGGCCTGAACAGTAAGATCGGGGAGGTGACAGGGCTGAGAGGACCGCCGGGTATAAACATAGAAACCTTGACAGCAAATAAGGACCACTTGGCCCACCCAGTCTGCCCATTTCCTACCTTTTGGATGAGCTGCAGATCCTAGTTAACCAACAGCTTACTTCCTCCTACTCCCCACTAGAACTGCCTTATGTGTATCCCATATATTCTTAAATTATTCCATTGTTTTTGAACCCACTACTTCTTCTGGAAGGCTGTTCCATGCGTCCATTAGCCTTTCTACGAAAAAATATTTCCTCACATAGCCCCTGAGCTGTGCCCTCTCCATCTTCAAATTGTGCCCCTTGTTCTTGTACATCTGTTTTTCTGAAAGATGCTACCATCTTGGACTTTGTTGATTCCCTCGAGGTACTTGAATGTTTCTATCTTGCCCCCCCCTTTCCTCTAGGGTATGAATTGGAGTACTGTGTGTAGTTCTGGAGACCCCATCTCCACAAGGACATGGACAGGATGGAGGCTGTCCAGAGGAGGGCAACTAAATGGTGCAGAGTCTGCACCAGAAGACATACAAAGAGAGATTAAAGGAGCTTAATATGTATAGCCTCGAGGAGAGGAGGGACATGATAGAAACTTTCAAGTACATCAAGGGAATCAATAGAGTCCAAGAGGGTAGCATTTTTCAGAAAAAGATGTGCAAGAACAAGGGGGTACAATCTGAAGATGGAGGGGGGATGGCTCAGAGGTAATGTGAAGAAGTATTTTTTCATGGAGATGGTTGTGGATACATGGAACAGCCTTCCTGAGGTGGTAATGGAGTCAAAAACAGTGGGGGAATTCACGAATGCATGGGACAGACATAAGGCAATTATAGTCTGGGGTAGGAGGAAGTAGGCTATTGGTCAACTAGGATCTGCAGCTTATCCATTAGGTAGGGAAATGGGCAGACTAGGTGGGCTAAGTGGTCCTTATCTGCCATCAAATTCTATGTTTCTATGTGTACATATTAAGCTCCTTTAGTCTCTCTTCATATGATTTCTGGTGCAGACCCTGCACCATATTACTTGCCCTCCTCTGGACTGCCTCCATCCTGTCTGTCCTTGCGGAGATGGGGTTTCCAGAACTGCATGCAGTACTCCAGATGGGGTGTACTCTTCCCTGGGTTTTTGTTTCCTAGGTGCATTACTTTGCACTTCTTCGCATTGAATCCAAGCTGTCATACTTTTGACTATTCTTCCAACCTTGCCAAGTCCCTTCTCATTTTATGTAGTTTTCCAGAAAACGTGCTAGTTCAACTTTAGATATGAATATATGAAGAAGCCAGCAGAAGGCCGCCATTTCCTTTGCTATCATTTCTTTATTACGATATCTGTACTTGTATTTGTCCAATTATTTGCCATGTACTGGGTCTAGGCCCCCAGGTCGCATCTGGAATTGAGCATGTTGCTCAGTATGCCTTCCTGGTAAATCTCATAAATAAATAATTTTTGTCAATCTAGCCCGCTTATATTGTAGGGTGCACAGCTCAAGCTACTGCCCCTGCCACCCTCCACACATCCTCCCTACCATTATCCTTACCTTCCCCTATACCTGTCCCAGCCGCTCTCAAATCTGCCCACTGCCTTCAATGAGATCACTTCTTCCAACAGCACATTTCAAGTGTCCACCACCCTCTCTCTGAAGTGCAGAAGTGCTTCCTGACCTCCCTCCTAAACCTCCCACACTCCAACTTAAGACTGTGCCCCCTTGTGTTATGGTTGCCACTCAGCTTAAGAGACCCTCCTTATCCACTTTATTTATTCAAGTACTTGTTGGTCCCAATCATGCCTCCTCCTCCCCCTCCCCCCATTATCCTCCTTGGAGTACATATTCAGTACCCTCAACCTCTCTTGATATGCCTTTACTCTGCTCACCCGCTATTATCTTTGTAGCCTTCTCTTGTACCTTCTCTAGCAGGTTAATGTCCTTTTTGAGGTTTAGGCACCAATACAGAACTCCATACCCCAGATGTGGCCTTACCAGTGACTTGAACAAGGGCACTATAACCTCCTCTCTCCTACTACTGCCCCCCCAGCTATGCATTCCAGCATCTTGTTTGCCCTTGTTGCTGTTTTCTTGCACTGTGTGGAGTGCTTTGGGTCACTACTGATCATTACTCCGAGGTCCTTCTCCTCCTCTGATGCAGATAGTCGGATTCCACCCAGGTAGTACTCTATCCTGGCATTCTTGGCTCCAATATGCATAGCATTGCATTTCTTGGCATTGAAGCCATGCTGCTAGATCTTGACCCACTTTCCCAGCTTTTCCAGATCATCCTGTTGGTCCACTATCCATTCAGCTGTGTCCACTCTTACATAGAGCTTAGTGTTGTCTGCAAATAGGCACATTTTGCCCTTAATGCCATCCCCAATGGCACTGAAGTCATTGAATAACACCAACTCTAGCACCAAGCCCTCTGGGACCGCACTAGTTACCTCTCTGGTCCCAGATAACTCTCCCCCCACACAACCACCCTCTGCAGTCTGTCCCTCAGCCTGTGTTCCACCCATCTGGTCATCTTATCTCCAACCTCTAAATCCACCAGCTTCCTGATCAACCTTTGTGGGCCACAGAGTTAAAGGCCTTGCTGAAATCCAGATGGGGGATGTCTACCACTTAGCCCCTGGCAACTGTCTTAGTGACACAGTCAAAGAAGTCAAACAGATTCGTTTGACACAATCCCCCAAACAAATGAACACATGCTGCCTCGCATCCTAGAGACCATGCTCCTCTAGATATTCTACCAACCTTTTCTTTAGTATGGTCTCCATGAGCTTGCCCAGAATTGAGGTCAGACTGACCGGTCTGTAATTCCCTGGGACTGCTTTTGTTTTCTTAACAATTATGTTCTGGCATTAACATCGTTTTCTAGAAAACACTATAAGCATAATGCTTAAGAAAATGGTATTGGGCTTGCACATATTTGAGAAATGGGGCATATCTGAAAATAGCATGCAAAATGTTTCAGGGTATTGGTGACACAGGCAGTAAATGAGATACTGTGGCGAACCAAAGTTGAATACTTTTTCAAAAAAAATGACAAAAATATTGCTTAACTTAAAAATATGCATATTTTTGAAGCACAGTGGCTGCATGTTCATGTCAGTCTGGATATCACAAAGGAAAACTTGTTTTGTTTTTTTTTAATGAGGGAGAAACAGTTTTGTGTGAGAAACAGCAAGCTCAACAAAGTGCAACATCAAATGACAAAAGATTGAGGCAATGGTCCTTAGCAATTTATGGGGTACCGACATTTCAGTGTTGTACTGTCTAAACGGAGACCCCTGCTTCTGTGTTGTGACGTCACCACTCGCGCTGAAACCTGGGTACTACTGATCGCGCATATACATGGCTGGAGCTACCAGCTACCCAAAGCGTCATCTATGCACTTTATCGGGTAAGTCGATGCCCGGACACTTCCTGACGTCAAGCGTTTACATGCAGCTAGCGTTACCGAGTTACACTCGGAGATCTCCGCTCTGAACGCAGTTACCCGGTAACCCAGCTGCATGTAAGCGTACTGTATGGGTCTTATTCACAGGCAGGGCTGCAGCTATGAATGCTGGGGCCCAGGACAAGTCAATTTAAACGGGCCCGTTTCCCAAACCAGCTAATGCCAGGGGTAATGTCAGCTCCTCAGGTGGGCCCCGAGGACAGCATCTCCACTACCCCACCTCCCTCCCTTACTGTGGCCCTGTTCGCAGGTGCTCCTAAACAGCCAGCGCCCCTAGATTGCAGCCTACTTGGCCTATGCATAATAACCGCCCTGACAAGAAGTTCGGCTCTAAAACTACACACCTTCCTTGAGAACAGCATGGACACATGACCTTCCAAAGCGTCACAGCTGTGACATTCGAGAACATGGGTGTAGCCCGGCATACTCCAAGTACTCCATGGTGTGCAATTTTATTTAAGGGGGGTAGCAAATAGGTTCTGAACTGCTTCCTTTTTCCATGAAAACTAACAAAATGCTGAACCTTTATGTAATTTTATTTGTAGGAGTCGAAACTAGAAGGACTGGTCACTAATACTGTCTTTGCATCCCAAGGACAATACAACTTTACAGGCTCTGAGCTGGTATGTGGGTGTCTTAGGGAGCAATGCATGGCATTTGTATTTACCCATGCAAAGCAACAACCATTGTCATGAGATACAAAAGTTGTATTTATTGTGCCAAATGAGGCAACAAACACGGTCCTGGTGCACATTTGTATATTGTCAGCTGCGGAGAGTAACAGTGAGTCTACTTGTGTGCAGATCTGAAATCCCTGGCTACGCCCCTGTTCGAGAAAAGCAAGCAGGATTTCGCTAAAACCCGTATCATCAGTGGGGCTAGCTACCTTGGATAGATACTCTATACAGAAAAACTACGAAGGGTAGCAATCGCATTAAGAAAGAAGAGGTTGAAGCAGTGTTCCAGAACAGAGGATGGCACCTGAGATAAAAGGTTCACGTGAGCGATTATCTCTAACCTGCACCCGTGGATCTCTACACAAACACCTGAAAGCACTCTCCTAAATTGAGCTTTTTCCCATATCTTCCTATGAGACCGCGATATAAAGTTTCCGTCGGTATTCGTTTTTGCGCCGGTGCACAGAGAGATTACGCCTGAAGGATGAACAAGCAGTTGATTGGATCGTCTTCTTGACACGTGCTCTACGGCAGCCATTAAGATCTAGCCAGAGCAACCATTTCCGTGTCTTGACGTCAAGAGATACCGGCATGGTTTCTATTTATTTTGAACCTGGTTGCCAGTGCGGTTTTACAAAAGGGAATGAGCAGTCTGTTTCGTAAGTAGAACCCCTAGTTATTTGGAAATTAAAAAAAAAAAGTTCACAGAACTTCAGTAGAGTTCGTTTTCGCAATATTGAAGCAAGTATAGTCATTTAACAATTGGGTGTGATTGCTCATAGAGTTATCGAATATCTGAGTGAACTGAATTTGCCAGGTGTACAACTACAGTGTATGATGTAATGGCTTACTGCAGGGTGTAAAATGGGCAGGCGCTAACAAGAACTCCGTTCCACCGCCTCTTAAAAAATGATATGACAGTTAATCACCTTTATCATTTTTCTTCATTGACTACTGTTGGAGGCTTCCGCTACCTAGAAAGGACAGCTCCAGAACTTAAAAGTCTAGATGCGAAAGTTTTTCCACCTAAACATTTTCATCCGGTAGTGCTGCAATCATGCAGGTTGTGCCGAACCAGCTCCTGAATTTTTTTTTTTCTTTTATCTTTCCTTGGCTCTTCAGATGTTCGAAGCTCTTCTGGTGCTCTTGTGCGTTGGAAACCAAGTTCGGGGTCGCACACGATGGAATTTGGCGATTTTGGTTTAATTAAAAGCATTTCTAAGTGTGTAGGAGGGTATTTTAAAAGTATGAAAGCACTTTCAGTCTCTGTTTATGACTTTGAGGAGCGGGTTACGGTAGATGCACTGGTCCAGTGGACCGTTTGCAGGCACTAAGTATCTTGGAAAGATCTTGAAGGATTTTTTTTTGTAACAGGTTTCCAGAAAGTCTGCAGAGCTTATACAGTATTTTCCTTTAGTTGCTAGAGCTACTCATCCCCCAGAGGCATATGGAAACTAGCTGTTACCACCAACTCGGTATCATGGTAAAGCTTTTGAACTAGACAAATACATAGATCTGATTAGTTAACTGAACACTATTATTTATAAAATAAACACTAATTTTGGAAATGGCTAACCTGAAACTATGCAAACATGATGGTGGTGGTATTTATTCTTGAAGAGATTTAGTAGTAATTTCCCATTGTTATAGTACCTCTGACTGTGCAGCCCCCTGGGAACTACTGACTGTAAACTGCTTTGAAAATAGGGTGCAGTATTGGTCATTCAATTTTTCTCAGTTTTTGACATGGACACTGACACTTTGAATGTGGGGCATGTTGGATTAGTTGTTAAACTGGAAATGTTTAGATGGGGAAACTGTCTAGATTTCTAGGTGATGGAACTTATTGTAGTCAATGGGGAAAGATTACTGAGGTGGTGGAACTGTCAAGTCTCTCTCTTTCTCTCTCTCTCTCTCTTCCCCCCCCCCCTTTTTCCTCCCCAAAAAGGTTTCTACCCTTTGGAGCAAGCCCTGCCTTCAGCCCAACCCCCAGGCCTGGCACATGCCTCTCCCAGGACTTACCAGCTTGAGTCCCTCATGCATTGTCCCTCACCATTGTGGTGGGGCCAGGAATGGGAGTTATGTCTTCTCCCCCCCCTGGAATCCCCATCCTGAGTTGCTGGACTTTGATGACAGTGTGGGCCAGGGAATGATCCAGGCTTCATCCACTGGTTCTAGTTTTTCTACTTTTTACCCTGCCCACCTTCTTAACATCTGGTACAGCCCACAACCAGTCTTGTATGCTGCCGATTTACCTCTGTAGAGGAACAAGCTCCCTGGCCCACCGCAGGTGTCGCCAGAGGGGCAGCTCCCAACATCTTCCCTCCCTCCCTGGGCTAGGAATGCAGTCATATGGCAGCACCTACCCAGCCCTGGGGCCTGCCTGACCCAGCTCCACAGTTCACTCCTGAACCCAGGTTGCCGGCACAGGAGTGCAGAGTGCTACGCACTGGGCCATAAGTCGGCCGCTGTCATAAAGTTGTTTCAAGAGGTGGTGGAACTGAGTTCTTGTGGGTTTCTGCCCCGTTTAACTTCTGCATCAGATCACGGAGTTACAGGCTCAGAAAACCTAAAACTAGAGCTTTATTTTTTCAAATTTGTTTTTGACTTGGCATCATAGATTATTATGAATTTCTGCTTTATCAGTGTTAGGCAGCACCCTTTCCTTGTGGGTTGGAGCAATTCTGAGTGGTAAAATGAGACCGTTGGAAAGATACAGTGTTGGACGCAAGTATGCTATATGAACTTTGGGAGCTGGATAGCTGGGCTTGCTTTTTCTCTGAGAAAACTGTGCTGTGTTCCTTTGGTATGTATGTATGTATGTATGTATGTATTATTTTAAAATTAGTATCTGGGAAAGGTACACTGCGCCAAGGCTTATTTTCAGGTGTGACCCAGGGGAAAGGGAATGGAAAATACAATAATAAAAAGCATAGACAGTATTAATGATTTGTACAGGACAGTGTGTGCCAGAGTCTGGCTCCTCCTGATTGAGCAGCTGCTGCAGTCTGCCATAGAGTCACAGTCCGCCACATAGTGTGAGTGGTGGCAACCCCATGGTGTACACTGACCTCATGGAGTGTCAGGTTGGGGTCAGGCAGCACACCAGCAACACCGTCTTCCATGGGCACTTCCTGAACCCCTGGGTGTGACCAGGACATTCCATCGTCTAGCCAGAGGCGTGGGTGTGCACAGGCCAGGGTGACCCCTTCCCCCTCGCCCGTGACCTCTACATACAGGGGTTGCAGACACCAGTCGCTGTGCACCCGTGGCGGACAGAGAGCTTGAGTTTGGAGGCTACCTCTGCCTTTCCCACTCATCCCCTGCACCCTACCCGTGTCCCAGTTTTGTTTTCAAAGCCATTCCCTACACCCCTAGTCCGGTCCTACCTGTTGCGCACACACTGTTATTTTCCTGCTCTATTTTTGCACTTCTTATGCACAGTCACTTTGTATTTTGTGTTTACATTAGTTTTGAAATCTACAACAATGTCCTTTTATTCTGGCACCCACCTGCTCCTCTCTGTGAGTCCTCTTATGATGTGGACTCTCTGTTCCTGTGACTCCTGGCCATGCAGGGGTCACATCTGTCGAGCTGCTTCAGTATCCCCAGCACCTCTGGCTGTCACTCTGTTCCTCATGTACCGGCATGCCTATTCCATGGGTATGCTTCATGTTGTGTAACATGCAACAGGCTAGGACTATGCCACATGCCTTGTGAGGGTTATACTGTAGGGCACCACCTGAATGGTCTAGCACCAGAATCGCATTTTCAGCATGCTGAAGACCTGCTCAGTGATGTTGTGTATGGTGGTGTGTGCTGCATTATATCAGTCCTTGGCCACATTTGAGGGCCGGAGGACTGGTGTGAGGAGCCAGGGTCAAGGGATAGGCACTGTCCCCTGTAAGGTAGAAAATATATGTTGGCACCTGTTCACAGTGTAGCTATCCATGTCCACAGTACAGCCCATGGTCTGTGGTGCATCCTGTGCAGCTTTCCACCTTCTCTTTCCCCTCAGTGAGGCACGACTGTGCAGTGTTACGGTAGTGTACCCCCTTTGGGGGATTGGGAGGGGTGTACGGTGTGTACTCACCAAGAAGGTGTCCACTGGGTGTTTGGCTGCCTTGAAATGCCTGACATGGTCTCAAATTGTGCCGTGTGGAGGCATTGGGTACATTGCTGGGCTACCATGCCAGGACACTGGTGATGCACCCCGTTGCATCGCACACCTCCTGGCAGTTGATGGAGTGGTATCCCTTCCAGTTGATCTACCCTGTCACCAGTGGGTGCCTGGATGGCACCATGGGTGCAGTCAGTGGCAGAGTACTGCTGGTAGGTGTTCGACCCACTGGAGCTGCTGAATGGTTGCTGTGCACTCTGCTGGGGAATACAATGAATTTGCCAGTATGTAGCAGCAGGGCATCTACAGATTGGGCCACCAGGTGCAAGGTGGTGGACAGTGACACACCGATCACCCACTGGTGTCTGAAATGACCCGGTAGCTAGGCAGCACATTACAACTGTCGCCTTCTGCTCAACTGTCATGGCATGGCTGCGCTGGGTGTCATTGCACAGCTGCCAATGCAGGAGCTTGCACAGCTGCTGTAGCATGGCCCTGTTGACATGGTACTGGCCCACCAGATGGTCCTCTGTGAGAGTCTGGAAGGAGACTTCATGGCCGGTACCATCTGTGCGCAGCATATCACCTCGGCAGCCTACGGAGTGGCCCAGGGTGGCTTTCTGCCTCTCCTCCTCCATGGCCATTCCATTAGGAACAGCTTGCGAGCATTACATACACCTATTTCTGCTCTGGCTGCAGTGTCACTGCCCACCTCTAGGGTTTTTCCGGAGTAAGTGGTCTTTTTATAGGCGGTATTTGCACTGCGCAAACTCACTTTGTGCAGCGCTAACATGCTGAATATAGTATAGTGCCTGTATTCATGTCTTTGCCCAGAGCATACATTATCTGTTTGCACATGCACTGTTCCATTTTGCCAGTGCTAATCGGACTTTTGAATATAGCATAAGTGTGCAAATGGTGCGAAAAGAGCACACACTCTCTTTACTCACTGGGCAAAGTTTTGAATATTGGGCCCCTGATGTTGTCATACTTGTGCACACAAGACCTGATGTCTTGGTGTAATGCATCCTGGGGAGTGGGGAAAAAATAGGAAGAAAAATCCTCCAGCCACACAGCACAACAGCTCTGCCACGTCCACAGACCTCACTCTCTGCTCTGGGCACTCTAGCCACATGATTGGATATAGTGTTCTGATGGACTTAGTCCAGTCTGAAGGGCCCACTATGGATGAGAGGCAAACTGTAGGGTAACATGGGGATCCAGGTAAGACCTGAGAGAAGGTGAGGTGATGGGTTTGGGTTGTGGTGGATGAGTGGGGGCCAAAGGCTTGATGGGTGCTAAGGAGCATTAACAGAATACAGCATGTTACCAAAAAAAAGCTTAAATGCATGGGAAAACCAGTGCTACAAATTAAACAATTGATAGTGATGTTGGAGGAGAGGAGATGACTTTCTACAGGGGCATGTTATGTATACTCGTATGTACTATAAACAGTATATCATAAAATAAATTACATTAATGCATCTTTTAGGGTTGAAACATAAAGTATACAGAATAGGAAAATAAAAAATTGGAAACTAAAGTCCCTGGAACCTTGGCAAATCAGTTGTGTTGTATTCCTTAAGGTACGAACAATCAAGCCATGTAGTGTTGGCGTTACTATAATATCAACACTTATTGCACAAGATAAATAGCACAGCAGTGCTTGTATGGAGGGTGCTGGTATTATGGTAATGCCAACACTACATGGCATGGTCATTCAAACCTCAAGGAACACCACACTACCAATTTGCCAATGTTCCAAGGGCTTAATCTTTCATTTCCAAACTTCGTAACTAATTTCCTTATGTTTTACAAGACCTACTTGTATATAACAACTGACCATTTCAGCTTTTGACTTTTGATATTTTTTATTTTGTTTTAAACACCCCATGATGAACACTGCATAGTAATGCTCACTGCACCAGAACTGCAGCCTGCTTCATGAGTTACCCTGCAGGTCACTGTCAAAGCAGCTGCACAGGCACACACTATGTCAGACCTCTAGGGCCACCTATAGCGCTTCTGCTTACGTATCGACTTTTACTGCTTCAAAACAGTCTACATTTTTTCATGTTTTAAGATGGTGTCACAAAAGTGAGGTTGTATGTCATAAAAATGGTTTTGCTTGACAAGAAAGCACGTTCAAGAGTGACAAAAGCAAGGCCTGTTTGTGTGACATGCTTCAACCTAATTGTATTAATCATTCAAAGTATTTTTTAACAACAGAAAGCAAACCTCTTGAACCTTAGACATGCACAGTCACCTACGTAAGTTTCAGACTTAACTTCCAACACATTTTCTTGTTTTGGTGGACAAAGGTTTTGCTTGTTTCCTTCCCTCTTTTTGTGGCCACTGAGGCTCACAAAAGTGATTTGCGTCTGTTTTGCAAAAATCCAGTTATGAAACATTTGGGGGAAAAAATTAACAATGCATGTTGGAAAACATCATTTTAGTTTCTTAGTAATTTAAATCTACACACTTCATTTAAACCATATATCAAAGAATCATCTGTTAACCAAATTCTTAAAAAAAAAAAAAAAGAAAAAAAAAAAAGCCCTGAAAGTTCAGGATTTGACTTGCATCTGTTTTTGGGCTATCTGGAGCAAAACAAAGGTCTTTTTATGTTTTTTCAGGCTTCTAGAACTTTTAAACTGAACAGATCACTACCAAATTTGCAGGGTCCAGAGCTCGTGGTACAGACTGCATGCATGTCTCATTTCAGGTAATTTAATTCGGGGACAGCCAGGTTATTAGGGAGCAATGATAGGGGAATCTGTATCGTGCAGGATCCTTTTATAAGTATGTGACCCTTACCACCTGATCTTACCCTAGATGGGTAAGAGCTGGTGCTTATAGTAATTTATTTATTTTTTAAGCTTTTACAATACCCCACTACAGCAATATGTTTGCTCAGTGCCGTCGTATAATTCATAAATACTAGACTGTTCATAACATCCATGCTTTCACCTCTGGGTGAGAGCATGGATGTACTTTATAGTCCCTGGACCCTATAATGGTAGATACGATTCCCTTTTAGGGCACATTGTGCACCTTTTATAGCCCAAAATTCAAAACTCTGATATTGGACTAACCTTGGGTACAATCCTACGGGTTCGCCTGTAGCATTTATGGAAAGCCACCTGATTGTAAAACTGCTCCATTTTACTGTTGTAGCACTGATGTACACGCTGCCGCTGTAACGAATCTTTGCAGTGAGTGTGCACATTTGTTGCTTGGTGTATGCAGCATTTTTACAGGAAATGGGGCCAAATATAAATGGTTTAAAAACTGCATGTCCTGGTAAAAGACAAGAAATGGGACCGCTAGAATTGTGTGACAAGCCAGAACAAGTGTCGGATAACTTAATATGGCAGTTCGTAACTGATCTCCATACGTGCACTTCAGTAGTGAGCACAAAGAGACACATTCATGGAGACTAGTAGTGATCCATTTCTTGTCCTTTACGTAGCACAACAGTTGCTGTTCTTCTGGGCTACTAAGTATGGTTTGCTGCAACCACAAAGCATCTGTTTACATGGGATCTTCCATGAAGCAAAAACTTGACATGGACATTTAAACGACCCCATAATGGAATGGTGATATCATCTTGTGACCTTGCATAGAGATGTTCAAATAGTCTGCCCTGATATTTTGTCCCTTGAATGTGTTTGTATTGTACCCAGCTGGACACCATTATCAGGCCAGTAGAAGACTTTGCTTGTGATTTCACAGCAGTTAGTGCCTTTACAGTGCTGCGCACACAAGGAGATATATTTGAACATACATTCTGCAAACTGTGCTCTGCCTGTGTTTTTAGATGTGCCATCCTTTGTGCATTGAATAACTTGGGGCTAACAGAAGGGACTTCGCACAGTGCAAAACTCATCTTTCAAATATGGGGCCCTCTGTTTAAATTTAAAAAAAGAAAGAAAAAAATGTGAAAAAAAAACTTTCGATTATGAGTTAATGGACTCCTGTCGCAGCCACTTTGAAAGCGAGGTTCGGAACAAATTCATACTTACAATCATTTTGTTTCAGTTCCTCTTTTCTTTCCGTCCTATAAGACAAGTCTGAGAACTGGACATGGAAGGATGATGGATACTTGCACCAATCGGGGCTTTTGCTGTAATGATGTAATAATGAGTTTTGAGTGACGGGTCTGGCTGATGCCTTCACCCCCATTACCCATAGTGCTCTGTTTCATGATTAGCTCAGTTAGAAAAGTAAGATGGGTATACAAAAAAAAAAGAAAAGACATGCATGGTTGGGCACTTTCCCCATTGAAAAATACATTTATTTCCCCAAATATGATAGCAGCCAAGTAAGGTATTATGACCCTAACTAGCTGCCTATTAGGATTTCTGACCTCAACTAGCTACCAATTAGGGTATTATGACTAATTGTCCCAGTTAGGATATTATAATTTTTTTATGATCTCTGTAGACAGTAAGCTGCAACAAGAATGAATAGGTTTGATTTGCGGATTTTTTGCAGAACCTTTGGGATTAAAGGAAAAGGTGGGAAGCCATATGATGCCCGGAATGGCATGTGCTGGTATAGAGCATCCGTTGCTTAGTGCTTAGCAGTCTGTAAAATGACTACAATAATTTAGTGTGTACTGTGGAAAAGAGATTGATCTGTAGTCTCCTGAATTGTCTTGAGATATTCAGAAAGGTGTTGGGACCACTGCTGTAGGCGGATCAGCTGCCTACTGAGCTAGTTTGCTTGGAGGTTGAACTTGCCTGAAAGGTGGATCTCTCTGAGTGATAGGACGTGGACCTGGTAAGCCGCTGTTAGCAATAATTTGCTCCTGGCACCCAGTTGATTGGACAACTCCGTTATGGTAGCTTACTTGAACAGTCTGATTTTCTACTGATTGGCGAATGATCTGGTCCTGAAATTGTAGTAATATATAAGACTGCCTTTGTCTCCAAGGCATTGATTGACATTGACTTCTTGTTGGCTTCATAGACTCTGTTCCTACTGGTTCTCTAGGGTTGTGTGCCCTCCCTTGTGGCTTGTTTTGGTATTTATGATCTCCTTAGGTGAGCAGTGAGAAACCCCCTGATGGAAGTTGTCTGGTTTGGGGGGCCCCCCTCCCCATTGCAGACTGTGCATATCTGAGCATGACTGACTATGGTAACTGTATCCTCTTGGGTATTGGTTCAGACTCTTAGTACCAGGAGCACTAAAGTGATATTTGCAGAGGTCTTGAGTGTAAACGTGCCCATGGAACCACTTTGATACTTGCAAGAATAAGCCAGATGGGTGCATGCATTGTCATGCTGTGACTTCGTGGAGGTGAAGTAACATTCCGCACATCGAGAGTATAGAGGATTCTCTTCTTATCCAGTGTGTGGTATTCATATGTGTCTGGAAGAGGACTCTTGGGAGTTCTAGGAACTGCAGTAGTATGATATGGCTCATTTTGCAGCTACTGCCGTTTATGTCCCCTTCTGCTTGGCTCCTCCAGCCCCATCACCCTGGTGTCTTCCAGGGCTTGCCTTCACCTTTGTGAGTTCCTGAGTGATTAACCCCCCCCCCCTTCCTTTGGCAGGTGCGATGGAAACTCACCCAGTATCCATGCAGAATTGAGCCAGGCTGTGAAGGTGGTGCCTGAGTAGCCAGGTGCAGGGACTGTGGACAGCTAGCGTCATCCTGCTGGCTGGGGTATTTCTGCTTTTCTTACTTCACCTTGGACGATGCCCATAAGGGTGCACAAGCATACACGCAAGCGTGAGTGGTGCAGCACCAGCCAACGTCCTCCCACCCAGAAGCCACTCCTGACTGCACTGCCAGCTGTGGTGACCAGGTGCCAGTATTGCAGCGTAGCTAGCTGCCCCACCTCTCCGAAGGATGCTTGCTCCTCCTCCTCCTCCTCCCCTTGGCCAGCCCCTGACAACCTGAGCTTGGTCCTGCACTTGGCTGATTTTGGCTAATTTTGTGGTTACTACCCAACCATAGCTCTGCAGAAAGGAGCCCTCCATGAATGATGAGCCTAGATCATCCAAGTAAGCTGGCCTACCGATGCAGTGGTAGTGCTACCGCCTGCGACACCAGCGACCCAGATTTAGGAATGAGCCTGGGCTGCTGGAGGGCTGGTCGGGGGAGGATGGTTGAGTGTTCCATGGACATTCACCTCCTCAGAAGGTGGGTGGTGTTCTGGACTGTACTGCAACACTGCCACCTTGGTGACCATATGAACATATCAATTTGCCAGCAGATAAAGGCCTTATGGTCCATCGAGTGTGCAGCTAGCAACCCTTGTACTGTAGCTGCCCATCCCCCTTTGAAGCAGTCCACTGTTCTGCAGGTGACGCGTTCCACTCAGACACCACTGTCTCTCTTAAAAAAAAAAAAAAAAAAAAAAATCCTCATTTCCCTCCTGAGCCTTCCCCCATCCAATCTGAGATCGTGACCTTGAGTTTCCCTACACCCCCTTAACTTGAATAGTCCCTCCGTGCTTGTCCTGTTTATTACCTTCATGTACTTGAAGGTTTCAATCATATCTCTCCTCCAGTGAGTGCATGTTCAACTCCCTCAGCCTGCTCACGTAGGGTATGTCCCTGGATTATCTTTGTTGTCCTGCGCTGCACCCCTTCCAGTAACTTAATGTCCCTCTTCAGGTATGGGCACTAGTATTGCACGCAGTACTCCAGGTGTGGCCTAACCAGTGACCTATACAATGGCAGGATCACCTCTCCTCTCCTTGAAGATATACCCCTGGAAATACAACCCAGTGTTTTTGTTGGCCTTTGCAGCTTCCTTCCTGCATTGTGCTGAGTTGTTCATTGAGCCCGTTATAATCACCCCAGATCCTTCTGTCACGGCTAGCTGAACCCTCCCCAAAGCTGGTAGCTCCTTGTTTTTGTGTGTCCCCCTCCCCCAAATGTAGCACCTTGCACTTTTTGGCATTGAACCCCAACTACCAGGTGTCCAACCAGGTCTCCAATTTTGACAGATCATCCTGAAACTCATACCACCCTCCTAGGTCATCCACCACTGCTCCCATCTTGGTGTCATCTGCAAACTGATCTTGCTCTTGACGCCCATTGAGATGTCTGGAATGAACAACCCAAACACCAGTCCTAGCACTGAGCCCTGCAGTACTCCGCTTGTCACTGCCCTCTGAGATGAGGGCTCCCCTCCCACCACTACCCTCTGCTGCCTTCCCTGTAACCAGTTTACTACCCATCCCACCATTTTTGCCCCTGCGCCTGTACCTGCCAGCTTATTACCCAGTCTCCCATGTGGCACAGAGTCTAATGCCTTACTGAAGTCCAGAAACAGGACATCCATTGCACAACCCTTGTCCAACTGTGTAGTTACCCAGTCATAGTAATCCACCAGGTTGGTCTGACAGGATCTGCCCGTGACAGACCCATGCTGCCTAATGTCCTGCAGCCCACTGGTCTCCAGAAGGGACACCAGCCCCTCCTTCAGGATTGTCTCCATCAGTTTTCCCATAATGGATATGAGGCTTACCAGCCTGTAGTTTCCCAGTGTCTTTGGGACCACTCTTTTATATAGGGGTACCACTTGAGCCATCCTCTGGTCCTGAGGTACATTTCCTGAGACCAGGGAGGCATTGAACAGGTCTGCCAAGGGTCCTGCCAGGATTTCTGCCAGCTCTCAGTACTCTGGGGTGAATGCCATATGGCTCTGGTGCCTTGTCTACCCTACATGTCCTCAGGCCCTCCAGTACCCTGTCCTCTGATTTCCCCCATCTGTCACCTTCCCTCCCTTGGTAGTGCCTCTCCCTTCTCCTTAGTAAACACCAAACAGAAGTATTGAGTGCCTCTGCTTGCTCTGCCCCTGTTTCCACCCATCCATCCCTCTCAATCCTTACTATTTTGTCCCTGCAACTCCTTTTCTCCCTGATGTACCTGAAGAATTCCCTCTCCCCCTTCTTGATGCATAGTGCCAGCCTGAGCTCCTTGGACGCTTTGGCTGCCCTTACTGCCTTAGTCACCTCCTTTGATTCCTTCAGGTAATCCTCTATGTCCTCCTTCTCTCTGTGGTTTTTTTTTTTTTTTTTAACCTCCTAAAGGTGGCTCTCTTTATTTCTTACTTTCTCCATGACCCACTTGCTCAACCAACTGGGTTTCTTGGCACTAGCTGTCTTACTCCGGACCCTGATGCATGTTTTGGTTGCCTCCTCAAGCCCCAGTTTTATGACTTCCCACCCCTGTTAGTGTCCATATTAGTTTGGATTCTGGCTAGATGCCCTTTAACTACCTCCCCCATCCTCTTGAAGTTGGCCTTCCTGAAGTCCAACACTCTTGTACCTGTTTCTACTTCCAGTGTGGTCTCTGTTAATTTCTTAAGAGTTAACTGCCTCCAAATTAAAAGATAATTGTAGATGATTTTAAGCCTCTTCCCTGCCCTTATTTCATTATGAACATCCACCTTGAATTAGCACTCGACAGGATATGAAACCATTCAGTTGTTCTCAAAACTTACTCCTGTCCTTACCTTCTGTATTTATATTCTTTTCCCCTTACTCTCATTAGCCCTCACCCCCCCCTTACCACTCACTAACTACTCTTCCATCTTATTCTACTATGTTCTCCTGCTATTTTTAACCCCTCCCTCTTACCTAACTGCTCTCTCTTGTCTCTGTACAGTCCCCACATTTTCTTCCCAACTCTATCTTATGCTAATAGTTCCTACCCTGCACTGTCGTAACTGAGCACCTGGTAATATATGAACCTTACTATACCTTTTTCTGGTATGATGTACTTACATGAATTGATGCATTTAATCTTATGTGTATATTGTTTTTTCTTTGCTCTTTGTATGTTGCCTCTTTTATGCTAAGTCTCTTGACTGTGTACCTGATTTAGGACCTCCTTGTGAATGAGCTTGCTCAATGGAGTTTTCCTGCAATAAACTTGAACTTGGGGGTGGGGGGGGACTTCCTCCTTACCCATTTTCAACATGAACCACACTGAGTGGTGGTCACTCCCTGTCAGTGGTTCTTCCATCCCCAGCTCCCTCACAAACTCCCCATTTGCCAGCACGACATCTAGGATGTTCCCTAACCTGGTTGGCTCACTGACCATTTGCATTAGGAAGCTATCCTGAATTGTGTCCAGAAGTATCTGCTCCCTTCTATTTGTGGTGGCTGGGGTACTCCAGTCCACTTCTGGCAGGTTGAAGTCCCCCACAATCACTGTGCTACCCTTTCCGCAGGTCCTTCTGATCTGTCCTGCTAGTTCCCTAACTCCTCTGTCTGAGATGGCCTATACACTACTCCCATCCTGAGAGTCCTATTCTTGGAATCCTGGATTTGCATCCATAACGACTCTGTACACCCTCCTCCCCCTCCTCACGAGCACACTTCAGTCCTCTTGCATACAGTGCTGGCCCCCTTCCCCACCCTTCCCATTTACCCTATCTCTGCACAATATCTTATACCCTGATACCGCCAGGTCTCAGTCCTGGTAATGGGTGGCCTATGTTTTGGTGATGGCTGCCATGTCCCCCTCGCCTTCTGTCATGAGAGCCTGTAGCTCTGCTGTTTTGTTCCCTAGGCTTCTAGCATTCAAGGTGACCACCCTCCACCCTTTTTCCTCCCCCCTCCTGCTCTCCCTTCCTAGCATTCCCTCTAGTACTCCCTTTTTTTTCCCATTGCTTCTAGCATGGGGGGGTAAGCTCATTCGACTTCCCTTCCTGTGGATTCTGCATGCCTTCTGCCCACTTGCCACCCCTCACTCCTAGTTTAAATACCCTTCTTTTGCTGTGTAATCCCCCCCCCCCCATCTTCTGCTTCAATACCTTCTTGCCCTCCTCACTTAAGTGAAGTCTATCCTTACTGTAGAGATCACTGTCCTCCCAGGTCCCTCCCCACTTACCCACCAGCCCATAACCTTTGGATTGGCACCAGGTTCTTGGCCATTTGTTAAATTCCTCTATCCTCACTTTCCATGCAGTGCCCACCCTGGGCACTGGAAGTACTTCTGAGAAAGCTACTGATCTTCCTGCCTCCTTGCTTATTGGTCCTAGCTCCTCAAACCTCCCCTGACCTACCTCTATCGTGTATCTCGCTAGGTCATTTGTCCCCACATGCAGAAATATATGTGGTTTCACCCTACCCCTCCTAGCAAACTTTAGAACAGACTCACCCGCTCTTTCTGCTGTCATTCCTGGCATGGCCTTCATCCATATGAGACTATGCCTCTCTACCTTGCTTCCTCATCTGACTCCTCTTTAGTATTGAGTCTCCCAGCAGTAGGATTCCACCCTCTTTTCCATGAGCTGCATTCCCTGGTCTCCCTTCATCCCAACCCCTTACTCCAGACTCCCCCCTCATGCTCCAGCACAGTTATTCCCCCTTCCGCCCCTGTTGAATTATCCCCAGTTGTTCTTCTGCCTGTTCCATGTTCTTCCAGACTATTTTTAGTACCACCTCCTCCGATCCCTTCCTCTGTCACATCACCCAGTCCTGCCAGTACTGCAAATCAATTTTTTGATGCCCCCTCACTGCCACATAGTTTCTCCTTCCTTTTACCAGCCCTCCCTTGCTACTGCTTCTATGTCTATCTCCCCCTTCCCCCATCCTTCATTCTTTCCCTTTTCTGCTCTCTTGACCCTTGACCTGTGTCCCCCTGTCTCTGTACCTTATCCGCCACCTTTTCCCCACTCCTTCCCCCTATTGGTTCTGTTTGTTCTTCTTCCTCCTCAGGTCCCCATTTACGTACTCCACCTTTTGGGTTGTTATCCACTACAGTCTGCCGTTCCCTCCTTAACTCCTCCTGTAGATCTCTGATCTCATTTTTAAGCTGCATTATTTGCCTGCACACCAAACAGCCCCCCACTCTCCACAAAATTCTAAGATTGATTGGTGCTCTGCAGCTGTTGCAGCCTACCACCCTACCCGTCTCTCAGTTCACCCACCAGCATCCCCCACCACACTCGCAGAAGGAAGCCCATCACACCCCCATGCATCCCCCCATTGCTCATTTCTAGTTTTGTTCATGTTCCACCAGTACAATGAATATTGTAGTTAAAAAGATGTTTATGCTATCTGTTTAAACTATACTGTAATTAAAAAGTTACTAATATTTTCTTTAGTCTAAGATTATCATGCACGTTTCTTATCCCTCTGTCCTTTCCTTTTCTCACAAAAAATTTATGCCCGACCAAAAAGTTATGCAGTGTAATATTTACAGAATATAATTAAGATCCCCCCCCCAAAAAAAAATCCCTTACAGCTTTAAATAATTTTTTGAATTTACAAGGACCACCTATAGGTGATACCTAATTGCTCCACCCTTTTAGCTGAGCATTTAATATATGAGGTGGAGGGGCGTTGGAGGGTGGTCCAAAAAACTTGAGTGCCCATTGTAGCTCCTTAGTGCTCTACACAAACAGTAATGATTACTTATTGCTGTAAGTTTGTTTCGTAATCAACAATATATTTTAAGTCCAGAACTGTGTATGGAGATGACTGCTCCGCTCCACTCCACTGCAGGGTTATAACTTGGAAAGTACTGTTCCTGTTCCTTCCCTTTTAACCCTGATGCTGCAAAGCACTATCGCAAATTGCTCACTGCAGGTACTCTGCTCCATTGCAGGGGGAGGACCTCCACAGCCACTGCCAACAAAATAAATCCTTCCCTGTCCTCTTGCCTCTGATGCTGCTATGCTTTCAAGTTGTCAGTGCCACGGAGCCAGAACACGGGGAGGGGGTGTTGGCGTTTTGACATCTTGGCGTCCGATGCAACATCTTGCAGTGCTCTAGAAGGGGAAGAAAACAGAAAATTCCCGACTGCGCAGGATGCCGCCTGCTGTAGGTCCCACACTGCTGACTGAGTCTCTCCATTCTTCCTTAACTGACACTTCAGCTCTGCGTGGGGGTAAGGGGTGGCCCCCCCCAGGCGGCCGTGTGTGTGTGTGTGTGTGTGTCCCACTGGGAACAGAGGAGAGGAGCAAGGTCCCATGGAAGGCGGGTGATGAGGCTGGACATGGTGGAGGGACTGACTGGTAGCCAGTCAGTGTCAAGAGTAAAAGTACAGTTTAAAAACCAAAAACAGTCATCCAAGTATAGGAAAATGTGAACTCTGTTCTTGCGGAACTCCATTGCTAAAACATAGAAACATAGATTGCATCAACAGAAAGAGTTCCATCTAGTTTGCCCATTTGCCTGCCCAGCATCATGCTCAGCCTAAAGTCAAGCTGTTTTTAGAGATCAGATAGCCCTGGTGGCTGATTGTCATCCCCCCCCCCCTTCTGTCTGGGTCCCACTATCCCTCATTTCTCCTACCCAGGTTTAAACCTATCACCCCTTCTCCAGGTATCCCTTCCCCTCTTCTGCCTGTGGGTCCCACTATTCCCTCATCTGTCCTACCCAGGTTTAAACCCGTCTTCTTGCTCTCCAGCTATCCCTTCTCCTCTTCTGGCTGTGGGTCTCTCTATTCCTCATCTCTCCCACCCAAGTTTAAACTCAGTCTTGGCTTCAACCATCTCTCTGGGTAGTCCATTGCATTGTCTACTGCCCACTCCATGAAGAACAACTTCCTCACGAACCTTTTGACTTGTCCACCGCACAAGTCTCCATGTATGCCCTCTAGTTACCGTGTGCTTCTTCCTCTTGAACAACTGCTTTCAATCCACCCTGTTGATTCCACCCAAGAACTCTTATACTTTCTCCTTTCCCTCCTGGTGTCCAGTGTATACATATTAAACCTGCCAACCTTTTGCTGTGCCCTCTAATTATCTTTGAAGCCCTCCTTTGTATGGTCTTTGTTGTCCTTGTCTTTCTTGAGGTGTTCTCAGAGTCCAGGACTGTGTGCAGTATTCCAGGTGCAACCTTAACATGGATCTGTACAAGGGTAGTATCTCTTCCCTCTTCCTAGTATCAACCCCCCTTTCTATGTATCCCAGCATTGCATTTACCTTCCTGTATGCTTTATTGCACTTATCAGTAGACTTGGAATCTGTCACTAAAGATTACCCCTCCCAGTCTCTTTCCTCTATTGTCGTCTGTACCTCTCTTAAACACCCAGCAGTCTGATTTAGGGTTTTTTCTCCCAGTGTACTGTACATCACTTTGCACTTTTTGCATTGAACCTTAGTTGGCATAATCTGACCAGTTTTTAAATTTTTCTAGGTCTCTCCATTTTTTTTCTAACTCCCTCTTCAATGTCTGTACTGAAAAAAATCATAACGTCAACAGCAACGAGATGTACTTTATTTTGAATTCCCTCTTCTATATCGCACATTAAGATATTAAAGGGCACCAGTCCCAGAACAAATCCCAGCGTTACCCCACTCATGACTGCTCTTAGTTGGCAACCACACCCTGCGTTCTGCCCACTTGTCAGTTACCTATCCACCTACTCAGTTTGTCCTCTATTCCCAGTTCACCCATTTTTTTTTTTTAATTTTGTTTAATTAGCTTTTGCTATGTAGCAGAACTGAATGCCTTGCTAAAGTCAAGGTACAACACACGTACAACATGTCCCCTGTGCACCACCTTTGTGACCTGCTCAAAGAAATTGGTCAGGTTAGTTTGCAAGATCTCCCTGCTATAAAACCATGCCGTCTCCTGTCCTGCAATCCATCTACTTCCAAAAATACAAGTGTTTTTTTTTTTTTTTTTTAACTTGGTGATGGATTCTAGCAGCTTGTCTACAACCAAGGTTAGACTGGCCGCACTGTAATTTTTTGGGTCATCCCTATCCCTGCTCTTGTGAAGTGGTACCACATTAACTATCCTCCAGTCTGGTGGAACAACAACCCTCATCTCCAGTGAATAATTTAACAGATTTGTCAATGGCGTTGCTACTGTCTGCTCTACCTGTTGTTCACCTGCAGGGTTTTGAGGCCCTCAAGCACCCTTTACAACCATATGGACAGAAGAAGGCTAATTGCCTATCGAATGCCATCCCACCTTTCGGTGGAAGTATCCATTTGTTTTCACCTCCCACATATATATACAGTCTTTGCTTTCTTATATTTGGTCCTAACCCCAGTCCTCTCACCTTCTCCCTCTTTGGCTTGCACTCTGGTACTAGCCCCCCTCCTCCACAGTGCATACTGAAGAAAAGTAACCATTTAATCATTCAGTTAATTGGCTTTTTTCCATCCTCCTCAACCCATGCCCTGTTCTCCTTTAATCTGATAACTCCTTCCTTAGTTTTCCTTTTTTTCCCTGATGTACTTGAAGTTTTCTTCCCCCTAGACCTGCTACGCTCTCTCAGATTTATCCCCCCAATTCTGACCTTCAGCTTTTTCAGATAATCCTCCCAGTTGGCCTTGCTCTGTTCACGCTTGTTGTTTTGGTACGCTATGCTTTTTGCATTTACTGCCTCTCCCGCCTGTTTGAAAATCTAGATTGGCTTTTTGTTCTTTACGATCTATCTCATGCATGACATTGCCATGTCCATTACACCACTCCTTATGATATCCCATTTTGCGTCTGCCTCTTCCGCTGTAGTACCAGTACCTTGGTGAATACCCTCAAAACCCAGGCCATTCTGAATGGAAGGAAGAAATACTGGAAGTATTTGCCCTGAGTGGATAATCAGCTGAATTTCTGATGATCTTCCCTGACTGGTATGTGGAGGAATCAGTCTTATAGGTCTGTGGGTGACAGGAAATCCCCTGGAGAAAAAATCTTTATCTTGGTCCTAAACATTTTCTTTAAGTGGGTTTCCCTTGCATGCCAAAAAGGCATTTTTAAAGTAGAGGATGGTCTGGAATCCTCCCAACTTTTTTGGGACTGTAAAGTATAGCGAGTAAAGAACTTGCCCCTTCTGATCTGGAGAACTTCTTGTATGGGTTTGATGTTAATTAGTTTCTTTGGCTTTGAAGATACTGGAGAGGTCAGAAAGAAATTATTTGGTCTGGAGGAGGTTTCAATCCCATAGCCTTCTTGGGTGATGCCTAGCACCCGTTTAAGTTTTTCCACCTCTCACAGAACTGTAACAGACATCCTCTGAGTTGGTTCCGTGAGTCCCATAATCATGCAGAATTTCCTTGGAATCTCTTGCCCACACCACACCACAGGCATGAAATCTTCTGCCTCTGCCTCCAGGATTATACCCTGTGTCGGAGGAAATGAAGGAAGAAAATCCTCAGGGGTTGAAGAATCTTCCTCCTCCACTTACCCAGTTTCCTCCGTTATCATGAAAGAAATTCCTATTTCTAAAGGAGAATCTATTCCTTCCAAGCTTTCTCTAGTCCTATTAAGATTTTGAGTAACTCTTCGAACTTGCTGCTGAATATCTTCTTTTTGAAGAGCTAGTTAGTAGGTCATCTGTTGAAGGATCTGCCAACCAGTGTCTGAGCACTTTACTAATCTTCTAGCATGGTTGTTGGATGCTGAGGCTCTGGCATTTGCCACTAGTTGGTCTGATGATGCATTAGTCATGCGCTGTGATGTCATGAGTATTGGAGGAACTGTGATGCCATGAGTATTGGAAGTCTGCTGGTAGGCACAGTTATGTCCGTTTCCATTTTCTGTAACTATGTAGTTGTATAGTAAGAGTTCTAAAGGTGTAAGAAGTTATGGCTGACTTCATACCAAAGACTGTCACTGAAAAAGCTTGCCTTTTTTATCTATATCTGTTGGCTCCTCGAGCCCGGCAGGTGACTTCGGTCCCTCCCTTGGAGGGAGTCTGTCTCAACCGCACTGTTCCCCAACACTCCCAACCACGGTCCCCCCCATAGCAGGCCGGGGTGAAAGAGCACCGACTTTACCCCACCCCGGAGTGAAATCCAGACATCGGGGCAGCCAGCGCTAGCAGCCATCATGGAGCCTGCCGGGTCCTTTTTTTCCTTTTTT
Organism: Neoceratodus forsteri; assembly: GCA_016271365.2. NCBI lineage: Eukaryota > Metazoa > Chordata > Ceratodontiformes > Ceratodontidae > Neoceratodus > Neoceratodus forsteri. Next base: position 517,396,343 of record CM028136.1, on the reverse strand, counting down.
CTCCCGCTCCTCCTCCCTACCGACGCAAGGACACTGGTGCGTGCCCTCCTGACCCGTACTGCCCTCCAGTCACTATCAGACAGCAGTCAGCGACCTGGCTGACAAACCTCCCTCCCCTGAGAGAGGAGAGCAGTCCTGCGAACGCTCGATCCTCTCTCACCCGGGCTCGTTACCAAACCCGAATCACCAGTGTGGCACGAAGTGTAGCAACCAGCGCCAACCTCCAGCGCCCGCTGCCTTTTATGGGGGTTCGTGGATTTCCTGCATGTATTTGTCCAAGGCCAGGGGTGCTTCAGTTTGGTTTCCCAGGGGCTGTCCAGTTGAATTAATGGACTTGCTGGTGGACACAGCAGGACACTATGTGCTTGCAAAAGTTTGTTTGCCTTGGGGTAGTACTCTTTTACTCTGGTCTGTTTATGCCCCTAACATTGAAGATCTGGGTTTCTTTCAAAGGCTGGCATTGGACATGTCACGTTGGGATGGGACATGGGTAGTCCGGGGGGTGATTTCAGTTGTTAGACACTGTACTAGATCGTCTAAAGCTACTGTAGTTCCAGTGTCTTGAAATGCCAAAGCTCTGGAGCAAATTCAAGGGGATATGGTACTAATAGATACCTGGTGCCATTTTCACCCCTCAGACAGGGACTAGTTTCTTCTCCCACGCCCATCAATCATATGCCAGAATAGACAGGCTTTTGATCTCTACCTCATTACTGGTGGGGATTGGAGATGTAAAATATCTTCCAATCTTGGTGTCTGATCATGCCCCTCACTATATCTCTCTCAGCCTATCAAGCTCCTCTGCGTCTCCTCACAGCTGGAGGTTGGACCCACTCCTTTTAAAGGATCGAACATATGTTGAACAGATGAGGGGAGTATACAGAAATGTTTACTTTATAGTGCCAAGGGTGATGCATCTCATGGGACTAGGTGGGAGGCTATGAAGGCATATATCAGGGGCCAGATCATTTCTTTTGCCTCCCATCGTAAACATATGGAGGAGCGGGTCATGACTTCCCTTTGGATCAGGATTTCAGCGTGTGAGACTGCACATAAATGCAAGCCCACCGAAGAGTTATATAATATTATTCAGCGTCTAAAATATACATTTTATGTCTTAAACAGTGCCAAACTGGAGCCTTCAATACTATTGGCCAATGCAGGTGCTTATTTTGATGGAGACCGAGGGGGCAAACTGCTTGCCTGGCAGATTAAACGTAGAGAAGCTGAGATGAGTGGGAGGGGTAGCTGATTCAAGGGGGGGAACAATACATGATACAGAAGGTATCAGTAAAGCATTTGTAACATTTTATAGAATTGTACACATCAGAGTGCCAATCCACCAGTGATGACCTGGCATCTTTCTTTAGACATGCCCCTTTGAACACACTAACAGAAGATGACTCCAAAATGTTGGATGTCCCCCTGACTAGATGAGAAGTACAGAATGCAGTAAAGGCCTTGAAGGGAGGAAAAGCTCCTGGCCCAGACGGCAGCCCCATAGATTTCTTTAAAGTTTTTTGGCCCCCTACTATTGGTTCCTTTTGTTTGACATGTTAAAGGAAGGCTTATCTCGAGGTTTATTGCCCCCTCCACATGGTCTGCAGTGATTACAGTCTTGCCTAAACCTGGGAAAGATCTGACTAAATGTGCTTCCTGCTGGCCCATTTCTTTATTAACAGCGGATTACAAGATTTTGGCTAAAGTGATGGCCACTTGGTTGGAATCTGTGTTGCCACTGCTGATACACCAGGACCAAACTGGTTTTGTAAAAGGCTGCCAGGGGAAGCACAATATTAGACTAACTACATAGATACATAGATACATAGACAGTGTCTGCAGATAAGGGCCTATGGCCCACCTAGTCTGCCCATTTGAGCTTGTAAGTTCAGTTTGTTTTCCTAGAAGTCTATTTCCCCTTACCCCTGACCTCTAGAATTCCTTTATGTCTATCCCATGCATTCTTAAATCCCGTGATTGTTTCAGCCCCCACCACTTCCTCTGGCAGGGTGTTCCACTTGTCCACCACCCGTTCTGTGAACTCCAAACATAATTTACAGATGGGGTGGATGAAAATTGCTCATGGGGCCGCTGTAGTGGCCTTTGACCGTGTGGAATGGGCTACCTCTTTGAGACCTTGGGTAGGGTGGGTCTGGGTCCAAAATTCTGTCAGTGGGTGCGCACGTTATATACTAGCCCTTCGACCCAAGTGGCGGTTAATTGTTGTCTATCTAACCCCTTCATCTTAGAACGAGGTACACATCAGGGGTGCCACTTATCCCCTCTATTATACGTCCTTTCTTTGGAACCCTTGGCTGCGGTTCTGCGAGCACAACCAGACGTTGGCTATGTTGGGGGGCTCAGAACACAAAGTTTCCATGTATGTAGACGACCAACTGCTATACCTACAAAATCCTGCACGGGATCTCCCTGCAGTCCATAAGATTATGAGGGAATTCAGTGCTTTATCTGGTCACAAAGTTAATTGGACAAAGAGTGAGCTGCTCCTTATAGGTACTCGTGACAAAGCACAGTTAATTGCCAGTTTTGTTTTTTTTTTTGGGGGGGGGGGAACTGCAGTTAGTTGTGCAGATAGTATTTGGGGATCCAGATCTCTGCTGCAGTTGGGCGCCTTTATGCCCTCAATTATAGACCACTGCTTGTCCGACTTTCTGAGGACTGTGAGCGTTGGACTGCTCTTCCTCTTTCCTTGCTGGGCAGGGTTGGCATCGTAAAAATAACCATTCTCCCAAGTTGTCTACACCTGTACCAATCTCTTCCCATTAGAGTGCCACAGTGACCTTTCAGGATTATGTACACAATGTTACATAAATTCATGTGGGGTGGGGGGAGAATGCAAGTATTTGTAGAGTAACGCTCTTTCAAACCCCTGGGAGGGGTGGTGTGGGACTACCAGATTTCAGGGCTTACTACTGGGCTGCCCAGTTAGCATTTTTACCGCAGGGCCCCGAAAGGGATCCCCTTTCCTGGATGAGGCTGGAGGAGGAGATGTTGGAGGGTAGTTTCAAGAATGACTTATTGAGTGGTAGCCTTGCTTCCCAGTCCAAACATCCGGTTCCAAACACCTTTACTAATACATTGGGGATATGCAAATCGGCACATTGGTTGGCTCTGGGGTGCCTCGCCGTATGCGAGTTTGATACGTACTGTGAGATGGAGGAGATCTTGCTCTCTACAACTCATACAGCACTTGTGGCACTGGAGGAAACTGGGTCTGTTGAATGTGGCTCAGTTATATGAGGGGGGATTGATTTGTAGTTTTCAAGCCCTATGTGCACGTTGGGGCCTTCATCCCTTGGACTTTTTTGTGCACCTTCGTATTCAGCAGCTGTTCGGAACATCCTTGTCAGCTTTAGAGGGGTGGGCATCGCCCTCGCCATTTGAAGAGGAACGCTATAGGCCACAACCAGGCTGTAAGCCACTCTCCATCTTCTACCATACTATCGTGGGAGAAAGTAGTGAGATGTCAGAAGTGAGTAGGCAGCGGGTGGTGTGAAGATCTCTTTACATATTGACTGCTATACATGGAAATTGGCATGCTCCCATTATGTGCATTGCTCATATAGCAATAAGCTCAGGCAAATAGTTTTATTTCCTGCATTGGGCCTATATAACACCAGCTAGACTGCATGATATGGACAAGTCTCAGTCGAGGTTATGTCCCAAATGTAACATAGAAACTGGAGACTTCCTCCACATTGCTCTGACTTGTGCAAAGGTTGCCCCGTTTTGACACAGTATTGATAGAATTATGTCCCGGGTCTTGGGTTATGCCCCATCGAAGTCCCCCCCCCCCCCGAGCTTCTTTTGGGGGCTGATCCAAAGCACCCCAAGAGGTTCATGAGTAACCCACAATGGAATATAGCCTTAATAAATGCTAGAAGGACCTTAGCCCAGTTCTGGATGTCAACTCCCCCTACTGTGAGTAGATGGTCTAACAATTTGCTTTCCTGCCTGGCTCTTGAAAAAGCACAGGTGGGTGCCTTGGGTCTGGCTTATAAATTTCAGGAGACTTGGGGCCTCCTGATTAAAGTGGTGGAGGAGAGATGGTTACCTTTATAGCCTGTGACTTAAAAAAGTTAGACGCCATGTAACAGAATCCTTGCTATAGTCTCAAGGGGATATGTGCCCTTTTGTGTTCCTGGTGACAACCTCTCAGTTTGAAGTTGGAGATATCACTGCTTGCTTTTGTATTTGTACAGAATCTGAACACTGTGGCTAATAGTGCAATTTAGATAATCTCTCCCTATCTGTAAGAAAACTTTAGCAGTGTACTTCAGCAATGTCTGTTAATATACTTAATACATAATGAATGTAGCGACAGTGTGAGTGTATATTCTTTTTGTCAATAACTAGAATGTCACTAATTTGTATTTTACATGTACTCCCTGAACCATACAATAAACTATTTTTGACCAAAAAAAAACTCCAGCGCCACCGGGCCGGTCACTGAAAAAGCTTTCTTAATGCTGCACCTACACATTTGTCAGTGGGGTCCTTTGGGACAGTGACTCCTTGAATGGGTATTTTGACATGTTTTATTATTGCAGTGGAAGTGTGTACTCATGAGATACATTTCTACTTGTGCATCCCCACTTGGAGTACTGCTCCCAGTTCTGGGCACCTCACCTAATGACAGATGTGAGGTAGACCGAGGGAGTCCAACGTCGAGCAACCAAGCTAGTGGGAAACATTAGTATACTCTCACATGAAGAGAGACTGGAGGATCTGGGGTTATATTCACTGCAGTATAGAAAATATGGGGGGACATGTGCCTTGTATACAGGGCTCTGCAAGATCAGGACTTATGAGAGTGCACAGGACTGAAACTAAGACCTGATACCACACAAATTGGGGGTCACCATAGGATGTTAAGATGAGCTCACTATAGGACGAACCTAAGAGGGATTTGGTTTCCAAACAGAGTTGTGTCAAGCTGGAATTCTTTGCCACCTGAATTGGTATCCAGTAAAAGAATGAATCTATTTAAGAGGGCACTAGATGGTCAATAATTTGTCCAGCCACCACTCGCTAAACATCTAACAAGTGCAGGTCTAAAAGCGCTCACACTATTGACCTGATCAACATACTATGAATCCTATGAAGCATTGCTGGGGAAAAAACATGCCTGCGGGGAGGAAGTTTTTCTTTTCAAACAACATGAAGTCTTGCTATATTATAGACATTAGTAGTTTGATCCAGCTCTAGAACTGCCCCGGAGTGAAATGGTTAAAACCATTCCAAAATAGAATTTTGGCACGAGAGCAGCTCTATCTGTGTCATTTCAAACTTGAACTGTCAGATTCTTTACTCCGCCTCAGTGAACAGTCGCTCCGGAGATTTCTCCTTCTGCTCGGTTCATTTCTCGGTTTAAAAGTGTTTTCTTGGTTGGATTTAACAGAGAATAGTTTTATTTTAACCGCAAAACCGTTCGGTTCAAGCTCTATCTGTGGTAACCGTAAGTAAGTGAAGGTTTTGTCTGTGTAGAACTTGTAAGTTATCAGTTCGGTTTTGAACCGATCAGTGGGTTTAAAACTAAAAGTTACTATTTTAGAGTGCGGTTCCCGGTTCTTATCGGTTCTAAAACAACCGGATTTATTACGTTTTTTCCAATACCCGTGACACGGTTAGGAACCGATAAGGGTGTCTTGCCTGGCACTGCCAAAGGGCAAGTTTTTGGTTAGGCTGGCATTATGTCTGAGAAACCCAAAAGAAAACCGGCCCACTGGGTTTCAACACTGCGCTTAGGGAAGTCTTTGCCAAGGCTGACCCACACACCACATGTGTTTATTGTCTGGGGTTTGACCACCTCCAGTCAGACTGCCAGGTATGTAAGAATTTCCCTGCAGCCACCCTGGAAAAAAGATTGGGCAGGCTCAGGGAACGAGAGGCCAAAAAGTCCGCTGACTCGGATGGCCAGCCCGGTTCGGTGCCAACCGAACCAGAGGGAGTGCCCTCTGACCAGGGCCATACTTCCTTGGGCAAAAGAAAAGCTGGTTCTGAGGAACAATTCCAGTAAAGAAAACAAGAAAATGAGCAGGTCTGGAGTCCAAAATTCCTTCTCCAACTGCTGCAGAGATAGCAAAAGCCATACAAATTGTCCAGTCACTGTCTCAGGGTCCGTCCGAATCACCACTATCTGGTAAAAGGTCGGTTCGTCTGGTCCCAGTGGTTCAGGATTATGATATTGAGGAATTTTATGGACCAGAGGAGGGGGAGGAGGATTATGAACAGTATGAATGTGGCTGGGAAGGTCTGGGTGTGCCCATTGAACGGACATCTCCCAGACAGACCTTTAGAATCTCCCTATGCTGTCTGAGTCCCCATCTCATTTTATGTTTTATAAAAGTTGTTGAAACCCTCCAGCTTCCTTTAGAAGACGCTTGGATGAGCAAGAGGAGCCTGATTTTGTAGAAATGATGGATATTCCAGAGTCTAGGAGATTGTCTATTCCTTTACATAAGTCTTTTAAGAAACAAACATTTAAAATTTTAAAAGCTCCTAATTCTGTGCCTCCTGTAGATAAAAAGATGGACAGAAGGTATACATTGTCAGGCCCTGATACAGAATTCTTTCAGCAATGCAGTCATGTTAGTAGTTCAGGCTGCTGCCTGTGATGAAGCTAATATTCCTTTGGCTTCACATCCTCTTGACAAGGATTCCAGGAAGATTGATGCCATGGCAAAAAACAGTATATGGCAGCCTCTCTGGGACTCAGGCAAGCAAATTATATGGCTTATGTAGCTAGGTATCAGAAATCTAGATGGGATACTGTTATGCAATTGGTCAACAGGCCCATGGCCAGCTGGCTAGTGAACTAGAACAGGTGGCTGCTGATGGCATTGAAGCCTCTAAGGTTCAGTTTCATGCTGCTGTGGATGTTAATGATGTTTCCTCTAGGGTCATGGCCACATCTGTAGCTTTTCGAGGTTGGCCTGGCTCAGGTGTACTAGTTTGTCACAGGATACCCAGACTAAGGCTATGGATTTTCTGTGGTAGGGAAATTCTCTGTTTGGAGAGCAGACAGAGAACTACATGAAGAAGATGGATGAATATAGGACTACTTACAAGAGTGCCCAGGCTAGAAGCGGCAAGCCATTCCTCAAAGGCATGCCCCCAGGGTAGGGGAGGCCTTTCACAGGCCTTTCTACCAGACTCGGGCCTCCTCTGCCTATGCTCAGAGGGGCTTCTTCAGAGGCAGGGCAGACAGGGGTGGGCAGACCTGCTCCCACCCCCAGCCTAAAGCTCCTGCAAAACAGGCACCCTGATGGGGTGCCCAGGGCCGATTCTCCTGTACCAGTGGGGGGGCAGGCTGGCTTACTTCAGTCAGAATTGGGCTTCTTTAACCTCAGACAAGTGGGTTCTGGAAGTAGTAAGCCAGGGTCTGGTTCTCAGCTTCAAAAAGTTTCCCAAGTTGAGAAGCAGACTTTTTCTACCTGCAAGTGCTTCAGAGACCCTTGTCCTGGAAACGGAGATCTCATCCCTGTTGACTCTCAGAGCAGTAGAAAGGGTTCCTCCCCTGCATCAGGGCAGGGGTCTGTATTCCAGATACTTCCTTACCCCAAAAAAGACAGGAGAGTGGCAGCCCATTTTAGATCTCAGATATCTGAACAAGCATCTTTTGAAACCAAAGTTCAAAATGGTAACTTTGGCAATGATTTTACCTTCCCTAAGGCCAGGGGACTGGCTAGCCTCCCTGGACCTCAAGGATGCCTATTTCCATGTCCTAATCAGAAGATCCCATTGAAAGTACCTCAGATTCGAACTGCCCTCAGGTCATTACCAGTTCAGAGCAATGTCCTTCGCCTTGCCTCTGCTCCAAGGGTATTCACAAAGTGTCTAGCAGTGGCAGTGGCCCACTTAAGGAGGCAGAGGATTGCTGTTTTTCCTATCTAGATGACTGGCTCATTGTAGGCCAGTCCCCAGAACAGGTAAAATCTCACCTGCAGGTCACCCAGCAGCTTCTCACCTCCTGGGTTTCTGCTAGACCTACCAAAGTCTGTTCTGGAACCAGTCCAGGTACTCACCTTTATAGGGGCAGAATTGGACACAAAGCTAGCCAGAGCCTTTCTTCCCCCAGAAAGGGTAAGGAATTTAGTGGCTCTGGACTCTTCCTTCACTCTGCAGGTCTCTCGACCAGCAAGACACTTCTGCAGCTCCTGAGGGCACATGGCTGTATCCACAGCTGTTGTGCAGGGAGCCAGATTTCAGATGAGACATTCAGTTTCACTTGAGAACCTTTTGGTCTCAGAGAAGAGACCCCTTTCCAAGTTGGTCCCAGTGACTCGAACCTTGATCCTAGCTCTCCAGTGGTGGCAGGATCACGCATTTAAGAGCGGGGTCCCTTCATTTCCCTTTCTCACGACTTGACTTCTCACCACAGATGCTTCCCTTCTGGGTTGGGGAGCCCACATGGGCGACCTTTCCACTCGGAGTTTGGTCCCCAGGAATCTCTGCTCCACATCAATTTGCTGGAACTCAGAGCTGTCTTTTTAGCTCTTCAAGCTTTTTCTGCATCTGTCCACGACAAGGTGGTACAAGTCAGAACAGACAACACCACAACAATGTGGTACATCAACAAACAGGGGGGCACTCTGTCTTTGGCCTTGTGCACCGAGGCAATGAAGTTGTGGTCTCTGGTGTATTCCCTGAACACTTCCCTCATAGCAGTTCATCTTCCAGGGAAGGACAATGTCCTAGCGGATGCCCTCAGCAGGATTTCCCAGGGCCATCACGAATGGTCCCTGGATCCTCAAGTGCTGGGGATAGTTTTTGCCAGGTGGGGCATCCCTCAGATAGATCTTTTTGCAGCCCCAGACAGTCACAAACTTCCTCTGTTCTGCTGCAGGCCTCCAGTGCTGGGCTCAGTTCCCCTGGATGCCCTTCCTCTGGATTGGGAGGGGAAGTTCCTCTATGCTTCCCCCCCCCTTTCCTTTCCTATTCAAAGTACTAGTCAAAATCAGATCTCAGCCTTGCAGGGTGATTCTGATTGCCCCGGATTGGGCCAGGCAGCCCTGGTACTCACTCCTTCTGTCTGACAGTCCATCTTCCCCTGTGCCTCCCCAGGAATCACAATCTGTTGACTTGTGCCCGGGGAAGGGTTTGGTATCCGGACCTCAATCCCTCAACCTCAAGGCCTGGCTCTTGAGGAGTTAGTTTGCTGATTTACACCTCTCTCAGGGTGTTCTTGAGATCCTAAAGGCTTCCAGAAAGCCTTCCACTAGGGCTACTTATAGTTCTAAATGGAAAAGGTTTTCCATTTGGTGTGCTGGGAAAAATATTTCCCCAGAATCTGCTGAATTGCCCATTTTGTTAGATTACATGGTACATCTTAATTCCTTGGGTCTCAGACCAGCTACCCTGAGAGTTCATCTGGCAGCTGTCTGCTTTTGTGTCGGCTGGAAAGTCATCCCCGCTTTCCTCATCCTGTGTTTTCCAAGTTTTTTAAGGGATTACTCCATACTAATCCTCCCTTTCGGGAACCGGCCCCTGCTTGGGACCTTAATGTTTGCATTGCCCAGTTAATGCAACCCCCTTTTTGAACCTCTGTCTTCTGCAGAGCTTAAGTGCCTAACTTGAAAACTGTTTTTATAGTGGCTATCACTTCTGCCAGGCCTTAAGTGAATTGCAATCCTTGTCAGTGGAGACTGACTTTATTTCTTTCCACAGGGATAAGGTAGTCCTTAGGACTAATAGGAAGTTTTTGCCTAAGGTGGTTTCAGATTTCCATCTTAATCAATCTATCTCCTTCCAGTATTTTTCACTGATCACCCTCTTCGGTGAGAGGAGGTTGCACAGCCTGGATGTTAAGAGAGCTCTTAGTTATTATATAGAGCGACTAAAGGTCACAGGTTCGAATCCTCCAACTTTTCCTTACCTATGGTGAAGTTGGGAAGGCAAACCTGCCACTAAGAGATCAGTAGCCAGGTGGATTGTCTCTTGTATCCAATTTTGTTATCAGAAAGTGGGCAGAGCCCCCGGTTTGAGGGCTCATTCTACCAGGGGTACAGCTGCGTCTCTAGCTGCTGCCAGAGATATCCCTTTTATTAGAGATTTGCCAGGCTGCTACTTGGAAAACGGTACACACTTTTACCAAGCATTACTCCCTGGATGTCCAGGCCAGGAGAGATGCTCGGTTTGGCACAGCTGTTCTTCACAGCCTATTCCCTAAGTAGGTTCTGCCCCTCCTCCATGGAGGTACTGCTGTGTATTCTGCTAATGTCTATAATATAGCAAGACTTCATGTTTGAAGAAAAAATTACTCACCTTAGTAATGTTTCTTCTAATGGAGTCTTGCTATATTATAGACCTCCCAACCTGCCCTCTCAGAACCTCTACTTGGTGGGTCAGGGCAACTTAGTGTGGGCACTACTTATGTCCTGTTAGCATTTTGTCCCCTTTGGGACTTTGGGGGTGTGTATGTGTATGCGAGTGTGTGTGTGTGTGTTTTTATTATACTTATGTTCCATTTTCATATTATTAGAATGGTGTTAGTATTTCTGGTCCTCTGACTTGAGTCTTGGGTGTTGGGACCATCAGTGGCTCTTATTATTTAGGTAGCCATTTGGCTAGTGTAGGTTACAGCTTCCACACAGACCTTAGTGAGTTTGGCTCGAAAAGATCTGACAGTTCAAGTTTGAAATGACACAGATAGAGCTGCTCTCGTGCCAAAATTCTATTTTGGAATGGTTTTAACCATTTCACTCCGGGGCAGTTCTAGAGCTGGATCAAACTGCTAATGTCTATAATATAGCAAGACTCCATTAGAAGAAACAACATTACTAAGGTGAGTAATTTTTTCTTCTGTCATATTCTAGAGATACTGGGGAGATAACTTGATCATGATCTGGAAGGAAAGGCTGAGGCATTGGCTGAAAGGCCAGAAACAGGTGTCCCACCATTGGTGGTGGTGGTGCACAAAGGAAGTTGTAGAGCCAAGGGTACTTGTTGCAGAAAATACACCATGTTGTCCAATTGAACAGACTAGTGCAGGTATCCTAGGTAGGGGTGTCTTCGAATTCCCTGTTCTCCATTTCCTCTCTCAGATCTGGGGCTTCCCCTGAGGGATCCTGTCAACCCATAACCTTGTTGCCTTTGTGTATAATTGAGGGATCAGTCTATGGATTGAGGGGATTCTTCTGGTCTTCAGTTGTCAGCCTGTAAAGGAACTTCCTCACTGAAGGGGTCCTGAAGAGGGATGATTTTGGCTAATGTGGCCTGTCGGCCTGAAGAGACAAGCTGCTTGGGCTTCCTTTTAGCAAACACAGCGCCACTCCAAATGGGGTGGTACTTTTGTAAAATAGCATTGATCATGGAAAGTAAGCTGGGGTGCATAGGCTTTCCATCAAATAATGACTTTGTCAGGTAGTGGATTGGGATATATTAGAGGTTGAAATTGGCACCATCCCACTAGACTAATGCTGGTAGATTTTGCATTGGGTTAGTAAAACACTTTTTTTTTTTTTTTTTTTTTTTTTAAGTAGCCCTGTGGGCTTTTTCTGGAGAAGGTAATATTTCGACAAGTACACCAGCTGGGCCAGTAGAAAAGTCTGTGGGGCTGGTGGATTTTCCCAGTCACTGGTCTTGCTGGCTAATGGCTGCAAAACTTAATTTCAACCTCTGTATTAGAAGGGCCCACAGTGTTAACAGTACTGCTGTTTTGCTGTGTGTTGCGTGCACATGCTAGGCATACATGTCTGAGAGCACTAGGATACAGGGTTTGCAAACATTCTAAAGTTACATATGAGCTTTGATGCTATGCTGTTGAACTTGCATATCCTGGTAAGGACTTATGCTGACACTGTCTGCGATTGGCATGTATTGTCTTACACCATAGGTCACTTTTCAGGGCTATATAATGTCTAAAACTACTATAATGCAAGGATTTCCATAAGATTAAAGGAGTGGAGGGGAAGTGGACAGCATTAAAGGAAGCTGTTACAGTAGCCACCCAAGATGCCTAACCATATTGGTTTCCAATATTTTTTGGACAAAAAAGTCCCAAAAATATTGAAAATCGATATGGTTACACAGGCTGTTAAGAACAAAATTGAGGCATTTGGGGCTGACAAGAAAGAACTGATTGAGGCAAAAAGAGAAGTATATGGATAAACCTAGTATAAGTTTAAAAAAAAAAAAAAAAAAAAAAAATCAAAAGGCAAAGCAGAACTGAGACTAGCTGAAAGAGTCAATGAGAATGACCGATCCTCCTTTAGATATGTTAGTAAAAAGGGATAACGAAGATTGGACGAGGAAGATGGGGGTGGGGGGGGGAGTGTAGGGGTTGATGTGAAGAAGGCAGATATACTGAATGAATACTTACACCAGGAGAAAGTTCATGGGGAGGTATGTGACAGATTTGAAATGGGGAGAATAACAAAGGAATGGGTACTAAAGGGACTGGTGAACCTAAAAACCAATAAATCATCAAAGCTAGATGGGATTCACCTTAGAGTGCTAAAGGAAACTAGGCAGGTGTTACCAGAACCACTGGTAGCCCTTATGGGAAAATCAGTAGCATCAAGTGTTGTACCGAAGGACTGGAGCGTGGCAAATGTGGTTCCCATGGAAAAAGTGGATAAGGAAAATTCTGGAAAGCTATAAGCTGGTGAGCCTGACATACAGTAGTTAGAGGGGAGACTTCTACAGACAGACCTTGAAGTGGGTATAGTCCCATTCTTAGGGGAAAAAATTACTTAATGGACAGGAGGAACCAGTATGGATACACTAAGGGCTGGCTGTCTCAGACTGATGTAAATGACTTTTTGTAATGACACACATGGACAGGGGCCAGGCAGTGGACATACTGTACCTGTATTTTAAGATGCTGCCTCAAGTCTAGAGGGTGGAGGGAGGGTAAAATACTGTGGAGCAAATGGAATTCAGAGGAGAAAAAAGGAAGGGGTATAGAGGAAGGAGATGCACTGGGCAGTGGAGCACAGTATAATAGGAGGTTAAGAGGAAGTGGAAGTAGTTGAGGACACATCTCTGAGGAAAACCAGACATCAGATGGGACATGACAGATAGCCCCAAGAGGAAATTAACTGTTGTTGTAGCAGGTTACGTGCCTGCTGTGGTTAAAGATGGCCACTTGATTCCCATCGGCACCTGTTCCCTGAAAGATCCTCATGAAATTCATCTATGCAGACTGTTGGAAACACTGTTAAAACAGCCTCAATTGGTCCCGCTTACCTGCAGTTGTAATTTTGGGAAACCAAATGCCCAAAACAAAAAATCACTGAGATGAATGCCTTTGAATTGGCCTACAGTTGAAGTTTCAAAATGCCGCCTGTGGTAAGCAAAATGACAGGACTGTCTAACATAAGAGTGGGGGTTGGGGCTTGGCTAACGCACCTCTCAAGTCTGACCTCTCCACAATTTAAAGAAATGTTTAAAGCAATTAAGCTTAACCAAGACGAGTTTAAAAAGACATTGCTGATTTAAAAATAGTGGTTGAGCAAGTAAAGAACTAGTCAAAAATGGGGATCCCTGAAGGTCCTGACACGATGGCTTTCCTACAGTCATTCGTACCCAGCCTCCAGGGATTCTCCTGGAACTGGCCCCTAGAAATAGAAAGGTCACATGAGTACCTCAAAGCAGAATCAAAAAACTGTGCACCCCTCAGACCCACGGAGGCCAGGTTTCTACACTTCTAAGACTTTAAAAATTGCTCGAAAAAGGAAAAGGGTGTCCTGGAATGGCCATTGTATTCTAATATTTCAAGACTGTTCAGAGGAAATTGTTTCTGTATAATTAGCACCAACTCCATATTTGGAGAATACATTTGTCTAGTGTAAGGTCAAGAAATTACCATGCTGTCATTTTACACAGCAGCTCATAGTGTCTCAGAATGGGCAGAGGAGGCTATGGACCTAATGTTAAGTGCCTTTTTTTAAGAACACAAGGGAACTTGTGTGTCCATGGCAAACCACTAGCATATTAATGATTCCTAGAGCTGCAGATGTTTTATACAAGGGGGGGGGAAAAAACAGTATATGGTGACAAGACCAGAACTCTGAGTTTGATGCTCATGCCACCCCCCTTTTTATTCTTATCTAAGAAACACTTAAATTGAGCCGGCTCGGTAGTGAAGAGGGCTGAGGTGCCTTGAATGCATTACTTTTCCCATGCCAGTGACCCAGGTTCGGGAGCAAACTTTGGTTGTTGGGGTTGGCTTGGGTGGGAGAGGATTGAGTGTCCAATGGATAGCTTGCTTCTCCTGGGGTGGAAGGCATGCTGCCTTGGTCCTGGCTGCCACCTGTGAAGGCTGGATGGTAGCGCCAGAATTACAAGCATGATAAGGGAGGGGCTGCAGTTCTGTAATATTTGTGTGCCTCTCCATGTACATATGCTTAAGTGCCACTGTGGCTGGGGATGTAGGAGAAAATGGAAAAGGCTGGCACTGGCTCCATGAACCCCTGCTTGCCCTTGTCCTGCTCTGCTGAGAAAAGGACCATCAACCTGGTTCCTGGATGTGAGTGTCCGAGTGGGGGGAGAATGGCCGTATCCTTTCTGGCCACGCCATTGGTTGGGGGGGGTGACACAATCCATGGGAGATCTACGGGAAGGTGAGTCCTGAGAGGAGAGTGCCATGTGGGGGAGGCAGGGACATGGCTGAATAGCCTGCCCATGTCGACCGTGAGGAGAAAACGCTCTGTTATCCATTCACAATTTAGAGTGACAAGGGATATATTTAACATTTGTTTGGTGCATTGAACCAAATTTCAACTGAGTGAATATAAAAAGAAGTGTGAACATGGGAAAATGTTGTATGTGTTAGTCTTGTGACATGTAATTCCACCTGATAAAATGTTTGTTTTTTCCTTGCAGATTTTTATACATCTTTTATGGTTTAGGAATTTAATATGCATATCTATTTGAGAAGCTGAACTTGTTTTCTGTTATTAAAAACTGATTGCTTTTTTTCACCCTTTATCTGTTATCCAATTTTGATTTTGACAAATCTATGGGTAATATTAATAAAGGAATAATATGTCTGGGTTATTATGGGTGAGTGAAGACCTAATTGGTAACTATCCTGTCATATGGGGGTCACTGTTGTTAAAATTTGCTGTTTGGGAATGAGCTGGGAAGGTGTACTCTGTCCAGTTTACTGTACTTTTGGTATCTCGAGTTTTCAGATGCCATATTATACTTTATTGGGGGGTTTTGATGGTTTGGGGAGCTTCAGGCCTAATATATTAATATACAGTAGTTTAAATTATGGTACTTTTCCTTCTTGCTTGCTTTTAGCTTATCTGTCTTACCTTGCTTTCTTTACTCCGGAGTAGTGGTATCCATTTGGAGTTTTATTTTCAATTCCAGAAATAATTGTGGGTTAACATACTAATTATGATGGATCCAATTAATAGTTTTGGCCTGGTCACATGGAATGTTAGGGGGTTGAACCACAAATCAAAACTATATTCTGTTCTAAGTCTGCTTAAAAAATGTAATGCCTCTATTGCATTTTTTTTTTTTTTGCAAGAAACGCACCTTTTTAAGGAATGTTTATTCCTTAATGTGTAGTGAATGGGTGGGACAGGGTTTTGGAGCAGGCAATACAAAAAAGCAGGGATCTGATTTTTTATTTTTTTATTTTTTTTTTTTTTTATTTTAGAGGAACCTCAATTTTCAACCTTGTCATGTGTTGGATGATCCAGGGGCACATTTCTTAATTCTAAATGGAAAACTGGAAGGTGAATATTACACTTCCATAAATATTTATAGTCCCACTTCTCCATCGCGTGACATATTTAACAGTCTTCTCTAAAATGGACAGCTTTATAGATGGCACAGTCATTCTGTCTAGAGATACAAATGTCATCCTAGATCCTGTTCTCAATAGATCTAAGATTCCGGCCCCACCGACCTAAGGCAGACAAGAGCCATGTTTAAACTGCAGCAGTGCTGTAGATTCTGACCGCAGCAGTGCAGTCCCAACCACCTGCAAGTGCCACACTGCCCCTCTGCACTGCTACAGTCTGAGCTGGTGAGAGGCTGCACATCAGGGGGCCAGACCAACGCTCGCCACCGTAAGGACAGAGTGGACGGGTTGCGACGGCACGGACAGTCCACACAGTGGTTTAATCCACTGCAAGTCATTCACTCTGGTTGGCGTCCCCAGCTTGACTGGGAACGTGAGACCAGCTTAATGGGCAGCTTACCGAGGTCGGGTGCATGTCCACAGTCTCATTTGCACTGGAGCAACATGAGCGATCAGGTTACTCCTGTGTAAATGTGACCATGTAAACATCTAGGGGATCTGGTTGACAACTTGCAAAAGGTGGATGTTTGGAGAATCCTTAATCTACTAGTAAAGGAATATACGTTTTGGTCCCAGTGTAATCAGTCCAGTTCAAGGACAGATCTCACATTCCCTAAAGATGTTATCAAGAGTAAATAGATATTAAAAGCCAAGTGGTATCAGATCATTTTCCTGTTTCTTTGAATTTTGCAGCTTCTGTTAATTTAGAGAAAACTAGGAGATGGAAACTTGACAACTCCTCTGTAGAAAATCACAGTATTGTTTTGAAGTTTAAAAACAAGATCATTGACTTTATGGAACATAACCCTTGAGGGATACCTTATGGATCAGTGCATGGGATTCAAGGGGTCATTTTTCTCTCTCCTAAGCTGGTCTCCGGGCTTCCATACAAATGGGCTGTACCTCCTGATGCAAATATGCAGGCAGGAACTCCCACTTCCTGCTTCCACCAGTTTACTTCCTGCCTTCCAGCTAGCAGGTACTCTGCAGCAGAGCTCTGTCACCACGTGGCAGGGCTGAAGACATCAGACTGTAAGTCACAAAATTTTATTTCTTATTGGGACTGCTGAAGAAACACAGCACTTTAGAGCACTCCTGTGTGGGTCCCAGTCTCAGCCGTGCAAGGTGCACAGACTGGCACCCCCCTTACCGCTGAGGTTTTTCCCGCGATCCTGGGCTCAACCCAGTGTTCATCTTAACCTTTGGGTTCGTCAACAGGTGCTGTTTTTTCAGCGATTAGACATTAATAGCACCTCAGTGCTCTGAGAGGATTCTCTCCTCATCGATGGCAGTGCCATTTTTCTCCCGTCAAGGGCTGGCTCCCTGACTCTTTCAGCTGCTTGTCGATGGTGGGCCTGCAGCTCTAATTCAGCCATTCGTCGATGTTCCAGTGCCTCTCGTCAACAAGCCCAGCAGTTCACAAGGAGTGCTGCTCAGGACATAACTGAGCCTCTCACCCATGCTGCAAGCTCCCCCAGCACTAAGGGAGCAAGAAAGTATTAACTAATCAGGGCCAAGGCAGCAGTTTAAACAGCTCAGCTTTTTGCCCTTAAAGGGCAAGCAGCAGTGTTCCATCGGAGCTTCAGCATTCTTCCAGACAGCTTCCCATTTTATCAGGAAACCTCTGGGTGGGGAAGGGGGGGTACTCTGAATCAAAGAGGATTAGAGCCATTTTCAGTCATGTCCTCAGACAAGCCTGCCAGGGGTAGAAAATGCCAGTGTTGCAAATCCTCTCTTCTAATCACCTTTGCAGTTCTCTGTGCCTAAAATGTGAGAAGGCAACGTCTGTAACCAGGGAGGATATGGCGGAGACCTCCCATGTTTCTGCTCAGACTGATAGCCAGCAGACAGGTCTGAGTGAGTAGCAGCCACTAGGTCTGAGGGGGCAGTGGCCACCAGGGAGACCCAGCAGTCTGCAACCCTCTTTCTGGCCCCGGACCTCATAGATAAGCTAAATAGGGCCTTTGCACGGGACCCTGCATGCTTCAACTGGCAGCTTCTGGGGTCACAAGATGTGTGACCTCATAAGAAGGCAAAAAGAAAGAGGACCCCATCCCTGTCCTCATCGGAAGAGGGACAGCTGTCCTCGCATCACTATAATGAGAGAGAGAGAGAGAGAGAGAGAGAGAGAGACAGGAGCAGATTCTTGGATGAGGAGGATCAGCATTCCTCATGCCACAAGAGGAAGAAAAGATCTTATCGGAGCAGATCTAGGAGCACCCACAAGGGGAAGCATTACAGGATCCAGTTCCCCAGGTTCCTCAGACTCTAGTTGTTCTCCAGAAGAGGGGGAGCTTGTGGACTCATTATCTGACTCCCCGTCCAGAAACTTTGACCTGGAGGACCTAGACTCTTTCATCAAGAAGGTCGTAGCCGAAATTCATCTTGATTCTTCCCTAGTGGCTCCAGCACAGCCAAACATGGGCCTTTTGCCTGGCATCTGCACCCTTCCTTATTCCTCCAGCCATAGAGGACTTGCTAAAGGAGCAATGGCAGGGACCAGAACTCACTTATCCAGTGCCCTGGCAGATCTGTAAGCTCCTCAAGGTAGACCAGAAACATTCTGAAAAGTGGCTAGACTGCCCCAGAATCGACCTTCTCATTTCGAACTTCACCAAGAAGATAGTTATCCCAGCCGAAGGAGGGGCATCACTCAGGACCCAGTGGACAGGAAAGTGGATGCCTCACTCAAGTAGGTCTTCCAAGCATCAGCAATGTCTCTGAAGTTGGCAGCTGCCAATCTTTTTTGGCCCATGCTGATCTATCCTGGGCCTCAGAATTAGCTTTTCAATTCACTGAAGACCCAGAGAAGAACAAGGCTATTATGCATCAGCTGCAATTAATGGGTTTGGCATCGGCTTTTGCAGCAGATATATCAGAGGAGGCAGTCTGGTGCGCTGCTTGTACCATGTTTTATCAAACTTTGACTCTTTGCAATCTCTGGCTTTTGGCCTGGCAAGCAGACTGCTCTTTGAAGAGCCATTTGGTAAACGCCCCCTGTGAAGGTAATCTCCTGTTTGGCTCGGCTCTGAAGGAGGCGGTGAAGGAGTACGGGTAGACTGCTAATGTGCATATGCCCCAGTCACGAGGCAGGGGCAAATCATGGTCCTCAGGCCCCAGACGCAATTTTCATGACCGAGGTTGCAACAGGGATCAAAACTCTTAATTTCTGTGGAAAAAGAATATGGTTCTCCTCGCTTAACCAGCATAACTTCAGAGTAGGCGGATCCGGTAGCAGTGGTGGCACCAGAGACACCGGTAACGGCAACAAGAAGTTGCAATGAAGCTATCAGGGCTCATCTTCAAGCAGGGGGCAGACTTTCATTTTATTTCGAGGAATGGGTCCGAACCACTTCGGACAGATGGGTCCTAGACATCATCAGCAAGGGTTACCTAATAGAATTCAAATCCAAGCCTCCACTACCTCATGTGGTGCCCTGCCTTATCTTGGGCAACCCGTCCAAAAGATAGGGTGTGTTACAGGCCATTGCAGACCTTCTTCAAACAGGGGCTATCGAGCAAGTTCCCCTCCACAGAGATCAATCGGGGGGGGGAGGGGTCTACTCCCTATTCTCTGTGCCAAAACACATAGTCCTAGGCCTCAAATTCCTGAATCATTTTGTCCGCAGCAGACCCTTCAAGATGGAAACCTGGTCTTCAATCAGGGAGTTGCAACAAGGGGATTTTCTGGCATCCATCGATCTGCAAGATGCTTATTTGCATATTCCCATCCAGGAACTACACAGGCGATATCTCTGGTTCAAGGTGGGGAGCAGCATTTCCAATTCAAAACACTGCTGTTTGTGCTTTCTTCAGCCCCAAGGACATTCTCCAGGGTGCTAGTAGCGGTCATAGCTCACCTTCGGAACTGAGGGATACAACTTTTCCCTTACTTGGATGATATTCTCATCAAGGCCCTGCAGCTCGACCAAGCAGTAAAAGTAGTGACAGAGGCAGTCCAGTGCCTGCCAGCATACGGATTTGTCATCATCAATTGGAGAAAAAGTCCCCTAATTCCAATCCAGACTTTGAACCACCTGGGAGCAGACTTCATGACACAAGCCAACAAGATCTTCCCCTGGAAGTGAAATTCAGGGACCTGCTGAAACTCATCAAGAAGTTTCAAGCAACTCCCCAGCTGCCGGCTCACTCCTTCATGCAGCTAATTGGGACTCTAGTATCGCTGGCGGATTCAGTCCCTTGGGCCCTAGTCCACATGCAGCCCATTCAAGCACACTTGCTCAGGCTGTGGTCCCAGTCTAGACACAGCCAGCATCAACTGATCTCCGTTTCTCAACGGATAAAAACTTCCCTCCAGTGGTGGACTCAAGTCAAATGTCATGAAGGGTCGCAAATTGGGCCATCTACAACAAATCTGAATCATAACTGATGCCAGCCTCAGGGGCTGGGTGGCTCACTTGCATCAGCTGTCAGCTCAGGGCAAGTGGTTGCTGTTGGAAACAAGGTGCAGCATAAGCGTCTTCGCGATGAGAGCAGTATGCCTAGCCCGGATACACTTTGAACAGCAAGTTCTCAATAAGGACGTACTGATTCTAACAGACAGTAAAACAACGATGGCATACATCAACCATCAGGACGGAACAAGAAGCTCAGAAATGCTACGGGAGTCCCTTCTCACTTAGTGGGCTGAGCATCACCTGGCTGGCAAGCATAAGGGCAGTGTACATTCAGGACAGGAAACTGTCACAGCAGACTGGCTCTGTCTCCAAGATGTTTCAGCAGGGGAATGGGAGATGGACAGTGCCTTCCACATCCTAACAGAACAGTGGGGCAATCCTCAGATCTTTTCACCTGCCGGTGAAACTTCAAGGTAAAGCAATTCTGCTCCCTGGCCAAGAACTAACTAGTGGCAGCTCAGGATGCCTTTTCCCTAGACTGGGGTCAGTTCGGTCTTCTGTATGCCTTTCCTCTAATACCGCTTCTATCCAGAGTCCTACACAAAGTGGCTCTGGACCGGGCAGAACTGATTCTAGTCTGTCCCCTATGGCCTCGTCGCCCATGGTTCCCGCTTTTCATTCATCTTTCAAGGCAACTATCTCTAACCTTCCAGATCAGCCCAGGCCTTCTCCATCAGGGTCTGGTACTGCACCCCAATCTGAACAACCTCTCCCTCTTGGCCTGGAGATTGAGCGGGAAACTTTCAAAGAGCTAGGCTACACAGCTGCTGTTATTGAAATGATGGTGAACTCGTGTCGATCCTTTATCTCTAAAGTGTATTACAGAATTTCGAGAAAATTCTTGTTCTGGCTCCAATCCAAACACATACAGAGCAAGCCAAAATCATTACCTGTACTACTGCAGTTTCTTCAGGATGGATTTGACAAAGGACTGCAACCAGCCACCTTACAGGTTCAGGTTTCCACATTGGGGGTGCTCTTGTTGGTGGATTCAGGAGAGTCATTGGGTTCACATCCCCATGTCAGGAGGTTTCTAGGGGCAGCAACATTAAAGTGCCCTCCAATCAAGCCAATGGTACCACCTTGGAGGCTTAATCTGGCTCTCAAAGTTTTGACCAAGGCTCCTTTTGAGCCTCTCAAGGCCACATCCCTCATGTATCTTACAATGAAGGTCACTTTTTTTTTTTTTTTTTTTTATATGTTACTTCCGTCAAGGGAATCGGCAAGCTAAGAGCCTTATCCACCAAAGAACCATATACTGTGTTTCTTCAGAACTCTGTGGTGCTTCAAACAGATTCAGGTTTTTTGCCAAAAGTTATGTCTCCATCCCATTGCAACCAGGAGTTGATTCTGCCTTCCTTCTGCCCACACCCAAAAAAAAAAAAGGGAATTTCACATGCTGGATCCAAGAAGAGTGGTGAAAATGTATATTAAAAGAACGGATTCTATTAAAAAAAACTTTCAGTTTGTTCATTCTAACTACAGGTCAAAATATGGGTAAAAAAGCTTCAAAGGACTCTCTAGCCAGATGGATCTGTTCTGTCATCACCACTGCTTGTGATCAGGCTGGAGTAACCTTGCCTGGCCCAGTGAGGGCCCATTCTACCTGGGCTGTGGCCATTCGTGGGCGGACTTCAGAGAAGCATCTCCAGCAGACCTATGCAGGGCAGCCACTTTATCATCCATTCACACGTTCACAAAATTTTACATACTGGATGTGACTGCCTTGGCAGGAGGCGTCCTTTGGCTGCCGAGTTCTTCAGGCCGTGGTGGGCACTTACATTCTTCTCACTCTGGTTATCTGGGGATGTACTACTTTTGTATATCCCATTTTTATGGAAGCCTGGAGACCAGCTTAGGAGAGGGAGAAAACAAAATTTAAGTACCTGTAAATTTTCTTTCTCTGACAGCTGGTCTCTGGGCTTCTGCTTCCCTCCCAGAATGTATAAAATTGGCCAATTGGCCATGAATGGCTTAATTTTCTTGTTTTTTGTTTTCAAGTTCATATGGTATTGCCACATTTGGACTGCTTTCGGAAGAACTGGTGGAATCAGGAAGTGGAAGGCTGGATATTCCCAGCTGAAGAGCTTAGTTCCTGCCTGCATATCTGCATCAGGAGGTATAGCCTATTTATATGGAAGCCCAAAGACCAGCTGTCGGAGAAAGAAAATTTACAGGTATTTAAATTTCATTTTATTCTGCAGTTATGATTAAAAAACAGAACTTGAAAAAACAAACTGAAGTCCTAAGTAAAATCCAGGAGGTAGAAAAGCAGTTACTAAAGATAGGCTATCTGGAATGATGCAATCTGAAGTACATTGTTGAACCACATCAGAAGGGGGGGGGGGCAAATAGTTCTGAATATGATACCCCATCTTTTATCAGATTTTTGTGTCCTTGGTTCCTAATGTACAGGGCTACCTTCTCAGTTCTAAGTATTTCTATGAGATTTTGTTACCATTTGTGAAAAGAGGGAGATCATTATTAACTTAGTGTTTGAGCACCAAGTACCTTACTGACGTCCCATTAAGGAGCATGGAATACTTTTTTTCTTCTGAGCAATTATAAGAATTATTGGAATGACCAAGGATAGTAGCTTGTATATTTAAAATAGTTCAATATTTCCAGGACATTTTTAAATAACTCCTTTACTTCCATCCAAAGTTATTTAATATTAGGACAATCCCAATGATATGCATGAAATTATCAATACCTGATTTGCATTATTTAAGTCTTTTGTTTACCGGGTAAGTGCGCTGATCCAAGGACCGTTTTCAGGCATGACCCAGGCCACAAACAATGGTACAGAATCAAACAGTTAAAATAATTTACAATCCAATAAGAGTAGCAAATTACAAGCTGTACAGACACAAATCCCAACGGAAACATACATAGCATAATAAGCAACTGTACAGAAAAGTAACTGAACAATGTACAGTTTCAAGCACGATGAAAGCCGATAACTAACTGTATAACAATAGAGTGACACAGGGTAGTGGAAAAATTGGTTACAAGTAGCAATATTAATTTGAAACGGGGTAAACTGACTGCGCCACAGTAACATAGTAGGATAAACGGTTCAATAAACAGCAATACCTAGATGGAGGTGAATAGGGAGGAAGCGGAGAAGTTGGGTGCCAGAGGTGGTAAATAGAGGCACATACCAAGGGTGCTAAGGAGGAGATGGAGAAAAGCAGAGAAACTAAGTGCCAGTGGTGACATGGAGGCGCACACCAAGGTTACTATGTACTGGGGTAAGGAGGAGGGAAAGTAGAGCAGGAGTACAAGGGTAGGACAGATAAGGAAAAGATCTAGGGAGAGGTGGAGGTGAAGACATAGAGGAAAACAAGGGGTAGGGATGGGGAGAGGGAGGGGAGATAGCTAGCATGTAAGGGTGAGGAGGGAATGAGAAAAACGGCAGAAGTGAGGGAAAGGGGGTATAAATACCTACACCCCAGAGGGGGAGGGTTTAAACAGGAGAGCAGGAGCAGGTGGATACCAGGAGTAGCCAGGATCTGAGATGAAATTTGAAGGAGTGGTGCGATGCAAATGTGCAGATAGCTGCTGGGAAGCTGTTCCATAGAGAAGGTGCGGCTACCGACAGAGCTTTACTCCCCATTACAGTGGAGACTCTGGGGACCTCCAGCGGGGGGACCGATGTATCATACAGACACCTGGGGGGACAGTACATGCTTTGAGGAGGGAAGCGTAAGGGGACTCGATACTCCCGTGCTTTGTGCCATCAGTAATACTACCAAGTGCATAGTCAAATTTACGCTTGAGTGAGGGCCAACCAAGAGACTGATATGTGTTAGTGGTGGGTGGAGAAGGGAGCTATTAGCAGCAAGCAACACACTATTATAAACCAAGCTGAGTCTGAGGCAAAGGGTAGAAGACAGAGGAGTAAATCGGAGAGCAAAAGTCAAGGATAGGGAGCAGATTCCCACGGGCAGTGGCTAGTCGGGCAGCGGGGGTAAGATAGTTTTATTACGTAATAAGCAGCACAGAGTTTTTGGTTGATTCTGCGTGCAACAGTTTTTATGAGCACGGTAAAGGAAAGGGATGGAAGGAAAGGGGAAATTGTTTAACCAGGAAAGGCACACTAAGCCAGAACTTGTTTCCAGGTGTGACCTGGGAGCACAAAGAAGTTAAATGACTTACTCAGGGTCACACAGTATGCAAGTGGGGACTGAAGGGATTCAAACCCAGGTCTCCAGATTTGCAGCTCAGTGCCCTTAACCACTACGCTACACTGCCTCCCATGGATCTAGGGTTACACCCAGATATTTGAACTCTGAAACTTAACTGCAGGTGTGGTCCAGATGGGGAGAGCACCAGGAGGGAGGAGGTTGATTTAGCGGCATTAGCCAGGTAGGGCTTGGATCCAAGGAGCATAGCCTTGGTTTTCTTCTTGTTAACCAGGAGCATAGTTGATAAGAACCAATTGTGGGTATTACAAGTAGGATTAAATTGTAGTCCCATTTTAAATCTTTGAAAAGGTGTATAATAAAAATAAATATCCTATAAAATGGCACCAAATTGGGGGGGTAGTAACAACAACAATAATGGGGGGGGGGAGGTAGTAACAACAAAAATGGAAAGGGACCTGGGGTAATCCATATCAGATGATCTTAAGGTTGGCAAGCAATGTGAGAAGACGATAGGGAGGGCTGGGGGGATACTGGGATGTATAGGGAGAGGCATCACCAGCAGAAAAGAGGAAGTTGTTATCCCCCTGTACAGACAGTTGGTGAGACCCCATCTGGAGTACTGCATCCAGTTCTGGAGACCCCATCTCCGCAAGGACATAGACAGGATGGAGGCAGTTCAGAGGAGGACAACTAAAATGGTGCATGGTCTGCAAGAAAAGCCATATGAGGAGAGGCTAAAGGAGTTTAATATGTATACCCTTGAGGAAAGGAGGGAGAGGGGAGACATGATGGAAACGTTTAAGTACCCCAGTGGAATCAACAAAGTCCAAGAGGGTAGCATCTTTCAGAAAAAGAGATGTGCAAGAACAAGGGGACACAATTTGAAGATTGGGGGTGGGGGGGGGAACGGCTCAGGGGCAATGTGAGGAATTATTTTTTCACAGAGGGTGGTGGACGCATGGAACAGCCTTCCTGAGGAGGTTATGGGGTCTAAAACTGTGGGAGAATTCAAGAATGCATGGGACAGACATAAGGCAATTTTTTGTGGGGGTTGGGAAGAAATAGGCTTTTGGTTAAATAGGATCTGCAGTTTATCCTCTAGGTAGGGAAACGGGCAGACTAGGTGGGCCAAGCGGTCCTTATCTGCTGTCAGTCTGTTTCTATGTTTCTGTATGTTTCAAACAAAATGTAAATTCCTGGGAATCCATATCCCAAGAGATTTGGATAATTTGGAGCTGCTAAACTATGAACCCCTGTCAATCCAGATCCAATCTGATTTAGCTTGCTGGTCCAAATTACCATTAAATTTCTTCCAAAGAATCGAAACCATTCGCATGATAATCCTGCCCAAACTCTTGCATGTATTCCAAAATATCCATTTTTTTCCTTCTAATTTTTATTTCCAGTCATGGGACAAAATTATATCAAACGTTATTTGGAATGGTCAAAGACCGAGGAATTAGGATGTCCCTACTACAGCTCCCGCTTTCCCTTGGTGGAGCTAACTTACCCAACTTGAAACTTTATGCACTAGCAGTCTTTTTAAAATATTATCTCTATGGCTGTCCCCCACATATGAGGCATTCTGGAAAGATTTGGAATTTGCAATAAATTATTTATGATATTACCAAGGTATCTTTGTCCATGGCAGCCAAGATAACACCTCTACGGGATTACACGCGTTTTACAGCCCAAATTTTGAAACTAGGGTACAAGTTAAAAACACATAAGGATTTCGGGCACTTTCTTTTTTTCTTCTATACCCACATCTCTGGGGATGATAGACTTTTTCTGGCAGCCATAAATCATACCTTCTCAAAGTGGAGGAGAGTGGGGCTCCAATTTTTTAAGCAATTTCTTTTCCCGACAGGCATCATTCCATTCGAAACACTTAAAATAACCTATGACTTATCAGATACAGACCTGTACGGATCTACCCAGGTCAGAAACTATATACTATGGCAGGGGGAGGTAACCTCAAAGTTACCAGACCCCATTCCAATAGCATGGAAGTATCTCGGATAACATTAATGGTCATACATGGGGTCATCAGGTGGGACATTTTATATAAAACTTTTGGGGAAGGGATGGGCGATTCCACGCCCTCAATTTTGAACAGCTAGTGTAGAGACCTAGAACTAGAAATTTCAGAACAGGAATGGCTGCGAGCATCTCCCCTGGCATGTAAAGTAACCCACTCTACTAAATGGCGTGAATTTGCCTGGAAATGTTGTAGTCGCTTTTTTCATTCACTGGCAATCCTAACTAAATACCTCCCCTCTTACTATGGCAGGTGCTGATGGAGATGTTCATGCCCACATGCCGACCTCAGTCAAGTTTTTTGGACTTGCCCGCAGTTGACACCATTTTGGTGCTTGCTGCAGCAGGCGATATCTGATTGTTTAGGAGAGGTGGTCGAGCTTACGCCCGAAATGGTTCTCCTATCCATATTCCTCCCTCCTAGACCTTCCTGGTATCGAACTCTACTACCTATTTATATCTTGGCTGCAAAGAAGGCTATAACCAGAAAATGGGGCTTCCTGATTATTCTTACTCTGGGGGATTGGAGGAGGTTGACTTCAGATATCTATCACATGGAATCCCTTATGGCCAAACTCCACAACAAAATACCCCATATTCGAAGTGCTGTGGAGACCCTGGGTGATGTACCTATCTAGACATGACCCTGACTTTGTCCCTTGAGCCTCTCCACGTCATCTTGATTCACTGCTACTGGGAGACTCCTGACCTTGAGAGGGTCATAAATGCAACCTTCACATCCACTCTAATAAAGTGTTTTATTCCATGGAGAAATATAATTTAGATAATACTCATGGGGGACTGTAAGCCCTTAAGATAAAGGAACCAGTCATGTTTTAAATAATTGCACTGACACAGATGTGAAGAGATTATTTTATTGTTAATACAAGCTGAACATTAATAAGCAAGAAAATTGTAACAGTTTTACAAGATGACTGTATAGCGTGTTGTCACCTCTACTTAAAAATAAATTTAAAAAAAAGTGTTTAATGCAAGTTATATATTATCTTAAATTGTAACAGTTTTTTAAGATTAACTGTTGAAAGCTTTAGTCGAAAAGGACCAGATCTTGTCCCAATTCCAGGTATCCGTGCATTCTCCTAAATGCTGAGACCACCATCTAATTGTTTCTTATGCAGTCCTTTTTTTAAGGAATCCACAAAGAAATTAAAGGGACGATATAGGAGATACTTGCAAGCAACCTAGAAATGTTTGTGTTGTCATTAATACTTGAGAGAGACATTTTTAATTGTATTGCATTTATGACTGTGCAGTAAATGTTAAAGGAGGACTGCGCTGAACCTGTAAGTCATTTTTCCCAGTAGATGCTTTTTTCATATATTTCATCCTTTTCTGTTATTGTTCCATCTTTACTGGCCTTTTGGTAAACATGGTCCATGTTTCTGACTATCACTGCTAGTAAGTGCCATTTTAGAACTGTATGATGTAGTTTATGTCCCTTTTGGGCCACAGAGTACCAGAGTAGAACATGAATGCCGTGTGAAAACAATCAAAGTTCTTTAACAAGGACATAAAGTACATCATATAGTAATGTCCACCAGAGTGTAAAACTGATAGACCCACTGAATTTACAAAAAGGTCAGTACAGATGGAACAAAAACAGAATGTGAATCAGTATTAATGCAGCTTCTACAGAAAACATAGGCTTATAGATTCAAGGCCATTCTCCTTTAATATCATTAGCTGTAATATTATATTTAGTTATCAAAGCATTAAAGTGAACAAGAGTGATTAAAAACAATATCCTTTACTTGCCTGATGCCCTCTTCTTCCCAAAACAAGTTATTTAAAAGAGATTCATTCTATGTGAAATTGGGGTTATTCCAAATAGGCTGGGACTTTGGGTGATGTTAAAGGGGAACAGTCAACAGGATTTCTTAATGTCTGAAAGCCCATAAAAAGCTAGTTTGAGCTATTGTGTTGATATGTGAATCTTTGCAGTCCAGAGTTATTCATATGTAAATCACCCTGTAATTAAGGGCTGGTGGCAGCCATATGTTTTGGGCTCCTGACAGGAAATGATGTCACCGAGGGTCTAGGTTCGCCTTGACTGTATTTAATCCAAGTTAAATAGGAAATAGACTGTTAAGTGTGTTTTTAATGTGTTATTATAACACTTCCTACATCTATAACAGTTGGTTTGTATGTGCATTGAAACTAGTGAGTTATCACTTTTACATTTCAAACTGTTAGTAAAAATAATCCATCTTCAGAAATGCTTTAATCTCTTGGCTATACTGCCAGTGTCAGATCATCAAAAATAACACCTCTCAAGGCTGGCTGTGTGGTGCCAACAGGTATTGGGGCCCCATATCAGGGCTTCTAAACCCTGGCTGTGTTCATGTCAGTACAGGTTTGTAGCTCGGTGCCCTTAACCGCTGTGCTATACTGCCTTCTAATAATCCAATAGAATTCTGGCATTGTTACGGTAGGAAATCCCATTCCATCCAAAGTATTTCAGCATTAAACTGTTATAATTTTAACTTCATCAAAAGAAGTAAAATACTCTTTAATAGTGGCCAGCCGGGTGGCGCAGAGAGGGTTGAGGCTCTGGTGCCATATCTCGCGCTACACCAGTGACCCAGGTTCGGGAACGACCTTGGGGGGGCCGGCTCAGGGAGGGGTAGAGTTGGAGCAGGATTGAGCTGTGGCTCTCCCCTTCAAAGGGGTGGATGCCCACTCTACTGTAGCCCCACTCTCACTGGGTGGAGGTCCAGTGGACAGTGCAGGTGGTTGGAGCGGTGACGCAGGTCTGGGGAGGGGTGGATGGGGCCAACAGATCTTGGCTTGTGCATGCGCGTACACACACTTGTATGCCATGACTGGGGTGGGGGAGGGGAGAAAAAACCCTGAAAAATACCATAAATTGTAAATGGGGGAGGGGGATACTCTTTAATTAATGGTGATAATTTTTTACATATGGATAAAGACACATTTATCTCCAGTTACAACCTCATGGTTAATATTTGTGGCTACAGCCAGGAGGTTGTAATTGACACCTGTCAATCAAGCATCACCACAGAAAGCTAACTGGCACGTAGTTTCAATGTGGATGGGCTGAACATCTTGCCCAACTTGGCGGCTCCATTACCAAGCACAGGTACCAGAACTCAAGCTTTGGCACATACTGTTAAGATAATTATGATTTTAAATATTTTTAAATATCTATCTAGTTGATCCTGCCTTGAAAATGGAAAAAAAATCAATCGGGTTGATCCTGCCACTCATACCCTTGGAGCGCATCTTACACTATGTAGCAATGCTGATGGACCACGACTTTCCAGAATGTCATTACCTCTGTAATGTAAAAAAAGAAAAACGAAAGGGAGATACGGTGTGTGTGTGTGTGTGTGTGTGTGTGTGTGTGTAAACCAGAATTTTACACAACACACTGTGTGATGCTTTTATAAACCCCTCGGGGTTTATGTTGCATCCCACACCTCGAGTTTATGTAAAATTCTGGTTATACACACCCACCCATATATTCTATATTTTAATAATGCATTTCAGGTTATGCATGTGTTATTAATGTTGTCCAGTTTGTGTTTTTGCCATAAATAAACAAATAATTGTCCTATTTTTTCTTTTCAAGTCAAAACTGGATAGAAAGAGTACAATATTTTTAGAATCTTAACACCTGCTCAAAACTCGTTCTGATGGATGAACGAAGCTTGTTCACAGCTGTACTGCTAGCAGATAATCAAAAGCTACACATTTCAAGGCTGGCCCCATGATGCCAGGTCAGTAGGTACGGAGTCGCATCTACATCTTGTAGACCTGAGTTCACACCTGAAATTGTAAGAGAAAAAGCTGCAAGAGAGGGAACGGAAAAAGACCGAAGTTGGTGCTGTGGCAGTCCCAGAAATCTCTACTGACATGAACACAGCCAGTGTTTAGAAATCCTGATATGGGGCCTCAATACCTGTAGGCACCACAGAGCCAGCCTTGAGATGTATAGTTTTGGATGATCAGCTGGCACTGGCAGTATAGTCTAGAGATTAAAGCAATTCTGAAGATGGATTATTTTTACTAACAGTTTGAAATGTAAAGGTGATAACTCACTAGTTTTGAAGCACATACAAAACAATTATTATTATAGAGTAAGAAAGTGTTGTAATAACACCTTAAAACACACTTAATAAAACAGTCTATTTCCTATTTAACCTGTTGGATTAAATATAGTCAAAGGAGGGCCTAGACCCTCGGTGACATCATTTCCTGTCAGGAGCCCAAAACATATGGCTGCCACCAGCCCTTAATTACAGGGTGATTCACATATGAATAAGTCTGGACTGCAAAGATTCACAGATCAACATAATGGCTCAATCAAATTAGCTTTTTATGGGCTTTCAGACATTAAGAAATCCTGTTGATGTCCGTTCCCCTTTAAGTTTTAACAAATGAGCTTAACTGTCTCAGTAGTTTCAGGGAATCAACAATTATTTTATTACTTATTATTTTATGAGGTTTAGGAAAAATAAGTGATTTCAAATCTACACCATGACTCCAAATAATCTTTCTCAATCCCTACCCATTCTGGAACATAGTAGCCTACAGCAGTATTTTGAAGACAGTTAGAAATCTGGGATATTCTAGCTGCTAGATAGATTGATTAATTGATTTATCCATTTATTTAGATTAGGATTATTACCTTTGAGTCAGAGACTCATTTTCAAAGGTTCCAAGTCAAGGACAATACAATACAACTAGCAGAGATCACAGGGTAGGCATCATGAAAACAATATGGTATCACATGAGGTT
The DNA here is from genome assembly GCA_016271365.2 of Neoceratodus forsteri. Lineage (NCBI taxonomy): Eukaryota > Metazoa > Chordata > Ceratodontiformes > Ceratodontidae > Neoceratodus > Neoceratodus forsteri. Next base: position 517,365,165 of record CM028136.1, on the reverse strand, counting down.
CAAGACCTGTTAAGTTTCGGGTATAACTTAACAATAGATAAAGTGCATTACATCATTTGATTGCAGGGTAGGGCTAGCCAGGTAGGAAATGGCATGTCAGCAATAAAGCAGTGTTATGGCAGAGGGATGATAGGGGAAGGGATAAGCAACCAGAGTGGTGGTGTCAAAAAGGAGGCGGTGTGGGTAGGGAAAAAATGAGGATGGGTAAGGTGGTGGAGGAGGGAGGTAAAATGATTAATGGAAGGATTGGGTGGGAGAGGTGGTAGTAAAGAAGGCAAGTAAATTAAGAGGATCGGTGGATCATTTGTCTGGGCAGTTACAGGTAGATACACTCTTTAGATGGAACCATAGCCCTCTTTTGAACATGCTCAGCTTTGTGCCTCCTGCCAGCATGTTGAGTAGCTCATTAAACCATTTGGGGCCCTTAAAGGTAATGGATTTCTGGGCCAAAGACGTGTGCTTAAAAGGGACTTTGAGTCCTCCGTTAGACGTGCTTCTGGTTTGCCTTCTTTGCACTGCCTTCTTGAACAGACCACATAGGGATTCCGGCATGAGGCCTAGTGCTTTTTTCACAATTAGGCAGGTTTGGTATTGTGCCCTTAAGTGCAGAGGGAGCCAGCCCGTCTTGGAGTAGAGGACATGGGTGTAAGTCCAGTGGTCTGCCCCAAGTGCCAAAAGACAAGCCCTGTTAACAAGCGTTTGTATCCTGTTTAGGGCAGTGTCTGACCCTGCTATGTGTATATTGGTAACCCATAGTCAATGGATGACAATACAGTGCTGCCTGTGGCTAATTTGAGGGCCGCAGGTGTTATTGAGTGCTTGTTTCTATGGAGGATGCCCAGTTTCACGTTGGCAGTTTTGACAGCTTGATCACTGTGGTGGGAGAAATTGAGTGTCGTCTAGGTAAACGCCCAGATATTTAAATGAGGAGACTTGTTCTAGTGTGTGACCTTTGAGGTTCTGAATTTGAAGTGGGCAGAAATTCCTTTTGTTCTGAGGGACCGTGAACAGCATGCTTTTTATTTATTTATTTATTTATTTTTTAATGGTTCAGTAGCAGTTTGTCTTGGCAGAACCAGATTTCGAGTTTGTGGAAGCTATCGAGTAAGTCTTCCGTGATGGCAGAGTGGTCCCTGCCAGGGACTGATAACGGCATCATCTGCAAATAATATGATGCTTGCCGTGCAGGCTTCAGGGAGATGGTTAATGAACAGGCTGAAAAGGAGTGGTCCAAGTATGGACCCTTGGGGTACTCCAAGGGCCACTACCTTTGGGTCTGAGAGTGAATCGCCAGTTCTGACTTGAGTTCTTTGCGACAGATAACTGCGAAATCAGGTAACTGTATCTGGGGTCAATCCTGTTGAGAACAGTGTGTTTAGTAATACTGTAGCTGATGGTTAACTGAGTCAAACACTTTTGTGAGGTCAATGAAAACTGACCCCACTGCCATCCCTTGGTCAAGGGCATCGTATAGCTGGGAGGTGTAATCCACCAGTGCAGTGATGGTAGAGGTGTTTTTTGCAAAAACCATGCTGATAGATGTAATTTGTGCCTGTCAAGGAAGTCGGTGAGCTGTTCAGAAACTATTCTCTGGAGTGCTATGGAGATTGGCCTATAGTTGGCGGTGTGTTTTATCACCTGATTTGAAGACTGATGTAACCAACGTAGATTTCCATGCATCTGGGAAATGCCTGATCTTAGAGGCATTAAATACCTTAGTAATTGGGGCTGCTAGCTCATCAAGCATATGGGGCAACCAGCTTCATATTAATTAGATCACTCCCCATTCTGATCTTTCCAAGGACCCTTTTTACATGCTTGATGGTCTCGAATATTGTGACTTGCTTGAAATAGAAAGGCAGCAGCCCATCCCTCACTGAGGAGGGTACGGTGTTGCCATGCAGCTGGTTATTCTCTGGGTTTAGAAACTCTAGGAAGTACCCCTGAGAGATCAGAGAACGTGGCATTATACTCATTGGCAATCAGTAAGGGTTCCTGGATAGACCCTTCGTCAGTGGTAATCTGGTCGGGTGGGGCCCTGGAAGTCCTTCCAGTTAGGAATTTTGGTGTGTTCCAAAAACCCTTTGGAGGACCCCCCAGCTTTTGTTAAGGAGATCCTTGAAATGGTTTGCTTTCACCGAGTGAATGAGCCTAGTACAAGAGTTCCTTTCAGCTCTGTATGCAGATACATCATGCAACTTACCTGTGGCCTTAGCTTTGTGCCACAGGTTGTTGCTTTCACGTATTTGATCTAGGAGTGTGGTATTGAGCTAAGGGGTGTGGGTTCCTTTGACTTTTTTGTTTTTTAAGGGGGCGAAAATGTCACAAGCCCGGGAAAATGAATCTAGGAAGAACTCTAGAGTGAGGTTGCCATCAGTTGCGAGGTGCAGTGGTGACCAGTCAGTCAGGGATAAGTGGTGTTTAAAGGTGTTTAGTAACCCCGGTCTCGGCACATGATTAGTTGTGACCTTTGGTGGGCACTTTGTGAACCTGTTTGTCCAGGTGCACATGACTGGCAAGTGGTCAATGAGGCTATCAGGCAAAATCATTACATCTGATATGTGATCCGGATTGGAGAAGAGTAGCCAGTCAATGAGTACTGGTTTCTGTTTTGTAGTTTTGCCTTATGGGAAGGGTAACCATCTGCGTAAGGTAGAGGCCAGCTATTGGCTCTCTGGCTATGGATTCCTTATTTGAGTGCCAGTTGACATTGAAATCCCCAACAATTACATGCTCCCAATTTTTCCCCAGCTGCTGTAGATTCTCCTCAGTTTGAGCCCTGCAGCCTGCTTCACTGGGGGTATGTAGACCATTGTAGTACTTTGTTTTGCTGTCCAATGGTGAGTTTGAGATGGAAGATTTGTGCCTTACTGGTGTGCAGGCTGCAGTCCAGCATCTGTATTTTAATGTTGTTTCGGACATAGACTAGGCATCCGCCACCCCATTTGGAGAGCCTGTCTTGGCAGAAAGAGTTGTAACCTTCCAGTGATGCAGATGCATGTGTCTGTGTTCTTAGGAGATAGCCAGGTCCCAGTGAAGGCAGTAATGTCCAGTTTTAGCTGTTCCACCCATGCTTGGATATGAGGGAGCTTAGGGAGGAGGCTGTTTATATTAAATGAGATTATTCTCAGCGCTCCTTTTAACATGGACTGCATAGGGGTGGCCCCAGCAGTAGGATGCGCGCTACCCTGACGTAGATTGCAGGGAGGTGGGCCCAGGTTAGGGTGGACATTCCCAGATAGCAGCAAGAGGAAGAGTATGAGTTTGTGGCTTTGGTGCGTCCGGGGTATTCTTCTGGCATCTGGATGTCTAGGCCCTTGTTGTACTAGAGTATTTGAGTTTAAGTGGCCAGGATGGCCACACAATAGTGCTGCTATGGGGTAGGAATAGATTTTAGCCTCCAGGAGCGTAGATAGTGCTGGAGGGAGGTTGAGCAGTCCCTCATTACCTGTGGTCATTCCTAATTTTAGGGACCAGTTCTGTTCCTGAATTGCTAATACTCTGGGAAATTCTTGGTCCGGTCCTAGTGTGGTGAAGCTTATGCGCACCAGTGGGACCAGGAGCAACAGGAGAGGCAAGAGCCCCCCCCTCACTGAGCACCTCATTGTGTGCCTTGGATAGGACATTCTGGGGTATTCGATGGCTAGAGGGTGACTTTGGTTATCCTTACAGCTTTACTGCCTGATTAAATCCGTGGTCTATATGTGCACAGGATCAGTGTGTAATTAAAAGCAGTCGAGCTAGGGGCGGGTGGCTGGAAAAGAGGAAAAATTACAGTTTGACCTACTGGTGGGGAGACACCAGCTATGCTGTTGGAAGTCAGTCTAGCCCTGCAACACAAACAGGAGTAGTAATCATTCCCCGTAGGATTGTTCCTTTTTGAGCTGCTTTTCTGGTGGGCAGGAAGCAAGCTAAATCAGGCTGACTGTTCAGGTTTAGTTCAGGCTAGAGAGGAGCAAACAGGGAAAGAGGGGTACAGAGCAATTGGGAGTAGAGGAACAGATTAATGAATATGAGTAGAGTGGTTTGCATAGTCCAAGCTCACTTTTCACTTTAAGCCCTAACAGCAAGACAGGTGGTAGTCAGGGTAAGTAAGCCAGTGGTATTGGAGATGTACGAGAAGGGAGGGACAAGAAGTGTATTTAAAGGAGAAGATAGTATAGATATAAATCTGGAGCCTTTAAACCACCCTTGTCTTTAGACCTAGCTAGTTTTTAAATAGGCCATGCTTTTCCTTTTGTAGCTATAGATAAATTTTGGATGCCTGAGAATTCAATCCATCAAGTTGTTGTTGTTGTTGTTGTTGTTGTTGTTGTTGTTGTTGTTGTTGTTGTTGTTGTTGTTGTTGTTGTTGTTGTTGTTGTTGTTGTTGTTGTTGTTGTTGTTGTTGTTGTTGTTGTTGTTGTTGTTGTTGTTGTTGTTGTTGTTGTTTACACAGCAAGGTAGTATGATAGAGGTACAGAATTTTAGGTAAGAAATTAATTTCAACAGTTTCTAATCTTCTGCATATACCCAAGGGAAGTGTGGGCCACATTGAAGTGTCATTTAGGGCATTATGCTTTACCCTAGCCATGTTTTAGTAATTGTTTGGGGAACTGATCTGGATATTGGATGCCTAAGTATCTTATGCCCAGACCAACCCATTATTTTGAATGTCATTTTACGGAGATTAGAAAGAGAAACTTATTTTTTGTTTAGGGAATACCCTGAAGTTAAGCCAAATGGAAGAATTTCAAGAATTTTTGGAATTAATGTGCTAGGCTTGGAAATGGTGATTAATAATATCAGCATAAACCGAAATCGGATGCTGTTTGTGTCCAATTTTTATGCCACAAAAAATTTCATTGGCTTTGAATTTCCTTATTTGGGGATCTATAGTAAGATTAAATAAAAGCGGAGAAGAGTAACCTTGTCTTGTACCTCTTAACTTCCCAAAAAGGAGATTTTACTATTTGTAATAAAAGCAGAACTGGAATTATTGTGAAGAATTCTTATCCATTTAATATAGCTGTCAGGAAATCCGTATAATTGTAACACTTCTATAATAAGTAGCCATAATATCCCAGCAAACGCTTTCTCTGTGTCAAGAGTGAAAGTAAACCATTTGTTAGCTATCTGCATGATATGAAACAATTTTCCTAAATTGTCCAACATCCTACCCTTCATAAAACTGTCTGTTGGGGAGAGATTAAAAAAGCAGGTACTTCTTGATGCCTTCCAGGACAGCTTCCTACTGCAGATGGTCAACGAGCTAACCAGGTTAGGGAACACCTTTAACCTCGTGCTGGCTAACTGGGTTTGTGAGGGAGCCGAGTTTAGGAACCACTGGCATGGAGTGACCACCACTTGGTGTGGTTCAAAATGGACATGGGGGAAGGGGGAGAAGGATCAGACACAAGGGTGTTAGACTTCAGAAAGGCAGACTTTAGGAGGCTGAGGTAAACAGTACAGGGATATCTGACCACGATCAGTTCAGATACGGACACTAATCAGAGGTGGGAAGTAAGTAAATGGGGTATAGTGGAGGCAACCGCAGCATGTGCAAGGGTTCAGAGTAAGAGGGTTAGAGCCAAGCAGTCTAGCTTGGTGAGCAGGGAGGTCATGCAGAAAGAAAGACAAAAGAGCTGCCTTTAGAAGGTACAAAAGAGCAGGGAGGGAGGTAGACAGAAAGGAATACATGAAGGAGTCAAAGGTGACAAGGGCAGTCAGGGCAGCCAAGGTGTCCTGGGAACTCAGGCTGGTACAGGGCATTAAAGAAGAAAAGAAGGACTCCTTCAGGTACATCAAGGAGAAAAGGAGCTGCAAAGACCAAATAGTAAGGATTAAAAGGGAGGACAGATGGGTGGATACTAAGGTAGAACTGGTGGAAGTATTAAACGAGTACTTCTGCTCAGTATTTACTGTGGAGAAAGGGGGAGCAGTACCCAGGGGAGCTGGAGAGGTGGGCACAGTAGGGGAAGAGGGGACAGATGGGGAAATCCCAGTGGGCAGGGTACTGGAGGGCTTGAAGGCACTAGGGTTGGACAAAGCGCCAGGGCCAGATGGCATACACCCCAGTGTGCTGAGGGAGCTAGCAGTAGTCCTAGTAGAACCCCTGGCAGACCTGTTCAGTGTATCCCTGGCCTCTGGGAGTGTACCACAGGACTGGAGGATGGCACATGTGGTGCCCCTCCACAAGAGTGACCCAAGGATGAGCCAGGGAACTACAGACCAGTAAGCCTCACTTCCATTGTGGGAAAGCTGATGGAGACTGTCCTGAAGGGGAGGCTGGTTTCCCTCCTAGAGGCTAATGAGCTGCAGGACAGCAGGCAACACAGGTTTGTCTCGGGCAGATCCTGTCAGACAAGCCTGGTAGAGTACTATGATTGGGTAACCAGGCAGTTAGACAGGGGCCATGCAGTGGATGTCCTGTACCTGGACTTCAGTAAGCCATTCGATTTGGTGCCACATGGGAGGTTGGGTAGTAAGCTGGAAGGCACAGGGGTGGGGGCAAAGATGGTGGGATGGGTAGTGAACTTGCTGCAAGGGAGACAGCAGAGGGTAGTGGTGGGAGGGGAGCTCTTGTCGCCCAGGGCAGTGATTAGTTTTAGGGTGCCACAGGGCTCTGTACTGGGGCCAGTGATGTTTGGGATCTTCATAGCAGACATCTTAATAGGCATAAAGAGGTAAGATCAGTCTGTTTGCAGATGACACTAAGATGAGAGTGGTGGTTAATGGCCTAGAGGGGGGCAAGGGCTGCAGGAGGATCTGGCAAAACTGGAGGCCTGGTCGGACACTTGGCAGCTGGAGTTCAATGCCAAGAAATGTAAGATGTTGCATTTCAGCGGGGAAAAAAAAAAAGAGAAGCTACCAGTTTGGGGTGGGGGGGTTCAGTTAACAAAGTCGGAGGAGAAAGATCCTGGGGTGATCATAACAGGAGCAATGAACAACTCTGCACAATGTAGAAATGCAGCTGCAAAGGCTAACAGGATGCTGGGTTGTATTACCAGGAGCATGTCCTCCAGGAGTGGGGAGGTGATCCTGCCACTGTGTAGGTCACTGGCTAGAATGCACCTGGAGTACCATGTGCAGTTCTGGAGGCCTTACCTGAAGAAGGACATTAAGTTACTGGAGGTGGTGCAGCGCAGGGCAACAAAAATGATCCAGGGGCTAGGGGACTTGTACTCCATGGAGGAGAGGAGGGAAAGGGGGGACATGATTGAAACCTTTAAGTACACGAAAGGTATAAATAAGATGGATACTGAGGGCTTTTCCAGATAAGGAGAGGAGGGACACCGAGGCACAAGCTGAGAGTAGACTTGGGGGTTCTGGAGGAAATGGTAGACACTTTTTAGAGGGGGGGTGTGGGGTGGAGCAGCATTACCAGAGGAAGTGGTAGCTTGTAATACAGTGGGGTACTTCAATAGGGGATGGGACAAGGTAAGGGAGAGGGTCACTGGGAGGGGGGAGGGAGGGGCAGCTGCAGTGCAAGGGCTGCTGCACAGTAGAGTAGACTCGATAGACTGAAAGACCTTTATCTGCTGGCAAGTTTGTATGTTCGTATGTAAGCAATAACCTTTTCCAGTCTGTTTGAAAGAATCTTGACCAAGGTTTTAACGACCGTGTTGATCAATTAAATATTTTGGTAACTGCTGCATAGTAAACGGATCTTTCCCATTTTAGTGGATTAAAGAAATGAGTCCTAGTTGGACCCAGTGTCAGTAAAGATTTCTCTTAAAATTGGAGCAAACTCTGAAATAAAAATGTAATAAAAATTTTAGCAGAATAGCCATCTGGTCCTGGCACTGTTTTTCTTAGCTTGTTAATGGCCTCAGCAATTTCTACACATGATACAGGGGTCATCCTTAACCTTTTTTGCACTAGCAAGCAGGGCAAGTTGATTCAAAATTGCGCTAGCCTGCAGATGGTTGCACTAGCCCTTAATTATAATGGTAAATTTTGCTCACTTATACAGAAAACCATGCAAGCAAAGCCAAGAAATACTCTGATTATTGCACATTTATCCTGCTCCCACATGGCTTCCAGCTCCCCAGCAGAAAGACTGCAGTGCCATCCATCACAAATAGTGACCCCCCCCCATTGTTTTGTACCATGGCCTCCTCTCCCTCTTTCTGCCCCCACTATAGATATATATACACACACAAATTAAAGAGGATATCACAACAGCAAATATTCAATCAAGCAGTCCTAGCTCTGTGCACACAATAGCTGGCATCATCATGCACCTCACCACACTGTCACCACCACCCACAGGGCAATGAACGGAGTCAGGCAAAGAAAGACACTCGCGGTCCCCACCCTAGAGTCAACTGGAGACCTGTACTTTTTTAAAGTTTCTGTACAATCTCAAGTGAGCCAGAAGCACATCTAAGATTTCTCTGGGGTGGGGGCTAGACAAACCTAAGGGGCTTGGAAAATAGAAAACTATGACATTGTTTGAAAGAATCTGACACTGTAAAGGCATCTATCCTAAATAGATACTTTTGCTCAGTATTTACTGAAGAGAAGGTAGGGCAGGGCCCACAGCTCAGCATCATGGACACAGGGGGGAGGGAGGTGAGCATTACTCCCTTCACAAAAGAAAGGGTCCTACAAGAGCTTGCTAAGCTCAGGGTGGACAAGGCAATGGGACCTGATGGCATACATCCCAGGGTACTTAAGGAGCTAAAGGAGGAACTAGCAGAGCCATTAGCAGAATTGTTTAGTGAGTCTCTGAGCACAGGAGAGGTCCCAGAAGACTGGAGAAGGGCTCATGTGATCCCGCTCCACAAGAGTGGTAGCAGGGAGGAGGTGGGGAACTAAAGACCGGTCAGTCTTACCTCAGTAATGGGAAAGATTATGGAGGCACTCCTTAAGGAAAGGATAGTGCAACACCTTTAATCCATAGGGGCACAGGATCCAAGACCGCATGGGTTTACAAAAGGAAGGTCCTGTCAAACTAATCTCATAGATTTCTTTGACTGGGTAACCAGAGTGGTGGACCAAGGGGGAGCAGTTGATGTCGCCTACCTTGACTTCAGCAAAGCTTTTGACACTGTTCCACATAGAAGATTGATAAATAAGCTCGGTAGGCTTGGGGTGGGTCAGAAGTTGGTCAACTGGGTGGCAAACTGGTTGACGGGCAGAAAACAGAGTGGTGGTAAATGGTATACAGTCAGAAGAGATGCAAGTCACAAGTGGGGTACCTCAGGGATCAGTCCTGGGGCCAGTCCTCTTCAGCATCTTCATTAGTGACCTTGCAGATGGACTAGAGGGTAAGGCTTGTCTGTTTGCAGATGACACCAAGATCTGCAACAGAGTAGATGATCCAGATGGGGTGGGCAGAATGAGAAGAGATCTGGATAAACTAGCAGAATGGTCAGAAGAGTGGCAACTGGGATTTAATGCAAAGAAGTGCAAAATCATGCACATAGGGAAGAGAAACCCTGAAGCCACCTATAGGCTGGGAGGGGAGTTGCTAGCAGTCACAAAGGAAGAAAGAGACTTGGGCATCATCATCACTGATGACCTAAAATCATCCAAGCAGACCTCTAAAGCAGTAGGTAAGGCTAGGGGGGTGTTAGGGTGTATTAGTAGGGTATCATGTTGTCAAGAGGAGGTAATAATCCCTCTGTACAAGACACTGGTTAGGCCCCATCTGGAGTACTGCGTGCAGTATTGGAGGCCACACCTTCACAAGGACATTAACCAAATTGAGGCAGTCCAGAGAAGGGCAACCAGAATGGTGCAGGGACTGCATCAGAAGACATATGAGGACAGATTAACAGAGCTCAATATGTATACCCTTGAGCAAAGGAGGGAGAGAGGTGATATGATCGAGGCATTCAAACACCTTAAGGGCATAAACAAGGTGAGAGTCTAACATGTTTAAATATAAGAAAAATAGCAGGACAAGAGGACACAGCATGAGATTAGAGGGAGGCCGATTTAAGGGGAATGTGAGGAAATTCTTTTTCACAGAAAGGGTGGTGGATGCATGGAATGGCTTACCACAAGAAGTGGTGGCTATGAATACAGTGCAGGGCTTCAAACAGGCATGGGATAGGCATAAGGGAGCAATACAAATGACTATGAATAGATAGGCCACTGACAGAGCAAAGGCCGATGGCACATTTATAGGGTAGAAAAAGAAATGGGCAGACTGAATGGGCCTTGCGGTCCTTATCTGCCGTCAACTTCTATATTTTTAATTGTAAAAGCATTGATTTTAATATGCTGTGCCCCAACAATAAAAGATTTTTCTTTAACATTGTCCTTTCATCAGCCCAGGGGAAATGGTACACAGGCATAACACTATACTATTTCTGTTTCCGTATAGGATGATCTATGCACCCCAGGAATGCCTATTTCAAGGTTTCAAATTATGTATTTATCAAGGTTTTATTTTTGTACCATACATGATCCAAAGCTTTGTTTTTAGGCTGAAAGGACATGCTGAGTGGCATAAGGGTGGAACTATATGGATAGTGATGGCTGGCATGGTCCATTTAGAAGAGCCGAGGACCCCCTACACTTGCCAGTAATGGCAGCTATGGATCTATGGATGGTCACTTCAGATTCTGGTCTGCAGTGGTGTCCAGGGAAAGAACAGAGTTAAGAGATTTTGGAGAGGGAAGGTATGGTGAGGCTGGGATAAAACCCACCACCTGCAAGACCGATCCTGTATACCTCTTTGCATTTTATCACTGAAATGTTGGATACAAACACTCAAAATGTAGAGAAATGAGGGGCACTGGTCTTAATAATATTGGACAAATTGTTAGACATAAGGCGCTTTTACACACAGGTTTATGTAGCGGAATAACTTATGGAAACAGTATTCCATTACATCCCTTATGTGTAAATTGCATCTGTTTCGGTCCCTAGGCGAACGTTCGTCCAAACCGCAATCTCTGCTTTTCATGGTTTGCACCGTTGTGTTCAGTTTTGTCGGACTGTGTAAAACAGCCATTCCGGTTGAAAGGCAGAAAACATTTGTAGAGCAGCAAACTCTGGGGAGCCAAAACAAGTGGAGGTGTGGGTTGCCGGAATACTCGCTGCGTGTAGAAAGGAAGCAGAACGCAACAGAGTACAACGGCGCCACACAGGTAATGCTGATTCAGTTTTAAAAACCTGTGTGTAAAAGTGCCCATAGACACATTCAGAAGACTGGAACCTAGTGACTTAACCGCAGTCTACCCTTGATCACACCCTGGACATTAGCTGAAAGTCTTAACAGTGGAGTGATAATGACTCACATTGAGTCATTTGTGGGATCCCTCTCTTGAACTGCCAGATAATTGCAGCTGTTAATGAGCTGTTAATCACACCTGGCCATCTGGAACATTGAGAGAGATTAGCATGAGGACTAGAAAATGCTAAAGTAGACTTTTTTTTTTTTTTTTTTTTTTAAATTTAACAGCCATGAAAATATGCACTAGTCAAGCCAGGCAAGTAGAGAGTTAGGTGCACTAACCCTGGTCAATTTGCACTAGTGTCTGGGCTAGTAAAACAATATTAAGATCGACCCCTGACATGATATTTCTTTACTCAGTTGTTCCCTCAAATGCTCTGGCACCTAAGGTATAGAAAGATTCAGAACTTTCCAAGGGGGAGTTGGTAAGAGGAACCTACCCTTCATCATACAGTTCTTTTATAAAACTTGTAAAAGGTTTCATTAATTTGTTTGTCCAGAAACAAGCTTGTCATGGATTGTGTTTTAATTGCAGTTAATATTGGTGGCTAAACTGTGGTGCTTTAATCTAATAGCAGTACTCAAGAAGCATTAGGACTGCTCTATGTAATTAAATTCAGCTTTCCTAATATAGAAAGTTGTTTCACTTCTTATCTCATTATATTCAGTCTTAAGTTTAGACTACTGATGCCGTATTTCTTTAGAGCCAACTATTTCTGTTTATCTGATTTTATACTACTACCATTTCTCTTGTCCCTTTCCTCTTTTACTTTTTTCTTCACTCTTCTCCTCCTTCTTCTTGTCTCACTCTTTCTTCTATATTCAATATCCCTACTAGCAAATTAGGGGATTATTTATTTGGGTGTCTCTCTTTACCCTTTTTGTGACTCTTATAGATTACAGCATACTTTTTCTTTAATGTTTTTATGTATAGTTCTTATAATTTAGTGGTTTAAGTTGGATATAGGTTTTTTCTTTTTATTATTGGATTCTTGTTTTATTTAGATTATAATTATATATTTATATTTGCTTTATTTATAGCTCTTTAGATGTTATAACCTATTAGTGTCCGTTTAATATGAATTACAGTAATGTAGCTTCATAAATGTTTTATTTTACTAATCTTTACAATTACTATTCAATTGCTTATATCTTTTAGCTTTATCAGTTGATGTGTTGATGCTGTGTAATGTATTATTGATATATACTCAATAAAATGTTGACAAAAAAGAAACACTTAAGTAATTTTAAAATAATGTAGCAATTTTCTTGCTGCTCTGTTTCTACCCCCTTTCCCTACCTACCCACCCACCAACCATCCCAGTCTTGCATATTTTCTAACCACTCCCCACTCCTGGATTTGTGTATTTGATCCTAAGCCAATATGAGGATTGCTCTACCCAGTTAAAGTATATCTTATCTGTCAGATGAAGCTTTGAAGTAGCTGAGATTACAACTAATGGCATGTTTAAAAGGTTTGTGAACCAGTGGTTATAGGTGCTGAAGCTAATGACTCCTGGATCACAGAACTAAATTGACTGCTAGTAGCAAAACTTTGTACAGAAGTTGTTTGCTGGGTCTTATAATATTCTTATTGCCATGTGTGCCAATGCCAGGAGCCTTAGCAACAAGATGGAAGATCTCCAGGTCATGGTGCAGTCAGACCTGGACATTGTGGCCATCACTGAAACCTGGTGTAATGATAGCCATGACTGGGGGATGGCCATACCTGGCTACAACATATTCAGAAGAGACAGGGCAGGGAGGAGGAGGAGTGGCACTGTATGTGAAAAATGACAGAAGGGCCACAGAGATCCAGGAGGAACAAAATGGGGGCGAGATACTGTAGATTAAGCTGGAAAGGAAAAATGGGGCCAGCCATCCGCACCAGTGTGGTCTATAGACCACCAGCCCAGGAGGAAGAAACAGATAGGGAGCTGATGCTAGCCATCCAAAGGATGGAAGACAAGGGTGAGGTAGTACTGGTTGGAGACCTCAGTATTCCAAATGTGGACTGGAGCATCCCAGCAGCAGCATCAACTAGGAGCAGATTTATCCTGGACTCCCTTCCGGGTGCCTTCCTCAAGCAACTGGTCATGGAACCAACTCAGCAGAAGGCAGTACTGGACCTTGTGCTTACAAACAGGGACAGTGTGATGGGGGTAACAGTGGGGGAGCACCTGGGGAACAGTGACCACCAGTCAGTGGTTTGAAATTACAGAAGGAGCAGAACCAAACCACACAAAAACACGTATCCTGGATTTTAGGGTGGGGGGCAGACTTTGGGAAAATGGGGAGATACTTGAAAGAGGCATTAAGGGGAATGGGGCAGGGATCGGGGTTTGAGGAACAGAGGGTAGTATTTAAAACTGGGATTACAAGAGCAACAGAATTATGCATTGAGCAGGTTAGCAAGAGGTAATGGAAGAGAAGACCATTATGGTTTTCCAAAGAGGTAGCAAAGAAAGTGAAAGCCAAAAAGATTGCATTCAGGCAATACAAAAAGACACAGGCAGAAGAGGATAGGGAGAAGTACCAGGAGAAGCAAAGGGAGGAAGGGAGGTCAGTAAGGGAAGCCAAAGCTCGGACAAGAACACATTGCAAAATCAGTGGGTAGAGGGGATGAAACCTTTTACTGGTGCATAAGTGAAAAAAGAAAAGCAAAGGGAGGGATAGTGAGACTGAAGGGGAGGATGGGGGCCGCGTGGAGGATGAAAACAGTAAAGCTGACATATTGAACAGATATTTCTGCTCAGTCTTTACTGAGGTAGAGGAGGGTAATGGGTCTGAAGGGAGTACAAGGGGTGAGAATGGTGCAGAAATGGACACAAGTCTCTTTACATGAAAGGGTCCTGAAGGAACTAGAAGTAATAAGAGTTGATAAAGCAATGGGGCCAGATGGGGTGCACCCCAGGGTCCTTAAAGATCTAAGAGAGATGGTGGCTGAACCTCTGGCTATTCTGTTTAGCCTATCACTGGAACAGGGGTGGTACCCAAAGACTGGAGGACAGCAGATGTCCCCTTATACAAAAGTGGGAACAAAAAGGAAGCAGGGAACTACAGACCAGTCAACCTCACCTCTGTATTGGGAAAGATCATGGAAGCACTACTGAAGGAGATTGGTGGAACATCTGGTTGTCAGTGGACTACAGGACCCAAGGTGGCATGGTTTCACCAGGGGGAGGTCATGTTAGACCAACCTCATTGAATTTTTTAACTGGGTGACTAGGGAGGTGGGTCGGGGAGGGCAGTGGACTTGGTCTATCTGGACTTCAGCAAGGCCTTTGACACTGTGCCACGTAGAAGACTATTACACAAACTGGGGAATATGGGTGTGGGCAGGACAGTAGTGGGGTGGGTAGGTAACTGGCTGGACGGCAGGACACAGAAGGTGGTGGTAAATGGCTGTCACACCACAGAGGGACGAGTGACCAGTGGGGTACCACAGGGATCAGTGCTGGTACCGGTCCTATTCAACATCTTCATCAGTGACATTGCGCATGACCTAGAAGGCAGAATTTCACTGTTTGCTGATGACACAAAGCTCTGTAACAGAGTAGACACACCAGAGGGTGTAGACAGAATGAGAAGGGACCTGCAGAAACTTGAAGAATGGTCAGGGGTTTGGCAGTTGAAATTCAATGCGAAGAAGTGCAAGATAATGTATATGGAGCACAAAAACCCTGGCACAGTACATCGGTTGGGGGGTGAGGATATAGCATGCACCAAGCAGGAAAGGGATCTTGGGGTTATCTCTGATGACCTCAAGGTAGGGGAAACGGTGTGACAGGGCAGCAGGAAAAGCAAATAGGATGCTGGGATGCATAGGCAGGGGCATCACCAGCAGGAAAGGGAGGCCATAATTCCACTATACAAGACACTAGTGAGGCCCCGCCTGGAGTACAGTATGCAGTTCTGGAGACCTTACCTAGGTAAAGACAGGGTAGAGAAGGTTCAGAGGAGGGCAGCAAAGATGGTACATGGATTGCATCACAAGTCCTATGAGGACAGGTTGAAGGAATTGAATATGTACTTCCTGGAGGAGAGGAAGGAGAGAGGGGATATAAGAGATGTAAAAGTATCTCACAGGGAGCAGGAATACACTATTTTTAAGCGAAAAAGATGTTCCAGGACTAGAGAGCATGGGATGAAGTTGGAAGGAGGACGATTCAGAGGAAACGTGAGGAAGAATTTCTTCATAGAACAAGTGGTGGACAAGTGGAACACCCTGCCAGAGGAAGTGGTGGGAGCTGAAACGATCACGGGATTTAAGAATGCATGGGATAGACATTAAGGAATTCTGGAGATCAGGGGTAAGGGGCAACAGACTTCTAGGAAAACATAAACTGAACTTACAAGCTCAAATGGGCAGACTGGGTGGGCCATATGCCCTTATCTGCCGACACTGTCTATGTATCTAGTAATGGTCTCCATTTTTTTTTTTTCCTTTTTTTAAGTAGGTTATTCATGGCTGTTCCCCAACACACAAATGAATATTTTTACTACCTTTTATAATGTTAGGTTTTTTTCTTGCATAGTATGGCTCTTGGTTACTGTTGGTTAAAGCATCTTATACTTGCAAATAGAGGAACGTTTAAAGTGTCCACCTATTTTTTAAATTGAAACCAAATAATTGTGTTTAGCAACTCTGTATACTGTATAGTATATGTAATTCAGTTGGTAGGTTTCGTTTTAATGTCTAGTTTTAATGTTGCATCATTAATTTGTCTGAGACGTACTCTGGTCAATATTGTTACAAGGCCAAAATTTGGAAGGATTCTATTAGCATGAAACGCCTTACAATTGGTTTATATCAGTTATTGGTATTACCAAACTTGTACTTTTACTGTAGGTACCTCATCAAATATTTCTTTCCCATCTTGGAATGTAAAGGGTATGGGAGCACTCATAAAGAGGAAAAAGTTCTTATCGCATTTGCTTAATTTGAATACAGATGTAGCATTAATCCAGGTGACACCTTTGCTATAACAAGAAGCTGATAAGTTGCAACAAATGTGGGCAGATAAGGTCTTTTGGAATTCAATGTGGAGCAAAAGGAAAGGGACAGCAAACCTGTTTTAAAAAAAGAAGAAAAAAACATTTTTTACACTCAAATCACATGGAATGGGTGCAGAAGGTACATGACGGATCTCGGAGGGCATGCTGGATGGGTCTGACAATATTGTGTGCAATATTTATGTTCCCAATGGGGAATTGAGCTCCGTCATTCTGGAATGGTTTAATAAATTGGTTAAGAGCAAGGCTGGGGAAAATAGTCCTGGGAAGAGACTTCAGTTTAACCCCAGATAATAATCTAGATTGGAGTAAATCTGCAGTGAAGGAAACTAATGCTAAATCCAGGGAAAGGGACTTGAATCGTAGTGACATCTGGTACCTAACCCATTCAAATGGAAAGAATGATGCATTTTATTTATCCCTCCATGATTCTTATAGCAGAATTTATGCTTTCCTAGTGTTTAACACTTTAACTAATGGTGTTCTTAAGGTAGCTGTGTCATTTCAGACCATGCCCCAATCACTTTCTCATTGGTATCGGATGCTGAAACTAAAGGAATGAGTAGATGGAGGTGTAATTGCACACTGCTTAGAGAGAAGTTTGTTCTTGGTTGACTAAAGAAGTTTCTTAAAAATGTGATGACAATGGGGAAACCTCTGATGCCAACTTCTGGGAAGCATATAAAGCATTTATTTGGGGGTGGATACTCTTCCAGGGGGGGAAAAAAGAACAAATCTGACAGAAAAGGAGGTATGAATAAAAAGGTTGGAGGGATGTTATAAAGCAAATAAGAAGAAAAACTTGAATTTGTTGAAAAGAATAGCTCAACTCAAATTTGAAGTTAACAAAATTTACATAGACCTGAAGTTGCTTTATTACTCTGTGCTACTCAGTTTGTAAGGGTGGAAGATGGGCCCATTGAGACCACCCTCCCCACCCATTGTGGGGGGAATTACCCTTCCCTAGTAGGTGTTTGTCAAGTTGGTTATTGAATTTCTGAAAGTTACTGATATTTACAATTTGGTGGGGTCATCTGTTCCACAACTTAGCTGCCCTGATAGTGAAATAATGTTTCAGTTTTTGTGTTGGTTATCGGTATACGAAGTTGTTTGTTGTGACATCTCAGATTGGCTGGTTTAACAGCCCATGCTAGATTGCATTCAGACATTAGTTCTTTGTTCAGTTTTTTATATAACGGTAATATATCACCCCTGTCTCTATTTGTCTGCAGGTCATATAGCTGTAGTGTGCTTCATCTTTCATTGTATGGTAGCCTATTTAGTCTTGGAATCATTTTGGTTGCACGTCTTTGGGTGCTTTCTATTATTGTTTTGTCTTTGTTTAGGTATGGGGCCCAAAAGGATACCGCATAATCTGTATGTGGTCTAATGTATGACTTGTAGAGAGGGATAATGCATGTCTCATTTCTGCAAACAAATGTCTTCTTAATAGCTCCAACAATGTGGTTCCTTACCTATGCCACTTTCCTACAATCTTCGTCCGGTCTAAATTAATTGTTAATGAGTATACCGAAGTCCTTTTCTGTTTTTATTGATTTTTATGATATTACTATTCGGCATGTAGTTGGTCAGGGGATTTCTTGACCCCATGTGAATAACAAAGCATTTATTTACATTGACATTTTGTTTTTATTTGCCCAGTTTTCTAATTGGACTATATCCTGTTTGAAGATCTCTGTTTTGTCTAATGTATCTACTTCTGTGCAGATTTTAGTATCCTCTGCAAATTTGCTACGATGATTCTTAACCCCATTTTGCAGATCACTGATATATATTTCAAATAAAGAAGGTCCCGAGACAGACCTCTGCGGCACCCCACTAGTGACATCAATGATACTGGATAATGTGTCCCCTATCTTGACTTGCTGAACTCTGACAGCCATGCATTTATCCATCTAACTGTATAAGTATTAAACCCAATCTGTATAATTTTTTATATTAATATGGTGTGTGTGTGTGTGTGTGTGTGTGTGTGTGTGTGTGTAAAAAAAAAAAAAAAAAAAAAAAAAAAAATCTTCTTGGGAGTCAGGTGAAAAAGGCTAGCAGACTTTTAGCATACAGGCTTAAACTACAGGACAGACTACAAATAATATTAACAGCATCACATATATAAAAGGACAGAATGTAGTCAACCCCAAAGACATCAACAAGGTGTTGTATCTCCTTTACAAAGACCTGTACTGAAGCAAGTTTAAAGTAAATGTGCAAGTTTGCCATAGCAAATAGGAGTAAGAACTAGCAGATGTTGCGAATCCGTGTCTTACCATTCAAACTGCCAAAATAGTGCTTTTTTCCATGATAAAAATACTTTTATTTCAGTGCTGTGCTTCATTTGCATAACCCACCCCTTTTTTTCTCAGTGGTGCAACACCCAACTGTGACATCATACCAGAGAAACTGTTAAGGGGACAATGTCAGTTTTTAGCTTTAGATAGACGACTCTGCTATGTACTTTACCCACAGTGCCTCACTATGTGAATTAGTGTACAGGCTATTATATTTCTATGCTGCCTGCAGAAATAGGAGACTACATCTCTCAGTATGAAAGTCTTGTAGCAAAGATATGGTATGCACAATGCATTGTGAAAATAAACATACAAAAGCTTATATTGTTGACAGCATTTTATAGTAAGGAAATTGGAAAACAGGTTCTTATTTTACCCGCAATGCCTTGCTATGGTCACTTGCATATTTGTGCTTACTACTTCCAACTTATGGGACTGTACTGCGTAAGGCACATTTAAGTCAGTGTTATAAATTACCCAGAATTCCTTGTTGCTGTATGTAAAGCATTGACAGCTCCCTGGTATGACATCATTCTGGGGGAGTGTGGCCACAAACAGAAAACTGGATGACAAAATGCTGATTATTTATTTTTACTAAACAAATTGCAGCATCCACGTCTGAAGCATGTCTGGCAGTGGCATACTATGTGTAAAAGGCATTTGGGGAACCTTGCAACTAAACTTTATTGAGAATCGGAATTAGTCTTTTGAGTCAGACTCCTTTGCAAAGGCTCCTCGTCAGTACAAAAGCACACACATTACATTAAACATTTTATACATAAGTCACACAGTATAGTGTATTTACATCGGTTGGTTACCACCACTAGGATCTTATAGGACCCTGAGTCATTGTAGTGAGACAAGACAGGTTACAGATTCGGAGGGTCATTTTCAGAACCCTGAGTCGAGGTTTATATGCAGCTAGATTGTAGGACCTGAGGATGCAATCTGGGGATAAGTTAGTCATTTATTATATTCGGACAAGAGGACTGTTGGTAACAGCCATAGGCCTCTGAGTCAAGAAGGAGGCTCTTGATACCAGTTTTACATTGGCCAAGACTAGGGGCCAGGGAGAGGGAGGGTGGAAGGTTAATCCAAAAGGGAGCATGATGACTGAAAGACCTTTGCGCTAATGAGCCCCTACAGTGGGGGACTAGGAGGGAAGTGCTTGCAGGTCATTTAGGGGCCCTCCAGTGAGTGGCTGGCTGGATGAGGGGGTGGAGGCCCTTGGATGTAAGATTCATAAGTATTTTTTTGGCTTGTAGGCAAGTGTGATACTTAAGTCTCCCTTCGAAGGTCTGCCAGTCTACAAGCTTGTAGAGCATACACGTGCAGGTTAATCTGTCACAGCTTGTGACCAGTTGGAAAGCTTTATTGAGAGCTAGGCTAATGCAGTGTGGGGCTGTTCGGTCTGCGGTGCCATAAATTACAATACCATAGTCGACCAGTGAAAGGACTGAGCAGGCTACAGCAAGATGTAAGGCCGGGGGGGGGGGTAGGCAGTGCTTATGTCTGTATAGAATCCTTATCCAGGTGTTAACAGAGGAGGAAAGGTGTTTGTGTGGTTGGTGAGGGATGTGTCCAGTGTGACACCCAGATATTTGAAGTCTGAGACCTGTTCAATGAGGAGGCCCTGTGAGTTTGAGATGGTTAGAGGAGCATTACTGTATGGGCTTTGTCGGTGGGCGAAGTTCATAGATTTCATTTTGTTGTAGTTTAGTATTAAGTGATGGTCAGTGAACCAGGATTCTAATTCTCTAAAAAAGCCTTGTAGGGCACTTTGGAGGGAGGTAGGATTTGGGTGTTTCCAGAAAACTACGGCGTCTGCATAGAGCAAGAACTTTCCGCTGCAGGACTGTGGGAGGGAATTTAGGAAGAGTGAAAAGTAGTGGCCCTAGAATAGACCCTTGAGGGACACCCGTTGGGACTGGTCGCTTGGAGGAGAGGGTGGAGTTAATTTTGACTTGTTGCGTCCAGCCAGTGAGAGAGTCTTTGAACCAGGAGATAGTCTCAGTGGCGAAATGGTAGGAGGGGAGGGAGTGGAGAAGTAGTGTGTGACTGACTTTAATGCAGGGGTGCAACAAAAATGTTTTTCTGAAAAAGCTAGTTTAAATATTGGCACACCCAGAAAAAAACGCTTCTCTAGGCACATTCTATGCTGTGCAACCTACTCTTTTTTTTTTTTTTTTTCCTCAGTCCTAACCCCTTGCTAGGTCGACAGTGGTATTTCTAAGCAAAGTGTGGCAGCCATTTTTTTTTCTTGAGAAAAATTGACATACTTGTATTTTGGTGGAACTAGAAACTTGTGCCACCAAATAAAACTGGAAAATGCTTGGAATCTTTTTTTATAGTGGAAAAAAAGTTAGGGTCATAATTTTTTTTGTTTGCCTAGTTTCATTTTACTGCTTTAAATATAGCCAAGAACAGACTGAAGTTTTTCTTGGAAAAATCAACTTACCCGAAATATCAGAAGCAGTTAACGTAAAATTAAAATTTGACCAAACCTTAGAAGCAGTACACTTGGATATTAAGGCCCTCTCTAATGCAAAAAACAAAACAAAACAGGAACATACTGATTACCAGGAGAATTCTACTCCTTTTTGTAAGAGATTAGTAGCTATCTTCCGAGTGTATGTAAAGAAGCACACACACCAAGTCAAGCCTTTCTCCAATGTCTGAAGCCGTAACAGTCTTCTTCAAGAAGGACGAGGACCCATTAGACACTGCTAATTATCTTCTGATCTCCTTGCTTAATGTAGACTACAAGATTCTTGAAAAAATTCTGGCAACATTTTAAATTATCATAGGACCATTAATTCACGAACACCAAGTTAGTTGTGGGTCCCCGGGTTGCACCTGGAAATGAGCCTTGGCTCAGTGTGCTTTTCCCAGTTACCAGATTTTTAAATAAATAAGTAAAGTTACATCAAGGGTAGATATAGGTATGAAAATATTAGGAGATTATCGACTATATGTTACGCTAAAGAGCATGAAGAACCTTTTTTATCTTATTGTCATTAGACACCCATAAAATGCTTGACTCTATTGAATTGGGGTACCCGAACTCCATTTTTTTTTTTTTTTTTTTTTTTTTTTTTTTTTAGGACCTAACCTAGGTCAAACCTTTGTAGCGTGTATTTCTACTATTTATAACTCCCCCATAGCCAAAGTATGTACTAATAAGACTTTTATCTGAGGCCCTATGTTTGGAAAGAGGGACAAGACTGGGCTGCCCTTTGTCTCCTCTTTTGTTTGTTCTGGCTGAGCCCCTATTATGTAGGCTGCGGCAGTTTCCAGTGTAGCAGGAATAAAAATTAATGGCAGTGAACAAAACATTTTGGATACACAGATGACCTTGTTATATCTCTCCACTCCACACACAGTACCTGGTGCCACCATGAATATCCTACAGGAATTCAAGATTCTATTGGGCCTTTCAGTAAACTGATCCAAGTCAGAAATGCTGGCAATTTCTAAAATTATATTTGGGACTAGAATATTTGTGTCAACAAAGAGTTAAAGTGCAAGATATCTCGTGTGTCCTACTTAGGATTTCAAATCCCAAGAGACCTAACTAAATCTAGACCATCTCCTTACAAAACTGCAGTTGGAACTAGGGAAGTGGGGTAAACTTAATCTGTCCTGTTGTGGGTAAGGTTAACACTCTTCAAATGATAGCAACCTCAAAATCCTGTATTTCCTAGAGTATATTCCTATTAACATTCACCGAACTTGGTTTATTAAAATTAATTGCATGATTAAAAAATGTCTTTGGGAAGGGAAATTCCCAAGAATAAGTATAGATAAAGTGAGGAATAGTTGGGATGAAGGGGGCATGGGCCTTTCCCACTTTAAAATGCATCACACATCCTTTTTTATAGATCATTGTGAGTGGTTTCTAACAGACTTTGAAAAACCTTTGTGAGTCAAACTTGGAAGAAGAAGTCATTAAACCACTTGCCTTAATGCATATGGTGTTTGGCAACTTTCCCAGTCATGTTCTGTCTTTGACAAGCTACTGAGAGATTATCGATTTTCTGAACTGATACCCATGTGGAGAAATCCCAGAATTAAATACAGTAATAGGACCTTACTCAGTAATACCAGGGCAGGTAAAGTTATTGGACAACTGATAATGATGTTCATCTTCAAACTGGGACACTCATATCTGTCACAAAATTGAGGGAAAAATACAAAATTCCTTTTACCCAGTTTTGTTTTTATCTGTGGCATCGGTCAGGTTTATAAAGGCTGTTAGATGTTAGTTCATCCATCCAAGTAAATAGGGTTTGGTACAGTCTGATTGCAGTCACAAAGGGAAAAGGGGGAGGCAGGCAAATTACACAAACTATTTGTGGGGCAGGACCTGACCTAAATATTAAAAGCAAAGAAAAATGGGAAGAAAACATAGCATGCACAGTTCCACAAGCAACTGCTTACCAATTGAATATGGATGTCACGGGGAGATTAATTAAAATTGTGCACAGCTGGTGCTATACCTTCTGAAAATTATGCAAAATGGGCCACAGTACTGATAGCAGCTGCTTGAGATGTCACCGCCCGAGCAAATCTTTTACATATGCTCCTGGAATGTCCAGTTATTATACCTGGATGGACAATAAGAAAACATTTGTGGTGAAGTATTTAGAGAATTGGCAAATTGCTCAATTTTTGGAAGAGACTGGATGAAGAGAAGGGATAGGGAATGCCTAGTCTAAATCTTGAAACACCCGAGAGTCATTGGTTGTCCAAAGAGGTTTTTACCACTTGAGGAGTTTCGCCAGGATCAAGCCTCTAGTTCTACCTGATGACCTTCCTACCTTGGTGCATGCCTTTGTAATGTCAAGGCTTGATTACGGTAACGCTCTTTACTTTGGGGTATCGGGACGTACCCTCTGCCAGCTGCAGCTAGTGTAGAATGCAGCTGCCAGGTTACTAACAGGTCTTTTTAGAGGTTCTGTCATGTGACTTTGGTGCTGCATGAACTGCACTGGCTGCCGGTCAGGTGGAGGGTTATCTTCAAGGTGGGCTTGCTCACCTTTAAGGCCATACATGGACTAGGCCCTGGCTATCTGTCATATCTCCTAACATCTGCCATCCCAGTCTGCTCCCTCTGTTCCTCCTGTAGAGGCCTCCAGGTGATTCCCAGGATGAGGCTAAAAACTGCTGGCGACAGAGCGTTCAGAGTTGCTGGCCCCATCCTGTGGAATTTGCTTCCCTCAGTCATCGGGGAGTCCCCTTCAGTTGAGGTATTCAAGAGCCACCTAAAGTCCCACCTTCTCTAGCCTTCCCTGATATAATTATTTAATCTGACAAATTAAGTGATCACTGAATTTATTTGTACTATTTTACTTTTTTTGCCCCCTTACTCACTCTGCCACTGGTCCCTCTCTTGGAGCCCCATACACCGCTCAGCTACACCTGCTTTCTTGAGAGAGGCCCGAGATGTCTGCTCTTTAGAGTGCTTTATTTCAGTCTTCCAGAGCCCCGAGATAACCCACTGGGTGGGGCGAAAGAGGTTCCCCCCCTCCCCTTACCTCCCCGAACATCAGGGAAGCGCTCACAGGTAGTCTGCCCCCGGAGCCCTCTCTCTACAGGCGTGGCACTAGGGGCTTGTCGCCTGAATCGTTGGCAGGACACATTTTCCTTGTTCTCTGCTCCCCTCAGATGACTGCACACAAGGAGGGCCAATGAGCTGAAGGGGCGTGGTGACACTCCTATGCTCCGGACCTCAGCTGACATCTGTCCCTGCCATGTCTTCAGCCTTCTCTGCTGCACCGTTGCCACCCGTGGTCACCCAGGTGGTGGCGGTATTGCAGTGAGAAGTGCTGCCCACCCCAACCGGAGAAGGAAAGTGTCCTGCTGGGTGCTCGGTCCTTCCCCGGCTGACCCTCCGACCTGTGCTTGCTACCGAATCTGTGTTCCTGGCATCGTGAGTGGTAGCACTACTGCTGCGAAGACAGGCCGGCTATTTGTAGTATTTTATCTGTTTTTACTGTGTTTAAATTTGTATTTATGTATGCTTTCTTACTCCCTACTTGTCTTTATGTGAGGTGCCTAGAGCCTCTGGGAATGGGCGCCATACAAATAAACTTTGCCTTGCCTTACTAAGTCCACCCCCCCCTTTCCTCCAAAGCACTGGCCTTGTGGTTTCCTCTCACTGGACACCTTATTTGACCAGGACCAAATCCTTATAGTCAGCACTGTTTATATCCCCACAGGCCATACTGTTAGGGGTCTGACTGCAGTCTCTGACTTCGGCCCAACACTGCCAAAAAGCAGAGAATGGCTCATACTCAAAGACTTTAATATGAATTGGTCCACCAACCAGCAGACGATGCGAAGGACCTCTCTTTTTGAACTTAGGCCTTAACCAAATTATTGGTGACCCTACCAGGGTTGACTGTAAATCGGGATATAAATCCATCCTAGACTGCATCGCCATGTCAAACCCCTCAAATATCTCAAATCTGAAGTACTGCCAGACTCCATTAGTTACCACAGTGTGTTGTGTGTTTTTTTTTTTTTTAGGTGACTGGTCCACGAGATTACTGTGGGCCCAACTTCTCCATCCATTCCAGATGGCATGGTGATATAAACCTGGAGGCCTTTATCTTTGCTTTATACTCTGGTGACTGCTTTTGCTTGGAAGACATTGTGGATGCAGATGCTGCCTTTTGTAATTGTCAAAATTTCAGTAGTATCTGTTATTGCCTTTGCCCCTTGAAATGACTCGCAGTATGGGATAGCACAGGATTAGGTGTCTGGGAGCTTCTTGGGCTTTTAAAAGGTGATGGTGATGATGATGATGATGATGATGATGATGATGATGATGATGATGATGATGATGATGATGATGATGATGATGATGATGATGATGATGATGATGATGATGATGATGATGATGATGATGATGATGATGATGATGATGATGATGATGATGATGATGATCTTCATCATCCAGGAATGTAAATCCCTATGCAGTAACTAAGTCAGCAGTGTGGAAAGCCAAAATAAATCGTACAGAACTCTCACTTTTAATGAAGGGGCCTGAAAAAATTGTGGAACAATATTAATGACCTGATTAGTAGGTCTAAGACTGACGGATTGTGGCCTATTGAAGGTAAAGGTGGGGTAACATGTGACCCTAAGACCATTGCTACTCTGTTCAGTTACTTTTTCAGTGACTTGTGAGTATAGAACGATCTTCATTGAGGATATTTCCTCTATTGGGCCACACCTTGGAACTGTAAGCTGTCAGTGTCATGACCACTCAGAAACTTTTGTCAGCTGGGACCGCCCACGGTGACATACATCGGTGCCTATAAAGTGTGGGTAGTCCCCTTGGTCCTTTGTTTTTCTTTTTCCATTGACTGCTTGTTGGACCTGCAGAGAAATGTCATTGTTTCTTTGATATTTATGTTTTCTAAGTTGGTTTTCCAGTTTGACTTTGTCCCTGCATGCCGCAGTCGAAAGAACCTTTTATTTAGATTTTCTACCTGCAGTTACAAGATCTACAAAGACCGTGCTTACACTGTTTCTTTGCTGTTTGGGCTTGTCCCACAGTGTGAGGGTGTAAAAGTTCTGCCAGGGATTCAATCTGGCCACAAGGAAAGGTTTGGAGAAGGCTCTAGATACCTTCATTGCCATCAAGGCCATGGAAACATAAGTAAAGGCCACAGGCTCCAAGCTGTCTTCTCCCTTATGATCGCCTGCCACAGGGAAGGAAACGCCCAGGTGGTTACCAGCCTTATTTGCTTCTGAGGTTGGCAAGGACGACTGAGAAATCCAAAGAAAAATTGTCATCGAAACTCCTCTTCCAGCAACCATAAGCATAGAAACAAACCTACCTCACAGGTGAGGTCTAGGTCTTCAATGAGGGAGGGTAAGTCTTCGTCATTGTCCACTCTGGTGGCATTGAATACAACACCTCTGACTGTTGAAACACCAAGGTCGAGGCCTGGCTGTGGCACTGCTGTACCTACTATGGACAGTATGCTGCTTCCGTCTTTGGTTCCTATCTCAACGACAATAATAATCATGATTCCCACAACCAGGTGTCGTCTACTCTCAGGCTATGCTGGCGTCCTTTTCAGACATGGTAACACACTTGTTCCCATTGCAGATGGGGTTGGCACCATTCCTGTTGACATTCTTCCCCATCTGTACCATCGGCTTCGACTGGGCCTAAAAACATGCTGTAGCTCCTCCTCTGCAGCTGCCATCACATGCCCTGTCAATTTGTTCCCATCGTCATTCAGGATGAGGAGGAGATGCAATACAATCCTGATCTTTTGGACATGGAGGGGGAAAGAGGAGAGTAAGACCTCTATGAACCTTTCCACCTCAACATCCTCTTGCAGTGAGGAGTCTGTGGTTTATAACCACAGGTCTCCTCCTGAGGATCCCTCATCCCAAGCTTTAATTAAGCAAGTTCAGAATGTAATGGGATTTGAGGGTGAAGAGGAAGACTCCAGTCTGAGAAATTTAATGACGCTCATAGAAGTGACAGCAGCATCCACTATTGTGGCACCTTCCGTGTACCCTGCTTTGGAGGATGTGGCCTCTATTGCTTGGCACATGTCTAGCACTTTGTCTTCAATACCCAGAAAGGCTGACAAACAATACCTTACTTTATCTGTGAAGCCCTGTTGTGCTTCCTAGCCAGAAACCAGTTCTGTTGTAATCATGGATGTTTATGATCACTCTAGAGCTCCTAGAGTAATGAGCATCTTGCCTCCAGACAAATGTGCAATAGGACTTGTGCCTCTGCCACGTTGAGGCTTTGCATTGCAAATTACCAGACTTGCATGATTAAGTATCAAAGTAGCCTCTGGAAGTCTGCCATGACTACTGTTCAGACTCTGCCTGATAGTAGTGTAATGGCAGAACTTTTTAAAGCTGCATCAGATATTTTCTAGTATTCAGATTACCTGTTAAGGTCCGCATGTGATGCATCACTTGCTGCCGCCAGAGGAACGTGTCTGTGGGGTCAATTAAGAAGAGCTGAAAAGAACTACACAGCAGAGGTGATTTATTTTATTGAATTTCAGACTTGCAGGGTTTGTGTAAGTGAATAAGCAAGAAGGGCTTTGAATTAGGGTTTTTTGTGTTCTGTTTTTGTTCACTGTTCTGTAATTCTTAGTAGCTAGGAAAGGAGACTGCTGTAGTTAGCAGAACTGCTGCCCTTTTACTATTGTACTAGGAAACTTTGCTCTTTAACTCATTTCTGCAGTTTCTCACAGATTATTTTTCCCCCTATCCAGGAACACACCAAAACACCCTCCCTCCCTGAAATCCCACCTTCCCGTGGGTCATTCACATTTATAGCCAACCTGAGCCTTTCACTTCCTGCAGGTACACAGGAAGAGGCACTACATATTATTTTCCTGTTGTCTCTTGCGTAGGACCTCCATTATATTTTGTCCATACTTCCTCCCAAACATAGGAAGAACTATATAGTATTCCTCTATTGCACAGGCCCTTCTAGTTCTGTCATCCACCCTTCATCTGTAAGTTATCCCACCTCCTCCCTAATAACAGGAGGCAGTGCTATATATAAAAAAAAAAAAAAAAAAAAAAAAAAAAAATGTATTTTCCATTTAGAATTATGTTTTCTAGTTGTTTGGGGAATTATATTTTCTAGTCCTTTCGTCCACGCTTCCTACATAACTGCAGGAGGAGGCACTAGTTAACTCTTGCACAAGACTTTCTATTTACTTTCGTCCACACTTCATCTCTACATTGCCCCACTTCTTCCCTAAGAACAGGAGGAAGTGCTATATATTAAAAATAAATAAATAAAATTCTGTATCTTATCTGCGTCAGTCTTCACCATTCATCACTAGTGGGTATCTTGCTGGAGCCAAGACCCCATGGGAGCCTTTTTTTTTTTTTTTTTTTTCTTCCTGAGGCTGTCGACGCAGGGGCAGCGCCACCCTCGAGGCCAACATACTACATGGTGCTCACAGGTTGGCTGTTAACTGCCGTCGACTCTGCCCTCACCCCAACTCTTCTTCTCTCACCGTACAGTGAGGACCTCATGGTGCTTCAAGCAACTACGTGTTTTCTGCCTAGTCTGTCGGTCGGTTGTTAACAATTGTTGTCTCAGTTCTGTTCACCTGCTTGGCATTGCTTCCTTAACACTGGTAAGGTCGTTCCTTTTTTCTTCATAAAAGCGATGCCGAATACTGTTTTGTGTTTTCCGTCCGGTCATTCCTCGTCCCGGGGACAAGAAAAAGTCAAAGGCTGGGTGGCCTCCTGTGTAGCCGCCTTTACCCCATCACAGACCAGCATGACCGGTGCCTCTCCTGCTTCAGCCCAGCCCATGATATGGACAACTGTGATGCCTGCTTTTCCACGGTCCGCTGGGTTCTAGAAATGCACGCGTTCAAAAGTTGGCGGCACACAACTGACTTTAGAGGGTGGGTTCACAGTCAGCAGGCCAAGGCGAGGACTCTCCACCCTTCCTCCGGGTCCCCTCCTGGTCCTGTACAGCCCATAGAGGAGTGAGCTTCTGCCAGTTCTGGCCTTGCGGGGGCTCCTTCCACAGTACAGGAGTCCCAGTCTGGCCCTCTTGGGGGCCGGGT
Organism: Neoceratodus forsteri; assembly: GCA_016271365.2. Taxonomy (NCBI): domain Eukaryota; kingdom Metazoa; phylum Chordata; order Ceratodontiformes; family Ceratodontidae; genus Neoceratodus; species Neoceratodus forsteri. The sequence continues at coordinate 517,336,081 of CM028136.1, read as the reverse complement.
GGGAGGCACCATATTGGCAATCACTTCCTCGGAAGTGAAAGCTGCCCTGGTGCCGAGCTCTAGGGCCCGTGGGCCTGGGCCAGCACCATACTCTACGCCATCTGTCGGTGCTGCCCTTGGCTCCGGTGTCACTTGCGGCGCTAGGCTGTTCCTCGGCACCATTTCCTCCTCTGGCACCATTCGCAGTGCCGGGGAAGGGAGCGGCACCAAAAGTGGTGTGGGATCTGTTTGAGATGGGGGCTGGCTCCATGCCTGTCTTTGGTGCTGTTCGTGGGGATGGGAGCGGCACCACAGCCAGTGCTGCCTTCGGCTCTGGTGCCATTTGCAGTGCCTGGGAGGGGCGCTGCACCGTGGTTGATGCCATCTTCGACTCTGGTGCTGTTCGCAGTGCTGGGGAGGGGTGCGGCACCGTGGTCGGTGCGGTCTTAGACTCTGGGGAGGTTGGTGTCTGGTGCGGTGCTGCTCTGGACTCTGGTGCTGCTTGTAGTGCTGGTGCTGGAGGTGGCATGGCTCCCAGTCCCGGAACTGGGAGGGGCCAGGAAGTGGTCTGGCTTCGGGCCTCTCGGTCCTCCTCTGAGGAGAATTCGGGGTCTGATCCAGACTGGCTTCCAAATTCTTCTGAATCGTCCAGCACCTTGGCCTCCACTCGGCCTCCCTCTGTGGGTCAGGTAGGTCCTGTTGGTTCTGGGGTCAGTGGGACTGAGCAGCCGGTGGCAGTCCAAGTGGCCTTTGCTGGACAGCCTGGAGTCGTGGATAAGTCTGTCCCCTCAGTTGGGGTACCCCCCTCCTTGGTGTGCCTGGACAGTCCAAGTTTGGGACAGACTGGGGCACCCCAGGAGGGGGAGGGTACTGTACTCTGGGCAGACTCCCAGGGGTCAGCTAGGGATTGCCAGCTACCTAGGCTGGTGGTCATGAGGAAGAAGGCCCTTTCGGAGTCTGAGGGGTTGAAGGATCAGGTTTAGCACAGCGGCCTCTCCTTCGGACCTGCCCGTGTTCTGTGAGGAGTCGTCATGTGGATCCTTGCCCCTCCCCTGGATACTCCTTGAGAGGGACCTCTACTTTGGAGGTCAGGGGCCGTCCATCTCGGCTCACACAGTACCGGTCACCTCACGTGGGAATTCTACAGCTGCAGCCATTCTGACCCAGTTAAACTGCTTCTGTCTGCTGGGGCTACCAGGTCATCCTGCTCAGGTAGAAGCCGTGCTCCTTTTCTGAGGTACTTGGCCTCCGTGCCTCTACCTACTTCTCCTCCTCCTCTCCCAGGTGTTCCTGGCTCCAGGGGCCCCTGACCTGGGAGCAGTTCAGGGCTTCAGCTGCACATTTCCCTACCTATTTTAGAGCCACAGACAAGCAGGTACTCCACCACGCTCCTGTGCAGCCTGACCCTGAATCTGTGGACTTGTCTGCTTTCTCTGCTTCCTCCTCTGAGGGAGAGGAACCCTCCATCCACCTTTTCCCAGCAGCTGATCTCACTTTTTATCAACACTTCCTTTCTGGGATGCTAGGTGAGCTCCACATCACCCCTCTCTCTGAAAACAGTCCAGACCGGGCGATATGCGCCTTTTTAGGAGAGTTCAGTGCGGCCAACCTTGCAGTTCCCACCTGGCTGGCTCCCTTCCAGGAAGCATCGCACAGAGTCTGGCAGCATTCCCCTCTTCTCTGTCCCAGCCCCAAGGGACCTCCGCCAGAGGTATTGCACCCCCCCGGGGTCTCCAGGAACTTTGCATCACCCCCTTTTGGGTGATGCCTGACACCCCTCTGGGCTTCAACCACTAGACTCGGACTCTTTCGATTTTGACTTTGGGAGGAGAACTTTCTCCTGCACGGATTCTGCTTTGCATAGCAGCTCATCAGGCCCACTATGCTACCTACAACGGTCTTGTGGTCCAGGCTGACACTTCTAGCTCCATGCCTGATTGGAAGAAACCAGGAAAGCCATCGCCCTCTCTGCACAGGGCCTGGAACTTGCAAGGCACCAGGCAAGGGCATCTTACGGCACCAGTGAGGTAGCCTCCAGGATTGTGGGGACAGTGATCTGCACTAGGCAGATGGCATGGCTTTGCCTTTCCCGGTTGTCACCCCTGGCCCGGCGTGGGGTGATTTCCTCTGCTTTCTGGAGAACCCATCTCTTCTCCCGTAGGGTAAGATGGCGGCTTCAGGGGAGCCTTCTTTCTCCCGCTGGGAGTCCCCAGTCTCACCCAGACTGGTCTTAGGCCTCACCAGGCCTGTAGGGGTTCTCCCCTCTGGCATCTCCCCCACTGGAGGATAAGGGACTTTGTCCCTTAGGGACGTATTGGGCCCCCATCGGGGTGCTCGGTACTCACCCACTAGTGATGAATGTTGAAGACTGACACAGATAAGATATGAAAATGACGTACCTACCGTAATTCTTGATCTTTCTGTACATCTTCTCCATTCATCACTAAATCCCGCCCACCTTCCCCCTCTTGGGCCTCAGCCTCTGAGCAATCCCTCTGCCCCTGTGTCTCACTGTTGCACTCAAGCTTTCCTTCTCTCCCTTGTGGTCAGGAGAAAGAGGACTCTACAGGCACATGGGGAGGAGTTCTTTTCCAGGGGGTCTTGGGGTTGTCTCCTCCTCTCTCCTCTCCACTCCCTTGCCTTTGACTCTGCCCCCCACCCCCTTTGGTGGTCTGGGGTAGAAGGGGGGCCAGGAGACTCTTGAGTACCCCCTCTTCAGTCCTTATTATTTGTTATTGTCCTTGGGACTACTGCTCCCTTTGAGTTTATAGGGTTCTCTCTTTGGGTCTTTTTTTTTTTTTTCTCTCCTTAATTTGGGGGTGGGAAGGACCTGCCGACTTATCTACCTGTTCAACCTCGATATTCCTCTAAAGCTATTGGTTCCTGTGGGACTGTCTTGACTGCTTGAGGCAGTTCATGCCTTCTGCTTATTCTGTGGACGGGAGGTTAAAATCTTTCTCCCTTGAGGTCCAGGTCCGCATTAGCCAGGGGTGGTGTCCTCCCCAGCCCCCATCTTTCTTTTTCCCTCTTCTACCCTCCCTTTCTCTTCTTCTTTCTTCCAGAGATTGGGGAGCCCTTTTTCCCCCAATCCCTTAGCCTGTTCCTCTCTCTCTTTTCTGGTCCTCTTCTTCATTTATTTTTCCTTTTTAGTTATTATCTTTTCCTTTTGTCTATCCCTCGGACTCCCTTGCCCCACCCCTTTATCCCATCCTCTCTCTCTGGCATTTCAGAACTGGGATGAGAGTGGTGTCGACGGCAGTTAACTGCCAACCAAGCGCCACGTAGTACATTGACCTCGAGGGTGGCGCCGCCCCTGTGTCAACTCCACCTCAGAAACAAAAATAAATCTCCCCTGGGGTCCTAACTCCAGTAAGGTACCCACTAGTGATGAATGGTGAAGTTACACAGAAAGATCAAGAATTACGGTAGGTACATAATTTTCATTTTTCGTCTGTAACTAGTCTACTCAACCATGGACATAGTAGACTGTAGACACTGTGGAACTTTATTCAACAGAGCAATCACTTAAAAAACTGGACACTGTCCCACATGCTGGACACTCTGAGAGCTGCACTTTTGGCTCCATGCTGCGTGGGCTGAAATAACGTAACTCAGGACCAGACTCCGGGCAGTCTAACATTACAGCAATCCACCGGCTGCACAGTACCACTCTCATGTAGCATCACCACTACCCCCAGAAGACAACCACACCGTGGGGCTGGCAGACTGTCAAAAACCCTAAGTTGTGTTCAACATTGCAGAGCCAAGGCAAACAAATGGACATCAAGTCACTGGACTTTAAATAGGTACTCTCTGCTTTCATCCAAGCCTTTCACCAAGGCGCAGGATGAATCCATTCACGTCCAGGCACAGAACACAAATGAGCATACCACCCAGACTGTTTCATGAAAAAAGGGCAACAAAAAACACTTGCTGATCATTGGAGACTCTGTAAGAGGAGTAGAGTCTCACCTACAGCAAAATGGACTCTCTCTCTCTCGCTCTCTCTCTCGTTGCGGTCAGGTTCTTCCCTGGGACATCTGCTTGGAGGGACATGAACCACAGAGATAATAGCGCAGGACACGGCTAAGGACACACACGTCTTGATTTGTATAGGAACGAACAACCTGGCTAGTTGAACTGTAGATGAAACAAAAGCACCGCTATCCAGCCTCTGGGACAAATTGGCTTCTGTTTCATCCAGTCTCCTTCTCTGAAATTCTGCATGTGTGGGGGAAGGGAGGTAGCAGGGAGAAAATCTGGGAAAAGGAGATGACTGACTTGAACACCCGGCTTAAGTACTGGTGCAAGAAAAGGGGACATCACTTCTTGGGAGACTGGGGGAATTTCTGGGAGTGAGACTTCAAGTTCGATAGCCTACACCTCACAAAGGAGGGGACCCAGGGCACTCTGTAAAAAATGTGAAGTATTTTTCAGTCATTTAAAGTAGTGGAAGGGGAGAGGGCAGTAGCACCCACTATCATGGCACCAGGGGTGGCAGTTGCTCCTCCCCCCCCACTTGCTAGTTCTGCAACAGGTCGCACAACAACAGGCACTGACCAGGACATAAGTGCAGCCCAAGCCAAACCACTCGAGAAGCAAAAATGGCATAATGGAAGGAAAGACGCAGCAAACAGACACAGCCAAAGCTGGCGGGCACTCTGTCTCAATGCCTGTAGCCTAGTAAATAAGATACTGGACCTCACTGCCATAATGGCAGAGGCTAACCTTGACTGGGTAGCTGTAACAGACTTGGTTCAGCGAGAACCATACCTGGGATGTTTCTATCCCAGGGTACACTCTGTACAGGAGAGACAGCAAAGGAAAGACAGGAGGGGGTGGCTATCTACGTAAGGGAAGGAATCAAGGCCACAGAGGTACAGATTGCAAACAGTGAGATTGAAACCCTATGGATCACCCTTGGAGCTGGGGAAAAGTCCCCCATCCGAGTGGGTGTGATCTACAAACCCTCATCTCAGCAGGCATATAGAATGGTTTCTAGTAGCTCTTTGTCTCCAACGATGTCCAATAAAGGTGACTTGTTGCTTGTTGGAGACTTCAGTCTGCCTGATATAGATTGGTCCTCCTACATGGCTTCATTGGACTGGAGCAGAGAATTCCTCGGCTCTAAAAGGGGCAGGACTAAAACAGTAGGTGGAGTCACCCACCAGAGAAACACAATCCTGGACCTCATTATCGAACCGTACCAGGATCACAGACATTAAGGTAGGAATCAATCTGGGGTTAAGCAACCATAGGTCAGTCTGGCTCACAGTCAAAAGGGCAGAGGACACAAGTCGCACAAAACTGAAGATCCTGGACTTCATGAAGGCTGACTATGTCAAAATGAAAATGTGCATTAAAAACCATCTCAAAGATGTTGCAGGGGGTGATGTGGAGGAAAACTGGAAGGCCATAAAGGACACAGTAACTCTGGCCACAGCAGTATGCACCAAACAGATTAGTAAAACTAAGAGGAGGAAAAACCCTCTTCGGTTTTCTAAGGAGGTTGCTTTCAGTATAAAGGAGGAAAAAAAAAAAGCTTTCAAAAAGTACAGACAAAGAGGGACAGCAACATGGAGGAGTACAAGGCAAGGATCAAGGAAGCAGGGAAGGTGATTAGAAGAAAGAATTGCTGAAGGGGTTAAGGGGGGGGACCTTTTACAGATATATACGGAAGAAGAGAAAAAGCAAAGGTGTCATCATTTGGTTGAGAACCAGAGAGGGGCAGAACATAGAGACCGACTAAAGGCAGAGTTTCTGAATGAATACTTTTGCTCAGTCTTCACACAGGAGGAACAGGGTAGTGGGCAAGTACTAGAAAATGAAGGACACCACATCAGTGAAGCTGACATAAATCCCTTCACAAAAGAAAGGATCCTAAAAGAACAGGAAAAAATTAAAAACCAACAAAGCAATGGGACCTGACAGTATCCACCCAAGAATACTGAAGGAACTCACAGAGGAACTTGCCTCCCCATTAGCAGTCCTCTTCAGTAAGTCCCTGGGGAATGGCAGAGTCCAAGAAGACTGGAAAAACACCACAGTGGTACCCCTGCACAAAAGTGGGAACAGGGAAAATGCTTGTAACTACCATCCAGTCAGCCCCACCTCAGTGGTAGGGAAAATCATGGAAACATTACTGAAGGAAAGGATTAAGCAATAATGCACGATAGTTGTGTTGGGATAACGCCACGCCTGGGGTGATTAGGCACCAGGCCACAGGTCGAGGCGACTAATCATCCCAGAAGTGACGTTATCCCAGCACAACACACACCCTGGAGTACATTATTGCTATTATACAATGGCTCGTTTGTAAACAAACAAAAAAATGATGAAAAACTACATTTAAAGTAGATTTTGTCATTTTGGAATGGGTAGGGTTACTTCAAGCAAAAGTAGGCCGATTTAGCCAGCAGGTGGAGCTAATGTTTTTTCAGCAGCTGTGCAGTCCCCATGCAACATTTCAACCTTTGTCAGTGGTGCTACTCTTTGTTAGTATGACCTATGGCCTCATTATGTTTGTTGACTTTGTTTTTTTATATCTTTTAGCTCTGTTTTGAGTGACCTTTTTTTTTTTTTTTTTTTTATTACAGTTCTTCTGCTCTATTATTGGATCTGCCCCTTGATCGGTGCTGTGGATGTGAAACCGAAGGAAAGGAGGTAGGGAGAATATTCTTGCCGCCGCACGGTCCATCTGAAAAATTAATAAAGAGGAAAAAAACGAGCGAGTGAGGCCAACAGCAAGGCGGGTTCGTGTAAAGACTCGCTGTGCTTGCCTCGCTTCTTGAGCGAGTGAGGCTAACAGCAGCGGTCTGTAAAGACTCTTAGTTTCTTGCCCCGCTGTGTGTTCATGGTAATTATGGTTTTAGCTGCATGTTTCTTTTGATAGGAGAAGGTTGTTGTTTTTGTTTGTGCTGGGGGTTTCGGGACATTGAAGATGGCTGAGGCTGCAGAGTGAGTGAAGTTGGGTGCAGAGCGGGAAGTACTGAAACTTGGTGCGTGCAGTGATTTTCAGTTAATGCGGTCTTTTTGTGTGTTGGGACTAGACCCGTGATGTTGTACTGGGATAACATCATGGGTCCAGTCTCAGACTGACCAATCAAAGGTCAGCATTTTTTTTGCCATTGTATAATAGTGCAATATATGAAAGCAAATGGAAAACTGGATCCAGTGCAGCATGGCTTCTCAGCAGGGAGATCATGCCAGACAAACATGATTGATTTTTGATTGGGTGACCAGAACAGTGGACCAGGGTGGAGCAGTAGACTGAAGTGTATCTAGACTTCAGTAAGGTGTTTGACTCTGTTCCACATAGGAGACTAATAAACAAGTTGGAACACACTGGAGTGGAGCATAAAATAGTCAACTGGGATCAACTTGTGATCGTGCATTACAGAGTGGGGAACGGGAAGCTATGCGTTTGATATAGGAAATGGTTCCAGGGGAGAACCCAGAGAGTTATGGTAAACAACACTATGTCAGAGCAAGGTGGAGTAACTAGCGGAGTCCCCCAGGAATCGGTACTGGGGCCATTTCTATTTAACATATTAATCAGTGACATCGCTGATGGATTGGAGGGAAAGGTATGCCTGTTCACAGATGACTCCAAGCTCTGCATCAGGGTAGACAGGGAAGAGGGGGCCACAGGAATGGACTCTGATCTAAAAAAGCTGGAAGAATGGTCAAAACAATGGCAGTTGAAATTCAACGTCAAGAAATGTAAAGTTATACACCTGGGGAGAAAGAACCATGGCAGGAAATATTCTCTAGGAGGGGAACAACTAACAGAACTAAGGTTGAAAGGGATCTAGGAGTACTCGTATCTGATGATTTAAGACAACCAGGCAATGCAAAAAGGTGGCACAGAAAGCGAACGGCATCCTTGGATGCATAGAGAGGGGTATCATGAGTAGAAAAAGTGAGGTGATAATCCCTCTGCACAGGTCCTTGGTGAGGCAGCACCTAGAATATTGCGTTCAGTTCTGGAGACCCTTCAAAGGAGAGTTATGAAGATTCATGGACTTCATCAAGAACCCTGCGAGTCAAGACTCCATCTCAAGATGTACTCACTGGAAAGGAGGAGGGACAGAAGGATATGATTGAGACATTCAAATACTTCAAATGAATTAACTCTGTACAAGCTCTGGACCTTTTCAGAGAAAGCTGATCTACAAGAACAAGGGAGCACAGCATACGCCTACAGGGAGGTAGATTCAAAACCAACATCAGAAGTTTTTCTTCACCGAAAGGGTGGTGGAGCCTTGGAACAGTCTGCCCCCCAGAAGTCGTGGCAGCAAAGACCGTGAGAGTTCAAGCTACCATAGGAAAGGCACTGCAGAAACTTGGGAAATAAAAGACGGGGGGGGGGGGTAGCCCACATGGGCAGACTAGATTAATCATACGGTCCCCTTCTGCTGGCACTTTCTTATGTTCTCTGCTGCCCCTGGCATCTGTCTCGGTAGATATTCCTGGCTCAGAGTAGCAGGTTTTGCTACTGACGTAAAACAGGCCAAGTAAATTACCTTTTTCGAGGTGCCAAGTTATTTGGACAGGATGTGGATTATGCACTAAAAGACCTTCACCCAACCAGAATGACTCTGAGGTCTGTGAAATCCTTGACCCCACATAATTTCAGAGATTGCTGTACAGGTGCCTTTCTGAGGCCTATGGGCTCTGGAGGCTGTGGCTGCTGTCCACACTATTGTAGTAGAGGAGGTGGTTCCCCTGCAGCACCTGCCGTGCCAGGTGGGCATTCCAAGGTGTACAACGATTCTTGTTCAAGCAGCCGTGTCAGCCACGGCACCTTCTGATTCCCTACTTCTTTCCCCTTCCATTGGTACCGCCAGGCCAAGAACTGCTGTTTCTACAGTGTGCGCACTCAGTGACAGCCCAAACGCTTACCCCATTCTCCTATGCTGTACCCATCTCTGCTTTTGTACTCATGGAATGGGGTGAGCGTTGGGGCTAACAACCCAAGGCACTCCCCGATGCCTGTTGGTGTATGCAGGGTGAGGGTAGGGTGCTTGGGATGGAAACCCTAACACCAGATTTCCCTACTTTTGGCACTGTAACCCTAACTAGTGCATTAACAAAGTTTTTTTTTTTTTTGTTTGTTTTTTTACACAAAGAATTTCCTTACTTTTTGCAATAGTATAATCATATTCTTATTTGCCTGTGTGTACTTCCATCCATCCATCCATCCATCCATCCATATCTTTTGAGATATAGTAATTGTATCCTTATTTCCCTGTGGGAATGCTGGGCCCTCTGGGCCCTGCACTCCCATCAGTCCATAATGGTATCCGTATTTGAGTGTGGGAGCACAGGGCCCTCTGGGCACTGTGCTCACATCAGTCCATCTGATACATGGTGTAGTAGAAGCATATTGAGTTTGATTGCGAAGTTGGGGGTGGAGGGCTGGGATGAGTGTATGAGCAGATCGCTGCCTCTATATGTAGCAGTTACTTATTTTTTCTATTCCATAATGTAAGCCTGTCATGTCCTGTAATGTCTGATTGCATTAGAATGTCTCTCTATTGCAGGTTGGGTGAGGGGTATCGGGGAGGTGGGGATCGATCCTGCAAAACTTTGTCAGGCATTCATTTGGGGTTTAGCATTAACCAACGTAAATGTCGAACTAATTGTATTACAGTAAGCTGAAATGATCTCTTCAATCAGCTGTTCATAGTTACTGACATTTGTTTGTCTTTGGTAACCAGGTAAGTGAGCTGATCCAAGGGACCATTTTTGTCACAACCCGGGCCACAGATCATATTTGATTTTTAGAGACACTGCCGGTATTTACTAATGAAATTATTTGTTAAAAATATTACTCCCGGTGTAGCTATATTAACTTAAATAGGTACACTGTTTTGTTATGGATTTTATTTTTATATCGTTTTTGTCCCTTATGAGTGTGACTTCATTAAACAAATAAAAACCCACTGTTCTCCAGATCCATTTACTGTCACCCTGAAGCCAAGATCTTGTGTGCTGTTCTTTCAAATTCAAGCATGAGCATGCAGTGACGAACGCATAGCTTCCCGTTCCCCACTCTGTAATGCACGATCACAAGTTGATCGTCACTGCATGTAATCATGTAAGACATGAGTGCGCCTGTCGTCTGATCTCGAGATCAGTGTGTCTATCTAACAGAAGATTCCTGCTCATCTATATAATCTATCAGTGTAAGGAGAGCTATCTAAAAGTAGCTTATTGCTTGCTGACTTATTTGTATATTCTCTGGCAATCTGATCAAAAAAGTGAATCCACGGTTAGAATGTAATTTTTAATAGATTATAGTTATCTTCATTTCAGTGTCATAGAAATAAAACACTGCAATAGCTGAACTTCCACGTTGAATACGATCTTTACACACACAACTTAGTTTCCATAAAATCATGCTCATTTATAAATTGTGTTTATTCATTCTTGTGATTGGGTTTCACAACATCATGTGCATGCACTGGGAATACAAATCATGAGTCAAGCAAGAAGAAAATCACCTTCAGACATCAAAAGTATTCAGTTAATCCAGCTTCATATTTAGAAAATGTATGCATTACAAAAACAACTTCTAAATGAATGGTGCAAATTCTTGGGCTGACGCAAGTGCATAGTTTTTACAACAGTCAGAAAAAACGACCATTTCTTTTTTCACAGTGATCTTGTACTATGTACTGCATACTCTGCTCATATTCAGTATGTGTATATGTGAATAAGTGTACAGTTATTATGAGGGGGAGAGGCATATGTAGTAACGGGTTGAGATGATACAGTACGGATTGGCAGCTGGGGTGTGTGAGGGTATGAAAGTGGATTTAAAAAAGTTTGATGCATGGTCTTGCAGATTACAGTGCCATGAATTAAATGATCATCTAATTTAGTTACTTAATGAAATGTAAACAAAAATTTGTATTTATTTTACTACCAGACTACATATGGATCATTGGGATATGTTGTTTTGCCCATATAATGTAATCTGTATGGTGATGGGGGTGGGGGGGGTTTAAAATGTGACTGAAATGGATTTTAAAATCTGAACATGATTGTTCAATGTCAGCATTCAGTATTTAAAAAAGCTTGATAGATATATTAATATGGATGCATGATGGGATACATGATGAGCATGAGTGTGATATAGCAAATATTGTCACTCCTGCAGAGTGAGCTCTGGATATCTCGTGAGTGCCGAAGGCACAAGTGAGATATCCAGAGCTCATGATGCAGGAGTGACAATATTTGCCATTGCACACGATCTGCCCATGTATTCGATATATACAATAGGGCCAAGAGTTTTAGAAGTTTTGTTAAGCTGTCTTGTGTTCTGTTCCTGTTTATGTGTTTGCTCATTCTGTGTGAGCTTTTCTGAATGGGCTGGCAGTGTTATAAACTCTGGGAGACACATGAGTGTGTTTTGCTATGCTAAATGAGTTTTAGGGTAGGAGTGAGAAACATACTTTTGTGAGGCTGTATTGTTGAGAAGTCTGGCTGCAGTGAATCTGAGAGCATCACAGTAATTGTAATGAGCTGAGAGGCAGAGTGTTGGAAGAGATGATACTGTTTTCAGTGGTAATTAAGTTGGCTGCGGGCAGAGTGCAGAATGTTCTGTGAAATTGTGCTCTTTAGGATTCTGGCTGCAGTCAAGCTGAAAGCATCACAGTAATTGTAATGGGTGAGAATCAGAGTTTGAGGAACAAGTGAGTGTGTGTTTCAGTGGTAGTCGAGTTACCTGCAGGCAGTAGTTTAGACTGTTCTGTGAAGCTGTGCTGTTTAAAATTCTGGCTGGAGTCAAGCTGACAGTATCACAGTAATCAGCTGGAAGTTGGGGGTGGGGGGAGAGGTGTATTTTGTAATGCTCACGGAGTTAGCTGTAGGCAGCAGTGAGACCTCTGAAGTAGTTCTGCATTTGTCTATGGTAACAGCACAGGTGTTTCTTGCATGCTGAGGGGAAAGCTGCCTAGAGTGATGACCTTTTGTGACCTGTGTATGTAAATGACTGATATCACAGTAGAGCAGATGGTAAAAATATCACACTGCAGTGGATGATGCACTGTTTTATTTCACTCATTTACCACTCCCCCTAGTGAGTGTGTGTGTGTGAGTGTGTGTGTGTGTGTGTGAGTGTGTGTGAGTGTGTGTGAGTGTGTGTGAGTGTGTGTGAGTGTGTGTGAGTGTGTGTGAGTGTGTGTGAGTGTGTGTGTGTGTGTGTGTGTGTGTGTGTGTAGTGTGTGTGTGTAGTGTGTGTGTGTGTGTGTGTGTGTGTGTGTGTGTGTGTGTGTGTGTGTGTGTGTGTGTGTGTGTGTGTGTATATATATGTATGTGTGTGTGTGTGTGTGTGTGTATATATATATATGTGTGTGTGTGTGTGTGTGTGTATATATATATATGTGTGTGTGTGTGTGTGTATATATATATATATATGTGTGTGTGTGTATATATATATATATGTGTATATATATGTGTGTGTGTGTGTGTATATATATATATATATGTGTGTGTGTGTGTGTGTATATATATATATGTGTGTGTATGTGTGTGTGTGTGTGTGTATATATATATATATATGTGTGTGTGTGTGTGTGTGTGTATATATGTATATGTGTGTGTGTGTGTGTGTGTGTGTATATGTATATGTATATGTGTGTGTGTGTGTGTGTGTGTATATATGTGTGTGTGTGTGTGTGTGTGTGTATGTGTGTGTGTGTGTGTGTATATATATATATATTTCTCTCTCACTCTCTACGGAAAAAGTTTTAGAACACCCCCATTTTTCCAGTTTTTATTGAAATTTAAGCAATTCAAGTCCAGTGAATAACCTGAAATGGTACAAAGGTAAGCAGTAAACTGCTAGAGGTTAGAAAGAAGAAAAAAAAAAAAAAAAAAAAATTTAGGTTAGCAAAAACTGAAAAATAATGTACATTTCAGAGTTGTAGAAAAAGGCCTTCAGTGAACGAGTAATGGGTTAATAACTTACAGCTGTTCTGCAGCAATGGAGTAAATAAGCCTTAAGTTGATGCAAACAATTCCTACAGGTGTCCCAACTTTTGTTGATTACTTGATCACAAACCCCCTGTATGTATAAAAGCAGTGTTGGAACAGGCTATTATTACACCCTCTGAAGCATTATTTGGACAATATTGCACTGCAGGAAGTAGTATATTGCTATCATAATGGCGAGAAAAAGGCAATTGAGAAAGGAAGACAGACAGACCATTATAACCCTTAAAAGTATAGGTCTTTCCTTTAGAGAAATTGCAAAGAAAGCCAAGGTATCAGTGAGTACAGTTTCCTACACCATCAAAAGGCACTTGGAAACTGGAGGAAACTCTGACAGGAAGAGGTCTGGCAGACCCAAAGCCACAACAGAATCTGAAGACAAGTTTCTGAGAGTCAACAGCTTGAGTGATAGGCGGCTCACAGGACAACAGCTTCAAGCACAGCTTAACACTGGTCGAAGTAAGCAAGTCTCAGTTTCAACTGTGAAGAGAAGACTTTGAGCTGCAGGTTTGACTGGTCGAGTGGCAGTAAGAAAGCCATTGCTAAGATGGCAAAATAAGAAAAAGAGGCTTGCCTGGGACATGAAGCACCGCCAGTGGACTACTGAAGACTGGACCGATGAATCAAAATTTGAAACCTTCGGTTCATCACGCAGGGTTTTTGTATGCCGTAGAGTAGGCGAAAGGATGGTTCCTCAGTGTGTGACACCAACTGTCAAACATGGAAGAGGAAGCGTGATGGTTTGGGGCTCTTTTGGTGGATCCAGAGTCGGCGACTTGCACAGAGTGACTGGCACCCTGAACCAAAAGGGCTACCACAGCATTTTGCAGCACCATGCAGTACCCTCTGGTCTACGCCTAGTTGGTCGGGGGTTCATCCTACAGCAAGATAATGACCCAAAACATACCTCCAGGCTATGTCAGAACTACCTCGAGGAAAAGAACAAGACGGTAGGCTTCAAATCATGGAATGGCCAGCACAGTCTCCAGACTTAAACCCCATCGAGCTGGTTTGGGATGAACTGGACAGAAGAGTGAAAGCAAAGCAACCTACAAGTGCAACACATTTGTGGGAACTTCTGCAACAGTGTTGGGAAGAACGTCCCGAACAATATTTGATGTCCATTGTAGGAAGAATGCCACGAGTGTGTTCGGCGGTTATATCTGCAAAAGGTGGCTACTTTGAGTCAAAAATTTAGATTAAATTTTGTTAAATAAAACGATTCTATGATTTCTTTTTTTATCTCCAATTGTTTATTTGTTCTATGCTTTAATTTCAGAGTACATTGAGACATTAACCTGCATAAATTTCAATAAAAACTGGAAAAATGGGGTGTTCTAAAACTTTTGTGTGTGTGTGTATACCACACACACACACACACACACACACACACACACACGCGCACAATCAAGCCAGTTAAAAATATACAAGCTCGCACTTGCTGTAACGCAGGGATAGTGATTGCAGTAAGACTGTATTTCTTTTGTGAGCAAAAGTTTTTTTGCCACTGACAGCACATCTTTCAAAGTTATTTTCGCATGCATCTGTTTAAATACTGCATTTAGTACATTTCAAAAACTGTAAATTTTTTTTTTCGCAGATTGCAAAACAGGATCCTGTTTTGTGTTCATTTTTTCCCAAATTTGCAAAAAGGATTTCGGCAAGTTCAAAAAACACATTTCCAGGTGATTTATGAAAAAACTAACACCAGAATCTGATTGAATGGGTCCCGATTAGCAGAACACATGTGTTGGTTACTTCAAAAAACATAATTCTTTTCTATTTTTTTTTTTTTTTATAACTTTTGTTTGCCTTGCTAAGAAAAAACAAGATGGTGGCAGCACGAAAATAGATTCCTCATTTGTGACAAAGGATTACCCATTTGCGACATAGGATTGCCCATTTTTGACACCGAATCTTGTTTCAAGGCTCTCATCTAACTTTTCTCATTGTAAATAATGTGAAACTTTAAAATGTAATAACTTTTGAATGGATTTAATACTTTTTTTTTCACCAAAAGACACATCTGTGACCCAAGACCTCTCTACCCTAAAAATTTCAGACCAAAATTGCAAGCTGTTTTTGTGCGGCGGCGTGACAGAGAATTTTACAAAAAACAAATTTCTCACGTTTTGACACTCCGTATCTCCAACCCACACATCTGACTGGAACGACATCTGTCGCATTAAGAAATCTTTGGTCCCTGATGGTGCATGCAAAATTTCATGCAAATCACTAACAGTTGCAAAGTTATTAAAGTGTAAAATTTCGAGTTTAACATAGAAGTGAAAGTTGAACCCTAACTATAGGGGCGCCCGTGCCTCTGTAACGAATAAATGATAGGTAAGGGTGGTATACAAGGATGTATACCCATCAATGGGGCTAATTAGGGCTAATAAGGCCACAAACTCAAAGGGCAAGTGGCTTTATTGCAGCAAGGAGGGAATGGTGTGTAGTGAATGCAGGTAGGAGTTTGTGGGATTTCCGGGTTTGGGAGAGTTTTGTGGGTCTCCCCCCACCACCACCATGTTCTTTCACAGCTTGTTAGTTGGTTTGTCTAGCTTTCTAATGCTGTGTTAATTATGTTATTGAATAGTTCAGGTATATACTTTATATTAGTGCAGGTATATACTTTACATTTTTTGATTTAGTGTAGGTTTCTCATTTTAATTAGTGCAGATATATAGCTGTAATGGTTTGTTTAGTGCAGGTATATACTTTCAATTGAGTAATCCTGTATACTTTTAATTGCTAGATTAGTCACGGGTATACAGCACACCAGTATAAACAAGGCCCTTATCTCTTTTCCTGTAAATGCAAACTGGTTTCTGAATAATTTCTTTTAACGCTAGATTATGGTGATGTCATGTTTATTTTATTATGACCAATTCTTTTCTTCCTTTATTAGACCCAGTCTTCTGAAGTGCACAGAGTGTTGTCAAGCACAGCTTATATTTACTTGTCATTGCAAGCAAAGCCCAATACAGCTGTCATCAGCTCGGTCACCGACAAATTTTGAGGAAGGTCTTATAAAAATGCAGAGATACTTTGCAAAAAACTGAAGGGAATTTGCTGGAGTTCCACTATACATCCGCAAGCT